>CM038677.1:649860418-651060418 GCA_021605205.1 Aegilops longissima | reverse complement strand
GGAAGTGAGATATGAATACTATGCTCTCGCCGGGTTTGGGAGTAGGTATGACCTGCCCTTGAGCAGGCAGCGGTCGCATAATCTCGCCGGTCAAGAACCAGCCTCTCTTAACTACGGTATCTTCCTCCGTGACGGAGGAGGGCATCCACCGACCTTGAAGATTGGATCCGGACATGGTTGAAGGTCCGAGGTGCCTGACCTGAGCTTTGGGGGTTGAAACTCAAGGCCGGGGAGGGATTCGATTGAGTTTGAGGAATAAAAAAGGATAGGCCTTGGTCTCTTTATAAAGAGGTTGAATACCAAGCGTCCTCCTCGTGAACGTTTGGGACTTGCCTATAATCGAGGAATCATACCAACGGGCACGAATGGGTTACCCACGCCCGTATTGATGAGAATCCGTGATAAGGGGACACGATCTCTGCTTCGACAAGACGTGCCAAGGAAACCGCCTCGCGATATGCACCAAGGCTGGTTGGAAAACACGGTTCGATAATAACCGTGCCATGGCATGATGTCATGGTACGAAATACGTCAGCAGGTCGGATTTGTGAATATTATTCTCTCTATGGTGGAATGCGGAACTTGTTTTGCAGAGCCGGACACTATCCTTGTGTTCAAGATCTTCTATGGAGTATTCGGAGGAGGAACCCGCCTTGCAATGCCGAAAACAATCTACGCGCCGGACTCATCGTCATTGAAGCCTGGTTTAGGGAGACTCTTGAGGAGTCTGGATTAGGGGTATCCGGACAGCCGGACTATATCCTTTGGCCGGACTGTTGGACTATGAAGATACAAGATTGAAGACTTCGTCTCCTGTCCGGATGGGACTCTCTTGGCATGGAAGGCAAGCTTGGCGATACGGATATGTAGATCTCCTTCCGTTGTAACCGACTCCGTGTAACCCTAGCCCCCTCCGGTGTCTATATAAACGAGAGGGTTTAGTCCGTAGGACAACAACAATCATACCATAGGCTAGCTTCTATGGTTTAGCCTCTATGATCACGTGGTAGATCAACTCTTGTAATACTCATATTCATCAAGCTCAATCAAGCAGGAAGTAGGGTATTACCTCCATAGAGAGGGCCCGAACCTGGGTAAACATCGTGTCCCTTGCCTCCTGTTACCATCCGCCTTAGAAGCACAGTTCGGGACCCCCTACCCGAGATCCGCCGGTTTTGACACCGACATCGGGGTTGTGCATGATTTAAATACTTTGTGTGGTGAAGATAGAGCATAGCCAGACTATATGATTTTGTAGGGATAACTTTCTTTGGCCATGTTATTTTGAGAAGACATAATTTATTTGTTAGTATGCTTGAAGTATTATTATTTTTATGTCAATATTAAACTTTTGTCTTGAATCTTTCGAATCTGAATATTCATACCAAAATTAAGAAGAATTACATTGAAATTATGCCAAGTAGCACTCCGCATCAAAAATTCTCTTTTTATCATTTACCTACTCGAGGACGAGCAAGAATTAAGCTTGGGGATGCACGATCGTCTCCAACGTATCTATAATTTTGATTGCTCCATGCTATATTATCTACTGTTTTGGACCATATTGGGCTTTATTTTCCACTTTTATATTACTTTTGGGACTAACCTATTAACCGGAGGCCCAGCCCAGAATTGGTGTTTTTTTGCCTATTTAAGTGTTACGAAGAAACGGAATATAAAACGGAGTCCAAACGGAATCAAACCTTCGGGAACGTGATTTTGTCACCGAATATGATCCAGGAGACTTGGACTCCACGTCAAGAAAGAAGGGAAGCAGCCACGAGGATGGAGGGCGCCCCCTAGGGCGCGCCCCCTGCCTCATGGTCCCTCCTTTGCTCCACCGACGTACTTCTTCCTCCTATATATACCTACGTACCCTCGAACGATCATATACGGAGCCAAAAACCTAATTCCACCGCCGCAACTTTCTGTATCCACGAGATCCCATCTTGGGGCCTGTTCTGGAGCTCCGCCAAAAGGGGAATCCACCACAGAGGGCTTCTACATCATCATAGCCTCTCCGATGAAGTGTGAGTAGTTTACTTCAGACCTTCGGGTCCATAGTTAGTAGCTAGATGGCTTCTTCTCTCTTTTTGGATCTCAATACAATGTTCTCCCCCTCTCTCGTGGAGATCTATTCGATGTAATCTTCTTTTTGCGGTGTGTTTATTGAGATCGATGAATTGTGGGTTATGATCAAGATTATCTATGAGCAATATTTGAATCTTCTCTGAATTCTTTTATGTATGATTGGTTATCTTTGCAAGTCTCTTCGAATTATCCGTTTGGTTTGGCCAACTAGATTGGTAGTTCTTGCAATGGGAGAAGTGCTTAGCTTTGGGTTCAATCTTGCGGTGTCCTTTCCCGTGTGATGAGGGGCAGTAAGGCACGTATTGTATTGTTGCCATCGAGGATAACAAGATGGGGTTTTTATCATATTGCATGAATTTATCCCTCTACATCATGTCATCTTGCTTAAGGCGTTACTCTGTTTTCATTAACTTAATACTCTACATGCATGTTGGATAGCGGTCGATGAGTGGAGTAATAGTAGTAGATGCAGGCAGGAGTCGGTCTACTTGTCTCGGACATGATGCCTATATACATGATCATACCTAGATACTCTCATAACTATGCTCAATTTCATCAATTGCTCAACAGATAATTCGTTCACCCACCGTAAAATACTTATGCTCTTGAGAGAAGCCACTAGTGAAATCTATGGCCCCCGGGTCTATTCTCTATCATATCAATCTTCCCTACTTTATTATTGCTTTGCTTTTTTACTTTGCTTTTTATTTTACTTTGCATCTTTATACCAAAAATACCAAAAATATTATCTATCATCTCTATCAGATCTCACTCTCGTAAGTGACCGTGAAGGGATTGACAACCCCTAATCGCATTGGTTGCGTTGAGCTATTTGTTTTGTGTAGGTACGAGGGACTTGCGCGTGGCCTCCTACTGGATTGATACCTTGGTTCTAAAAAACTGAGGGAAATACTTACGCTACTCTGTTGCATCATCCTCTCCTCTTCGGGGAAAACCAACGCAAGCTCAAGACGTAGCAAAAATCACTCCTAACAATTCTTTTTCAGTAGTAGCATAATCTCTTTGAGCACCGTCTAGAGTTTTACTAGCATAATGAATAACATTCAATTTCTTATCAACTCTTTGTCCTAGAACAGCACCAATAGCATAATCACTAGCATCACACATAATTTCAAAAGGCAAGTTCCAATCATGTGGTTGAACAATAGGTGCAGAGATTAAAGCTTTCTTGAGTGTTTCAAAGGCTTCTAAACAATCATCATCAAAAACAAAATTGATATCCTTTTGCAAAAGATTAGTGAGAGGCCTAGAAATTTTAGAGAAGTCTTTAATAAACCTCCTATATAAACCAGCATGACCTAGGAAACTACGAATACCTTTTATGTCCTTAGGACATGGCATTTTCTCAATTGCATCAACCTTAGCTTGGTCCACTTCAATACCTCTTTCAGAAATTTTATGTAACGCCCCGGATTCGATGCGCCAGGTGTTCGCCAGTTATTCGCCGTCGTTACCATGTCATTTGCTTGCGTGTTGCTTTTTTCCATGTCATCATCTGCATTTCATCAACATGTTTTTCAAAACTTGCATCCGTTCGGGTTCCCCCAGTTCTCTCCGTTGTCCGTTCGGAGTCCAGACACACTTGCACGCGCCCGAGGCACCTCCGAAATATTATTTTATTAGTGGCATAAAAATGTTCTCGGAATGGGTCGAAACTTGGCATGCGATCTTATTATAGTGTAGACAGAGCGCCTGTCAAGTTTCGTCGCATTCGGAGCTCGTTTGATAGCCCAATCGTTAAATATATAGCGGCACCGTTGCCGGTATTCTCGGACGTTTCGGTCTCCGGAATAGTCCCCGGGCCTCACTTCTCTTCTCTCCTCTCAGCCCGAGGCCTCTCTTCACAGCCCACTAGCCACTCACCTAGACCCTCTCCACTCCGGAGCCATCCGATGGCGATTGAACGGTCCGAAAACGGAGCAAAACCCCTAACCCTAGCCCCCTTAATTATATAAAAACATCCCCTTGCCAATTTCGGCCTTCTCCCACCTTCCTCCTTGTTTTCCGCGCCCCCAATCATCAGCCCCGCCGCCCCTCCTCCGTTTTCCGCGCCGGCCACCTCCTCGGCGCCACTTGGCGAGTCGCCGATGTGGCGCGCCGCCCCTTCGCAGCCAGCCAGGAGGCGCCACGTCGCCTCCTGGCTCCCCCGCCGCCAGCCCTCCAGGCCGTGAGGCGGCCCGCCACAGGCCCGATCTGGGCCCCGAGGCCCGCTCTGCCCGCGCCTGGCCCGACCGCCGTCCTCCTGCGCGCCGCCCCAACCCCGCCCGGCGGCATCCCATCCGCCTGCGCCGGAGCTCCTCCGCCGTCCTCCGCGAGGCCAGACTCCGCCGCCCTGCCTTTCTCTTCCTTCCTCTCTCTCTCCATCTTACCCTCTCTCTCCCGCAGGATCTCGCGGCTTCGCCGCCGCTGCCGAGACTTGTCGCGGAGCCCTCCGGCATCCTTCATGGCGGATCTGCGGCGCCGACCGGATCCCGCAGCTCCAGCCTCCTCTTGGCCTCCCCGGCGCCGGACCTCGCCGGCGTCACGCTGCGGCCGCCGCCCCTGCCTTCCCTCGATCCCCTCTGGATCGAGGAGGACGGCGCCTCCAGCGCCCGTGGGCCGCGCCCCCCGTTGGCCCATCTCCCCGGCCCAGCGCGCCGGCCTCCAGGCCCAGCCGGCGCCCTCCCTGCAAACTGGGCCAGGCCCATCGTGAGCAGCCCCGCTAAACTCCGCCCCGTGCGTCTATTGGTTATTTAGCGCTCGTTGTTTTTTTTCAGAAATCGGCTAAGTCCCGGATCTGCTAACATTTTCATGCATTTTCATCACATCATAACTCTCTGCATATTGCTCCATTTCGTGCGTGTAATATGCCAAATTGTTCGTCTCGACGAGTAGATCATTTCATCTCATTGCATCATTTCAATTTGAGCTCATCTTGATGCCCTAAATTCTGTTGGAAGAGTGCTATGTGATATTAGTTTCTGATTCTTAACAGAACATGCACTTTTGTTATTTTTGCCATGATTGATGTGTGCACCCTATGAACTTGAGTCCTACATGTGTTTTGTAATATGCCATGCCATCTTTACAGGGGTGTATGCCATGTATTTTTGTGATCTCTGTGGTGACTAGCACAAGCATGCAAACTAGGCTTCATGATGTTGCTGATTTCAGCCCTGTTCTGCTGATATTTTTATGCCATGTAAACTTGATGCTACAGAGAGATCCATGCTTATTTTGAGATACTTCACTAAGGGTGTTTTGTTCTACATGTCTTGCTCTATCCATCCATGCCCTTGTTTTCAATTATGGAGTGACATAGCTTGAGTCAATCGAGCTCTACTTTTGCTATAAAATGTTCCTGGCAGATTGTTTACATGTTATTCAATTTTGCCAAGGTTGTTGTAGTTGATCCTTGCATGCTATGATGTTGTTCTTGCCATGTATAGCTTCTATGCCATGTATTCTTACTGTTGGTTGCCTTGCCATGCCATGTATTGCTCTGTAGTGAGTGTTTCAAGCTCACCAACATGCCTACTTATTGTTGTTCCTGCCATGTATGAATCTGTAATATAACTTGCCATGTTTACATGGGTGCCGTCATATTTTCTGATCCCTTTTGGCTCATGGTCAGTAAGGACTTTTGTTCTATGCATTTAGTAGATTCATGCTATGCCTTTGTTTGCCTTGATAAGTTCCTGTAGCATATTGTTTCATAGCTCTAAACATTGCAACCTGATGTTATTTTCTGCTAAGTCTGAAACTGTTATTATTTGCAATCTTGCCATGTGTTTTTGAGCATGTTCTAGTGATTTCTGGAGATAGCTCAGTGTTCATGTTTTGTAATGCCTTACCTGTACATCATGCCCATGCCTTTTGTTATTATGTTAAGATGCTGTAGCTTGTTGTTTTGATGCTTGCAATATGCCTAGTTGATGTTTTAGACAGATTGTTGTCATGACTTGTATAGAGCGTATGTGTTGAACCGTTGCTCCGTTTTGAGTGTGCTCTATATGAAACTTGCTTAGAATTGCATGTAGCTTCATATTATCATGTTGCATCCTTGTTTTGAGGCGTTTGCTTGATGTTTGTATGCATTTGGTATCAATGCCATGTTTAACTTGTTTTGCTCATATCTTTTAGGCCGTAGCTCCGAATCTAATGAACTTTATATGTAACTTGACTAGAATTTCGTGTAGATCATCGTGGTGCATCTTAAATTGATGTTTAACAACTTGAACATAAAGTTATTCAGATCTGTACCAATTTCGAAATTTGCATATGAGGACTTACCGGAATTGTTATATGTTGCTTCCGGCCTCATTTAAACTTGTTTTGATGTGTTGCTCGTGTTTGCATCATCTCTTGCCATGAGTAGCTTAATCCAGCTTTGTCATGCATCATGCTTGATTGTGCATCATGTCTTGTTCATGTGTGGTGTGTTTACTATGTTGTGTGCTTCTTCTTGTTAGTTCCTGTTTCGTTGCGGTCGTGAGGATTCGTTCATCTACGCTTGGTTCGGCTTCATCCGTTCATCTTCTTCATGGACTCGTTCTTCTTCCTAGCGGGATTTCAGGCAAGATGACCGCTACCCTGGATCGCATTACTATCATTGCTATGCTAGTTACTTCGTTCTATCGCTGTGCTGCGCTACCTATTACCTGTTCCTCAAGCCTCCCAAATTGCCATGTCAGCCTCTAACCTTTTGCACCCTTCCTAGCAAACCGTTGTTTGGCTATGTTACCGCTCTGCTCAGCCCCTCTTATAGCGTTGCTAGTTGCAGGTGAAGATGAAGTTTGTTCCTTGTTGGAACATGGAGATGTTGTTCCTTGTTGGAACATGTTTACTTGTTGGGATATCACAATATATCTATTGTTTAATTAATGCATCTATATACTTGGTAAAGGGTGGAAGGCTCGGCCTTATGCCTGGTGTTTTGTTCCACTCTTGCCGCCCTAGTTTCCGTCATATCGGTATTATGTTCCCGGATTTTTGCGTCCCTAACGCGGTCGGGTGATTTATGGGACCCCCTTGACAGTTCGCTTTGAATAAGAGTCCTCCAGCAAGGCCCAACCTTGGTTTTACATTTGCCTCACCTAGCCCTTTTTACCTTGGGAGTCGCGCTCTCGAGGGTCATCTTATTTTACCCCCCCTCCCGGGCCAGTGCTCGTCGTGAGTGCTGGTCCAAACCGTCAGCCGCCGGTGTACGAGGGCAACTCTGGGTTCGCCTACCGGAAGTTTGGACAATCCGGTGTGCCTTGAGAACGAGATATGTGCAGCTCCTATCAGGATTTGTCGGCACATTCGGGCGGCTTTGCTGGTCTTGTTTTATTACTGTCGAAATGTCTTGTAGCCGGGATTCCGAGACTGATCGGGTCTTCCCGGGGAGAAGGAATATCCTTCGTTGATCGCGAGAGCTTATCATGGGCTAAGTTGGGACACCTGCAGGTATAAACTTTCGAGAGCCGTGCCCGCGGTTATGTGGCAGATGGGAATTTGTTAATATCCGATTGTAGTAAACTTGAAGCAAACTCTTCTAAAATACACCAACCGTGTGCGTAACCGTGAGTGTCTCTTTTCGGGGTTGATCGAGAGGAGAACACGGTTTCTGGGTTATGTCTGACGTAAGTAGGAGTTCAGGATCACTTCTTGATCATTACTAGTTGACGACCGTTCCTTTGTTTCTCTTCTCGCTCTCATTTGCGTTGGTTAGCCACCATATATGCTTAGTCGCTGCTGCAACCTCACCACTTTACCCCTTCCTTTCCCTTTAAGCTTGCTAGTCTTGATACCCATGGTAATGGGATTCTTTGAGTCCTCGTGGCTCACAGATTACTACACCACCGATTGCGGTACAGGTTGTGCGATGATCATGACGCGAGAGCGATGCTTGCTTGTCTTGAGTTCTTCTTCTGCTTCTTCGATCAGGGGATAGGTTCAAGGTCGGCAGCCTGGGCTAGCAGGGTGGATGTCGTTTGAGCTTCTGTTTATGTTTCATCCGTAGTCGGATGTTGATGTTGTATGATGTTGATGTATTCTTGTGGCATTTGTGCCTTATGTGTGTATCCACATCTATTATGTAATGTTGATGTAATGATATCCACCTTGCAAAAGCGTTTCAATATGCGGGTCTATCCTTGGTGGGACCTTCGAGTTCCTTTTGGATAGGGTCGCATATTGGGCGTGACAAGTTGGTATCAGAGCCTCGACCGACCTTTGGAGCCCCCCTTGGTTGATCGTGTAGTTTGGCCGCATTTGAGTCTAGAATAAAACTTTTCGGAGTCTAGTTATATCGGAAAGTAGGATTCTTTTTACTCCTCAGTCCCTTCGTCGCTCTGGTGAGGAATCCTGACGTAGGTGTTTTGAATTATTTCTCTTCCCCTTCAAATTTTTCTTTAGGATCACGCAGTTGGTTTTTCCGATCGTTGGTTCTCATCTCTTTTCATCCGGTGCATTTCTCGTCAAGTTGACTCGAGCCATCTTCATCTTTGCCAAGTTCAATCCTCAGTTCTTCCTCCGACGTCGTTGTTTTTCCTTGTCCGAAGTTGTCCTTGTTTTTCCCACCGCCCTCCCTTCTTCCTCTCGGAACCGGAGTCCGCTATTGAGTATCCTTCTACTCGTGCGAAGTCGTTGCTTTCTTTCCTCAATGATTTCAACTGGTGTTTCCTCGTTTTGTACGACGTTCTTCATCCCTTTCTTTTTCAGGTGGACTCAATTCAAGTTTTTCGGTAGTGATTATATTCTTTCCCTCGGATCAAGTATTTTACTTGCTTGTTCGCTTCTTGCCAGCTTATCCTTCCGGAGTGTTCAAGACATCTTAGGAGATTCGTGTGTGTTCCAATTAATTCGAGGTTGTCACCTCATTCAAATATTTCAATCGTTCCAGTGCATCATTTCTCATTCGACAATCTTTTCCAACGGTGTTTTCTTTTATTGGGCCCTAACCCACAGGTCTTTTCCCAGGATCTTACCTGACTCTTCTGATTTTCCCCGGAGTTATTCTCAATTCTTTTCGAGTTTGACGTAAGAATGGATTTCATCAGTCAGATGCCATCTCCAAGATCGCTTTCAAATTCTTTTCATCTCGGGTTCTACCTTTCCTCTTTTCATTATTCCGGAGTACCTCAACAATTTTGGTGGTGTTTCTCGTCTTCGTTTGAAGACCGAAGTAGAGTTTCTCTTAAATCTTGTCCGTTCCCCCGGAGATTCATGGCGCTAGCTCGATGTTATCCTATCTAATTGTTTCTAGTCATGTAAATTATTTTCATCCATCTGGAGTATTTCAGAAGTTGATTTCTATTTCTTTTTATCCGGAGGCCTCCATTTCGGAAGATTTCTTCGTTCTAAGTTTTCAGCTTCGTTCATATCAATATTCTTCCGGTGCTTCGTTCAAGTATTCTTCTATCAGTTCGCGATCTCTTTGTTCTCTTGCATTTAAATTCCCTCAAGTATCTTCGTGCTTTTCTAATTCTTCGGGCGATCCATTCTCTTCTCTTTGTTCATTTTCATTTTCACGGTGGTTCGTTCAAGATTCTTTTTCCTTGACTATCATTTTAATTCATTTGTTCTTTCCAATCCTACTGGTGGTTCATGAAGACTTTCTCAAGTTTTGTGCGATGTTTCCCCTTAATCCTTTTTCAACGAGAATAAGTAAGATGCGAAATCCATTGCTTGTCATCAATCTAATTTGATGAAGGATAAGCATACAATAAATCTTATTTTTATTTCATCCTAGTGCTTAATCCCTTCCTTCGGAGTTTGTTCGTAATGAATAAATTCTAGTTCCAAGTGTTTTCATCTTTTCTTTTCCGGAGTTCAATTATTTCCTCGGCCTTTTCGTCGGAACCTCCATCTAAATCATCGCAAGCTTTAATCTTATTCTTTCATCCTTCATTTTATCTCGTCATTCTTTTGTTACCAGAGTTCTTCACGGTGGTTCTTCATGATTTAATCTTTTCTTCAAGAGTTCATCAAGATTTTGTTGGTGGAGTTCAAGTATCTTTTCTTCTCGCATCTCGAAGTGTAATTAATTCTCCGTATTCTTTTGAAGTGGAGTTTTGCATTTCTTCGTTTCCTCTCAGCTATTCAATCTTTTCCGCTTGTGGTCGGTTATCACCTCATAATTTTGAGATGTTTTCCATAAGTCCACATCAAGCTTATTCTTTTCGTTGGTGATTTTTCCAACAACTCCGTTCAATCCTTCCTTCTAAGTTCATTTCTTTCCATTCTTTAATTGTTCCGGAGGCATTGTGTTGTTCCTCTCGTCATCTATCATTCCATCCTCTGAAGTTCATGTTCTTTTCTTTCCTTGTTCAACCGGTGTGCTGCCTAAATCCTTTCAGTCTTATATGTTTCATTTCTCATTCTAACCACTCCGGTTAGAACAAGTGCTTTCATAGTCTATCTGATTCCGTGAGCTTTCGATTCTCGGCATTCTCGTCGTTTCTCTCTTGTTCTCGTGTGCTCTCGATTCTTTGCTTCTTCTCTTGAATTCCTGTTTCACCTAATCCTTTTTCCCTTCCGTCTCGGTCCTAAGATCTCGGGACGAGATCTCTTGTTAGTGGAGGAGTGTTGTAACGCCCCGGATTCGATGCGCCAGATGTCCGCCAGTTATTCGCCGTCGTTGCCATGTCATTTGCTTGCGCGTTGCTTTTTGCCATGTCATCATCTGCATTTCATCTACATGTTTTTCAAAACTTGCATCCGTTCGGGTTCCCCCAGTTCTCTCCGTTGTCCGTTCCGAGTCCAGACACACTTGCACGCGCCCGAGGCACCTCCGAAATATTATTTTATTAGTGGCATAAAAATGTTCTCGGAATGGGTCGAAACTTGGCATGCGATCTTATTATAGTGTAGACAGAGCGCCTGTCAAGTTTCGTCGCATTCGGAGCTTGTTTGATAGCCCAATCGTTAAATATATAGCGGCACCGTTGCCGGTATTCTCGTCGGACGTTTCGGTCTCCGGAACAGTCCCCGGGCCTCACTTCTCTTCTCTCGTCTCAGCCCGAGGCCTCTCTTCACAGCCCACTAGCCACTCACCTAGAACCTCTCCACTCCGGAGCCATCCGATGGCGATCGAACGGTCCGAAAACGGAGCAAAACCCCTAACCCTAGGCCCCTTCCTTATATAAAAACCTCCCCTTGCCAATTTCAGCCTTCTCCCACCTTCCTCCTTGTTTTCCGTGCCCCCAATCATCAGCCCCGCCGCCCCTCCTCCGTTTTCCGCGCCGGCCACCTCCTCAGCGCCACTTGGCGAGTCGCCAGTGGGCGCGCCGCCGCTCGCAGCCAACAGGGGAGCGCCACGTCGCCTCCCTGGCTCCCCGCCGCCGCCAGCCCTCCGGGGCCCGTGAGCCCGCCCGCCACAGGCTCCGATCTGGGCCCCGAGGCCCGCTCTGCCCGCCGCTGGCCCGACCGCCGTCCTCCTGCGCGCCGCCCCAACCCCGCCGCCGGCAGCCATCCCCGCCGCCTCGCCCGGAGCTCCTCCGCCGTCCTCCGCGAGGCCAGACTCCGCCGCCCTGCCTTTCTCTTCCTACCTCTCTCTCTCCATCTTACCCTTTCTCTCCCGCAGGGATCTCGCAGAAGCTCGCCGCCGCTGCTCGGTACTCGTCGCCGGAGCCCCTCCGGCATCCTTCCGCGGCGGATCTGGCACAACGCCGACCGGATCCCGCAGCTCCAGCCTCCTCTTGGCCTCCCCAGCGCCGGACCTCGTCGGCGTCACGCTGCGGCCGCCGCCCCTGCCTTCCCTCGATCCCCTCTGGATCGAGGAGGACGACGCCTGCAGCGCCCGTGGGCCGCGCCCCCCCGATGGCCCATCTCCCCGGCCCAGCGCGCCGGCCTCCAGGCCCAGCCGGCGCCCTCCCTGCAAACTGAGCCAGGCCCATGGTGAGCAGCCCTGCTAAACTCCGCCCCGTGCGTCTATTGGTTATTTAGCGCTCGTTGTTTTTTTTCCAGAAATCGGCTAAGTCCCGGATCTTCTAACATTTTCATGCATTTTCATCGCACCATAACTCTCTGCATATTGCTCTGTTTCGTGCGTGTAATATGCCAAATTGTTCGTCTCGATGAGTAGATCATTTCGTCTCATTGCATCATTTTCATTTGAGCTCATCTTGATGCCCTAAATGCTGTTGGAAGAGTGCTATGTGATGTTAGTTTCTGATTCTTAACAGAACATGCACTTTTGTCATTTTTGCCATGATTGATGTGTGCACCCTATGAACTTGAGTCCTACATGTGTTTTGTAATATGCCATGCCATCTTTACAGGGGTGTATGCCATGTATTTTTGTGATCTCTGTGGTGACTAGCACAAGCATGCAAACTAGGCTTCATGATGTTGCTGATTTCAGCCCTGTTCTGCTGATATTTTTATGCCATGTAAACTTGATGCTACAGAGAGATCCATGCTTATTTTGAGATACTTCACTAAGGGTGTTTTGTTCTACATGTCTTGCTATATCCATCCATGCCCTTGTTTTCAATTATGGAGTGCCATAGCTTGAGTCAATCGAGCTCTACTTTTGCTATAAAATGTTCCTGGCAGATTGTTTACATGTTATTCAATTTTGCCAAGGTTGTTGTAGTTGATCCTTGCATGCTATGATGTTGTTCTTGCCATGTATAGCTTCTATGCCATGTCTTCTTACTGTTGGTTGCCTTGCCATGCCATGTATTGTTCTTTAGTGAGTGTTTCAAGCTCACCAACATGCCTACTTATTGTTGTTCCTGCCATGTATGAGTCTGTAATATAACTTGCCATGTTTACATGGGTGCCATCATATTTTCTGATCCCTTTTGGCTCATGGTCAGTAAGGGACTTTTGTTCTATGCATTTAGTAGATTCATGCTATGCCTTTGTTTGCCTTGATAAGTTCCTGTAGCATGTTGTTTCATAGCTCTAAACATTGCAACCTGATGTTATTTTCTGCTAAGTCTGAAACTGTTATTATTTGCAATCTTGCCATGTGTTTTTGAGCATGTTCTAGTGATTTCTGGAGATAGCTCAGTGTTCATGTTTTGTAATGCCTTACCTGTACATCATGCCCATGCCTTTTGTTATTATGTTAAGATGCTGTAGCTTGTTGTTTTGATGCTTGCAATATGCCTAGTTGCTGTTTTGGACAGATTGTTGTCATGACTTGTATAGAGCGTATGTGTTGAACCGTTGTTCCGTTTTGAGTGTGCTCTATATGAAACTTGCTTAGAATTGCATGTAGCTTCATATTATCATGTTGCATCCTTGTTTTGAGGTGTTTGCTTGATGTTTGTATGCATTTGGTATCAATGCCATGTTTAACTTGTTTTGCTCATATCTTTTAGGCCGACGCTCCGAATCTAATGAACTTTATATGTAACTTGACTAGAATTTCGTGTAGATCATCGTGGTGCATCTTAAATTGATGTTTAACAACTTGAACATAAAGTTATTCAGATATGTACCAATTTCGAAATTTGCATATGAGGACTTACCGGAATTGTTATATGTTGCTTCCGGCCTCATTTAAACTTGTTTTGATGTGTTGCTCGTGTTTGCATCATCTCTTGCCATGAGTAGCTTCATCCAGCTTTGTCATGCATCATGCTTGATTGTGCATCATGTCTTGTTCATGTGTGGTGTGTTTACTATGTTGTGTGCTTCTTCTTGTTAGTTCCTGTTTCGTTGCGGTCGTGAGGATTCGTTCATCTACGATTGGTTCGGCTTCATCCGTTCATCTTCTTCATGGACTCGTTCTTCTTCCTAGCGGGATTTCAGGCAAGATGACCGCTACCCTGGATCTCATTACTATCATTGCTATGCTAGTTACTTCGTTCTATCGCTGTGCTGCGCTACCTATTACCTGTTCCTCAAGCCTCCCAAATTGCCATGTCAGCCTCTAACCTTTTGCACCCTTCCTAGCAAACCGTTGTTTGGCTATGTTACCGCTTTGCTCAGCCCCTCTTATAGCGTTGCTAGTTGCAGGTGAATATGAAGTTTGTTCCTTGTTGGAACATGGAGATGTTGTTCCTTGTTGGAACATGTTTACTTGTTGGGATATCACAATATATCTATTGTTTAATTAATGCATCTATATACTTGGTAAAGGGTGGAAGGCTCGGCCTTATGCCTGGTGTTTTGTTCCACTCTTGCCGCCCTAGTTTCCGTCATATCGGTATTATGTTCCCGGATTTTGCGTCCCTAACGCGGTCGGGTGATTTATGGGACCCCCTTGACAGTTCGCTTTGAATAAGACTCCTCCAGCAAGGCCCAACCTTGGTTTTACATTTGCCTCACCTAGCCCTTTTTCCCTTGGGAGTCGCGCTCTCGAGGGTCATCTTATTTTACCCCCGGCCAGTGCTCGTCGTGAGTGCTGGTCCAAACCGTCAGCCGCCGGTGGCCACCAGGGGCAACTCTGGGTTCGCCTACCGGAAGTTTGGACAATCCGGTGTGCCCTGAGAACGAGATATGTGCAGCTCCTATCAGGATTTGTCGGCACATTCGGGCAGCTTTTCTGGTCTTGTTTTATTACTGTCGAAATGTCTTGTAGCCGGATTCGAGACTGATCGGGTCTTCCGGGAGAAGGAATATCCTTCGTTGATCGCGAGAGCTTATCATGGGCTAAGTTGGGACACCCTGCAGGTATAAACTTTCGAGAGCCGTGCCGCGGTTATGTGGCAGATGGGAATTTGTTAATATCCGGTTGTAGTAAACTTGAAGCAAACTCTTCTAAAATACACCAACCGTATGCGTAATCGTGAGTGTCTCTTTTGGGGTTGATCGAGAGGAGAACACGGTTTCGGGTTATGTCGGCGTAAGTAGGAGTTCAGGATCACTTCTTGATCATTACTAGTTGACGACCGTTCCTTTGTTTCTCTTCTCGCTCTCATTTGCGTTGGTTAGCCACCATATATGCTTAGTCGCTGCTGCAACCTCACCACTTTACCCCTTCCTTTCCCTTTAAGCTTGCTAGTCTTGATACCCATGGTAATGGGATTGCTGAGTCCTCGTGGCTCACAGATTACTACACCACCAGTTGCAGGTACAGGTTATGCGATGATCATGACGCGAGAGCGATGCTTGCTTGTCTTGAGTTCTTCTTCTGCTTCTTCGATCAGGGGATAGGTTCAAGGTCGGCAGCCTGGGCTAGCAGGGTGGATGTCGTTTGAGCTTCTGTTTATGTTACATCCGTAGTCGGATGTTGATGTTGTATGATGTTGATGTATTCTTGTGGCATTTGTGCCTTATGTATGTATCCCCATCTATTATGTAATGTTGATGTAATGATATCCACCTTGCAAAAGCGTTTCAATATGCGGGTCTATCCTTGGTGGGACCTTCGAGTTCCTTTTGGATAGGGTCGCATATTGGGCGTGACATTTTATGACCCAAGACAATGCCTTCATTAACCATAAAGTGGCACTTCTCCCAATTCAAGACGAGATTTGTTTGTTCACACCTCTGCAAGACTCGATCAAGATTGCTTAAACAATCATCAAAAGACTTCCCATAAACAGAAAAGTCATCCATGAAAACCTCAACAATCTTTTCACAAAAGTCAGAGAATATAGCCATCATGCATCTTTGAAAGGTAGCAGGTGCATTACATAAACCAAAAGGCATACGTCTATAAGCATAAGTTCCAAAAGGACAAGTAAAAGTAGTCTTCTCTTATCAGGTTGAGAGACAGGTATTTGTGAGAAGCCAGAATATCCATCAAGTAAGCAAAAGTGTGTGTGCTTAGATAATCTTTCAAGCGTTTGATCAATAAAAGGCAAAGGGTAATGATCTTTTCTAGTAGCTTTATTTAATTTTCTGAAATCAATTACCATTCTATAGTCTGTAACAATTCGTTGTGGAATAAGTTCATTCTTATCATTAGGAACAACAGTTATACCTCCTTTCTTTGGGACACAATGAACATGACTTACCCATCTACTATCAGCTATAGGATAGATTATACCTGCTTCCAGAAGTTTTAATATTTCAGTTCTTACCACCTCTTTCATCTTCGGATTTAACCGACGTTGGTGATCAACAACTGGTTTAGCATCAGGTTCCATATTAATTTTGTGCAGACATAAAGTGGGACTAATGCCCTTTAAATCATCAAGAGCATATCCAATAGCAGCTCGGTGCTTCCTTAGAACTTTCAATAATCTTTCTTCTTCCTGTTCTAAAAGGTTAGCACTGATAATAACAGGATAAGCATATTTCATCAAGATAAGCATATTTCAAAGTGTTTGGCAATTGTTTTAATTCAAACACAGGATCACCTTTAGGTGGAGGAGGACCTCCTAGACTTTCAATAGGTAAATTGTGTTTAAGCAGAGGATGTTGTTCAAAGAAAATCTTATCTATTTCATTTCTTTCATGCATATGTAAATCATTTTCATGTTCTAACAAGTATTGTTCTAAAAGATAAGTAGGTGGCATAGCAATAGAAGCAAGACCAATTAATTCATCCTTACTAGGCAATTCTAGATGATTTTTACTAAACTTGGAAAAATTAAACTCATGAGACTCATCACCAAAGCTAACACCCTCAGTTTGTTTCTGGCAATCTATCTTAGCATTAACTATGTTCAAGAAAGGTCTACCAAAGATAATGGGACAGAAGTCATCTTTTGGGGAACCAAGAACAAGAAAATCAGTAGGGTATTTTATTTTCCCACACAAGACTTCAACATCTCTATAATGCCACGAGGTGATATGGTGTCTCTATTTGCAAGTTTAATAGTAACATGTATGCCTTCTAACTCTGCAGGTGCTATGTCTTTCCTAATTTCTTGATACAAAGTGTAAGGAATAGCACTCACACTAGCACCCATGTCACATAAACCATGATAACAGTGATCTCCTCTTTTAACTGAAATGACAGGCAGGCCAACAACTGGTCTATTTTTATCCCTTTTTTCGGGTTTGACAATTCTAGTAGCTTCTGCACAGAAGTAGATAAGAGCCCATCCACATCTTCTTCTAAAAGATCTTTGACCATAGCAATATTAGGTTCAACTCTACTTTGTTCATCAGGTTTAGGTGTTCTAACATAGCTTTTGTTAACCACATTTGAAACTTTAGCATGTTCCTTTATCCTGACAGGAAAAGGTGGTTTCTCAATATAAGCAGTAGGAACAACTAGATCAATGTTATAAAGTAAAGTTTTTCTTCTTTAACCGGTACCGGTCCTTTAATTTCATCTTTAATAGGTGTGTGATATTTAAACCACTTCTCTTTAGGGAGTTCAACATGAGTCGCAAATGATTCACAAAAGGAGGCTACTATCTCAGAGTCAAGTCCATATTTAGTGCTAAACTTTTGAAAAGCATCGGTATCCATAAAAGATTTAACACAATCATACTTAAGCTTTATACCTGACTCTTTACCTTCATCGAGTTCCCAATCTTCACAGTTGCGTTTAATTCTTTACAAAAGATCACATTGGAATTCAATAGTTTTCTTCATAAAATAACCATCACAAAAAGTATCCAGCATGGTTTGATCATTACGAGAAAGCCGAGCATAAAAGTTCTGTATAATAATTTCTCTGGAGAGCTCATGATTGGGGCATGAATATAACATTGAATTAAGCCTCCCCCAAGCTAGAGTGATACTTTCTCCTTCATGTGGCCAAAAATTATATATATAATTCCGATCACGATGAACTAGATGCATAGGATAAATTTTTTGGTGGAACTCCAATTTCGAACGATTCCAATTCCATGATCCAATATCATTGCATAGCCTATATCACGCCAATGCTTTTCCCTTCAAAGATAAAGGGAAAACATTTTTCATCACCTCATCTCCGGGTAAACCTGCAAGCTTGAACAATCCACAAATTTGTTCTACATATATCAAGTGCATATCAGGATGTTCGGTTCCATCTCGTGCATAAGGATTAGCTAGCAGTTGTTCTATCATACCCGAAGGAATTTCATATACAATACTTTCAGTAGGTGCAGTAGGTTGAGGGGAAATTAATTGTGGTTCCGGACAAGGTGAAGATACCCCAAACAAACCCCTCAAAGGATTGTTTTCCATTGTAACAAGTGACAAAAAATTTCAGCACACTATATAAATGTTTCCTTGCCGAATTCAACTTACCAAAGGCGCTTCACTCCCGGCAACGGAGCCAGAAAATTGCCTGGATGACCCACAAGTATAGGGGATCAATTGTAGCTCTTTTAGATAAGTAAGAGTGTCGAACCCAACGAGGAGCAGAAGGAAATGGCAAGTAGTTTTCAGTAAGGTAATGTCTGCAAGTGCTGAAACTGTAAGTAGCGAGCAGTTTGATAGCAAGATAATTTGTAACGAGCAAGTAACAAGAGTAGCAATAAGTATGAAGCAAGGTAGCCCAATCCTTTTGAGGCAAAGGACAGGCCAAAACGGTCTCTTATGATAAGCAAATTGTTCTTGAGGGTGCACGGGAATTTCATCTAGTCACTTTCATCATGTTGGTTCGATTTGAGTTCGCTACTTTGATAATTTGATATGTGGGTGGAACAGGGCTTAGGTGCTGTTTTTACTTGAAAAAACCTCCTATTTATGATTAACCCTCCTGCAAGCATCCGCAACTACGAGAAAAGTATTAAGGATAAATCCTAACCATAGCATTAAACTCTAGGATCCAATCGGTTCCTTACGGAATAGTGCATAAACTGGGGTTTAAGTTTCTATCACTCTCGCAACCCACCATCTATTTAATACTCCACGATGCATTCCCTTAGGACCAAATATGGTGAAGTGTCATGTAGTGGATGTTCACATGCAACATACATACTATCAAAATATCAAACACATATCAAGTTCACATGATTAATTGCAAAATGATTTCTCCCGTGACCTCAAGAACAAAAGTAACTACTCACAAATAATCAACATGCTCATGATCAGAGGGGTATTAATACGCATAATGGATCTGAACATATAATCTTCCACCAAATAAACCATATAGTAATCAACTACAAGATGTAATCAACACTACTAGTCAACCCCTAGCAACAATCTATAGTTCCGGTAACAAGATTGAATACAAGAGATGAACTAGGGTTTGAGATGAGATGGTGCTGGTGAATATGTTGATGGAGATTGCCCTCCCCAAGATGGGAGAGTTGTGGTGATGATGATGACGATGATTTCCCCCTTCGGGAGGGAAGTTCCCCCGGCAGAATCGCTCCGCCGGAGGGCAAAAGTGCTCCTGCCCAAGTTCCGCCTCGAAACGGCGGCACTCCGTCCCGAAAGTCTTATGCTTATTTTTTCTAGGTCAAAAACACTTATATACCAGAAGATGGGCACCAGAGGTGGGCCGAGGAGGCCACAACTCACGAGGGCGCGCCTAGGTGGGTTATGGCCACCTGGTGGGCCCCCTCTGGTAGTTATTGGCTCCAATATTTCTTAAATAATCCATAAAAAATCTCCGTAAAGTTTTAGCTCATTTGGAGTTGTGCAGAATAGGTGGCCTGACGTAGCTTTTTCATGTCCAGATTCCAGCTATCGGAATTCTCCCTCTTGGTGTGCACCTTGCAAATTATGAGAGAAAAGGCATTAGAATTACTCCAAAAAGCATTATTATGGATAAAAACATTATAAATAACAGTAAGAAAACATTATGCAAAATGAACGTATCAATGGCATGTTAGATGAGTTGTGGGATCGAACTATGTACGCTTGAGTATGATTAATGACGGTAGAACTATGTACTTATGGTTGAACTAGGCTTGTGTACGTGTATGCTTATTATCTATGTCTTAGTATGTTTAATCTATGTTTGCTTATGTCTAACTGTGGGATATGGATGCAATCAGTTCGGTTGATGGAATCTACATCCGTCCTGGTTTATTGGTCCCCTTTGTAATTTGTGTTAAATTTTTACCAAAGATTTAACTGACAAAATGTTAGTGCAGGTCAACAAAAATTATATCGTTGGATGGGTATTTGAGCATAGTTTTCAATGATATAATTTTTAGTGACATGCATAAACATTTCTTAGTTAAATATTTGGTCAAAATTTGGTACAAATTACAAAGGGGACCAATAAACCAGGACGGGGGTAGTACGTCAATCACACACGGTTCCCAAAATTGGAACTGTGTGCAATGACTTTCATTTTGCCTGTTGTGTCAATCACACATGGTTGGCTCTAGCAAACCGTTGCCTCCGAAATTCTTTGTGGGGCAGAAAACCCTCACCACCCAATTCAAAAAAGAAAAAATAAAACCCTCACCATCCCCATGTCACAAAAATCCTCACCCCGCCCGCCACCCCCTCCGGCCCCCATTCACACTTGCACAAGCTCCTCCGCGTCTATGCAGGGCACCGCCTATCGCGGCGGTAACCACTTAGCTCGACGCCTTCCGCCGCCGCCAGGCTGCCGGCAAAGTGTACCGCATTTCGCCACTTCCGCTTGCCGCCACCTATCGCCATCGACTTTCTCGACGCTGCTCGCAGTCGACCCAGCTCCGCTCGGTTGGGGAATCTGCCATACAAAGGGTTCTTTCTCATGGACAACAAGGTAACTAATTTTAACGAGATATTATCTCATCTCCTATCCCAGTTCATCTGGCTCCTTTAGTCACTCGGCCGAAATCGCCGTGAATTCATTTTATTCGAGCTGATTTGAGGGTTTTCTTCCGTTCATAGAGTGTACAGTGCGCGGACACATCAGGACTTTGCGGCCTCCGCCATACATTCCATCTCATCGTACCATATGACTTGAGGATGTGCGCCGTATGTTCAATCTCATCCTAAATCGGTTGTCATGGTCTACTTTCCTGAACATATTCTAAATATTGCTACATTTGGATAAAAGGTGGCACATGCACCATATATGTCAAAGTGGATCCCCCCCTCTTCTCTCTATATTAGGAAAATTACTGATGGATTGTTCTTTCGATTACTCTCATATTTCCATGACATCATGTTTACCCTATCTGTTTAATTATAGATTTTTGTCCTTCGATTTCAGCTGTTGTACAGTTCTTTCAACTTGGACCCATATTTGCATGTTACCATATTTTCTTTAACAATCCTACCATTTTCCGCAGCGCGTCCCTTGCTATGCAACATAATCTGTAGTGCACAATATTTCCCTTTACATAAATCAAGACTGCAGGGATGTCATACTGAACACAAACCATGGATTTACAATAAGACTTGATGAACGTGGTGACTCCTATTTTGGCACTGGCCTTTGGAAAGAAATTTCTAAGTTTTATGTACTGAAAGTTGGCACTATAATTACACTGCACATAAAAGGGCCTGGTCATGAGATATATGCTAACTTCCCCGACGATATCATTCGTCTAGACTTTTTTCGAAGTAGTTTTCTTTTCAAGCATCTGCATGTTGACTTACCCAGCAATATCAAATGAATTGTGTAGCATTTAAGCAACCAATTGTTATTCCATTTTCTTACTATATTCCTACCTAATAACTTCTATTTACCAATACACTTTTCTATTCCCTATTTTAACTAAATATTCCATGTACTCCCACTTCTATCAGAAAGCGCCGCTGACAAGGAGACTCTGGAGGTGGAGAACGAGGCTGCCAACAAGCGGAGGCAGGGCGAGCAAGAACCGCAAGCGACTCCAGCAGGCCTAGACTTCATCAGCAACCTCCCTGATGATATGTTGGCAGTCATCATCTCCCTCCTCCCACTCAAATATGGGGCGCGGACAACCGTCCTTTCCCGGCAGTGGCGCCCCCTATGGAACTCCACCCCTCTCGACCTCATCGACACCCACGAGCTCTGCCATGGCTATCGCAAAAGCTTGGATGTGTTCTCCAAGATCCTCGGCAGTCACCTTGGCCCAACCAGAGGCCTTAGAATGGGCAAGTTCCATTCCAACGGCAAGGGCCAAGCCAAGCTTGACGATTGGTTCCGATCCCCCGCTCTAGATCAGCTCGAGGAGCTCACTTTTGATGATGGGCATATGCGCTCGCTGCCAACGTCCGCGCTCCGCCTCGCGCCCACGCTGTGTGTCGCCAAGTTCCGGAACTGCCATCCCCCCTAATGACGCGCCCGCTCTTATTCTACTACGACTGAAGCACCTCGAGCTCGTCGTGGTCTGCCTCCCAAACGGTGACATGGAGCGCCTGCTCCGTTGCTGTACTGCACTCGAGTACCTTCGTCTTTAGGCGATCAATGGGTTGAGTAGCTTCCACATCACCTCCATGACTCTCCGGACTATTTATGTGTGTTCCTGGTGCGGCAGGAAGACATCACAAGAAGTGTACCAGGGTATGGTCAGTGAGGACACACCCGCACTTGAGAGATTACTTGTAGTTGATCAAGAAGGTCCAACAAGAATCAATGTCATTTCTGTGCCAAAATTGACAGTGCTGGGCTACTCGTCTGACTAATACTCCGAACTTGTTATTGGATCCACACCCGTTTAGGTACAACAACCGCCTTCTACCTCTCCTTCTACAAATTAACATTATTTCTAATTTTGAAGATGTTTGTTCATCTATCATCCAGAAAATGATTCCGACAGGCTTGACCCCGAAACTGCGCACATTGAAGGTCTTGGCACTAGAATCTATCGGCCCCAACCTGGAGCAAGTTGTCAGTTTCCTGAGATGCTTTCCGTGCGTGGAGAAGCTATATATCGAGGTGATGTTCCTTTCCTGTTAAATGTTAACCATAAGGGAGATCAATTTGTGACACCTTTTTCCAAGTTTACAATGACAATGTACTATGATTTCTGAAGGATTCTTTTGGAGGATTTCAGTACATATTGGTTGCTTGATCCATATGGTTACAATCCATAAGCATTTCTCCTTTGGATTCATTTGTACTAGTTTCTTAGGGAACTTTTCATCCACTCCAACCTCTTGTGAAGAAGGCTACATTTTTCTAGAATGTAATCAAATGCCCATGTTAATCATGTCAGATCGAAGATGGCATGTTAGTGCATTTTACAAATCCTGCAAACCAAAATAGGCATGTAGTAGTGTTCAAAACTGCATGTAGGCACTAACACATTTTCTTCTTTTGCAGATAAGATTAGGCCCAGTGGTGGATAATGTGATACAGTATAATAATCACGTCAAATGCCTAGATCTGCATCTCTTAGAAATTACTTTGAACTCCTATCGAGGGACCTTACCAGAGATTATATTCGCCAGGTTCTTTTTTTCAGAGCAAGGGTGCTAAAGGTAATGAGGTTTTCCCTATATTTATTTCGCAAAAATGAATGGTTTGTTGATCAGCGTCAGCGACTGCGGCAGAATGGAATAGGCTCCGAAAATGTTGAATTTCATTTTGGAACTTCAGATGACAGAGTAATCAGAAGTCATCGTGTTAACCCCATACATGACTTCTCAGTGGCTGACCCCGTTGCAAAAATTATGAGGTTTCGAAAGCAGACTTAGAAGTGGTAATATTAGATTGAACCTCTCTGATATCCATGTTCAGCGGATCAGCGCGAGCGTTTGCAGCTGATGAGCTGAATTTCATTTCTAATATCAGTCTGGACCTTGTAATCTTTGAATTTGAGCCATATAACTCTGGAATTGGAACCTTGTAATATTTTGAGCTTTTGTGGTACAATAATTGAAATGGCATCATATGAGACTCGTATATTGGTAGCACTATTTTGACATTAATATGCACTGGTCTTAGATTTTATTAACCATTCTGGAATCTGTTTACCTTGTCAATCTCACAGAACACGATCTGTATAGCTAACTCGACTGCGATCTTCGACATTATTGCACATAGTTGGTTTCTTAAATAGTGTGCCCTGTAGAGCGCGGAATTAATTATCGCACTCGAGTGTCCATCATCACCCTTCTGTGTAACTTTGACCTCATCACCCACGGGTAAACTTATGACCGAAGTCATTCACACACTTTGTTTTTACAAAGCTTTTTTCCAATAAACGCCCACAATTTGTCCCTCTTCTAGCCGACGCGTGGCCAAACTAGTTGGGCGGGAAGCTTGCGTGGTAAACTGCGTGGTAGAGCGGGAACAGGCTCACTGACGATACGAGACTATAGGCCGGTCGGCCCCCATTTATTACAGCAGCCATTTAACCCTTGTGTCACTTCAACCTTTCGATCGCGCCCCACCATTGCAAGAAACACACCCACCACGACAAATTCTTAGAGGGTATCTTGCACAGCTCCAATGGCGCTCCGAGCGGCTACCGACGACGAGCAGAAGTTCACCATGCATCCCGTGGTGGACACCAACAGAAGATTCACGGAGCTTTCGGTGGTGTACACCAACAACCCGGTCTGGGCGGAGCACTCCATCCACATCATGGAGTTGTTGCTTGCCGAGGAGAAGTACAAGGTGGTCGGGTTCGACCTCGAGTACACCCGTGCTCGTGTCGGGTCTCGCCCAAGGTCGTTGTCGCCCAGATGTGCGTGCGCAACCACGTCCTCGTCTACCACTACTGCCTGGCCACAAGGCCATGCGAGCGTTTTGCCAAGTTTGTCAACAGCCCCCACTACATGTTCGCTATGGTGGACATCACCAACATTGTAAAGGTGCTCGAGAATACGGCCATCTCCTGCCAGAATCTTGTCGACATCCAGGGCCAATACAAGATTTGGAGCATCAAGGAGAATGAGAAGGACTCACTGGTTCACCTCGCCGAGGCCATCATCGAACCCTACTACAGAGACATGAAGGATTCCTGCAACAAGGACAAGCATGCCTGGTGTAAGTGCATATTTATCCCTTAGGTGTTTTGGTGATTGATGACAATGCGTTTGCGGACTAATCGTGTGCCTTTGAGTTTCTCAGACATTTCTTCACTAGGTACAAGACGGTTTGGTGCCCTCAAGACTATTGAAGATGGCGCTTTCACGTTTCTTTTGGTGGATTTGAGTCGTAGGAAAGCCGTACTATTAAGAGGGGTCCGCGTCGGAAAGGTTTGGGTGGAATCATCACGCATACGTTCCTTCCTTGTCTCCACCTTTCCCTTGCACTATGGAGCATCCCCGTTTATCCTCGTTGTGATTGCCTTGGCTGCTGTTGCTGTGCTTGCGGTAGTACTGCTCCCTGGAGCGGTAGTACCGCAGGCACCCGCGGTAGTACCGTGGCTCAAGCGCGGTAGTACCGCGGGAGCACACGGTAGTACCGCTCCTCTGGAGCCGTACTACGGTGGCCCCTAGGCCAAGTACCGCTGCGCTGCGGTAGTAGGGGCGGATGTAATTTTTTACATCCGCGTCTCCGCGGTAGTACCGCGCCTTGCGCGTGGTAGTACCGTGCGCGGTCTGATCCAGCAGCCACACGGTAGTACTGCTCTCCAGCGGTAGTACCACATCGGGTTTTTGCACCGTTTGTTTTCCAGCGGAAGTAGGCACGGATGTATTTTTATTCATCCGCTCCCTTCCCAGGCTAGGGCCTTCCTGCCTTGCGGTTGTACCGCAAGGATGGAGCGGTAGTACCACGCTCGCGGTAGTACTGCCCATGTCAGGCTCGCTGTAGCCCCCGCTGCTGCAGCGGTAGTCCATGGTGGCCCATGGTAGTACCGCGTGGCCTTGCGGTAGTACCGCGTGTCGCGGGCTGGTTAAGTGGATAACGGTTGGATTTCGTCCACCACTATAAAAGGGTCGTCTCCTACCTTTAGTTGACCACCTCTTCCAACCCTAAGCTCCATTGTTGCTCCTAAGCTCCATTTTCTCCTGATCTCACTCCCTAGCCAATCAAACTTGTTGATTTGCTCGGGAGTGGTTGAGAAGGCCCCGATCTACACTTCCACCAAGAAAAATTTGATTCCCCCCACTAATCCCTTGCGGATCTTGTTACTCTTGGGTGTTTGAGCACCCTAGACGGTTGAGGTCACCGTGGAGCTATAATCCGTTGTGGTGAAGCTTCGTGGTGTCATTGGGAGCTTCCAATTAAGTTGTGGAGATTGCCCCAACCTTCTTTGTAAAGGTTCGGTCGCCGCCTTCAAGGGCACCAATAGTGGAATCATGACATCTCGCATTGTGTGAGGGCATGAGGAGAATACGGTGGCCCTAGTGGCTTCTTGGGGAGCATTGTGCCTCCACACCGCTCTAACGGAGACGCACTTCCCCTCAAAAGGAAGGAACTTCGGTAACACATCCTCGTCTCCACCGACTCCACTCTTGGTTATCTCACCCCTTTACTTGTGCAAGCTTATTTGTGTTACATTCATTGCTTGCTTGTGTGCTTGTGATTGTTGCATCATATAGGTTGTCCACCTAGTTGCATATCTAGACAACTTACTTTGATGCAAAGTTTAATTTGTTAAAGAAAAGCTAAAAACTGTTAGTTGCCTATTCACCCCCCTCTAGTCAACTATATCGATCCTTTCAATTGGTATCAGAGCCTCGTCTCTTTTTAAGGACTTTACCGTTCGAAGAGTATGGTTGACGTCGTAGACGATGTAGGAGAGCACTCTGGTGCGAATCCGATATCGTCTATGGGAGATGGGGGTAACTCGATCTCACGTGAGGAATTCAATGTGGCGTTGGACACATTGAAAACCTCCATGACAACCGAGGTCAAAGACATGTTTAAGGAATTCTTAGAAGGGCTTAAACTTTCCACCGCGCCCGTGAAAGTGGGTGATTCCGCCGACACGGAGACGGATGCTAACCCCGACAAGGGGAAGCTACTAGTGAGAAAGCTCCTATGTCTAGTGTTAAGAATGGCACCGGCATCTTTGCCCATGTGCAACCTCCACCCGTTTATGGTGGACTGATTCCTTCTACTCATTTGAATCATGCCGGTCCTCCCCCCAAGATTGATAAAAAGGAGGATTTTGATTCTTGGGTCTATTGTTTTAAGCGTCACTTAAATCATATGAACACTAACCTTTGGAAAATCATTGAAGAAGGTTTTTATCCGCATGACCGGAGCAACTTCACTCCCAGAGAAGCCATGGATGATCAATTCAATGAAAATGCTCTCTTCATCATCCAAGAAACAATCCTTCCAGAAGACCTCCCACATCTCCGGCCCTACTCATTGGCCAAAGAAGCTTGCCGCAAAGTGGTCTCCCTCTATCGGGGAGGCGCAAGCATTCAACGTTCCAATTATGAAGTGGTACAAGATGAAGCCGATGAGTTTGCAATGAAAGAAGATGAAGAACTCGTGAGCTCTATCGGAGAGTTACCAAGCTCGCGGTCTCTCTCCGGGATCATGGAGTAAGGACACGGA
The DNA here is from genome assembly GCA_021605205.1 of Aegilops longissima. Classification (NCBI taxonomy): domain Eukaryota; kingdom Viridiplantae; phylum Streptophyta; class Magnoliopsida; order Poales; family Poaceae; genus Aegilops; species Aegilops longissima. Next base: position 651,033,204 of record CM038677.1, on the reverse strand, counting down.
TGACAATTGGATCAAGCGCAATTTCTCAAGGCAATGATGCCCTACCACAAAGCCATGTCCTCCGTCATCCGTCAAAGGCCGGACTTTCACACCTTGTCCTCAAGTGATGTGTTGGATGAGTTTGTGGCTATGAGTATATTGGACAAGACCGCCGACAATGCGGTGCTTCGCTCCCAAAGAGCAAAGAAGCCCAACCTTGCATTGAAGGCCAAGGTTTGTGTCGAAGAAGAAGAAGAGGAGGAAGAAGAAGAGAGCAACCTCAAGATCTGGTATGCCTATCATGAACACATGGCCCTTGCTTCAAGGCAATTTTGGAGCAAGAAGAACTCAAGGCCCAACTTCAACAAGAGCAGCTCAAGTGGCGCAAAGGGCAAGCAACGAGTGAGGACTTGCTTCAATTGTGGCAATGTGAGTCATTTTGTTGCGGAGTGCCCGTATAGAAGAGGGAAGACAATGGTGGCAAGCTCATCCGTAAGGACAAGGCCAAGTCTTTCCCCAACAAGAGCAACTTCACCAAGAAGACTCCTCACAAGGCTTTGGTGGTACAAGAAGAGTACAATGAGGATAATGATTATGATGAAGATGGTGAGTCGATTGCCATGGCCTCCGTTGCCATTGCGACGACTCCCCGGGTGTCTCTCTTCGACTCACCCAATGAGAGCATCACCGCCAAGTGCCTCATGGCTAAAGCCACCAACAAGGTAACCCCCAACATCAAAACTACTATCATCAATCATTCTTCTTCAATGGATTGCATTGATGAACATGACGGAACTAATGTGGAGGAGAATGAGTTTGAGGCCTTTATGGGTAAACTCAAGGGCAAATCCAAGAAGCACTTCGTTTCTCTCTTGGAACAACTTGGTGAAGCCAATGACATGATCGAGGCTCACGAAGAAACCATCTCTAAGATGGAGGGGCATAGTCGTGACTATGCCGATGAGATTTCGGATCTTTACAATGCTCTTGAGGAAGAGCGTGGTCTTCGTTTGGCTCTTGAGGAGTCATACAACGATTATCATGCTAAATTAAAGAAAGATCTTGATCATGCTCTTATTGTTTCTCATGTGCTAAGCTCCGAGAAGGCGAAGCTTGGGGTTGATCTTGCTAGACTCAACGAGGAGTTTGACATTCTCGACAAGGCTCACAAAGTCTTGAAGGGTCTTCATGCTAGCCTCAAAAAGTGTCATGATCAGCTCCAAGTGAAGCTCACCAAGGAGAAAGCCACTTTTCCTCATATGGTGTTGATTGATAATGCAAATGCTACTAACCCTTGTTGTGAGCATGTGCATCTTGTTGAGGAGAATGCTAAGTTGAAGGAGCAACTTGAGAAAGGCCTTGTCACATGCATACAAGGTGAGAAGAACCTCAATGACCTTTTGAGTAATCAAAAGGAAGTTGTGGCCAAGGAAGGGATTGGGTTCGCACCCAAGCCCAAGAACAAGAAGAAGAATGACAAGACCAAACGACCTCCTCCACTCAAGCAAACTTTTGTGAGGGAGGGAGAGGGTGCTTCCAAGGAGAAGAAGACCAACGCAAAGGGTGGCGATGTCGTGAAGGGCAATGCCACCCCTCCCAACAAAGCCGGCAATTTTAATCCCTCTTTATGTGTTATGCCGTGCTAGTGATGGGCACGTTTATGCCAAATTTGTTGGTTCTCCTCATGAGTACATTGAATGGTCAATTTGGGTTCCTAAGACCCTTGTTACTAACATCAAAGGACCCATTACAAAATGGGTACCTAAAACCAAGCATTGATCTCTTGTAGGTGTTTGCTTCCGGTGGGGGATCATGCTTGCTCGCTAGTGGAGCTACAAATCATATGACCGGAAGCAAGGACTTGGTGGTGGACGTGCACAAGATTCCTTCTATGCCCACCAATGTCGAGTGGGGTGATGCCCCGTCTTCTAAGGTATTGGGACTCGGCAAGGTTGTCATTTCTCATGATCTCACGATCGAGAAAGTCATGCTTGTGGAGTCCCTTGCATACAATTTACTTTCCGTTCGTCAACTTGCAACCATGGGCTTTGCCACTTTCTTTGATATTGATACCGTGGCCCTCTTGTGGAGCAAGACTCTTAAACTAGCCTTTGTTGGGCATGTCGAGAACGGTCTTTATGTGATTAACTTTTCGGAGGTACCCACTAAGACCGCGACATGCCTAATGGCTAGAGTTGATGTGGGATGGCTTTGGCATCGCCGTTTAGCCCATGTCAATATGAGATCTTTGCAAAGTCTTCTTAAGGGGGACCATGTCCGTGGACTAACGAATGTTAGTTTTGCTAAAGATCGTGCTTGCAGTGCTTGTATCGAAGGAAAGCTTCATGAAAAGGCTCACCCTCCCACGACTATCATTTACTCGAAGAGGCCTTTGGAGCTCCTTCACTTGGATCTCTTTGGGCCTCCATCCTTTGATAGTATTGGGGGTAGGAAGTATTTCTTGGAGATTGTTGATGACTACTCAAGATATACTTGGGTGTATTTCTTCAAGAGGAAGAGCGAGACCCAACAAACCGTCATTGACTTTGCAAATGAAGCACAACGTCAACACAATGCAAAGATCTTGACAATAAGAAGTGACAACGGCACCGAGTTCAAGAACTACACCTTGGATGAGTTTCTTAGTGATGAGGGGATCAAGCATCAATATTCTGCACCCTACACCCCTCAATAAAACGGTGTCGCAGAGAGGAAGAACCGGACGTTGATGGACGCGGCAAGGACCATGATGTCGGAGTTCAAGTCTCCATACAACTTTTGGGCCGAAGCCATCAACACCGCATGTCATGCATCCAATCGGCTCTACCTCCGCAAGGGCTTGAACAAGATTCCATATGAGATACTCACCGGTAACAAGCCCAACCTCAAGTACTTTCGGGTGTTCGGGTGTAACTGTTTCATTCTCAAGAAAGGTGTTCGGTTGTCTAAGTTTGAAGCTAGAGCTTATGAGGGCATATTTGTTGGTTATGCTACAAACTCCCATGCTTACCGTGTCCTCAATAAATCCACGGGACTTATTGAGGATACATGTAACGTGGAGTTTGATGAGAATAACGGCTCCCAAGTGTAGCAAAGTGGCACTTGTGATGTAGGTGATGAAATTCCTCCTCAAGCCATAAGAAGAATGGGTGTTGGTTTTATCCTACCCGTTGAGGAACCCCTTGTGGCCGAAGGAGAAGGACAATGCTCCACTCAAGTGGAGCCATCACCAACCCAAGGCCCACACGCTTCCGGAGAACAAAGTGAAGGCCCTGAACCTCATGAACAAGACCAAGGGCAAGATCATGCTAAAGACGATGTTGACACACCAAGTGATGCCCAAGGTCAAGTTCTCTCCCCCGAGCAAGTTCAAGATCAAGAACATGCTCAAGACGGCGCTCAAGATGATCAAGTAACCGCTCCTCAACTCACCTCTGAGGAGGAGTTAGAGCGTTGTGCCGCCAAGATTGCTTCCAAGCTCACCACCAAGGGTCATCTCATCAAGAATGTACTTGGAAGCATTGAAAAGGGGGCAAGCACTCGTAGACAATTGGCAAACTATTTTGAACATCACGCGTTTGTTTCGTGTGTTGAACCCCAAAAGGTATATGAAGCACTCGCAGACACGTGGGGGATAAGGACAGGCAGGGGGAGTTCTAACTCCCCCCATAACCATTCGTCAGTTTTCCCCACTCCGTCTCTCTCTCTCGCTCAAGAACGAGTGCCGGGGTCCCTCACCGGATCTCCGCCTCCGGCTGCTTTCCTTCGATTCCGACCAGTGGGATCGTTCCCCACCACGTGCTCTTGCCATGGAACAAGGTCTTTCCCCAAATCCCTCTCTCTTTTGGTTGTTTTCTTTGCCTCTAGGCTTTTGGGGAGATGCATGTGTTCTTGAGATTTTAGGCTAAATCGTTGCAAGAGTAGGATGTTGGAGAGTAGTAGTGTGTAGGGATTATACCTGCTAGTTGTCTTGTGATAGATTTAATCAACCGTAGTACCACCGTGGTTTCGCGGTCCTTCTCAGATTCAAAATCTCGTTCGGATCTAAAGCGGTGCGGTACTACCGCCCCACATGTGTGGTACTACCGCTAGTCCGGTACTACCGCCCGGTCGGTGCGGTACTACCGCACGAGCGGCGGCACTAAAATCTTACTACCGCTCCCAGACATGGTACTACCATGACAGCACACGGTACTACCACGACTCGGGGCGGTACTAAAATTTTAGTACCGCAGCACCTGGCAGTACTACCGTTTGGTCCAATCTTTCTCATGGCATTTAGCATGTATGCTTCCTAAGTGTTTATTTTGCTTTGCCGTGGTCTTTGCGTTGATCCTTCTTGGTTTTCGTGTGTGTTTTGTGCATTGTGTCTCAGGTGGTGGCTCTCGCCGTTCCAATCCCAGTCGCGACACTGGATCCAAGCGTTTGCGTAATCAAAGTGAAGCCGCAGAGGGCCCCAATGCCCTCAAGCGCAATGTCAAGACCACCGCTAACAAGAACAAGGAACCCACTAAGAGCATGGACGAGATTCCCTCCGCTAAGTATGTCCGTCTCAGGCAGATGAACCCGTATGTGAATCCTCGTGCTGTTATCAAAGGCTGTGAGTTGTTCTGGACCAAGCAGCAGACTCTCATTTATCTGGATGTCATCAAGAACAAGCAGAATACTTACGTGGAGGTCAAGTGGATTGACATGCATCACATGAGGAAGGAACGGTATCGTGAGTACTTTGGAGAGGCTCTGGACTTGGTGGAGAAGTTTGGCATTGAGCATGTGATCTCCTTTCATCTGGACTTTGACCCTGAGCTTGTTTGTCAGTTCTTTGCCTCTGTGTACTTTCACCCTCGGGAGGAGCGGCGGATGACGTGGATGACCAACGGCCGTCAGTTGACCGCTACCTAGAAGGAGTTCATGGACCTGTTGCATGTTCCAGATGATGGACTCGACACTCCTGTTGGTGTTCGTCCCTGAGGGAGTCCCGGTCTAGGGGTTGTCCGGATAGCCGGATTATCGTCACGGCCGGACTCCAAGACTATGAAGATACAAGATTGAAGACTTTGTCCCGTGTCCGGATGGGACTTTCCTTGGCCGCGATAGAGAAGCCTCTCGGCCCTCCGCTCAAGCCACACCCCAACGCCGCTCAAAAAGTACCAAGGCACGGGAAAACGCGCCGGACTTGCGAGATATGTTGGAGGATAAGGCAAAACATACAAGATCGATCTACGGATCACGTGGGCGCCCAGCAATGCGGGATGATTACCGTCGCGTCGGACACAGCAAAACTGGCCGAGCCGAACACAGTAGACAAAGCTCATATGAGCTATGTCGTGATATAGCCCAATACAGAGGCGCCGCACACCCACTATGCTTCATAGATGAAGTAATGGATCATCAAATCCCCGAGGGCTTCAAGCCCGTAAACATCGAATCATACGATGGTACCACAGATCCCATGATGCGGATCGAGGATTATCTCCTCCATATCCACATGGCCCACGGTGATGATCTGCATGCCATCAAATACCTCCCACTCAAGCTTAAAGGACTAGCTCGACACTGGCTCAATAGCTTGCCAGCAGAATCAATTGGTTGTTGGGAGGACCTGGAAGCCGCATTCCTTGATAACTTCCAGGGCACATATGTGCGACCACCAGACGCCGATGACCTTAGCCACATAATTCAGCAGCCAGCAGAATTGGCCAGACAATTCTGGACTCGGTTCCTTACAAAGAAAAATCAAATCGTTGACTGTCCGGATGCAGAGGCCCTTGCAGCCTTCAAACGTAACATCCGCGACGAGTGGCTTGCCCGGCACCTAGGACAGGAAAAACCGAAATATATAGCAGCCCTCACAACCCTCATGACCCGCTTTTGTGCGGGAGAGGACAGCTGGCTAGCTCGAAGCAACATCTTGGCCAAACATCCTGATAGTCCGGATACCAAGGACAGCAATGGCAGGTCGCGTCGCAACAAGAACAAGCGCCGCATTAACGGCGATAATACTGAAGATACGGCCGTCGAGGATTCAAAGGCTCTAAACCCGGTCAGCGGAAGAAGCCATTCAAAAGAAATACCCAGGGCCCGTCCAACTTGGACCGCATACTCGATCGCTTGTGCCAAATACATGGCACCCCCGAAAAACCAGCCAATCACACCAACAGGGATTGTTGGGTGTTCAAGCAAGCAGGCAAGTTAAGTGTCGAACTCAATGACAAGGGGCTGCATAGCGACGACGAGGAAGAGCCCCGGCCACCGAACAATAAAGGACAGAAAGGTTTTCCCACACAAGTGCGGACGGTGAACATGATATGCGCAACCCACATACCCAAAAGGGAGCGGAAGCGTGCACTACGGGACGTATATGCGATGGAGCAAGTCGCCCCAAAGTTCAACCCATGGTCTTCCTGCCCGATCACCTTCGATCGAAGGGACCACCCCACTAGCATCCGTCACGACGGCTTCGCCACATTGGTTCTTGACCCAATTATTGACGGATTTCACCTCACCAGAGTCCTGATGGACGGCGGTAGCAGCCTGAACCTGCTTTATCAGGATACATTGCACAAAATGGGCATAGACCCCTCAAGGATTAAACCTACAAAGACGACCTTTAAAGGTGTCATACCGGGTGTAGAGGCCAATTGTACAGGCTCAGTCACACTCGAAGTGGTCTTCGGATCTCCGGATAACTTCGACATCGTCCCATTCCGCAGCGGCTATCATGCACTGCTCGGACGAACCGCATTTGCAAAGTTCAATGCGGTGCCGCACTACGCATACCTCAAGCTCAAGATGCCAGGCCCTCGAGGAGTAATCACGGTCAATGGAAACACCGAACGCTCTCTCCGAACGGAGGAGCACACGGCGGCCCTCGCAGCGGAGGTGCAAAGCAGCCTCTCACGGCAATTCTCGAGTCCGGCCACTAAGCGTCCGGACACCGCCAAGCGCGCCCGGAGTAACCTGCAACAAGACCACCTGGCACGATTCAAGCACGAGTAGCAATCCGGCCCCAACCCCAGCCCTCGCGAAATTGCGATGCTAGTATTACGCGTACATAATTACGCTCTGGAGATACCATGGGCACATGGGGAGGGGCAAGACAACGGCACGCCAAGAATACGGCTCGACCGCACTGTGGGCTCCGCTTGTGTCACTTCCTTTTCTTTTTCTTTTCTTCCTTTTTACTCCCGAGGACTCCGCCTTTGAGAAGTCTTGTCCGCACTCGAATCGCCGAACTCACGATGCAACAGCCAGGAAGCGGAAAGCCATGTCAAGTGTTGGTGGTCTCTATTACGAGCATTATACCTGTTTTACATATCATCCAAAGCAGCTTACCCACGGAGGGGGACATGTTAGATAGTCCCATCCCTTGCTTACCGCACTATTTGTATCGCTCGCTTCCATTGCAGTACCTTTTGAATAAACAATACTGAGCTTTTGCTTATTATTGCTCTATTTCCTTTATATATACAAGTGTTCATTTCATGACATGTTGCAACCGTACACTTTGGTACGGCCAATACACCAGGGCTTAAGTATCCCAAAATTATGGTGTGATAAGTCCAACACTTTCACAAGTGCGGCACCCGAACTTATAGCATTATATGAATTGGCTCGAATCATGTCTTGGGTCAATAGTTGTGTTTGCCCGGCTCCGTGTTTTGGTACCTTACGCCCGCTATATCGGCTAAGGTAGCATCGGAGAACCATCGCGATTGTGCCCAGCTTATGCTGGGTCGAGCACCTCGGGAGAAAGCTAAACTGACCGTCATGATAGGGCGAGAGCCGATCGCTGTTCGAGAGGTTTTTCGGGTCCCTAAAGACTTATGCCGCTTAGAGCGAGGAACCGAATTGTCCGCCAAGGCGTGGATAGCGCCCAACTCGGTCTTCCGAATACTAGGGGCTTCACGAATTTAAAATTATAGAATTCTATGGCTAAGTGAGAGTGTTCAAGCATTATAAGTCCGGTTGCCTTGTTCGTTGTGTTGAGCGCCTCCTAGATGGACCCAAGAATGGGAACAAGAGTGCTCAAGTTTATCCCGAACACCCCAAAGACTGTGGCATGGGGCTGAAGCCAACGACTTGCCATCTCTCAAATTTGATAAAAGGCCGCATAGAAGGTAATATTTTAAATTAATAAGCGTTGCTTAGCGATATGAACAAGTTTTCAGCGCGACAGGATAACAAATGCGAGTTTATTCAAAATTACATCTCGGAGCACTCATCCGCTATTCGGCGGGCACCTTCAGAGGCCCTCATAGTACATTTGGGCGTATGCGATGCTCATGGCCCTTGGTGGCCCGTCCGTCACAAGCCTCTCCGCATCCAGCTTGCCCCAGTGCACTTTAGCACGGGCAAGGGCCCGACGGACACCTTCAATGCAGACGGAGCGTTTGATGACTTCAAGCCGCGAACAGGCATCCACCAACCGCTGCACCAAGCCGAAGTAGCTCCCGGCATGGCCTCCAATGGCCACAGCCGCGCTATAAGGCCCTTCATGGCCTGTTCGGCGACCTTATGGAGCTCGACCACCTGCTTCAGCTGGTCGCTCAGGGGCACCGGATGGTCGGCCTCAGCATACTGAGACCAGAACACCTTCTCCGTGGAGCTCCCCTCCTGGGTGCGGTAGAATGCGGCAGCGTCAGACGCACTACGGGGCAAATCTGAATGCTCCTGGAGAGCTCCGAATCCAGGTAAGTAATAGGTAATGCACTCTCACATGCTTGCTTTGCATAAAGAATGCCTTACCTGCTGCTATCTTCTTTAAAGACTCAATTTCTTGGAGGGCTTTTTGGGCCTCGGCCTTAGCAGCTTTAGCACTCTCAAGAGCCGAGGCGAGCTCGGACTCTCGAGTCTTCGAGCCACGCTCCAAACTCTTGTGTTTTTCCACGAGAGCTTGGAGCTCTTGCCGTACCTTGGCCAGCTGCGTCCCCCTTCTCTCACTCGGTGCATTCCGCAGCCGCTTTGTTTTCGGCCACGGACACTTCTTCCATCAGGGTCGCCACCTCGTTCGTGGCCCCTGCAGTACCCAAGTTATTCCTGTTATTTTTTGCAACCAAATCCTTTTTCTATAAGGTATTTCTTTAATAAGGTATTACTTACTTTCCTTGTCCTCGAGCTCTTTCTTGGCCTGTCCGAGCTCGTTCTCGGACCGCTCGAGGTTCTGCTTCAATACATTGACCTCCATGCAGGCAAAGGGCAGAGGTCAGCAGCGCAGCCTGCATTCCCATATTGACATACTTATGTTAGACTCCACAGATATCTTTTAGATTCTTAGTCCGGTTTTTCTTTCCAACACCGAACTAAGCATCAGGCTACTGTCTATGCGGTTATATTTTTACATATTCTAAAACTTACCTCAAAGCCTGTTAGAAGGCTGGTATAGGCTTCAGTCATCCGCTCTTGGCAGATCGAATCTGTCCGGATCACCGCACTCATAACAAGGCGGTGTTCCTCCTTGATGGAAGCGCTGTTAAGCGCCTCAGAGCTATCTGGTGCCTCCGGTTGGACGGAGGACACCGGCGTCTTACCCTTCTTGCGAAGGATCCGCTGTCCGGACTCCCGGCATGGAGTCCGGACGAGGGTCGGGCTTAGAGCCCCTGGGGATCTTGCCCCCTGCGCGCCTGGAGTCCGGGAGGTCGCCTTGTGGCACCTCCTACGCTACCTCCTCTTGACCAAGCCCCCCTTGGGGCCCCGCCGCGGTGTCGCGCACAGCATGAGGCAAGGAGGCGGTCGGAAGCGAGGTACTCTCCATTTCCTACGATCCCAGGGACCCGCTCGATGAATCGGCGAACTCGCCCTTGGGCGGGCTGCACGGTTGTTCAACATTAGAGAACACTCTGCAATAATAAAAAACCATGGGTATCCGGACACTTATGATCTCGCCAGGGGCTTGGCCCTTGTAGGCTGGGCCGTCCTCGCTGTCGTCGACGTTGGTGGAGAAGTCCGGAGGAAGGGTTCTTCCTTCTAGACCCTCCGGCCTCCCCACCGGGCGGCCTTCCTTTTTCTCTCTCTCGCTGGGAGGAGCTTTTCTTCTTCCTCCCGTCTTCGTGGAGAAGATTCCGCTTGAATCGACAAGACTCGCCGCCGGGAGCTCCTTGAGTTCCGTGGCCTCCTTCTTAGCCTTCTTCTCCGCACCACGACGGCGCCGGAGCCAGAGCCCAAATCAATCAAGGCGTCCGCTGGTCTTCGGCAAAGGAGCCGGACAGTTAATCTGTCCGGACGTCTTCACCAGTCCTGTCAAAGATTAGGGAGTTTTAGATCCCATGTGGAGTCAATCTATGAAAAAAGAGTCCCATAAAGGGTAAAATAACTTACCTCACCGGCTGGACGCTGCGAGCTGTATCCGCGATCTTTGGTAGCGGATGCTGGGGCTTCGGCGCCCTTGAACGGCACCTTCCAGGCATCTTCGTATGTAGTGTCGAAGAGCTGGCTCAAGGTTTGGTGCTGTGTCAGATCGAACTCCCACAAGTTAAAAGCCCGTTGTTGGCATGGGAGAATCTGGCGGATGAGCATCACCTGGATTACGTCGACCAGCCTAAAATTCTTGGCCACCAGGTTTCGGACGCATGTTTGAAGTCAGGATGTCTCGTTCGAATTCCCCCACGTTAGGCCCGTCTCTTTCCATGACGAGAGCCGTGTGGGGAAGCCAGATCTTAATTCGGGGGCCGCCACCCATTTGGTGTTGCGGGGCTCGGTGATGTAGAACCACCCCGATTGCCACCCCTTTATTGTCTCCACGAAGGCGCCTTCGAGCCATGGGACTTTGGCCATCTTGCCAACCATGGCGCCCAAGACGCCGCTGACGGCCGCCCACTACCTTCGGCCGGACGTTGAAGATCTTCAGCCATAAGCCGAAGTGGGGCTGGATGCAGAGGAAAGCCTCGCACACGACGATAAACGCCGAGATGTTGAGGATGAAATTCGGGGCCAGGTCGTGGAAGTCCAGACCGTAGTAGAACATGAGCCCCCGGACAAAGGGGTGAAGAGGAAAACCTAGTCCGCGGAGGAAGTGGGGGAGAAACACCACCCTCTCACGGGGCCTGTGGGTCGGAATGAGCTGCCCTCGTCGGGAAGCTCAGGCGCGATGTTGCGGACAAGTATCCGCCTCCCGCATCTGGCGATGTGCCCCTCCGTGACGGAGGAGGCCATCCACCCGCCTCCCGCCTCCTGACATGATTGGAGAAAGGTTGAGGTGGGATGTGCGGACTTGGGCGCCGGAGCTCGGCCGGAAATGGATAAGCAAAGGAGGAAGAAGGCGTCGGTGAAAAGGTGGATCCTTATCCCTTATATAGACGGACGGCTATGCGCCCCCACCACCGGTAAAACTCGCTATTTCCCAAGCGCCGTAATCAATGGCGCGGATGGGTTACCCACGTCCGTATTGATGAGAATCCCGGAATAAGGGGGCACGATCTATGCTTTGATAAGACGTGCCAAGGAAACAACCTCGCTAAACACGCTGAGGTGGAACAGTAAAAAACGATTCATATAAAAGCCTTGCCGTGGTGTGATGTCATGCCGCGGAATACGTCAGCAGATCTGTGCAAAAATTATTCTCTCTACGGTGTTATGTGGAACTTGTTTTGCAGAGCCAGACACTATCCTTGTGTTCAAAACCTTCTATGAAGTATTCGGAGGAGGAACCCGCCCGCAATGCAAGACAATCAACGCTACCGGACTCATCGTCATTGAAGCCTGGTTCAGGGGCTACTGAGGGAGTCCCGGACTAGGGGGTGTCCGGATAGCCGGACTATCGTCACGGCCGGACTCCAAGACTATGAAGATACAAGATTGAAGACTTCGTCCCGTGTCCGGATGGGACTTTCCTTTGCGTGGAAGGCAAGCTTGGCGATACGGATATGTAGATCTCCTACCATTGTAACCGACTCTGTGTAACCCTAACCTATCCGGTGTCTATATAAACCGGAGGGTTTTAGTCCGAGGATCTAACAACAATCATACCGTAGGCTAGCTTCTAGGGTTTAGCCTCCTTGATCTCGTGGTAGATCTACTCTTGTACTACCCATATCATCAATATTAATCAAGCAGGAGTAGGGTATTACCTCCATCGAGAGGGCCCGAACCTAGGTAAAAACATCGTGTCCCTTGTCTCCTGTTACCATCCGCCTAGACGCACAGTTCGGGACCCCCTACCCGAGATCCGCCGGTTTTGACACCGACAGTCCCCATGCCAATTCTGAGTCTGCGAACAAGGACAAGCTCCAGAAGTACTTTGTTGAGAAGGTACTCGCCAATGGCAAGTCAGCTTGGGTACTGAACCCTTTTCTGGATATCATGTATCGCATCTTCCGCAACTCTCTGTTCCGCGCATTGGCGACAAGGATAAGGTCCATGCATTTATGGTGGATATGATGCTCATGTGCGAGGAGGCCCGAGTATCTCAGACTCAGCCTCTTGATGTCTCACAAATCATGTGGCATGAGCTTCGGTTTGCGGTGTTCAACCGCAAGGTGCCTATCTATGGGCCATACCTGTTTCTGCTGATCTCCAAGACTTGGGAGAAGCTGTACCCTGGGGATGAGTTCCTTGCACCAGGCTGGATTAGGCATGATCCCATCTGTCTCCATGTCAAGCCCAACTGGGCCAACACTACCACTCGCGCTGAGGCATCTGCTGCTAGGAGGCATGTTGGTGAGGAGGAGACTGGAGCTAAGTATGTTGCTGAGGACCGTGCTGCTAGGTCTTCCCAGAGTTCCTCTATGCCCTCGTGGGCCAAGAAGCTGAAGGACAAGATGAAGACTCTCTTCTGCATGCAAGCTAAGGGGCAGTACAGGACTCATGTTGCCTCCAAGGAGGCTCGCCGCCGTGACTTGCACATCCTGAAGGTCTTTGGTGAGGCTCATTCCAGCGGGTCAGAGAGGAACATCACTCCAGAGGCCGAGTGGATGGCAAAGCAGGGCTTCAAGTGGACCGATTCTGACGAGGACTTCGAGGAGGACATCCCTGCCGCCGAGTCTGAGGAGGAGCGCTGGGATGATTTCTCCGCTGAGCCACCCCAAGTGTGTAGGTGTCCTCTCTGCCTTTTTGGCGTCTCGATGCCAAAGGGGGAGAGAGTGTAGGTATTTGCTCGTGTGTTTGGTGTGTTTGCTGTCTCGTTTGAACCTCGTTTCGTTGCTTTGGTTTGGTTTGAGACTTATCCTTCATATGGTGTAAGACATATGCACTTTATCCTATCTTAGCGAGCTTATGTTATATTGTGCTACCTTTGTTTTATGCTCGTTAGTAGTTGTTTAGCCTTATCATTGCTAGATATGCCTTGTCTCTAAAATACAGGGGGAGTGTTGATCCTAGTTGTGTGCTATGCAGTCCAAAGCATTCATCTAGTTTGCACACATCTAGGGGGAGCCCGTCTATATTTTAGAGAGGAGGGGTTTGCCTTTGCTATAGTTTATTTCCTTTTTGCGCAAATCACGTATTGTCATCAATCCACCAAAAAGGGGGAGATTGTAAGTGCATATTTATCCCTTAGGTGTTTTGGTGATTGATGACAATGCGTTTGTGGACTAATCGTGTGCCTTTGAGTTTCTCAGACATTTCTTCACTAGGTACAAGACGGTTTGTTGCCCCTTGAAGACTATTGAAGATGGCGTTTCTCTACGTTTCTTTTTGGTGGATTTGAGTCGTAGGAAAGCCGTACTATTAAGAGGGGGTCCGTGTCGGAAAGGTTTGGGTGGAATCATCACGTACACGTTCCCTTCCTTGTCTCCACCTTTCCCTTGCACTATGGAGCATCCCCCGTTTATCCTTGTTGTGATTGCCTTGGCTGTTGTTGATGTGCTTGCGGTAGTACTGCTCCCTGGAGCGGTAGTACCGCAGGCACCCGCGGTAGTACCGTGGCTCAGGCGCGGTAGTACCGCGGGAGCACACGGTAGTACCGCTCCTCTGGAGCCGTACTACTGTGGCCCCCAGGCCAAGTACCGCTGCGTTGTGGTAGTAAGGGCGGATGTAATTTTTTACATCCGCGCCTCCGCGGTAGTACCGCGCGTTGCGCGCGGTAGTACCTTGCGTGGTCTGATCCAGCAGCCACGCGGTAGTACCGCTCTCCATTGGTAGTACTGCGTCGGGTTTTTGCACTGTTTGTTTTCCAGTGGAAGTAGGCACTGATGTATTTTTATTCATCCGCGCCCTTCCTGTGCTAGGGTTTTCTGCCTTGCGGTAGTACCGCAAGGAGGAGCGGTAGTACCGCCAGCGGTAGTACTGCTCGTCGAGCTCGTTGTAGCCCCGCTGCTGCAGCGGTAGTACCGTGGTGGCTCACGGTAGTACCGCTGTGGCCTTGTATGTAATATCGCGTGTCGCTGGCTGGTTAAGTGGATAACGGTTGATTTCGTCCACCACTATAAAAGGGTCGTCTCCTACCTTTAGTTGACCACCTCTTCCAACCCTAAGCTCCATTGTTGCTCCTAAGCTCCATTTTCGCCGATCTCACTCCCTAGCCAATCAAACTTGTTGATTTGCTCGGGAGTGGTTGAGAAGGCCCCGATCTACACTTCCACCAAGAGAAATTTGATTCCCCACTAATCCCTTATGGATCTTGTTACTCTTGGGTGTTTGAGCACCCTAGACGGTTGAGGTCACCATGAGCCATAGTCCATTGTGGTGAAGCTTCGTGGTGTCGCTGGGATCCTCCAATTGTTGTGGAGATTGCCCCAACCTTGTTTGTAAAGGTTGTCGCCGCCTTCAAGGGCACCAATAGTGGAATCACGCATCTCGCATTGTGTGAGGGCATAAGGATAATACGGTGGCCCTAGTGGCTTCTTGGGGAGCATTGTGCCTCCACACCGCCTAACGGAGACGCATTTCTCCTCAAAAGGAAGGAACTTGTAACACATCCTCGTCTCCACCGGCTCCACTCTTGGTTATCTCATCCTTTACTTGTGCAAGCTTATTTGTGTTACATTCATTGCTTGCTTGTGTGTTTGTGATTGTTGCATCATATAGGTTGTCCACCTAGTTGCATATCTAGACAACTTACTTTGATGCAAAGTTTAATTTGGTAAAGAAGAGCTAAAAATTGTTAGTTGCCTATTCACCCCCCCCCCTCTAGTCAACTATATCGATCCTTTCACCTGGCACTCGGCCTGGATGGAGAAACTCGACAAAGCTCATGTCGTACGCGCCAAGGAGGCGACACGAAGCTACTTACATGTACAAAGCGGATCGTTGACATGAGGAAGTGCCTCCTTCCGCAAAACGGCCAGGGATCCAGCCAGAAACAGAGCAATGGCAAGTGTCGTCGCAAACAATAAGTAGATGATTAGATCCTGGTTTCTCCTAGTTTAGTATGCATGTAATTGCTTACTTTGGTGTGTGGAAATGTTATGTGTGTAGTCACTTGTGTAATTGTATGCTTAATTTGTTTTTGCAATGTTGTCTTTTTAAGTATATATGTTGATGCTCTGTAGACAGAGCAAATCACATCGCGCATGGACTAAACAATGGAACCCGTCGGTGATGATTTCATCAATCACTGACAATTGTATACCAACAATCGTTTGCTCACAACACACACTGCTTGTTAACAGGAATCGTCTGTGTTCTTATCGGTTTTCCCACGTGTTTCCGATTACAGACCTGTTTGCCGCGTATCACACACATCTTGTTATATTGAACCATTCAGTACTGCAAGATGCCGCTAACACGACACTACGATCAGAGACCCTTTGACGAAACTGTGTGCGATGCATTAATCGCAAGCGGTGATGTAAAAAACTGTCAAAAAAGATGCAAAACGTTTGCGATGGCGGAGCCATCAAACACGGTTCCGATTTTAGTTGCGTGTGCGATGCAGGGCATACGGTTCAGTTCAATTAACTGTTTGCGATGAGGAAGAAGAACATAAACAGGCAGCCAGATGAAGTCATGTGCGATATAAGACATACAGTTTAGTCGGATTAACTGTTTGTGATGAAGCGGAACAACAGAAACGGACAGCTAAATAAAGGTGCGTGCGATTGAGGGCATACGCTTCAGAAGGATTAACTGTTTCTGATTTGGCAACGGAACAGAAACGGTCAGCCAGATCAAAGTGTCTGCGATTGACGACATACACTTCACACGGATGAACTATTTGCAATTTGCCACAACAAACAGAAACAGTTAGACAGATCAACGTGTGTGCGCTAAATGGGCACACATTCTAATTAAAAGAAGCGTGCACGATGGTAATAACGAGCGCGCACGGTTGTTCGAACAAGACGTGAGCTGACATTGCCTATTGCAGGCACCCTATGGTGCAAACGCCATGTACGCGGCCGAGAAAGCGTGCCCACATTACGCCGTCCAAGAATAGTGCCGCACTTAGAAATTATGGAACTCCTCATCCACAAAAACAAACAAGGCATTCATCATCGTTCCCTTGCGTCTGCCATGGCCAGAGTGAGCTCTGGGTCGAGAGATTACCACCAGGGAGAGGCGAGCATGGAAGCGGAAGCACGAGAGATGTCCCGCCTCACTGCGAAAGCAGCCGACATGTCCTGCCGCACGGCCATAGCAGCAGAGAGGCCCAGCCGTGCCGCCGAAGTAGCACGAAGGTCACGCCGCACCGTCGATGCAGTAGAGTGGTTCAGCCGCGCCGCGGAAGCAACAGAGATGTCCCGCTGCGCCGCGAATGCAGCAGAGATGTCCTCCCGCGCCGCGATGGCCTGGGAAAATGTCTCATGGGCAGGGGAGGACTCTTACAGGCGCATGAATGCGATCATCCATAGCCAAATGGATCAGATATCCAGTTGGGCGAGGTTGCAGGACGACATGAAAGCCTCATTTGAACAGGCTACCGGCGTCATCCGACAATTAAGTGAGGGCAATGTGAAGCTCCGGGCCGAGCGCCACCTATTGAGGGCGAAGATCGTCGGAAGTGTGGAGCAGCAGGAGGAGACCACTGCCTTGTTGAAGAAGACTGGCATCATCGCCAAGAAACTTATGGACGAGAATGCCATGCTCCGCATCAAGCGCAAAAGACTGTTGGAGGAATACGTGGATGCTCTCAAGCAACGTGCTGAGGACACGAAAGAGCTCATCGCCGCTCGCCGCGGAGACTAGTTCCCGCGGCCTGCAGCAACGTATCGAGAAAGTAGAGATCAGCGAGCCACATCATTGTCTTCCTTCTTCTTTTGCCCTTGTGTATTTCGGGCGTTGCCGCATGTGGATTCTTTAATTATCTTCCTAAATATGTAAGACAATTATTATCCACTATCATCGTCCTTATATTCATCAGTCTTGCTATAAGTCGCAGTCAATGCTATATAGGTCCACCGTATCTTACATCAAGACCCATGCAAAACTTTCTTTTAAGATTTTCTTTTTTCTCTCTTAAATCTCAGTCGAGTGAGACATAGCCACGCCGTGAAACAGGGGCTCGGGTGCCATTAATGGAGACGTTGGGAGGGAGGTGGGCGGAGGATAGAGGTCAAAGGGCTCTCCTCCTGATGAGCACATGCAGGGGTCTGATCGCACGCCCCGGTACTCAAATACCTACCCCACACGACACCTCCTAGCCAATAAAAAAGAGGACGCATGGCAGCACGTAATTGGTAAGTAGGACACCCACGGTTTCAATAATACTTGTGTTTCTGATTTGTAACGTGACAACACTTGTTCCAAAATGACTTTGTTGATTGTTAATGTGTGTGTCTTCGCAAACCGGACTGAAAAATTACCACAGCATGTTGGTGCCATGTCATGACACCAAGCCAAGTTTCATTATTTTCAGACGAGTTTTGGATTTACGGGAATTTTAAAACCAAGTTTCTCGATGTTTCCGGGTGAGCCAAGACACCGAGATGTTTAAATTCCATTCCCATTTCTTCCATGGGACCTAGAAGTTCGCCCAAGTACACATAAATGATTTTCTAACTAACTTTTGCGCACTCGAGCATGCACTTGTACTTCAAATTTGAATTATGTGCATTAAATGTGTAACGCCCTCGATGCGGCTATATCTCCCACGTGTCGAAGCATGACTTAGAGGCATAACCGCATTGAAAGCAATGTCGCAAGTGAGGTAATCTTCACACAACCCATGTAATACATAAGGGAAAGAGATACATAGTTGGCTTACAATCGCCACTTCACACAATACATGAGTAAAGCATTACATCATACAGATACAATCAAGGTCCGACTACGGAACCAAAATAAAAGAAGACTACCCCAAATGCTACACAAATCCCGATCGTCCCAACTGGCTCCACTCTTGATCAATTGAAACGAAACAACACAATGAACAAGATCTTCATCGAGCTCCTCCTTGAGCTCGGATGCGCCACCTGCACGGTTTCATCGACACCGCAAACTGGTTTTGAAGTATCCGTGAGTCACGGGACTCAGCAATCTCACACCGCGAGATCAAGACTATTTAAGCTTATGGGTAGGAGAGGGTAGTGAGGTGGAGCTGCAGACAGCGACTAGCATATCGGTGTCTAACATACGCAAATGAGAGCGAGAAGAGAAGGCAAAAGCACGGTCGAACAACTATGATCAAGAAGTGATCCTAGAACAACCACGTCAAGCATAACTCCAACACCGTGTTCACTTCCGGACCACGAGAAGAGACCATCACGGTTACACACGCAGTTGGTGTATTTTAATTAAGATCAACTTCGGGTTTTCTACAACCGGACATTAACAAATTCCCATCTGCCTCATAACCGCGGGCACGGCTCTCGAAAGTTTATACCCTGCAGGGGTGTCCCAACTTAGCCCATTATAAGCTCTCACGGTCAACGAAGGATATTCCTTCTCCCGGGAGGACCCGATCAGTCTCGGAATCCCGGTTTACATGACATTTCGACAATGGTAAAACAAGACCAGAAAGACCACCCGCTATGCCGACAAATCCCGATAGGAGCTGCACATATCTCGTTCTCAGGGCACACCGGATAAGTTAAGCGTACAGGTACCGACGTAATCCAAGTTGCCAAGGAATGGTCCCACACGGTGCTCTAGTTTGGACCAACACTCGGAGGAGCACCGCCGGGGGGTAAAATAAAGATGACCCTTGAGTCTGCAGAACCCAAGGAAAAAGGCTTAGGTGGCAAATGGTAAAACCAAGGTTGGGCCTTCTTTGGAGGAGTCTTATTCAAAGCGAACTGTCAAGGGGGTCCCATAAATCACCCAAACGTGTAAGGAACGCAAAATCCGGGAACATAACACCGGTATGACGGAAACTAGGGCGGCAAGAGTGGAACAAAACACGGGCATAAGGCCGAGCCTTCCACCCTTTACCAAGTATATAGATGCATTAATTAAATAAGAGATATTGTGATATCCCAACATGTAAACATGTTCCAACAAGGAACGACATCTCCATGTTCCAACAAGGAACAAACTTCATCTTCACCTGCAACTAACAACGCTATAAGAGGGCTGAGCAAAGCGGTAACATAGCCAAACAAAGGTTTGCTAGGAAAGGATGGTTAGAGGCTTGACATGGAAACATGGGAGGCATGATATAGCAAGTGGTAGGCATCGTAGCATAGGCATAGCAAAAGAGCGAGCAACTAGCAAGCAAAGATAGAAGTGATTTCAAGGGTATGGTCATCTTGCCTGAAATCCCGCAAGGAAGAAGAAGGAGTCCATGAAGAAGACAAAAGGATGTAGAGCGAGCGAATCCTCACAACTCCGAACGAAACCGAAGCTAAGCGAGAAGCAAACCGAAAGAAGCAAACAACATAGTAAACACACAATCATAAACATGGCATGATGCACAATCAAGTATGATGCATGCCCGGTTTAATGATTCATGGCATGGCAATATGCACAAACAACACTACAAGTTAAGTGGAGCTCAATATGCAACGAGTTGCATATTGACGAAACACCACATCAATTATTTAATTTCTCTCTCGGTTATGGACTCAACAATATTAAATGTTATTAAACATGGCAAGGGGTGAAGCATAATTAAACTACCTATTTATGCAAGTTTAAATGAGGCCGGAAACAACAAACGATAATTCCGGAAAATCCTCATGTCATTTAGCAATTTTAATGCAAACAACAATTTTAAACATTGAAATGTTGTTAACATGATGCGGATGACATAAACAAGTTTTATGCAATTTTTATGCAAATGTTGATATCTAATATGATAGGGAGCATTTGGTCACCATGGCGGAACAAAAGGGGTGCCACGGCAACGATAACAAAAATGGCGCCACGGCAACATTCGGGTCCCGGTAACTCGATTGAGATACCGATGCAAGAGAGAAGTGTGCAGATGTGTGGAACACACAAGAGATGAGGAGTGATCCCGGATACCGGGTGTCCCACATGATGGTGGCATGGCAAACGAGGAACGTGCAAAGACAATTCGATCACGGTGCAAAACTCGAGCATCTCATACAACATGCATTCGTTCACGGGCGTCGTCTCGGTGGTTATACCTTCCAAGGGAGCATTCTCGAGTGGTTCGAGTTCGTAGAGGAAGTAGTTGTTCTCTTGACGGTAGTGGAAGTAGGGGTACATGACGACGGTAGAGGTACTCGCGACAGTAGTGGTACACGTTTCGTAGATGTTCCAGTAGAGGTACTTGGCAGCGTAGTTGTACAAGCGCGACATCGGACTTGTCGAACCCGAACTCTTCGGGGGGGCCGTCGTGGTACTTGGCGAAACCGCGGTGTTGTGCACGTTCCAACATCAAACTTGGAGGGACACTGACGGCGTGGTACTTGGCGAATTCGGAGACGGCAGAAGACGAACTTGGCGGTCCTCGTTGACCTGGTACTTGGCGTCTCGTACTGGCCGATCCAAAACGAAGAAAGACAAAAGGGCCTCTGGTGGACAGCAGCAAGGCAACTCATGCCCGACAATGAAGCAACAAAATCGGCCACGATGTGGTGGTGGAGCAGAACACCAAGAGGCAGGGCGTCGGCGAGGGAGACGGGACGCGCACAGCATAGGCCAGCGGCGGCGCACGTCCATGGCACACACGAGGACGAGCAGGACGTCGAGGAGGGCAGCAGAGGCGACGGGCGGAGCAGAGGGTCCAAGGCCATGGCGCGCGGAGGAGAAGCAGGGCCAGGAGCGACGCGGGAGGAAGCAGGGGCGACGCTTGGGGCTCGGGGTGGCGCTCGGCAAAAGGAGCAGCTCCGGCGATGGCGCTCGCCAGCGCGGCGCCGAAGACGGCAGGGGGCGAGGAGGAGGGAGCGAAGTCTTGGGGTAGCGTGGCGAGGCGAAGGCCGGCGGCGGCGCTAGGTGGAAGGAAGGCTGCAGGGAGAGGTGCCCACGGCAGGGTCAGGGCGGAGGCGAGGCGAGGACGACGACGAACTGGAGAAGGAGCTGCAGCTACGGCGAGCATCGAGGGCCACGGGCGTGGGGAACATGGGCGCCATGGGGATTGGGCGCGGGCGCTCCTCTCCTGTGCGATGCGTGTGTGTGGCGGCGGTGTGGGAGGACGAGAGGGAGAGATCGAGAGGAGGGGGTCGGGGCTAGGGGATTAGCAGAGGTCCAGGCGGGCTAGGGTTAGGAGGGATTGGTGGAGGCGGCTGGGCCTTGGCCTTGGGCCGGCGCGGGAGGTTGGGAGGCCCAGGCTGCTGGGCTCCTTCTCTCTCTCTTCTCTTAGAACAGAGAAAAAGAAAGGAAAGGGAAGAAAAGAAAAGGTTAGAGAAAGAGTTTGGGCATGGGGATTATTTCCACGGACTCGTAAAAATGTGCACGGTCCATGAAAAATAGGAGTGGCAAGATTGCAGGAATTAAATTCAAAGTCATTTGAATTTAATTCAAAAGGTTTGAGCAAGGACTAGGAATTAGAGGTTTCCAAAAATGTTGGGATTTTTGGTGGAGCTCCGGAAGATGATGAAAGAATAATGGCAAAGTTGGAGATCAAGAATTAAGACAACAAAGGCATTAGGATATTTTGTAAGTGTGTTTATGTAAATCCAAATAATTGGAATATTTACTATAGCTCTCTAAATATCGAGAGGATATGTTTTAAAGAGAATCACCATGTGAATTCCCTCGATTTAAATGGATCAAAGATCCATGCCATTTATTTAGTTGACTTGAGATGCAAAGGTTAATGACATGATGCAATGCACATGATGCAAGGATGAATGCAATGAACAAAACAAATCGCACGACAAATCTCGGAAAACAAAGAAGGCATCTGGAGTGTCGGTCTTGGGGCGTTACAACACTCCACCACTATGAGAGGATCTCGTCCCGAGATCTAGGATGGCACCGGATAGAAAACGGAAGAAGAAAGAGGTAAAACTAAGTTGCTTCTTTGACAACAGAGTGAAACCAACGAACCTTGAGAGGTTGACAAAATTGAAAGAAAAAATATAATGAAGATGACGAGATTGCAAACACTCCGTAAGATAAGAAGAACATGGGATACAATGAGAACCATGAGGTTAAGCGACAAGATAGATATTGACACCACTCCGGTTAAAACAAGATAGAGAAGGTATAAGAATGATATAATTTGGGCAGCACTCCGACTGAAAATGGAAGGAATTAGAATCATGGACTTGGCAAAATGAAAGCACCTGGATGAGACTTCGGTTAAAAGAGGAATGATAGACACAACACTCCGGTTAAATCGATAAGCAAGGAAAAGGACATGGTCTTGACAAAACAAGATGATGGGTCGAAGAGAGCAACATCACAATGCCTCCGGAAGAAAAATTGAAGATAGATCATTGGAATAAAGGAATGGAGAAGAAAATGACAACTTCTACCACAAATGAGTTTTGGAAAGCACCCTTGAAAAGAAGGATAGACCGGAGTTGTTGGAAAACCAACAACGAAAAGAATAACCTTGTAGTGGACTTATGGAAACATCTCAACATTATGAGGTGAGCTTCTGCCACCAACGGAAACAAACGATTGGATTGATATCAACAAGGAGACGAGAAACTTATATCACCGAGAGGACAAATGAAGAACTTGGGTCATTTATAAGCACCATAAATAGCAACAATCCTTAGGGAAAGCTTTAGGTGAAATATAACCCAAGATAACTCCAATGAAGAGATTGATGGATTTAAATATCTCATTCTTGACAACAAGTGAATCATGAAACATGAATGAAACTGTCAAAATGACATAACGCCACCTCAAAAGATAAGGTCGAAAGAATTGCACTTCGGAATGCAAGATGAAGAATACTTGAACTCCTCAAAACAAAAACATGTGTTGAGCACCATGTTAATTTTGAGTATAGCTTGGCGGATCTTAACTTCGAGAAAAATCTTGAAGAACAATTGAAGAATGAAAAGAATCCTTGACGAACCATCATGTAGAGCCTCCATGAACAACTCCGGTAAGAAAAGGATTATAAAAGAAAGAGAAGTTGAAAACACAAGGTGAAGCCTTGCAGTGATAAGATGAAGCTTTGAAATGATATAACCGAGAAAACTTTGAACTCCTAAAAAGAAATATGAACAACTGAAATCAAGAATTTTAGTGAACCTCCGGAATAAGGAATTGAATTTACTCGATGAAACAAGAATAAGAATTACATTATGCTCATCCTTCACCAATTAAATTGATGACAAGCAATGGATTTGGCATACTACTTATTCTCGTAGAAAGGATTAAGATAGATATGGCGCAAACTTGGGAAGGTCTTCAACGAACCAACGGTAGGATTGAAACAACGAATAAATCAATATGAGAGCATAGGAAGAGGAATCTTGAACAAACCGCCGTAATAATTGAAAATGAAAGTAGCAAAGGCACAAATCACCGGGAAGAATTGGAAAATGAACGAAGATACTTGAGAGGATTTAGATACAAATGAATGAATAGATCACGAGCTGATTAGAGGATATTTGAACGATGCACCGGTAAGATTTGGAGAACGAGAGCTGAAAGCTGGAATGAATAATTCTGAGATGATGGGCTCCGAAGAATCAAACTGAAAAGACTCCTGAAATGCTCCGGATGGGTGAAAAGAATTCTCACAATCTAAAACAATTATGAGAGGATGGCATCAAGCTAGAACCATGAATCTTGAAGAGAATGGAGCAAGATTTAAGAGAAACTCTTCTTTGGTCTTCAAATGTTGAGAATGACGATGAGAAACACTAGCATGAATTGTTGCGATACTCCGGGATGAAAATTAGAAAGGTTGAACCAACGATGAAAAGAATTTGAAAGATCTTGGAGAAGGAATATGACTAATGATAATTTATTCTTACATCAAACTTCGAAAAGAATTTGGGAATAGCTCCGGGAAAATTAGAAGAGTCAGGTAAGATCCTGGAAAAAGACCTGTGGGTTAGGGCCCACTCAAAAGATGCACCGTTGAATGAAAGAAAGATTGCGCCGGTTCAATTAAATGGCTTGAATAAGGTAAGACCTCGAAATAGCTAGAAAGGATTAAGAATAGAAACATGAATCCTCTGGGATACCTTCAGCACTCCAGATAAACATGAATAGCAAGAGGTGGATGATTAAGAGGTGCACGGCATGAGAAAACATTTGAAACGAGGAAGGGAACATGATCAACACCGAAAACTTGACTTGAGTCCACCGGAGAAGAAAAGAACGAAGAATAATAGACTCGAAGCTTCCTTTAGCATCTTCATGAGAATCACCGGATAAGAGCATTGAGGAAAAGAATGAAGAGACTTCACATCCATACGATGGATATTTGATTAAGAAATCTGAGTCCTTGAAGAAAAGGGTGGGAGGGCGGGAAAACAAAGACAACTTGGGGGCGGATGAAACGAACAACGTTGAGAAAAGCTTAGAATTGATCTCGGGAATGTTGAAATGATCGGATCCACTTGAACAGAAGCACGTCGGTTGGAAAGGAATTAACATGGCAACCTCCATGATCAAGAAGGATTAGTGTTCACATAGAAATATGAGAACACCGTTTAGGGAAGGTATGGAGTCAACACTTGGCATTGAAGCAACTCGAATACCACAAAAACAAAACAAAAACAAAGGATTTGGCTTGCGGAATAAGCCGAAAACAAACATATGATAGATCCCATATCGTATCATGTGTCTGTTGGAAAGATATCCTACGAGATACTTGAATTCCCACCTATAAACTCCCGAAACTTTCTGGTTATGCAATCTGGTGTTGGGGATACAGGGGACACAAAATATATCACCCAAACTAACAATACCTAGATCCAGCTGTATCCATCCGTCAACACATAACCAAGAAACCTTCGAAAATCGTTTACCTCAACCTTCGAAAAGCATCCGTTATAAGAGTCATGGAAATACTCTCGAGCTCGCCCCAGTACTGGGTTATCGAGGTTATCTCACCAATAACTGCATAAAAGAGATTTTCAATGTCGGCAAAGCTCAGGTATTCCAGAACTGCAATGATAAAATTGTGACGACAACACCTCGGAGCTCAACTCCCCGGGACACTGCCACAACCCCCAAATGTCAGGAGGCACCAAGAACAATGTTCTCGTCACAAAACCATCGGAACGATTCCAAGATACCCGCGTGATCCTAAAAAAATTTTTGGTGAAATTTGAGGAGAGAAGAGTCAAAACTTCTACGTCAGGAGACCTCACCAGAGCGACGAAGGGACTGAGGAGTAAAAGAATCCTACTCTCAGATATATAATCCTAAGACTCAAAACATTTTTTTTCTAGACTCAACAAAGTCAGCGATTCAATCAAGCAGGGGGCTCCTAAGTCGGGGATGGCTCTGATTACCAACTTGTAACGCCCTCGATGCGGCTATATCTCCCACGTGTCGAAGCACGACTTAGAGGCATAACCGCATTGAAAGCAATGTCGCAAGTGAGGTAATCTTCACACAACCCATGTAATACATAAGGGAAAGAGATACATAGTTGGCTTACAATCGCCACTTCACACAATACATGAGTAAAGCATTACATCATACAGATACAATCAAGGTCCGACTACGGAACCAAAATAAAAGAAGACTACCCCAAATGCTACATAGATCCCCGATCGTCCCAACTGGCTCCACTCTTGATCAATTGAAGCGAAACAACACAATGAACAAGATCTTCATCGAGCTCCTCCTTGAGCTCGGATGCGTCACCTGCACGGTTTCATCGGCACCGCAAACTGGTTTTGAAGTATTTGTGAGTCACGGGGACTCAGCAATCTCACACCCGCGAGATCAAGACTATTTAAGCTTATGGGTAGGAGAGGGTAGTGAGGTGGAGCTGCAGCAAGCGACTAGCATATCTGGTGTCTAACATACGCAAATGAGAGCGAGAAGAGAAGGCAAAAGCACGGTCGAACAACTATGATCAAGAAGTGATCCTAGAACAACCTACGTCAAGCATAACTCCAACACCGTGTTCACTTCCCGGACTCCGCCGAGAAGAGACCATCACGGTTACACACGCAGTTGGTGTATTTTAATTAAGATCAACTTCGGGTTTTCTACAACCGGACATTAACAAATTCCCATCCGCCTCATAACCGCGGGCACGGCTCTCAAAAGTTTATACCCTGCAGGGGTGTCCCAACTTAGCCCATTATAAGCTCTCACGGTCAACGAAGGATATTCCTTCTCCCGGGAGGACCCGATCAGTCTCGGAATCCCGGTTTACAAGACATTTCGACAATGGTAAAACAAGACCAGCAAGACCACCCACTGTGCCGACAAATCCCGATAGGAGCTGCACATATCTCGTTCCCAGGGCACATCGGATAAGCTAAGCGTACAGGTACCGACGTAATCCAAGTTGCCAAGGAATGGTCCTGCACGGTGCTCTAGTTTGGACCAACACTCGGAGGAGCACTGGCCCGGGGGGGTAAAATAAAGATGACCCTTGAGTCTGCAGAACCCAAAGGAAAAAGGCTTAGGTGGCAAATGGTAAAACCAAGGTTGGGCCTTGCTGGAGGAGTCTTATTCAAAGCGAACTGTCAAGGGGGTCCCATAAATCACCCAACCGTAAGGAACGCAAAATCCGGGAACATAACACCAGTATGACGGAAACTAGGGCGGCAAGAGTGGAACAAAACACCAGGCATAAGGCCGAGCCTTCCACCCTTTACCAAGTATATAGATGCATTAATTAAATAAGAGATATTGTGATATCCCAACATGTAAACATGTTCCAACAAGGAACAACATCTCCATGTTCCAACAAGGAACAAACTTCATCTTCACCTGCAACTAACAACGCTATAAGAGGGGCTGAGCAAAGCGGTAACATAGCCAAACAACGGTTTGCTAGGAAAGGATGGTTAGAGGCTTGACATCGCAACATGGGAGGCATGATATAGCAAGTGGTAGGCATCGTAGCATAGGCATAGCAAAAGAGCGAGCAACTAGCAAGCAAAGATAGAAGTGATTTCGAGGGTATGGTCATCTTGCCTGAAATCCCGCAAGGAAGAAGAACGAGTCCATGAAGAAGACAAAAGGATGTAGACGAACGAATCCTCACAACTCCGGAACGAAACCGAAGCTAAGCGAGAAGCAAACCGGAAAGAAGCAAACAACATAGTAAACACACAATCATAAACATGGCATGATGCACAATCAAGTATGATGCATGTCCGGTTTAATGATTCATGGCATGGCAATATGCACAAACAACACTACAAGTTAAGTGGAGCTCAATATGCAACGAGTTGCATATTGACGAAACACCACATCAATTATTTAGTTTCTCTCTCGGTTATGGACCCAACAATATTAAATGTTATTAAACATGGCAAGGGGTGAAGCATAATTAAACTACCTATTTAGGCAAGTTTAAATGAGGCCGGAAACAACAAACGATAATTCCGGAAAATCCTCATGTGATTTAGCAATTTTAATGCAAACAACAATTTTAAACATTGAAATGTTGTTAACATGATGCGGATGACATAAACAAGTTTTATGCAATTTTTATGCAAATGTTGATATCTAATATGATAGGGAGCATTTGGTCACCATGGCGGAACAAAAGGGGTGCCACGGCAACGCTAACAAAAATAGCGCCACGGCAACATTCGGGTCCCGGTAACTCGATTGAGATACCGATGCAAGAGAGAAGTGTGCGGATGTGTGGAACACGCAAGAGATGAGGAGTGATCCCGGATACCGGGTGTCCCACATGACGGTGGCATGGCAAACGAGGAACGTGCAAAGACAATTCGATCACGATGCAAAACTCGATCATCTCATACAACATGCATTCGTTCACGGGCGTCATCTCGGTGGTTATACCTTCCAAGGGAGCATTCTCGAGTGGTTCGAGTTCGTAGAGGAAGTAGTTGTTCTCGTGACGGTAGTGGAAGTAGGGGTACATGACGACGGTAGAGGTACTCGCGACGGTAGTGGTACACGTTTCGTAGATGTTCCAGTAGAGGTACTTGGCAGCGTAGTTGTACAAGCGCGACATCGGACTTGTCGAACCCGAACTCTTCGGGGGGGGCGTCGTGGTACTTGGCGAAACCGCGGTGTCGTGCACGTTCCAACATCAAACTCGGAGGGACACTGACGGCGTGGTACTTGGCGAATTCGGAGACGGCAGAAGACGAACTTGGCGGTCCTTGTTGACCTGGTACTTGGCGTCTCGTCTCGGCGATCCAAAGCGAAGAAAGACAAAAGGGCCTCTGGTGGACAGCAGCAAGGCAACTCATGCCCGACAATGAAGCAACAAAATCGGCCACGATGTGGTGGTGGAGCAGAACACCAAGAGGCAGGGCGTCGGCGAGGGAGACGGGACGCGCACAACATAGGCCAGCGGCGGCGCACGTCCATGGCACACACGAGGACGAGCAGGACGTCGAGGAGGGCAGCAGAGGCGACGAGCGGAGCAGAGGGGCCAAGGCCATGGCGCGCGGAGGAGAAGCAGGGCCAGGAGCGACGCGGGAGGAAGCAGGGGCGACGCTTGGGGCTCGGGGTGGCGCTCGGCAAAAGGAGCAGCTCCGGCGATGGCGCTCGCCAGCGCGGCGCCGAAGATGGCAGGGGGCAAGGAGGAGAGAGCGAAGTCCTGGGGTAGCATGGCGAGGCGAAGGCCGGCGGCGGCGCTAGGTGGAAGGAAGGCTGCAGGGAGAGGTGCCCACGGCAGGGTCAGGGCGGAGGCGAGGCGAGGACGACGACGGACTGGAGAAGGAGCTGCAGCTACGGCGAGCATCGAGGGCCACGGGCGCGAGGAACAGGGGCGCCATGGGGATCGGGCGCGGGCGCTCCTCTCTTGTGCGATGCGTGTGTGTGGCGGCGGTGTGGGAGGACGAGAGGGAGAGATCGAGAGGAGTGGGTCGGGGCTAGGGGATTAGCAGAGGTCCAGGGGGGCTAGGGTTAGGAGGGATTGGTGGAGGCGGCTGGGCCTTGGCCTTGGCCGGCGCGGGAGGTTGGGAAGGGATGCCACAATGGCCAATTTGAAGGGGGACAGCTAGTACAAGCTATCCTAACTAAAGGTGGTCTTCGCCTGCCAAAGGCTCTAGTGGTGACGCAGTCTTGGGCTCCACAGTGACCTCCTTCCTGCCGTCCTGGTGGTCTCGGTCTCGTTGCACCGATATGGAAACCTTTGCTTGATGCCTCGGTACTCCTCGCCTGCACTCGCCTCCTTAGCACCAAAGAGGAATCGAGGACACTGTGCGCGCTGGCGCCCGCCTGATCTTGATCATCATGGCTTACGTCATTGGAACCTCGCGAGGTCCGCCTTGCCTTGATCTCTCCGCCCCTCACGAGCCAGCTTGGTGAGGCTGCCCCCAAGGAGGTCTTGTGTCGTCCGCCTTGCAAGGCTTGGCCCCTCGCGAGGGTCTTGAGCGTTTGCAGGCAAGTCTGGGGACCCCGTTCCCAGAACGCCGACAGTAGCCCTCGGGCCCAAGGCGCGCTCGGACTTGGCTTCGAGGCGAAGCCAAAGGGCAAGTGCGGAGCGCCGCGGGCCCCAACAGCCTGCGGCCCTGGTCGACGCGTGGTCACTGACGGGACGTGTTGCTTCCCCATGCAGCTTTGAAATCCGCCTAGCTAGGCGGCCACGGCATCCTACACAGTTATTTCCCCATTGCTGGCGACGCACTCCCCAACTTCTTCGCTTCCTTGTACCTCTGCTTCCTCTTCCAATCCGACTTGAGCTCAGTCCTTTCTATCTCCATGGCGCCGAACCAGACGGAGAAAAGGAAGAAACCCCTATCCTCAGCTAGCCCACCTCCGGCCGTCGAGCCCGCCGTCGGCCGATCGCGGGTGCTCAACGAGGAGGCCATGGATAAGGTCCGCCCTGCACTCGCCACCAGCTTCAACGAATGGGGAGGGACGGTGGCCTGGCCTACGTCCCGAGCCACCATTGATAGGACGGACACCGAGGTCCAGTTCTTCATTGATGCCCTGTGGGCTGGCCAGGTTCCTCCCTTCTTTGCCTTCTTCGATGCCGTGCTTTCCCATTATCAGATCCATATGCTGCACCTTGATCCCCAATCCGTCGCCCTTCTCGCCGTCTTCACCTTTGTATGCGAGGTCATGGTGGGCATTGCTCCTTCTGTGGCCCTCTTGCGCCATTTCTTCTCGCTGCATCTGACCAACCTCCGGCAGTGCTCAGGGTGCCTGAGCTTCCAGGCCAAGGCGGCGACAGCCGGCTCGGGGATTGACTTTGATCTCCCGCCGTCTACAAGCGAGTTTCGGACGCGGTGGGTGTATGTTGATGTCGGAGTACTCAGCCCTTGCTCTCGCCTTCATCGTCACCCGTCGTCCCCAGCTCCGGCTGGGGTCACGAGGAGCTCGTGAGCTCCTGTCTTGCTTTCGTCTGGCTCCGGCTGAGGAGGCTGAAGGATCTTGGTGTGACCGCGCCCAAGGTGATGAAGGAGTTCCTCCGACGCCGCATCGCCCCACTCCAGCGCCATTCCCAGCCGATGTGGGCCCTGACCGGCGACCAGGACCGTATGAGGATTCAGGAGTCGGGGCTCCCAGCTGAGGCGCGAAGAACGGTGCTCAAAGTCTTGGCCGGTGACCCCTCGCCGAGTGATTTGCCGCAGGAGGGTTGTTGCTTCTATAGCTGCTCGAACAGGGTGGAGTTCGCGGGGCATATGCCCCCCTTCGATGAATGGGGGCTGCGTCTAGTTGGCCTTGTGGGGCCCCATGAGAACCCTGTCATCCTGGTTCCTCTCCTTGTCACCGGCGCCGAGCTTGCCCCGAGATTGGACGCAGGGAGGCAAGCACCGCTGGAGGCCGGAGGCGCGGATTCCAAGGTGTCGATGCTGCCTGAGGCTCCCGAGGCGCCATCCTCGGGAACCCGTGATTCTCGCCCTAGGGCGGCAACTGAGGGGGCAACGCAGCCCGCTGCTCCTGAGGCCGAAACTCCTGAGGTCTCGGCAGGTCGCAAGGCGGAGCCCGATAGCTCTCTCCAGCCCGGCGCTC
Source organism: Aegilops longissima (assembly GCA_021605205.1). Taxonomy (NCBI): domain Eukaryota; kingdom Viridiplantae; phylum Streptophyta; class Magnoliopsida; order Poales; family Poaceae; genus Aegilops; species Aegilops longissima. Next base: position 651,001,947 of record CM038677.1, on the reverse strand, counting down.
CTGAGGTCGTTCCCTTGGGTGCTTCACCAGCCGTGCACCGCGCTGGTCGCCACGTACAACACTTGGGCTGGTTCCGCGTGGACTTCGCGGCGCTCTGTAAGAGGAAGGGGTCTCCAAGCTGCAGCAGTGGCACCGTCCGGCCGTTGAAACATAGGAAGTACACCGCCATAGACGAGTAAGTACCTTATCTTTGTAATTCCTTGAGTGCCGCTTCCCTTCCTGACGGTGGCTCTTCAGGATCCCTTCCGCCAAGGCTGTGGAGTCTCCCGAGGAGCAACTTCCTCCTGCCTCAACTCCCCCGCTAGCCTTGAGCGCCCCAAGCCTGCGCGCCGCCCCTGGCGTGGGGTCAGCTGGAGAAGCAAGCATGCCTGCAATGCGCCTCGAGCTTGTGCCCTTGCCATCTCTCCTTCGCGGCCTTGCTTGGAGTGCGGCCGGCGTGCCAAGGGCTTCTCCTCTAGTCGTGGACGGCGGCTGTATGGCTTCGATCCGGGGCTCCTCATCAAGCGGCGGGTCTACGCCTATTCGGGCCCCTCGCAGGGCCTGGCCAGCGACCGAGGGGGCGCCAGCCCCCAGCCCCCTGCTGAGAGGGGGTGAGCCGCTTCGGACCCCATCGGTGAAAGCACAAGTGCTCCCTAGGTGGTTTTGGTAATGAATGTCAACATATCTCTTGTTGGACTAACACTTTTATCTAGTATGTTTTAGATAAGTTCAACAATGGAGTGGCATGGATTAAAGGATGTGGGAACTCCTTCAAGATGCTAAGGACGAAGGATTGGCTCAAGCTTCAAGCTCAAGACTCTTCATTTTACATTTTAGTGATCCAAGATCACATTGAGTCTATAGGAAAAGCCAATACTATCAAGGAGGGATGAGGTGTTGCTTAATGAGCCTCTTGCTTAATGTGCTTAGTGATATGCTCCAAAACCCTCCACTACTTTCTCACTTCCACACATATGACCTAAACCTAAAGTCAAACTCGGCCCTACCGATTCTTTCTATCCGGTGCCACCGAGTTCAGATGTCATAGCCACTGCCACAAACCCTAGGCGAATCGGTCTCACCGATAGGGATCTCGGTTTCACCGAGATGGCATTGCAATCTCTCTGTGTATGTCCATTACCAAAATCGGTCTCACCGAGTTTGTGTAATCGGTACTACCGAGATTACAATGCAAAATCTCTGGTTAACTTATTACCAAAATCGGTCTCACCGAGGTTGAGTGTCGGTCCCACCGAGTTTGCTCGACCAACTCTCGGTTAGCTAATTACCAAAATCGGTCTCACCGAAGTTTTGTATGTCAGTCTCACCGAGATTACGTTATGCCCTAACACTAACCATATCGGTCCTACCGAGTTGCATATCAGTCCCACCGAAAACCCTAACAGTCACTAGGTTTACTAAATCGGTCCGACCGAGTTTGATGATTCGGTCCCACCGAGTTTGGTAAATTGTGTGTAACGGTTAGATTTTGTGTGGAGGCTATATATACCCCTCCACCTCCTCTTCATTCATGGAGAGAGCCATCAGAACAAGCCTACACTTCCAGCATCCTATTTCTGAGAGAGATGTTGACACACGAACACGTCACGTGTACCCTCGACGCCGGGGGTGATGCACCGCAGCTCACGTCGAAGGAGACCCGACCGACAGCGCGATACGCAAGACAGTCGATGGGCGCTTTTGCAGACCCGAAAACCCCACACCCCCGGGAGGGACCCCGTCAGGGAGTGCGGCGGCTATGGGCTGCCCTAGGTCGATTCGCTCGCCCCTAGAGCCTCGGGATTCGTAGCTCTCAAACACGAAGAACAGCGAAGAACGAGAGAGAAGAACGGTGGAGAGATAAAACGTAGATGAAAAGTAGTATATTGATTTGTTCGATTGTGTGTTGTTCAATCGGCCATCACCCCCAATATATATAAGAGGTGGCTGGACTTCCCGTACAAGTAAAGGATTCATCTAGGCTTTCCTTACAAGAAATTACATCAATTTACGCCCTAGAGTCCTAGTTCTATTCTAACTCGGATTCGATGCGAATCTGGCCCAACTTCTGTCTTCCTCCTTGCGGGCGCTGAACTTGCATATGATCTCCGATCAAGGCGGCCCAAATATCAAACTTGTGCGCCTCAATGATACGAACAACTCTCATGTTGATTACTTCTTCAAATAAGGCCATCTTGAATACTTCTCGAGATCATCTTTACCTTCCAGTCGGACTCGGTCCTGCAGTAGACTGGATTATCCGAGTCTCGTAGTGAATTTGTAGGCCGTATACTATCTCTGATGATGATGACTCCAAAACCAAAGTTTAGCGCCTTGATTACACGCATAAATTCTGTATTGAACACTTCTTCATCCGAGGTCATCTTGATAAACTTTCGGGCACATGTTCAGTTTCACTCGGATTCGAGCTGATCCACTCGGATATTAGAGACTTTCACTTGGACCGTCCGACTGGACTTTCTCACTCGGAAAACAATCTTTCACTCGGATGACTATATTTTCACTCAGAAAGCAATATCTTACTCGATCGGCAAGTTTTCGTTCCGATGGTAATCTTTTCACTCGGAACATTTAATAATAAGTTCATCCGGTCAGCAAACTTCCACTCGACCGGTAATTTTCACTCGACCAGTAAATTTTCACTTGAATGATAAGCTTTTTCGCTCGATCGGTGAGTTTTTACTCGAAGGTTAAGCTTTCACTCGACCGGTAAGTTTTCACTCGGACAGCAAGCTTTTCACTCGACCGAAAACATAGCCAGATCTTGATTTGTCTCCTCTGGTCCCATACGACCTCGGATTGAGACAAATTATATATGAAAATCGATCGGCTCGACGAGATGAAACTTTTCTGTGCTGAAGGTTTTTCGATTCAAGGCAGTCTTGAGGGACGAATTGCTTACGCATTGCATCAGACACTCATCAACATATGTTTGGCGTCAAGCGTAATATTTTGGTCTCTGGCCTATCCAAACCGTATTAACTGTAACTTTTGCATATGAACTCGGATTAAGATGATTTATATATGAAAATCAATTGCCTCGACGAGACGAAGACAATTCCTTTAGAGTGCTCCTCCATCCGAGGTCGTCTTGAAGGCATGATAAGCCAAAAACCACTCGGAATATTGAATTCTGCCACTCGGAATACAATTTCGGCCCCTAAGATGGAGTCGAACGATGATAACCTAAAAATCAAAGTTGTTCCACTCGGTGATGTGAAACTTTTCATGCTGAAAACCCTTTCACTCGAAGCCATCTCATTTTCTTTTTATGCCGTGCCAAAATATGATGTCAACACATGCCCCCCTGTTTTTCGGCAAAGCTTGCGTGCCGGAAAATAATATGCACGGCGTTTGTTTTAAGGACGATGTCAACACTCCATCGGCCATTTATTTTCTTAGGGCGATAATTATGTATTGGCCATGTTTGTTCTAAGGGCGATAATCGTATATCGGCCATTGCCTACCTAGGCTTCTTGCCACACACTCGGGTGGTATTTCTTTAAGTATTTGCCATTAAGAGCTTTAGGTAACACCGTTCCTTCTACGGATTCCACCAAATATGAGTTTCCAGGAACTATTCTTGCAATCCTAAAAGGACCTTCCCAACTTGGAGACCACTTCCTGAATCTTCTATCCCTTGAACCAATCGGTAGAATCACTTTCCAGACGAGATTGCCAACTTAAAAATTCTTCAAGTTGACTTTCTTATTGTAAGCTCTTGTCACCCTCAACTTGTCTCTCTCTATGGCCTTTAAAGCAGCCAAACGTTTATCGGCAACCTCATCAATATTGTCCATCATTAAGTTGTAAAAATCTACTGCTGATAAATTATTTTGTTTGGCTATTCTCAAAGCATTCAAATTTACCTCCACTGGTAAAACAGCCTCTTGACCCTATACTAGCTCATATGGAGTCACCTTCGTAGCACCATGCATTGAGATTCTATGAGCCCACAAAGCTTCAGACAACAACTCATGCCATCTTCTCGGATTATTCTTAATCTTCTTCTTGATAAGTTTGATTAAAATTTTATTGCTAGACTCAGCTTGTCCATTAGCTTGGGCATAATATGGAGAGGAATTGAGCAACTTTATGTTATAAGATTCGGCAAACTCTCTGACTTGGTGTGACATGAAAGATGAACCTTGATCTGTAGTTAATGTTTGAGGAATACCAAATCTATGAATAATGTGCTCGGTTATGAATTGAATTACCTCCGTATGTGCCATGTTCTTGAGAGGTACTGCCTCAGACCATTTAGTGAAATAATCAGTTTCCACCAATACGAACCGATGCCCCTTTGAGTAAGATGGATAAATTTGCCCAATAAAGTCTAAACCCCATCCTCTGAAAGGCCACGGCTTGATAATAGGATGTAACATAGCAGCCGGGGCCAATTGAATATCACCAAACTTTTGACAAGCTTCACACCCTTTATAATATCTGAAGCAATCATTAATCATAGTCGGCCAATAAAACCCAGCACGTCGCAATAACCATTTCATCTTGGGAGCCGACTAGTGAGTGCCACAAATACCTTCATGTACTTCTCCCATAACAACTCTTGCCTGGTCCTCATCCAAACACTTTAAAAGAACATCATCGACTGTTCGGCGATAAAGACCATCATCCCTCATTGTATACTTGAAAGCCATACGCCGAACAGCCCTGTCCACCCTTTCACTCGGATTGCGCAGGTAATCAACAATGGGCTTCTTCCAGTCGGGATTACCACCTGCACTAGATTTTTTTTGTTAATGGCCGAATCAGTGGGTACAGGCTCGGCCTCTCCCATAAGACAAGACATCGGCTTTTGAGAAATATGAAACATGCCATGATCAACATGATATCCAGATGCTTGTTGTGCCAACTCATTTGCTTTCCAATTGTCATGCCTAGATATATGAGCAATGCTAAAGCAGTCCAATGTAGAAATTATATCTAGACATTTATCAAGATAGACATTAAGTGATTCATCCAAACACTGAAAAACTTGGGATACTTGCTGCACCACTAGTAGCGAATCACCATAAGCCTCAATATGTGTAACACCTATAGCAAGCAACATCACTAAACCGAATAACAATGCTTCATATTCGGCTTGATTATTTGTGCAAAAATATTCTAAGCGACATGAGGCTTAAAAATAGCACCATGAGGAGATATATAAACAATACCAACACCTTGGCCATTGCTACAAACTGAACCATCAAAGTATAATGTCCATGGTACTAATGAAACAAGGTTCATATCAACATCATGCTTGTCACTAATCCGATGTTCAACAATGAAATTAGCAACAATTTGGCCTTTCATGGATTTTAGAGATTCATAAGCCAAATCATATTCAATCAAAGCATAAGCCCACTTGCCAATTCTACCACTAAGAATTGGCCTATGCAACATGTATTTAATGACATCGGTTTGACTAGCTACTATACAAGCACTCACACTAAATAATGTCTCAATTTTGTGCAAGCATAATATAAGCATAGACATAGTTTCTCAACAAATGTATACCTTGTCTCGGCGTCCAATAAGTGTCTGCTCAAATATGTAATAGCATGCTCTTTTCCCTCGGTTTCTTGAGTCAAAATAGCAACAATAACTCCTTCCCCCGCTGCAATGTAAAGCCTGAAGGGTTCCCTATGCTTGGGTGCTTCCATCACCGGAGGAGTGCACAAATAACTCTTGATCATATCAAATGCTTCTTGCTGTTTTGCCCCCCAAGTGAAATCAGCATCATTTTTCAACCGAAGGATAGGAGTAAATGCATCAACTTTCCCTGATAGATTAGCTATGAACCTTCTCAAATAATTGACCTTGACAAGGAACTTTTGCATATCTCTCTTGCATGTTGGAGCCTCCACTTTCTGTATAGCCTCTATCTTTTTGGGATCAATCTCTATACCATCTTCATGAATAATGAAACCCAAAAACTTGCCAGCTGACACGCCGAAAGCACACTTCAAAGGATTCACCTTCAGTCCATATTTTTTCATTCTTTCAAAAGCTAAACGCAAATCGGCCAAGTGAGATTCAAAAGCATCCGATTTGACAACAATATCATCAATATAAACTTCAAGTATGATACCGAGTAAATCATGAAAAATCAAATTCATAGCCCGTTGATATGTGGCTCCGGCATTTTTAATCCGAATGTCATCACTTGTCCATTCGAATAAACCAAGGAAACCAGGACATCGGAAAGCCGTTTTGTACATGTCCTCTTCAGCCATAAAAATTTGATTATATCGGCATTACCATCTAGAAAGCTAATAACCTTATGTCCGAAGCATCATTAATAAGCATATCGGCTATTGGCATGGGATACTCATCTTTGGGTGTAGCCCTATTCAAATCTCTGAAGTCAATGCACACCCTCAACTTGCCGGATCCCTTCTTCTCCACTGGGACAATGTTAGAAATGCACTCGGCATACCTGCAAGGTCGAATGAAATTAGCTTCAAGCAGTCGACCGATCTCTTCCTTGATCCGGTCATAAGTTTTGGGATTAAACTTTCTGGCCGACTGTTTATATGGTCTAAAACCAACCTTTATAGGCAACCGATGCTCCACTAGCTCTCGGCTTAACCCTGGCATCTCATGATATTCCCATGCAAAGCAACAAACATACTCCCTCAATAGCTCGATTAACTTAGCTTTACAATCGGCTCTCAAATTTTTGTTTACAAAAGTCGGTCGAGTGACTGAACCATCTCCAATATCCACCTCTTCTAATGGATCGGCCGATGTAAAACCTTGTCCAAGTTTATCCATGTCATCCAACTCCTCTATAGACTCATACATATCGTCCTCGCTGGACCGATATTTTACAAGACGTTTTTGTAACCACTCGGAATTAGGATCCATTTAAACATATCATACCTTGGAGCCGATTGCATTCAGTCGGCTTTAAAGAGACGGGCACAAAACCATTCTTGGTCGCGCTAAGAAAATCAAACTCTGATAAGTCACGCCCCGTCAAGCAAGTAGCATTGGGATGTTGCCAATCCACCGATGCATCGGCCAAAGCAACACAGGCCGAGTTATCCGCATGAATGACTTCCACTTCATCATCAACCCACTGAATCAAAAACTGGTGCATAGTGGATGGCACACACTGGTTTGCATGAACCCAATCACGGCCTAGTATGACGTTGTAGTTACCTTGCACCTCAGCGACAAAGAATGCAGTAGCCAAAGTTTTGCTTCCGACTGTAAGCTCCGCATACATTACACCTTTGGCCTCAGTTTTCTCTTTGCCTTCAAATCCATTGAGCACCATATTCGTCTTCATCAGCTCTTCATCGGGCAACCCCAATTTCTTGAAGACCGAATAGGGCATAAGATTTACCACAGCACCACCATCAACAAGCATTCATCTGAGTGGTGATCCATTGATATGACCTCTGAGATACAACGGTTTCAAATGTGTTACTGGTTCTTTTGGCTTCTCGAATATTGCATTTTTAGGGCCAAAATCCAGCTGAGCCACCTCCCCTTCCTCATCTACAGCACGAAACTCAGCAGGTAAGTAATATACCATATTGATATCCATACCTTCATGAACCGGCATAGACTCATAGTCCAACATATCAACCTCCTCCTCGAGTGCATCCACCGATTATGAAATCTATCCGAGTGAAGGAGAATTGAGAAGTGTAGCAAACGATGTAATAACTGTAGCATCGTCCTCCTTGGGTGGTGTAGGTACTTCTGTGATAGATGTAGAAGCTGATGTGTCTTGTATTTGTTTAGGCCTCCACACTTGTTTTGCTGGAACCATGGGCCAAGTGTCATTGAACAACTTATCCCTTTGCTTCTCGGCCTCCTGCGCTGCCATCTCTTGACTCCTTAACCTCTGTAATTTCCTCTTCTGTGTCTTTGTTAGCCCTGGAGGACACCACTTTGGTCGAGTGTATTTAGGATATCTCGTTTTTACTTGGCCGGTGCTTGTTTCATGGTCATTAGCCGAGTGTTTTGGCGCGATAATAAGTATCGGCTCAGTCGAGTGGTTATGCACAGTTGGCTGCTGTATGGGGAATGTTTCGGCACCCAAGACAAGTGAGTCGGCATCCATTTTCCCCTTGCCTTTTCCGGACTCAACTGCTGCAGCACTTGGTGATTTAACACGCCATTCCTTTCGACTTTCCAGATGCATGAAATTTCCACTCGGGCGCGCCTTTTTACTCTGATGGAATCCACTCGGATAGATGTCACTCGGATTGATGTCACTCGGATGATACTCACTCGTCTGAAATCTACCCGTCCACATTTTTTCAGTTGGATAGCTTCCACCTGGGTGCATTCTTACACTAGGATATTTTCCACTCGGTCGCATATTTTGACCAGCCGACCGATAGTAACTGATGCTCAGTCGGCCATTATATGAGTAATCGAGTTGATCCCACACAGATTGCCTCGGCTCTTCTGAAAACTGCACCCTTGGTCCACTCGGTTTCATATACTGACTGAACATATCATCTGATGGTGACCTTGGTCGTTTCAAGTATGATGGCCGGTTAGAACTGGAACCAGCCGACTGATTAGCATATTTAGACAGCAACATATCAAAAGTTGGTTTGATCCGTTTGCGCTGTACTTTAACTTCATTCCTTTTCCACTTGCCAACTTCTGGACTCTTGGGCTTGACAAATCTCACACGAGCATTTTCTTGCACTTGTAGTTGCCCCCCGAGTGTAGGATTCTTGATGGTGATTTTGATCACTTCCTTGCCATCAGGTTGCTTATCAAGCACAACATGTCTCCCCACGACTGTGCTGCCTTCCTTGTCTTTCCTGGGCTCCCCAACAATGACATTAGCTTTATTAGCAGATTCAGCTACCTCTGGCCGAATGAGTAGCTTCTTCCCCTCCAAATCCATGGTATTCATTGGAAAAGGTTGTTTATCAACTTGCATCTCAGAAAAGCTCAATAGTCCGTCATTAATGGCCGATTGTATCTGTCGTTGAAAAACGTTGCAATCGTTAGTAGCATGAGAAAAAGAATTATGATACTTGCAATAATCACGTCGTTTTAGCTCTTCAAACGGCGGTAAAGTATGAGATATTCTAATAATCTTAGCCTGCAGCAAAGCATCAAATATTCTATCACACTTAGCAATGTTAAAAGTAAATTTCATCTCTTCATCACGATTCTTATGAATCGGTTTCAGATCATTGCAAGTAAAGGGTTTGGCCTTAGATGGCCAAACAAATTCAGTAGCAAAAACATCACCCTCATCGTCCGAGTGATCACCATCATATTCGACCATATTCATCTTTGGATAATCAGCTTTGTATCTATGCACTTCTCTGAGATCTCTGCTTCGGTTTTCCTGAGCCAAAGCCCTTTGTAAGACTTGGTTGATATTTAAGAACTCATAGCCTTCTAACTTTTCTCTAATGGGAGTTCTCAAACCACTCAGCACTAGGTCCACCAAGTCCCTCTCGGTTATCACCAAACTAAAACACCGGTTTTTTGTTTCTCTGAATCTCTTGACGTAATCGGAAACCGATTCATGATGCTTTTGTTTAACCGATGTTAGATGTGACAACTTGAGTTCATTGTCACCGCTATAAAAATGATCATGAAATTTCTGCTCTAGCTGTGACCAAACCCGAATGGAACCATGTGGTAAAGAAGAAAACCATGAAAATGCGGTACCAGATTAATGACAAAGGAAATAAGCATACGTTCAACTCATTTAGTGAGCCTGCTTCACCTAGTTGTGCTAAGTATTGACTAACATACTCCCATGTGGTTTTGTGCCTTCTCCATTAAACTTAACAAAATCTGGAATTTTATATCACGGAGGCCTTTGGATGGCATCAAAGTACTAAAGTACGGCTTTTGGTAAATATGATTCCGAGGTAACTCAACTCCAAAATTCTCTCGAAGCATCTTAGCCATCTCCTCTCTAAGATTAGCTAAACCATCATCCATAGTGGACGATGAAGCTTGTGGCAGTGGCATAGGAGGATTAGGGTTACTAGCTGTAGGTAGGAATTGTGGGAGGTATGTCGACCCATAATGGTAGTGGTCGAGTGGTTGTAGCTGTAGGTAGGGTTTGGTTCGGCGTTGCCACCAAACCTGGCATGCTCATAATAGGATTAATGGGTGCAGTCACAATCTGATTTGTTTGGCTAGGATAATAAGCCATCGGCACGGGAGGCGCCGATGCAATAGGTAAAGCCAGATTAGGGTTTTGCACACTAGCAGCTACACCATCATTACCACTAGACGATTGAGATGTATTCTTCTGAGCATTAGTATTTTCTATGAAAGTTTGATAGACTAGATTGTTACCATCAGCAATACGACTTTCAATCTCAGCCCACCGCTTTCGGGAGAAAAGCAAGACTTACAGAGGGTTTAACCTGCTCGGCTTGAAGAGGAGGGAAATTGATTTCTTCAATCGGAGTGATGTTGCCTTGGCGATCCTTCTTGAACTTTGCAAGGAACTCATGCAAGTCCTTCTCCTCGCGCGCCTTCTTGTACTCCTCATAGACCTGGCGATGATCAGCCGATATCTCATCAAGACTGGGCTTAATGATGTTATCGGCGTCTACCTCAGATGGCTTGGGAAGATCAGACATGGTGGATGATGATGATTGATCTTCGTTCCCCAGCGGAGTCGCCAAAAAGTGTGTTGACACACGAACACGTCACGTGTATCCTCGACACCGGGGGTGATGCACCGCAGCTCACGTCGAAGGAGACCCGACCGACAGCGCGATACGCAAGACAGTCGACGGGCGCTTTTGCAGACCCGAAAACCCCACACCCCCGGGAGGGACCCCGTTAGGGAGTGCGGCGGCTATGGGCTGCCCTAGGTCGATTCGCTCGCCCCTAGAGCCTCAGGATTCGCAGCTCTCAAACATGAAGAACAGCGAAGAGCGAGAGAGAAAAACGGTGCAGAGATAAAACGTAGATGACAAAGTAGTATATTGATTTGTTCGATTGTGTGTTGTTCAATCGGCCATCACCCCCAATAGATATAAGAGGCGGCTGGACTTCCCGTACAAGTAAAGGATTCATCTAGGCTTTCCTTACAAGAAATTATATCAATTTACGCCCTAGAATCCTAGTTCTATTCTAACTCGGATTCAGTCTGAATCTGGCCCAACTTCTGTCTTCCTCCTTGCGCGGGCCGCTGAACTTGCATATGATCTCCGATCAAGATGGCCCAAATATCAAACTTGTGCGCCTTAATTATACGAACAACTCTCATGTTGATTACTTCTTCAAATAAGGCCATCTTGAATACTTCTCGAGGTCATCTTTACCTTCCAGTCGGACTCGGTCCTGCAGTAGACTGGATTATCCGAGTCTCGTAGTGAATTTTTAGATCGTATACTATCTCTGATGATGATGACTCCAAAACCAAAGTTTACCGTCTTGATTATACGCATAAATTCTGTATTCAACACTTCTTCATCCGATGTCATCTTGATAAACTTTCGGGCACATGTTCAGTTTCACTCGGATTCGAGCTGATCCACTCGGATATTAGAGACTTTCACTTGGACCGTCCGACTGGACTTTCTCACTCGGAAAACAATCTTTCACTCGGATGACTATATTTTCACTCGGAAAGCAATATCTTACTCGATCGGCAAGTTTTCGTTCCGATAGTAATCTTTTCACTCGGAACATTTAATAATAAGTTCATTCGGTCAGCAAACTTCCACTCGACCGGTAATTTTCACTCGACCAGTAAATTTTCACTCGAATGATAAGCTTTTTCGCTCGATCGGTGAGTTTTTACTCGAAAGTTAAGCTTTCACTCGACCGGTAAGTTTTCACTCGGACAGCAAGCTTTTCACTCGACCGAAAACATAGCCAGATCTTGATTTGTCTCCTCTGGTCCCATACAACCTCGGATTGAGACAAATTATATATGAAAATCAATCAGCTCGACGAGACGAAACTTTTATGTGTTGAAGGTTTTTCGATTCAAGGCCGTCTTGAGGGCAGAATTGCTTACGCATTGCATCAGACACTCATCAACATATGTCTGGCGTCAAGCGTAATATTTTGGTCTCTGGCCTATCCAAACCGTATTAACTGTAACTTTTGCATATGAACTCGGATTAAGATGATTTATATATGAAAATCAATTGCCTCGACGAGACGAAGACAATTCCATTAGAGTGCTCCTCCATTCGAGGTCGTCTTGAAGGCATAATCGGCCAAAAACCACTCGGAATATTGAATTCTGCCACTCGGAATACAATTTCGGCCCCTAAGACGGAGTCGGACGATGATAACCTAAACATCAAAGTTGTTCCACTCGGTGATGTGAAACTTTTCATGCTGAAAACCCTTTCACTCGAAGCCATCTCATTTTCTTTTTATGCCATGCCAAAATCTGATGTCAACAAGAGAACTACCTACTCATGTGTTGAGGGCAAGATATTCCATTCCAACCATATGAATCTTGATCTCTAGCCTTCCCCAAGTTGCTTTCCACTCAAATCTTCTTTCCATCAGATCCAAATCCTATGAGAGAGAGTTGAGTGTTGGGGAGACTATCACTTGAAGCACAAGAGCAAGGAGTTCATCATCAACACACCATTTGTTACTTCTTGGAGAGTGGTGTCTCCTAGATTGGCTAGGTGTCGCTTGGGAGCCTCCGACAAGATTGTGGAGTTGAACCAAGGAGTTTGTAAGGGCAAGGAGATCGCCTAGTTCGTGAAGATCTACCGCTAGTGAGGCAAGTCCTTCGTGGGCGACGGCCATGGTGGGATAGACAAGGTTGCTTCTTCGTGGACCCTTCGTGGGTGGAGCCCTCCGTGGACTCGCGCAACCCTTACTCTACGTGGGTTGAAGTCTCCATCAACGTGGATGTACGATAGCACCACCTATCGGAACCACGACAAAAACATCCGTGTCTCCAATTGCGTTTGAATTCTCCAAACCCTTCCCTTTACATTCTTGCAAGTTGCATGCTTTATTTTCCGCAGCTCACATACTCTTTGCATGCTTGCTTGTTATGTATTGAGAATGTTAAACTTGTGCCTAAACTCCACTTAAACCTAAAAGAAGTTAAAAACTGCAACTTTGGTACTTAGTGTCTAATCCCCCCCTCTAGACACATCTTCTCAAGATCCTACAAGTGGTATCGGAGCTTTGGTCTCCATTGCCTTGGTTTAATCACCATTGGAGGAAGATGGATGAGTCTACTTCGGGGAGTCTTAGTCATAGAGTGCCTATTCTTGATGGAGAGTATTTTCATGAGTGGAAAAATGAGATGCTTGTAATTTTCAATCAATATCATTTGAACAAGTACATTGCTAGCCCTTGTGCACCTCATGTTGATCCTATGCATCCTACCCTTGATGAATCTATTGACATGATTGGGAATCTTAGAACTGTTAATCTTATCACTAGAGGCTTGCCTAGAAACTTAATTAGAATCTTGCCTACTTTTGAATGTGCCTACTCTATATGGAAATTTCTTGAGGAACGCTTTCCAAATTATTCCTTGAAAAATTTAGATGAAATTCTCTATAAGTCTATTGCCTTGAGTAAGATGAATACTAGTGACCCTATGATTGGTGATCGTCTATTTGAACTTACCGACCTTATGCGTGCCAAAGGAGATGTTGGAATTATTGGTGACATTATTTCCAAAGCTATAAGAATTCATAAGCAAGATCTTTGTCAAACTCACTCTAACGAATTACCCTCTCTAGGACTTGATCCACCACATGACGATGTTGAACATGGATACTATGATGAGGATGATGACAGTGACTTTGATCTTGATGATGCAATGAGACATTTTGGTCTTATGGCAAACCTTCGGGGATATGTGTCAGGAGGAAAGGAATGGGTTCTTGATAGTGGGTGTACCGATCACATGACCGGAGATAAAGACATGTTTCATGAGCTTGCTGAAAATGATAGTCCTCGAAAGTATGTCACTTTCGGTGACAACTCAAAGGGTAAGGTGGTTGGCCTTGGTAAGGTGGCCATCTCACATGATAGCTCCATTCAAAATGTCATGCTCGTTGAATCTCTTGGCTACAACTTACTTTCGATTATCTAGACTTGCTGATTTGGTTTCAATGTCCTATTTATGAAGTAGATTGTCAAGTGTTTCGTCGAGACAATCATAAAATGGTCTTTACCGGTATACGTAGAGGTGATCTTTACATTGTTGATTTCTCTAAAAAGGCACAACCTAAAACTTGCTTAATTGCTAAATCCTCAAAAGGTTGGTTATGGCATAGACGACTAGGTCACGTTGGCATGAGAAATCTTGACAAGCTTATTAAAGGAAATCATATCCTTGGAGTTAACGATGTCATATTTGATAAGGATAGACTATGTAGTGCTTGTCAAGCAGGTAAACAGGTTGGAGGAATGCATCCCGTGAAGAACATCATGACCACAGGGAGGCCACTCGAGCTACTTCATATGGATCTCTTTGGTCCCAACGCCTACAAAAGCCTCGGTGGACATTCTTTTGGTCTAGTTATAGTTGATGATTTTTCAAGATTTACGTGGGTGTTCTTTCTCGATGATAAATCGCAGGTCCAAAAGATCTTCAAAAACTTCGCTAGGAAGGCCCAAAATCAGTTTGAAGTGAAGATCAAGAAGGTTCGCAGTGACAACGGAGCGGAGTTCAAGAACGCAAATGTGGACACCTTTCTTGATGAAGAAGGGATTTCACACGAGTTCTCGGCTACGTACACACCTCAACAAAATTGAGTTGTTGAGAGGAAGAACCGGACGCTCGTCGAAATGGCGAGAACGATGCTTGATGAGTACAAGACGCCGAAGCACTTTTGGGCAGAAGCGGTTGACACAGCTTGTCATGCAACAAATCGCTTGTATCTTCACAAGCTACTCGGCAAGACGGCATACGAGCTCCTCACCGGTAACAAACCCCAAGTTGGATACTTTCGAGTATTCGGCTCAAAGTGCTACATTCTTGATAAGCATCATCGTTCAAAATTTGCTCCTAAGTCTCATGAAGGTTTCCTACTAGGTTATGGCTCAAACTCTCACACTTACCATGTCTACAACAATTTCACCCGGAAGGTTGAAGAGACGGTAGATGTGAAGTTTGATGAATCTAACGGCTCACAAGTAGAGCAATTGCCAATTGATGTAGGAGACAAAGACCCTTCGGAAGCAATCCAAGACTTGTCTATTGGCAAGGTCCGTCCAACGGAGGTGAAGGAGAGTACCTCGTCTGTTCAAGTGGAAGCTTCTACTTCACGACAAGGTGAACCAAGAGTTGATACAGAAGCATCCACAACTGGAACACACCAAGATGAAGAAAACGAGGAAGAACATCACGAACATCAACAACCTCCTTCTCCACCTCGACAAGAAAACGACAACGCCGACAATGAAGATGATCAAGAAGAAGAAGAAGAACAAGATGAAGAAGATGTTCAACCGATACCCAAGCAAAAGCTTTCACGAGTTCGAGCAAGAATTGCTAAAGACCATCCCGTCGAGCAAATCTACAATGATATTCAAACCGGGAGAATCACTCGCTCTAAAACTCGTTTAGCTAACTTTTGTGAAAACTATTCTTTCATCTCTAGCATTGAACCTATGAAGGTCGAAGAAGCATTGGAAGATCCGAATTGGATAAATGCTATGCATGAAGAGCTACACAACTTTGAGAGAAACCAAGTTTGGACATTGGTTGAGAATCCCGACAACAACCACAACATCATCGGTACCAAATGGGTGTTTCGCAACAAGCAAGATGAAGATGGACAAGTAGTTACGCAACAAAGCACGTCTAAATCGCCCAAGGCTACACACAAGTTGAAGGTATGGACTATGGTGAGACTTATGCTCCGTTGCTAGACTTGAGTCCATTAGCATCTTACTTGCCTATGCTAATCACCATAATATCACCTTGTACCAAATGGACATTAAAGTGCTTTTCTAAATGGTGAAATAGAGGAGGAAGTTTATGTTAAACAACCTCCCGGCTTTGTCAATCCTAAGAAACCAAATCATGTTTACAAACTTCACAGAGCCCTTTATGGTCTTAAACAAGCTCCTAGAGCATGGTATAAATGCTTGACCAAGTTTCTTCTTGAAAAAGGCTTTGAAATTGGGAAAATTGATTCCACACTTTTTACTAAAAGGGTTAATGGAGAACTATTTGTGTGCCAAATCTATGTTGATGATATTATATTTGGATCGACTAACCCTCATTTTAGTGAAAAGTTTGGGAAGCTAATGTTGGAGAAGTTTGAGATGTCAATGATGAGTGAACTCAAATTCTTTCTTGGTTTGCAAATCAAGCAAACTAAGGAAGGTACTTTTGTCTCTCAAACGAAGTACACTAAGGACTTATTCAAGAAGTTCAATATGCAAGAGTGCAAAGGTATGTCTACACCCATGCCTACTAGTGGACATCTTGATTTGACCAAAGATGGTAAACCGGTTGATCAAAAGGTTTATCGCTCTATGATTGGATCATTGTTATACCTATGTGCTTCACGTCCCGATATTATGCTAAGTGTGTGCATGTGTGCAAGATATCAAGTTGCTCCTAAAGAATGTCATCTTAAGGCCGTGAAAAGGATAGTGAGATACTTAATTCATACGCCAAATTTTGGCATTTGGTATCCTAAGAGGGCCTCTTTCGATCTTGTTGGCTATTCCGACTCGGACTATGCCGAAGACAAGGTTGATAGAAAGTACACTTCAGGTACTTGTCAATTTCTTGGTAGATCTCTTGTGTCTTGGTCCTCCAAGAAACAAAACTCGCTATCCTTATCTACAGCCGAAGCGGAGTACATTGCCGCTGGTTCATGTTGTGCTCAATTACTTTGGATGACCCAAACTCTTAAAGATTATGGGATATATGTGAAACATGTTCCATTGCTTTGTGACAATGAAAGTGCTATCAAAATTGGTCATAATCCTGTACAACATTCTCGAACTAAGCATATTGAAGTTCGTCATCACTTCATTCGAGATCATGTTGCTAAGGGTGACATTAATCTTAAGCATGTTCGCACCGAAAAGCAATTAGCGGATATATTTACTAAACCTCTTGATGAGAAAGTGTTTTGCAGGTTGAGAGGAGAATTGAACATCATTGATGCTTCAAAATTGGAGTAGAAACTCCATTGGATACATGCAAGACATGAGCTTATGACTAATCCATGATATCTCTCTTATGGTGAAAATATCATATCTTGGATATATTTGCCTCTAGCATGTTATCTAACCCATGTAGGTACTTGGGTGAATCAAATTCCATGAGATTGTAATCTACTCACATCTTGAGCAATCTCTACATCGCCAATTCTCTACACTATGGTGGTTGAATACAAGGAAGCACGGAATCATTCTAACATATCCTTTTGACAAACTCAATGATTGAGCTTCATGAATGTCATTTTTGGATATACAAGTGCTCTTCCTTGCAAGAACTAACCCATGTAGGTAGATGGACTCAAATTCCAAGTGGTGCTCCCAACTCTTGATGAGCTACATCAATCTTGAGCAACCCACATAGGTTCAACTACATGATCAACACCACCAACCAAGGTATGTTATTCCATCTTAGAGAAGCTTTACTCTGAGTCATGAGCTAAAGCAACTCGACAAGATGTGAATACATCAAAATGCTTAACGAAAAATGGTAACCCCATTTTGAGCTTAAACGATGAGTATGACCTATGATCAAGTGATCTCACTTGACTCCTAAGTCAATATACTCTAACATAGGTGACTTTATCACCGACCATCTCTAGATGAGGTTCTCTCGTGTCCTTCTCTGTGTTTTTGCATTCGTCTCATGCATATTTGTTTCCCCTTCAAAAAAAACTCCATCTAGATTCCTTTATTTTCTTTCTGTTTGCTCTGCATTTCCTGCATCCAATTCATTGCACATCATTCAGTAAATTCCTTGCAAATCTTTGTGAGATCTTACAAGTCTAGTGAGCTGAGGTGACAAGTGTTTTCTCTGAGATGAACTCGGCTTCACCGATTTGTTGCTTTCGGTCCAACCGAATCCTTTCGGTACCACCGAAGCATGCAACTCGGTGCCACCGATTTTACAACAGGAAAAATAGTTAACCACTTATTCTGTGTTTCTTCTGATCCAGCTCCACTCAATGAATCTTGTCCTCTACAAGCATCACAAGTTTATCCAGTGCTTTGTGTTGTGACTCAAGGACCAAACCCATTCACAACAAATTCAAGAAGACCCTTCTTGGAAATTGATGTCAAAGGGGGAGAGAGAGATCACATCAAAGCTTATCACTTCCAAAAGGGAGAAAGTATTAAGGGGGAGAAAGAGATCTCCAGGGGGAGAGAATACTCAAGTAGAAAGTATTTCTCAAGGATCCCAGATGCTTGGTGTTCAAGAGGAGAGATGCCACATGTCTTTTTGGGCGAAAGACATGTTCTTGTGTGCTTATCTGCATTAAGCTCTGTTCATTTATATCTTTCAGCCCTGATTTTCTGTTCCCTATCTTCTCCCAGTATCCCATGCTAGATTCAGGGGGAGCAAGACATCTAAGGGAAAGGAATCATTTAAATTCATTGCATATCTTTACTCTTGGGGACATGTCTAATCCAATGTGGTACTTAGTACTCACTCTCTACATGTCATCCCAGTCTTGGTATTCTTGTGGTTTCTTCTATTTGCTATGGCTAGTAGATGTACCTGTGTTATCTAACCTTGTTTGTGCAGGTTCATTCCACCCTAAGCCAACTCAAGACTACAAGGTAAGTATATGCATAATACTCATGTATATGAGGAATTCTTGCTAATGTACATACTGTTTGCAAGAAGGACTCATGAGCATGAAGGTATTTTCTTTAATATTCTTTGCTCTGATGCATATGGCCAAGATACATGTAACACATTGCCTACTCTATCATGGTTATGCTCTCACATGCTTCTATATTCCATATTCACATGATTGCATACATGTAGGGGGAGCCTATGCTTGTTACATGTCTTTCCGAAGCTTTACTTGCTATTCTTTATATCCTTACCTAAAGCTTTGATATATGTTGCCATCAATTACCAAAAAGGGGGAGATTGAAAGCACAAGTGCTCCCTAGGTGGTTTTGGTAATTAATGTCAACATATCTCTTGTTGGACTAACACTTTTATCTAGTATGTTTCAGATAAGTTCAACAATGGAGTGGCATGGATTAAAGGATGTGGGAACTCCTTCAAGATGCTAAGGACGAAGGATTGGCTCAAGCTTCAAGCTCAAGACTCTTCATTTTACATTTTAGTGATCCAAGATCACATTGAGTCTATAGGAAAAGCCAATACTATCAAGGAGGGATGAGGTGTTGCTTAATGAACCTCTTGCTTCATGTGCTTAGTGATATGCTCCAAAACCCTCCACTACTTCCTCACTTCCACACATATGACCTAAACCTAAAGTCAAACTCGGCCCTACCGATTCTTTCTAACCGGTGCCACCGAGTTCAGATGTCATAGCCACTGCCACAAACCCTAGGCAAATCGTTCTTACCGATAGGGATCTCGGTCTCACCGAGATGGGATTGCAATCTCTCTGTGTATGTCCATTACCAAAATCGGTCTCACCGAGTTTGTGTAATCGGTATTACCGAGATTACAATGCAAACTCTCTGGTTAACTTATTACCAAAATCGGTCTCACCGAGTTTCAGTAATCGGTCCTACCGAGTTTGCCTGACCAACTCTCTGGTTAGCTAATTACCAAAATCGGTCTCACCGAGTTTGTGTAGTCGGTCTCACCGAGATTACGTTATGCCCTAACCCTAACCATGTCGGTCCTACCGAGTTGCATATCAGTCCCACCGAAAACCCTAACGGTCACTAGGTTTACTAAATCGGTCTGACCGAGTTTGATGATTTGGTCCCACCGAGTTTGGTAAATTGTGTGTAACAGTTAGATTTTGTGTGGAGGCTATATATACCCCTCCACCTCCTCTTCATTCGTGGAGAGAGCCATCAGAACAAGCCTACACTTCCAGCATCCGATTTCTGAGAGAGAACTACCTATTCATGTGTTGAGGCCAAGATATTCCATTCCAACCATATGAATCTTGATCTCTAGCCTTCCCCGAGTTGCTTTCCACTCAAATCTTCTTTCCACCAGATCCAAATCCTATGAGAGAGAGTTGAGTTTTGGGGAGACTATCACTTGAAGCACAAGAGCAAGGAGTTCATCATCAACACACCATTTGTTACTTCTTGGAGAGTGGTGTCTCCTAGATTGGCTAGGTGTCACTTGGGAGCCTCCGGCAAGATTGTGGAGTTGAACCAAGGAGTTTGTAAGGGCAAGGAGATCGCCTAGTTCGTGAAGATCTACCGCTAGTGAGGCAAGTCCTTCGTGGGCGACGGCCATGGTGGGATAGACAAGGTTGCTTCTTCATGGACCCTTCATGGGTGGAGCCCTCCGTGGACTCGCACAACCGTTACCCTACGTGGGTTGAAGTCTCCATCAACGTGGATGTACGATAGCACCACTTATCGGAACCACGACAAAAACATCCGTGTCTCCAATTGCGTTTGAATTCTCCAAACCCTTCCCTTTACATTCTTGCAAGTTGCATGCTTTATTTTCCGCTGCTCACATACTCTTTGCATGCTTGCTTGTTATGTATTGAGAATGTTAAACTTGTGCCTAAACTCCACTTAAACCTAAAAGAAGTTAAAAACTGCAACTTTGGTACTTAGTGTCTAATCCCCCCCCTCTAGACACATCTTCTCAAGATCCTATAGTCGGCAACTCCCGTGGCGGAGGACGAAATCGGCCGCGCGCTTAAGTTTGCGTACGAACGAAGCATCGTCCGCCACGAGCTTTTCCAAGAGGCGATGGGCGCGATGAACCGGCTCGGTGGGGAACTCGTGGATGTAGACGCACGCCTCGAAGCCAAGGGTCTTCGGCTGATGGAGGAGCAGCATAAGATGAAGGTGGCCATCAACATCGGGCGCCACCAGCGCGAGCTTGACAATGCGAAGATCGAGGCGTCTCTTGTGACCTCGCGCAAGGCCTGCTCCCGAGCCTTGGAAGAAGCCCGGGAAGCCAACCGCCGCCGCGAGATTGCAGAGAAGCGCGCGTGCGAGCTCCAGGCCTGGAGCGCCTCCTTGGAGCACAGGTGGAGGCGCACCAAGCTGCCCTTGCGTCAATCAGGGGGTTGCCTACCGAGGAGGAAGAGATCCTGAAGCGCGAGGAAGCGCTGGCGCTGGAAGCCATGGAGCGCGGCCTTGAGCTTGAGCGGTTGGAGACGAGGGAGCGGCAAGTTGCTCTAGTGGAGGATGTAGTCGGCGCGCGCGAGGCCCGGGCCCAGGAGGATGTCGACCGCCGTGTGGCCGAGGCTCACACGGATCTTGTGGGCAGGTACAACCTGAAGCTGAAGCTCGTAGAGGCCGAGGCTGCGGGCAGGACTACTGCCCTCAAGTCCAGGCTAACTGAGGCGGAACGGCGCGAGGAGGCCGCCGCAGCTGCCATGGTCTCGGCGCAGGGTGAGCTGGCCTCTGCCCGCCCCGAGCTGCTTCCTCTGCAGCAGCGGGTCGCCAACGCCAAGTCCATCGCGCAGCAGAACAAGGAGGAAGTGCTTCAGCGGCGGACGCTGGAGCGCATGCACGCCCCCATGCTCCAGAGCCTCAGGAACAAGGCCAACGCGGCACTGGGTCACATCTACGATGAAAGCGCCCCTCATCCCCACACAAACGACTACGCCAGCCACCTCCGCTTCTTCACCGACGTGGTGACGCGCATGGAGAATCGTTCTGAGAGAGCTCGCTAGCTGGTTGAAGAGAGGAGTCGCGGCCTGCTCGGGCGCGCGTTCTCCCGTGTCTTCAGCCATCTCCAAAACACCTACCCCAACTTTGATTTTGACGCCGCCATTGCCCCCGTACCCGAGGCCATCTCGGGTAACCTGGCGCGATGGGTGGAAGATAATGTGGAAGCGCTGGTCAGGGCCTTCACTTCCAATGACGATGTGGTGGTGGTCGTTGCGGATGAAGGCAATGTGGTCGATGACGGCAAGGGCGGCGCTGGTGATGGTGACGGGGACGCCAGCGACGGTGACAACGACGCTAGTGACGCGTCTGAAGGCGACCCGGGGGACGCCGTGAGCGACATGTTCGATTGAACCCGTGCCTCCCTGTTGTTTATCATGCATGTGAAAACTCGGGCACGTCCTTGGAGGTTGTAAGAGCATTTTGGGAGGGGAAGCCCCTCAAGTAAACAGATTACTGTCTTTATTCCTTAGGCCAAGTTGAATATATGCCTTCATGAACCCGTGAATCCTGCGGCGAGTTC
This sequence comes from Aegilops longissima, assembly GCA_021605205.1. Taxonomy (NCBI): domain Eukaryota; kingdom Viridiplantae; phylum Streptophyta; class Magnoliopsida; order Poales; family Poaceae; genus Aegilops; species Aegilops longissima. Next base: position 650,979,662 of record CM038677.1, on the reverse strand, counting down.
GCTGTTGTAATTTACCTTAGCCAGAACAGGTCCCGAACTGGCTCGTGAGGTCGCGAGTTTCTGAGGAGCCTGCTGATCCGTCCGAGGGGGGCTCGCGAGAAGCAAGCGCCAGTCATGGCAGGGCATGCATGCAGCACTCGCGTGCTATGCTCAGCCCCCACTCGCGAGGGGCTCGCAAGGGGGAGGCAACAGACGCAAACTCTGAATTAAGGCAGGAACCAGTTTGCAAGAAATCACGCGAACGAGAAAAGGCACCCCCCACGCACATCAATGAAAATTCAACTTCAACTTAAATCCAAGACCAGAAAGCAGGGCTACAGAAAAGAGATTAAAAGCAAATGGCCGCGTTCGGCGCCTAGTCTAGTCTTCTTGTATTCTCACCAGCGCGGAGCTAAGTGCTGCCACTAGGACGTGGGAGGGAGCCCCCGAGGCCCGAGGGCGGCACTCCTGAGACTCCGGGGCGTGTACAGCCCCACTCATTATTACGTGAGAGTGTCACGAGCGGAGACCTTCACAGGCGCGAGCCTTACTTCATATCCCCAGACGAGGGCCCCGCCTTGCGCCGCCCTCGACCACCATTGGGGGCCTCCGGAAACCAGGACGTCACCAAGGGGCAAAGGGGATGCCAGCGGCGCCCTCGGCGACCACGGGTCCTCTGCCGGGGGAAGGCTCTCCAGCGCCTCCCCGACAGAGGGCCTACCTCCGGGGAACGCCTTGCTCCATGCGGCGTGGGGAGGGGCCTTGCTCCCGGCCCCTCTCCTGCAGCCCCCAGTGCGCTCCTCCTGGCGGAAGGGAGGCTGCCGAGATGGGGCCGCCATCCGCTGCTGCGACCTGATCCTCCTGCGATCCACGGTTAGCGTAAGCTTGCTCCTGAGAGACTAGTGGTACCGTGTAGCTGTTGTCGCCGACGCGGTTGGTGAGGCTCCCGAGAGGCTCCTGGAAGGTCCCAGCTTCTAGCGCCTCCTCCTCCCAGCTCGGCTCGAGGAACGAGCTGGGGTCGTCTTCCAACGTGTACTCCTGGTCCACCATGCGGGGCACGTAGGCCTCCGAGGTCGTCGCCTCGAAGACCTCGACGTAGTGCCCCACGCTCCATGTTGTCCGGCCCAAGGCACCGCCCTGAGGATGGTAGGGTGGCATCCCACCTGGGCCGTAGGTGGCAACGCTCGTACCCGCGCTTGTCGGAGGTGGCGCGAGTGCGATTGGGCGTCCGGTGCCGTTGGTCGTGCCGGTGTCGATGAAGCCCAGGGGTGCGCCCGGGGGCGCGCGGGCGCGGCGAGGCCCGCCATGCGATCCGGCCGTGGCCTGAGGTGTAAGCGGGGAGCAGAAGGGCGGTGCTCTCGAGGCCGCGGCGTGTAGGAGCTCGGCGACGCGCTCCAGCAATGCATCCCGGCCGCTCTCCATTAACCGGCATCGCAGCAGCTCCCGAGCCACCGTGAGCGCGACCCTCATGTTTGCTTGTTCCCGTCGGGTGTGCGGCGCCGTGGCCGCGGCGTGGCTTCAGGCCCTTGCGGCTGCCCGCGCTTGTCGTGGAGTAAGGGCGAACGGCGTGTGACCGCGCCGCCCACGCCCCGTAGCGTTTGGCGGTGCACGCACTGCCTGGGGCACGGGGTTGAGGTCTTCTTGGGCAGATGGCGCCGCCCGGGCTGGCCAAGTTGCCCAGCGGTCGGCGTTGGTCCTCGGGTCACCGGACATCGGAGCTGCGGAGTGTCGGCGGGTCGACTGGCGAAAGGAAAGCTCCAGTGCACCCCTACCTGGCACGCCAAATGTCGGATTTCAAGTTCCGGCAAAACCCTTGAGGTTTGAACACTGGGGTGCGCATGAAGATTTCCCCCTACCAAATCACGCCCTCAGCCTCACCGCAATCCCAAAGCCTCGCTCGACGAACCCGCAACACAAGAGACACGAGATTTATACTGGTTCGGGCCACCGTTGTGGTGTAATACCCTACTCCAGTGTGGTGTGGTGGATTGCCTCTTGGGCCGAGGATGAACAGTACAAGGGGGAGAACAGCCTCCTGAGGAGAGGTGTTCTTGTGCTTGGTGGGTGTGAGGATGGAGTGGATCCAGTCCAAGATGATCCCTTCTACTGTGGTGGCTAGTCCTATTTATAGAGGCCTGGTCCTCTTCCCAAATATTGAGTGGGAAGGGATGCCACAACGGCCAATTTGAAGGGGGACAGCTAGTATAAGCTATCCTGACTAAAGGTGGTCTTCGCCTGCCAAAGGCTCTGGTGGTGACACCGTCTTGGGCTCCACAGTGACCTCCTTCCTGCCGTCCTGCTGGTCTCGGTCTCATTGCACCAATATGGAAACCTTTGCTTGATGCCTCGGTACTCCTCGCCTGCAGTCGCCTCCTTAGCACCAAAGAGGAAACGGGGACACTGTGCACGCTGGCGCCCGCCTGGTCTTGATCGTCATGGCTTACGTCATTGGAACCTCGCGAGGTTCGCCTTGCCTTGATCTCTCTGCCCCTCACGAGCCAGCTTGGTGAGGCTGCCCCCGAGGAGGTCTTGTGTCGTCTGCCTCGCAAGGCTTGGCCCCACGCGAGGGTCTTGAGCATTTGCTGGTGAAGACGGGCCGTACTGGGCCGTGAGTGGAGCCACGCCGTGGGCCGTAGGCAGGCAAGTCTGTGGACCCCCGTTCCCAGAACGCCGACACCCATTTCTTTCATGGGACCTAGAAATTCACCCAAGGACACACATGTGATTTTTCAACCAACTTTGGCACACTGGAGCATGTGCTTGTAGTTCAAATTTGAATTATGCACCTTAAATGCCCAGAAATTCAATTAATGTATAAAAAGGCCAACGAACCCGAAATAATTCCAAAATTTAGCACGATACTTCTATTTGCTCTAATCTGTCTGTGTAAAAAAATTAAGGCCGGAGAAGGCAGTGTATGTCATTTCGCACACGGAGATGACACGTTCCCTGTCGGAACCAAGAGCCTTCTTGAGAGAAGCTCCGGTTTGCAAGAAGCTTATACCAAAACTTGTCTCAATTCGGCCAAAAAAATTACCACAGCATGTTGGTGCCATGTCATGACACCATGCCAAGTTTCATGATTTTCAGGCATGTTTTGGATTTACATGAATTAAGAAACCAAGTTTCTCGATCTTTCCGACCAAGCCACGACGCCCAGATGTTTGAATTTCACTCCCATTTCTTGCATGGGACCTAGAAATTCACCGAAGGACACACATGTGATTTTTCAACCAACTTTGGTGCACTGGAGCATGTGCTTGTAGTTCAATTTTGAATTATGCACATTATATGACCAGAAATTCAATTAATGTATAAAAAGTCCAAACGAACCCGGAATAATTCCAAATTTTAACACCTCACTCATATAGTTCTATGTTGCCTCTGTAAAAAATCAAGGGGGGGAGGCAGCGTATATCATTTCGCACACAAAGGTGACACGTCCCCCCTCGGGAACCACGAGTCTTCTCGAGAGAAGGTCCGGTTTGCAAGAAGCTTATACCAAAACTTGTCCAAATGCGGACAATTTCTTTACCACAGCATGTTGGTGCCATGAAATGACACCATGCCAAGTTTCATGATTTTCAGGAAAGTTTTGAATTTCTAGGAATTTAGAAACCAAGTTTATCAATGTTCCCGGCCGAGCCACGACGCCCAGATGTTTGAATTTCATTCCCATTTCTTGCATGGGACCTAGAAATTCACCCGAGGACACACATGTGATTTCTCAACCAACTTTGGTGCACTGGAGCATGTGCTTGTAGTTCAAATTTTAGTTATGCACATTAAATGATCAGAAATTCAATTAATGTATAAAAAAGTCCAACCGAACCCAGAATAATTCCAAATTTTTACACGGCACTCATATAGTTCTATGTTGCCTCTATAAAAAATCAAGGGGGGAGGCAACGTATATCGTTTCGCACATAAAGGTGACACGTCCCCCCTCGGGAACCATGAGTCTTCTCGAGAGAAGCTCTGATTTGCAAGAAGCTTATATGAAAACTTGTTCAAATGCGGCCAATATTTTTACCACAACATGTTGGTGCCATGAAATGACACCATGCCAAGTTTCATGATTTCCAGGCGAGTTTTGAATTTCCAGGAATTTAAAAACCAAGTCTCTCAATGTTCCCGACCGAGCCACGACGCCCAGATGTTTGAATTTCATTCCCATTTCTTGCATGGGACCTATAAATTCACCCAAAGACACACATGTGATTTTTCAACAAACTTTGGTGCACTGGAACATGTGCTTGTAGTTCAAATTTAAATTATGCACATTAAATGCGTAGAAACTCAATTAATGCATAAAAATGCCAAACGAACCCGGAATAATTCCAAATTTAAACACGACACTCATTTATTTGCATGTTCACTGTACATAAATGTTCTAGCAATTCAAACACCATCCTTTCCCTCCGTAACACCATTTTGCCTTTCAAAACATAATGTAAAAATCAGGTATAACACAAACAGTTTACTAGAAAGAATCGTGTGGGATGCGATATAAAATATCTTGAGCACCGTCTTGTAAAACTTACGTAGGAAGCTTAAGTAAATCTCTGTCCACCGGCGCTTGAACCATAGTTGCGTGCGGTTTGTCGCGACCTTCGCGAATTTTTCTCGCCACAGCGGAAATATCTATCTCCCCGCCCCCTCCCTCCCACCAAAAGCCAAATTTCCACTGTTCCTCCTTGCTTTCCAAGTTCCAACCTTCATTGCTGCTTACTGGTAGCTCAGCCTCCTCGCTTGGCGACCCTTCTTCTTGCAGCGCCACCTCCTCGTCGGTTACCCTTCTTCTTCGGTACTTACCGACGGTGTCTGGACTAGGGGTACTCACCACGTCATCTCCCAACCAGGACAATCGGGCCGAGGACCCCATGGCAGTTTACATGGGCCACCGGGCAGCCCATGCCGCATACAAGGAGTATTCCATAAGACTTGATGATCAAGACAAGGACTCCTCTCCACCATCGATTCGACAAGGACTCTTGTTATCCTAGGCCTCTGGTACATTATATAAGCCGAGGCCGGGCTAGTCGATAGATATATGCTAGATCATTATGACATTACTCATCATACCTCTAGGGTTTAGACCACAACATATGATCTCGAGGTAGATCAACTATGTACTTGATACTCCATAAATATAAACAAGAGCAGGACGTAGGGTTTTACCTCCATCGAGAGGGCCCGAACCTGGGTAAACATCGCCTCCTTCATTCCTGTTACCATTGATCCGAGAATCCACAGCTCGGGACCTCCTACCCCAAGATCTGCCTGTTTTGACACCGACATTGGTGCTTTCATTGAGAGTTTCGCTATGTGATACGCAAAGGATCAATGAATCATCTGCAGATCAACTGCAACGTCGGCATCTTCGTCGCCGGCTCGACTGGTCACCTTGGCTTGACCGAGGACTGTGCCCTGCCTCCGATCGTCATATTCGGACGAGGACCTCCATCAACATCAACTCCGATCCCTATCATGATCATGGAGAAATCACCCATGGAGCTCGGGGGCTCAACGTCAACATTGCCCTCGGGCGACCATGCTGTTTTTCCGGACAGCGAACTTGTATCCGCTGCCACCACCTCCTCGAGCATCGTTGTGACGATTTCTTCGGTGGAATTGTGCGGAATTAAGTCTACAACAACCATGCAAAATTTTGTCGAGTTCTGATGGAGGAATCTCCGCCGATCTCCGATATACCGGAGCCCTGGCGAAACTGGACGGGAATCCGGATGAGTTTGGAGCGTGGTGCTCAGCATCTAGCTCGGACGTCCTTTGGAATATCCAACCATTGTTCAGCTGCGGAATTCCTATATCTACCTCCCCTCAAAATTTTAGCTCGATCCGACCGTCCAAATTCCAGGAACCTTCCGATTAGTGCATCACTTTTTGGATCTGTTTTCTGCGCGAATACGAATCCGACCTGAGTTCATATTTTTTTCATGAGCGGGATATTGGACAACCTTTTTGGAAGAATCTCTTTCTAGGGTATTGTGTTTCATTTTTGAACACATGCTCGCAAATTTTGCTCCTTTCCAGAGGTAATCTTCACCATCACGCTGGTGTCAAACCAGTCCGGCAACATTACTCCGCAGCTGCCGACCAGCGCCATACGGATCGTCGCTTCATCGACCGAGCCCAACCTTATCGGATCGTCATCTCGCCAAGCCGAACAAAAGTTCGGGATCATGAAGACTAAATTATCACCAACACCATCGCCCCACGGATCGCACAAGTCAGGTGCGCCGACATCGCCGCTTGGTCACTTCATCAATCCGGCTTTGACCGCGTCACTAGTTGTGACCAGCGTCGGCATGGCCGCACTGTTGCTTCTTCAAGCTGATGTCCATCACACCAAACTGCTTCAACACCTCGGCTGACATGGCAGCTGCAACGTCTCCTTACCGACCCGCTCCGTTACCTCGGCCTAGACCGAGGGCATCGCCATCTCTTCGTCAGCCTACTCCGAAGAGTTCGGCGTCATCGGCCGACCAGCTTCGTCACGTTAGCTGGACCGGGGGCTTTGCCTCGGCGAGCCAACCTTTGCCAGCATCGCCATGCCGTCGCTTCATCTCCCATCAGGCAATGGGTGCGCGGACCGAGTCCCAATTTTGGAGTAACCTTTCTTCAGATTGCTACAACAGATAAACCAAGTGCTATTAATCCTAGTAACTTTTCTTGCTTGGGTTCATTTTTCCCGAGGAATTATTACTCTGGTTTGTTCCATCATCTGTACACTGGTCTGTCAAATGATGGCCGCATTAACGATGGTTGTGTGATGCTTCAGTCAGTTTCCCGTCCACAGTTTGGCGAATGCTGCATCTAGAGCCCGGACCGCCCTGCATATTCAGGCTTTGTCACGCCTTCACCGCCTCACGCCGACGCCCTGCATCGACATTGGCCTCGGCGCCAGGCCACATCTCTTTAAATAAATTATTTTTGCATAAAGCAATTATGCAAGGATTTCATATATATTTATATTATCATTTTTTGGACCACACTATTTTATGTGTGTAGGTAATCGACTTCGACTGCGTCACGCAGTCACTTTGGCAAGCCAACGTCGTCGTCCCAATCGGCCTAAATCGGCTCGCATGATCACCTTGTTGGTCGAATTGCCATACCGACATGTTCTGTTGCCTCGGGGACTTCGGCATCATCGAGAGGGTTCTACCTCGTAAATTATCCGGGTTGGGCAGCGCTATCACCTCGGCTGGACCAGGGGCTTCGTCATCACTTCATTAAGCCACACCAAGATTACTAGAAAGAATCGTGTGGGATGCGATATAAAATATCTTCGAGCACCGTCTTGTCTGGCTTACGCAGGAAGCTTCGTCGTCTACAGTCCACCGCCCGCACTTGAACCACAGTTGCGTGCCAGTTTGTCACGGCACTGAGCGAAATTTTTCTGCCACCGCAGAAATATCTATCTCCCCCCCCCCACCAAAAGCCAAATTTCCACTGTTCCTCCTTGCTTTCCAAGTTCCAACCTTCATTGCTGCTTACTGGCAGCTCAGCCTCCTCGCCGGCGACCCTTCTTCTTGCAGCGCCACCTCCTCGTCGGTTACCCTTCTTCTTCCAGCGCCGCTGACGGTGTCCTGGACTAGGGGGTACTCACCACGTCATCTCCCAACCAGGACAATCGGGCCGAGGACCCCATGGCAGTTTACACATGGGCCACTTCGGGCAGCCCATGCCGCATACAAGGAGTATTCCATAAGACTTGATGATCAAGACAAGGACTCCTCTCCACCATCGTATTCGACAAGGACTCTTGTTATCCTAGGCCTCTGGTACATTATATAAGCCGAGGCCGGGCTAGTCGATAGATATATGCTAGATCATTATGACATTACTCATCATACCTCTAGGGTTTAGACCACAACATATGATCTCGAGGTAGATCAACTATGTACTTGATACTCCATAAATATAAACAAGAGCAGGACGTAGGGTTTTACCTCCATCGAGAGGGCCCGAACCTGGGTAAACATCGCCTCCTTCATTCCTGTTACCATTGATCCGAGAATCCACAGCTCGGGACCTCCTACCCCAAGATCTGCCTGTTTTGACACCGACATTGGTGCTTTCATTGAGAGTTTCACTATGTGATACGCAAAGGATCAATGAATCGTCTGCAGATCAACTGCAACGTCGGCATCTTCGTCGCCGGCTCGACTGGTCACCTTGGCTTGACCGAGGACTGTGCCCTGCCTCCGATCGTCATATTCGGACGAGGACCTCCATCAACATCAACTCCGATCCCTATCATGATCATGGAGAAATCACCCATGGAGCTCGGGGGCTCAACGTCAACATTGCCCTCGGGCGACCATGCTGTTTTTCCGGACAGCGAACTTGTATCCGCTGCCACCACCTCCTCGAGCATCGTTGTGGCGATTTCTTGGTGGAATTGTGCGGAATTAAGTCTACAACAACCATGCAAAATTTTGTCGAGTTCCGATGGAGGAATCTCCGCCGATCTCCGATATACCGGAGCCCTGGCGAAACTGGACGGGAATCCGGATGAGTTTGGAGCGTGGTGCTCAGCATCTATCTCGGACGTCCTTTGGAATATCCAACCATTGTTCAGCTGCGGAATTCCTATATCTACCTCCCCTCAAAATTTTAGCTCGATCCGACCGTCCAAATTCCAGGAACCTTCCGATTAGTGCATCACTTTTTGGATCTGTTTTCTGCGCGAATACGAATCCGACCTGAGTTCATATTTTTTTCATGAGCGGGATATTGGACAACCTTTTTGGAAGAATCTCTTTCTAGGGTATTGTGTTTCATTTTTGAACACATGCTCGCAAATTTTGCTCCTTTCCAGAGGTAATCTTCACCATCACGCTGGTGTCAAACCAGTCCGGCAACATTACTCCGCAGCTGCCGACCAGCGCCATACGGATCGTCGCTTCATCGACCGAGCCCAACCTTATCGGATCGTCATCTCGCCAAGCCGAACAAAAGTTCGGGATCATGAAGACTAAATTATCACCAACACCATCGCCCCACGGATCGCACAAGTCAGGTGCGCCGACATCGCCGCTTGGTCACTTCATCAATCCGGCTTTGACCGCGTCACTAGTTGTGACCAGCGTCGGCATGGCCGCACTGTTGCTTCTTCAAGCTGATGTCCATCACACCAAACTGCTTCAACACCTCGGCTGACATGGCAGCTGCAACGTCTCCTTACCGACCCGCTCCGTTACCTCGGCCTAGACCGAGGGCATCGCCATCTCTTCGTCAGCCTACTCCGAAGAGTTCGGCGTCATCGGCCGACCAGCTTCGTCACGTTAGCTGGACCGGGGACTTTGCCTCGGCGAGCCAACCTTTGCCAGCATCGCCATGCCGTCGCTTCATCGCCCATCAGGCAATGGGTGCGCGGACCGAGTCCCAATTTTGGAGTAACCTTTCTTCAGATTGCTACAACAGATAAACCAAGTGCTATTAATCCTAGTAACTTTTTCTTGCTTGGGTTCATTTTTCCCGAGGAATTATTACTCTGGTTTGTTCCATCATCTGTACACTGGTCTGTCAAATGATGGCCACATTAACGATGGTTGTGTGATGCTTCAGTCAGTTTCCCGTCCACAGTTCGGCAAACGCTGCATCTAGAGCCCAGACCGCCTTGCAAATTCAGGCTTTGTCACGCCTTCACCGCCTCACGGCGACGCCCTGCATCGACATTGGCCTCGGCGCCAGGCCACATCTCTTTAAATAAATTATTTTTGCATAAAGCAATTATGCAAGGATTTCATATATATTTATATTATCATTTTTTCGACCACACTATTTTATGTGTGTAGGTAATCGACTTCGACTGTGTCACGCGGTCACTTTGGCAAGCCAACGTCGTCGTCCCAATCGGCATAAATCGGCTCGCATGATCACCTTGTTGGTCGAATTGCCATACCGACATGTTCGGTTGCCTCGGGGACTTCGGCATCATCGAGAGGGTTCTACCTCGTAAATTATCCGGGTTGGGCAGCGCTGTCACCTCGGCTGGACCAGGGGCTTCGTCATCACTTCATTATCCCACACCAGGAACTTCGACGTCATACTGCCAGCCTGCTCCGTCGCTTCGGATGGACTGGGGGTTCTACCTCGCCACATTGGCCGAGCTGTGTCGCCACTTCGGAGTGCCGAGCTCTTCGCTCCTCCACCTCGGGACTGGCTTAGGGGCTGGGACCTCATCCCGCCGTAAGCTCGGACCACGTCATCAATGTCGAACACATTAACCAGCTAAGTCGCTTTCATGCTCAAAGTTTTAAATTTTTAATTTGTGTTCGGTTCGACCATGCTCACATACGTTATTTGTTAAAAACACTTATCTTACCCAAGTTAGCTGGGGGCTCTTAAATTTACATGAGCTGTTTTATGATAAATGTGTTTTCTTCTTGTTTGTTGCAAAGTCTTTTTCTATCACTCCTTCCTCGACTCGAGTGTGTGGTCACTAGCCGGGTAGCCTGGCTTCCCTCTAAAGCCGCTCGAGTTTAGTTCACTAAACTGGCCTGAGAAGCACTCCGCCTTTGGGATAGGAGGTTGAAGCCAAAGGTTGACCCACTTGAAGTCTTGAGATCGGATGTATCATGTTAAAGCACGACAAAAGCACAATTTTTTTAGACCAATCTTCGGATTGGCACCAATCGACTTGATTTAGTTCGGACGTCAAACTTTTTTAATGAGTTTTTGGCTTTTCGAGCTTGTGGCACTTTTTAGCTATTTGAATGTTTTTCTTTCAGGAAGGGAGACATCCTCATGACCGAGGTGCCCCGCATAATAATTCAGCTCGGAAGATCTTTTTCGACCCACAATTCGGCATCTTTCCTGCCGAACCACACCTCGGTCTTGACAAAACACACGCCACATTGGGACTAGTTTTCGAGCAGTCCAACGCCAGACGCCCTTAAAGCATTGGCAATATTCAAGGGGGGCTGAGAGTACAGCCGAACACACCAAAACTGAGGTATGCCATAGAGTCCTCGGCAAAAACATTCTCGGATATTACTATATATACATCGGTTTCGAATTGTGTCTTTGGTCAATAGTTGGGTTGCCTGGCTCATGTGCTTGCCTCCTACGTTTCGCTTTGTTCGGTTAGGTGCGCAAAGGGAGAACCACTGTGATTGTGCTTCCAGCTAGCATGGTTAAGCGCCTCAGTGGAGAAAGCCGAAAACTGACTGTCACAATAAGCGTAAACTGGTCAGCGATCTGATGACTGTATTAAACTATAAGATCGATAGAGGTCACCCCGTGTTAAAAGACGGTCCATTCATAACATTGGCCGAAGTGTTTACGGCTTGACCTCGACTGTCGCCGAACACTAACCGGGGGCTAGTAACTGGCCTCCCAACTTTAAGCTCCTATGACTAAGTGAAAGTTATAAAGCCCGCATATCTGATTGCCTCGTTTACGCTAAAACAACCGCCTTCGGGCACCGAGATGTTGGCTAAGGGTTGTTTTGTTATTGCGAAAACACCCTGCATAGCATCTACAAGGGGGCGGAAGCCGACGATGGGCCACTTTCAACTGATAAAATGGTTGCAACGGAGTCAAAATAAACATATCATCGGCTTTTGTATTTAATATACGAGGGCCGCCTTCCGCAATCATCATTATAAAGCCATAAATATGCATCAATTTGACTTAAGATTTTGGCCAAGCTGGGTTGCCTGGCTCCTGTGCTTACCCCTACGTTCCCGATTGTTCGGCTAGGCGGTAAAGGGAGCACCTCAGTGATTGTTACTATCGGGTCATCCGAGTTAGTACCTCAGACTGGGTGAAGTCGAAAGCTAGCAATCTTAAAGGATCACATTGGTCGGCAACAACGGAAGTGAAAATTTTGGTTCATTAATACCATAGAGTTTGGGAACTTTCCGCGAACTAAAACCTCAATATTTTCCTCCCACATTGATCGGAGGTGAGGTTTCATGATCATGATAAGCATGATGACCCAAATAAAGGAACCGATAGCAGGACTATTTTCTTTGGAATATGTTTCTTACGTTAGAATGTAATATAACATATCTCTCCATGTACCTTTGTTTATAAAACCGTATGGTCGGATTGCCTTGTTTTCCATAAATCTTTGCCCTTATAACGGCTTTATAAAGTAGGAAAACACTCCTTGGCTACTGGCCGAAGAGGTTGAAGCCGATGGTCAGTCAACAAAATTTTGTACAATACTGATCCGAGCATTAATGATGTAAAGTACTTGGGTACATAGAGTCATTACACATAAATTGTGAGCAAAAATCAATTTTTTCGCAGCCAATCTTTTAAAGAGTCAATGGCACAGTCTCTTTGAGACAACCGATCAGCTGACATAACGCTCTCATAGTTCCCTATTGGCATTGATTTCCTATCTATTAAGCCCCTTAAGGCCGAACTTGGCAGGCTTAACTTTCGTTAGCTCTAACTCCTTTTTGAGATCTTTATTCTCTTTCCGAGAAGTTTGTGTTAAACACAACAAAATATTATATCAAATGGATATCGATCCTTAATTCGGCCACCCGTGCCCACATTAAGGCTCGGGGGCTACTGGGCTTCGCGCTTATTATTTAAAAATATTACAGGGGCACATCGATCCCCTGATCTGGTGTTGCCACCCGACCAGTTTCTCGGGGGCTACTGCATTGCCTATTCAATGCAGATAATTCAAACTGCTTAGTGTTCGGCTTATCCGAACTATGGGCAAACGCGTGTTTGGACAACAATAAGGTACCATCTGGACCTATCCGGCATCAAGCTAATATATTACGACAACTTCTCAAGACCCTCTCTCAAGGGCCCGTTGGCCGATCACTATTATCTCTGATACATTACACTGCATTTCTATTCCTACGTATGTTGCCGAGCCAGGAGTCGATCCTCAGGCCGATTTTGCGCATCGACCTGAGTCTCAGGGGCTACTAGGATCAGCGGTTTCATGTTTTCCTTCAGGTGCATCTCGGGTTTTTGGCCGACACACACCTTGAGGGCTACTGGTTATACATATTGACAGCAAATAAATTTACACGCATCGGAAATAAAATCCGTAAACAATGAGCCCAAGCCCAAGGTGGTGCATCACCTCGGAAGCAGTCCGGCATAAAGCTCGGATGCAAATGGCTGGCTCTATAGAGGTCATTTTCGGCATTAAGCTCGGCTAACCTCCTTTAAAACTTGTTCAAGCCAAGGTGATCTATAACACCTCGGATATAGTCCGGCGTTGGAGCTCGGATATAGTTCGGCGTTGGAGCTCGAATACAGTCCGGTGTTGGAGCTCGGATACAGTCCGACATTGGTGCTCGGCTGCAAAAGATACCTCGAATTCAGTCCGGCGTTGGAGCTCTGATGCAAGAGGACACCGCCGCCCAGGAACAATTTCGAAGCCGAGGTAGGTGTAAAAATAACAAGGCATCGATAAAGGCCGACAACTTAAAAGGGCTCCTCGGATACCCGACGTGTAAACTTTTCGGATTTACTTCGGCGATCCTCAGGATCGAAGATAAGAAGATTTGTTGAACCAGTTTTCAAGACTGACGACCGAAGATGAAAAATAGTTCAGAAGAATCGAGGAGCGTCCCCAACTTGAAGACCGGTTTAGGGGGCTACTGACGGTGTCCTGGACTAGGGGGTACTCACCACGTCATCTCCCGACCAGGTGAATCAGGCCGAGGACCCCCATGGCGGTTTAATCGTGGGCCACTTCGGGCAGCACATACCGCATACAAGGAGTATTCCACAAGACTTGATGATCAAGACAAGGACTCCTCTCCACCAACGTATTCGACAAGGACTCTTGTTATCCTAAGCCTCTGGTACATTATATAAGCCGAGGCCGGGCTAGTCGATAGATATATGCTAGATCATTATGACATTACTCATCATACCTCTAGGGTTTAGACCACAACATATGATCTCGAGGTAGATCAACTCCCTACTTGATACTCCATCAATATAAATAAGAGCAGGACGTAGGGTTTTACCTCCATCGAGAGGGCCCGAACCTGGGTAAAGCATCGCCTCCTTTGTTCCTGTTACCATTCATCCAAGAATCCACAGCTCGGGACCCCTACCCCGAGACCTGCCGGTTTTGACACTGATAACCGCCTCCTCGTCGGCGACCCTTCTTCTTGCTGCACGGCCTCCTCGCCGCTGACCCTTCTTGTTGTGTGGCCTCGTCGATATGGTCAGGTAATCCACACCCCACACACACCATCCTCCTCCTTCCCCGTCCCACATGCCCCGGCCGACGGTGTGACACCGTTCGTCGAAATCACTGTCCTCGTCCTCCAATTAAGTGCCGCCCACAGCCATTTCATACGCAGTATAACGTGGAGCTCAGTAGCATCTGGCAGCGAAGAAGCAAATCGCGGCCGCACACGCGCACGAGGTCACTATGGCTGCCATGCGTGCCGACCGCCAGATCTTGGAGGAGCACCTCGTCTTCAAGGCCACCGTCGACACTGCCACGTGGTTGTCTACTTTAAAATACAGTTCGTGCTATTTTCTCGAGGCCACCGCCAGTGCCTTCTAGTGATTTATCCTCTGTTATGTTAATATACAATCCAATGTTCAGTTAACAATTTGGTCCTCTGAAATGTAATGTTCAGTTAACAGTTTGGTCCTCTGAAATGTAATGTTCAGTTAACACGGAGGACCCCGATGAGGAGCTATAATTTCATACCACGGTGGAATATCTGAAATTTGGTGCCACAATAATGTTTTCTGAAATGATCGCCATGGCAACGTTTTCTGAAATTGCAGCCACGACACCGTTTTTGAAACAGTTGCCACGACAATGAAATATTGGCCATCATGACGCTTGAACTGGAGATTGAAGATGGTCACGGGGATTCTCGGCTCCCATAGCTATACCATATCATGCTTGTATGAACCGCCTAAGATGTTTATCCCTTTGTTGTTTGCACCCTTTGATTGTGCAATAGTCAATTATTAGGGTGATATCTCATAGTAAATATCAAGTTAAAAGGTGTTGTTCCTAGTGTTTCAACCGTCTATAACACATAGCGTTCCGAAGTGTGTCATGTCCACATGAGTACAAACAGGGCGTGAGGTGTAAGACGGAACTGGTCAGACCAAGTTAGCAAATAACACTTGGTTTTCTTGACGTTCTAGCATAATCATTCCGAGTTTGAAGCACGAAGCATCGAAAGATGAACAAGAGTCATATGGTTATATGACCGACAATAGTTTGCCCACCGGTCAAAATGCTCGTCATTAGTGATGTCCACATAAATGGTTGAGAACTAGATCAGGGTCTTGAACCACTCACTTCGGTTATCAAAGATTACTTTATATTAAAATTTGTTTAAACACTAGTGCAACATTAATTATAAATAAATGTCTAAAAGAATTTTTAGTCTATCATTGTAGATTAGTGTCTCGCAATATGTTCATCTTAGCCCCTATATTAGACAAAAAAAAGTTGGTTGCTAACGGTGGAAACTATGCGGATTGGATCAGGAACCTGAGAGTTGTTCTCAGGAGTGATAAGAAGGAGGTCATGCTAGATCAACCCCTGGGTGATACTCCCGAAAAGGATGGGAAACCAGAATAAGTTGCTACTTATGCTTCTCGTAGTGATGACTATGGTTCAGTCCAGTGCCTCATGTTAACTTGCATGGATCCTGAACTACAGAATCATTTTCAACGATCCACTACTCAATTCATAATTGGATCACTGGAACTTCTGTATAAGAAGTAGGCAAGGACCGAGCGTTTAGAATTAACCAAGCCCTTGAGTGAATGCAAGATGAAAGAGGGTTCCTCAATGAGTGAGCATATAGTGAGGCTTGCTGACTATGTTGATAGACTAGCTTCTTTGGAATTTGGAATTCCACCGACACTTTGGTATAGATTTTGTGCTTGCTTCACTCCCCCAATATTACGATGGCTTTACCATGAATAACAACATTAATGAGATGGATAAAAGTGCAAATGAGTTATTCACTATGCTCAAAACTGCGGAAGCTGGAATGCAAAAAACAAGAAAGTGTCGATGGTCAACAAGACCACCAGTTTCAAGAAGAAGAGCAAGTCCAAAAAGAAGTAATCTACTGAAGCCGGTAAGATTGGTATATTGAAATATAAACATAAAAAAGAAGATAGAGGATAGGCTCATTACTTAAAAAAAGATATGGAAATAGCTATAGAAAAAAAGGAGCGTCTCGGAAGAAGAACAAGACCGGAGCCTCTTAAGAGACTTGATGTTTCTACTTCAAGCACAAGGGACACTAGAAGCGTAACTGCAAGAAGTATTTGGTGGATAAGAAGAACGGTTCTTCTAGTAAAGTTATAATTGTTATACAAAGTTAATGTTATTCTACTTGTAAATTTTTGTATGTCGTGAGTATTTGATACTAATCGGTTGCGCTTGTTTTGCAAATCGATACAGGGACTACATAAAGCTCACAATGAGGGAAGAAATGAAGTCGTGATACAAGTCGAGAATCGTGATGTGATCGCTACTCGGAGACCATCAACGTCGTGTCTTTAGGTTATCTTCAAGATTTATCTTAGAAATAAAATAATAGTTATTTTACTTCGGAGTTATGTAATGCATTATCTTATAGATCATGTGATGGATATTCTTATAAGTTTTAAACAATAGTTGTTCAGATTATTATGAGAATATGGTTTTTTGATTAAACCTCTTTTGTGATGGTTTATTCATGATGAATCTTGAAGTATGTGGTCTGTAACATTAAAAGCTAAACGTCTTGAGAAGACTGATAAAACCACTTGTGTGTGGCACTGCTTGGTTATATCGAATAGTTAAGTCTTCATAAAGATGAAGTGTGAAATATGAATTGACTAAATACATTGTAATGTATAAAGTCCGATGAATATAACATGGTCCGGTGAATAGTTATACTTCATCAATATTATAATAAATATGATTTACTTGATAAGAACTGGATTTTTCAAAATAATTCAAAGAAATTCAGGATGAAGAAATAATATCATTATGATGAGAAGATAACCAGGATTCGTCTTTCATGAAGAAATATATCTAAAGTCATAAGTTTAGCAAGCAATTAATAATCATAGGCGTATTAGTACCGACCTACTCTTATGAAATTTTGGGGATTTATAGACAAAGACAACATTATATTCACTAAATAGATGTACCATCTAAAGAGTCTGATAGAACTATAAAGCATTACAGAAGTATTATTAGACCGATGTTTGATCGTAGATTTTGTCTTCCTATTACAAAATTTAAAAGAAAAAATGTTTGTCAGGAATATTTACTGAGAAAAGGTTTTCTAAGGAGTAAGTGGGAGGATGATACATTTTTTTAGATTATTGAATCTCTGGATTAAAGTTATTACAAAATTAAACCAGAAATGTTCTCGAAATAGTTTGTTGATAAACTAAGCAAAGAAACTACCACATTAGATGTAGAGCTTCAGTTAAAGACTGTAATAAAATGCAAAGCTCAGGAAAGATTATATAATCTACTGAATATTCATCTTGGAAGAAGATGAAACCTGAGCACTGCGAGGAAGCAGTGATGCCACCCACCTAGAGAGGTATTACTCAGACCATTGAAGTCCAAAGTGAAGTCCATATGATAGGAACAAGTTTTAACTTGGAGAGACCTTCAGCAGGTAAATTTATGGATCTTCGAAGATTTATGGATAGTGATCCTAGAAGATAAGTTTTACAAAAGGAGTTTTATAGAAATGGAAGAATTGATCTTGTCAAATCATCAAGTTAGTAGCAATACTAAAAGTATGAATGCAATACAATGGTAAGTGTTGTATTGTTGATATACAATAGATGAGTAACAAAACTATTTTGAAAAGAGATTTTAAGAGGAATGTATGCAAGATACAATCTAAAGGTTTTGTTAGGAATGCCATAATGCTATAAACAAGCCATGAGTATGATTTGAAATTATATATAGAGTGGAGGTATTAGCCCTTTTCTCTAC
Source organism: Aegilops longissima (assembly GCA_021605205.1). Lineage (NCBI taxonomy): Eukaryota > Viridiplantae > Streptophyta > Magnoliopsida > Poales > Poaceae > Aegilops > Aegilops longissima. The sequence continues at coordinate 650,961,715 of CM038677.1, read as the reverse complement.
ACAAGTTTTAGGTGCCTCCTCTAGCCACTAGTTCTAATTGAAACAATTAGAGCTCTAGTTCCTCTAATCCTCATAATTAGAATTCTTGAGTGGCTCTAATTGAAGGAAATATGCCCTAGAGGCAATAATAAAGTTGTTATTTATATTTCCTTATATCATGATAAATGTTTATTATTCATGCTAGAATTGTATTAACCGGAAACTTAGTACATGTGTGAATACATAGACAAACAGAGTGTCACTAGCATGCCTCTACTTGACTAGCTCGTTAATCAAAGATGGTTAAGTTTCCTAGCCATAGACATGAGTTTTCATTTGATTAACGGGATCACATCATTAGAGAATGATGTGATTGACATGACCCATCTGTTAGCTTAGCACAATGATCGTTTAGTTTGTTGCTATCGCTTTCTTCATGACTTATACATGTTCCTATGACTATGAGATTATGCAACTCCCGAATACCGGAGGAACACTTAGTGTGCTATCAAACGTCACAACGTAACCGGGTGATTATAAAGATGCTCTACAGGTGTCTCCGATGGTGTTTGTTGAGTTGGCATAGATCGAGATTAGGCTTTGTCACTCCGATTGTCGGAGAGGTATGTTTGGGCCCTCTCGGTAATGCACATCACTATAAGCCTTGCAAGCAATGTAACTAATGAGTTAGTCGTGGGATGATGCATTATGGAACGAGTAAAGAGACTTGCCGGTAACGAGATTGAACTAGGTATTGAGATACCAACAATTAAATCTCGGGCAAGTAACATACCGATGACAAAGGGAACAACGTATGTTGTTATACGGTTTGACCGATAAAGATCTTCGTAGAATATGTGGGAGCCAATATGAGCATCTAGGTTCCGCTATTGGTTATTGACCGGAGATGAGTCTCGGTCATGTCTACATAGTTCTCGAACCCGTAGGGTCCGCACGCATAACGTTGGATGACGATCGGTATTATGAGTTTATGTGTTTTGATGTACCGAAGGTTGTTCAGAGTCCCGGATGTGATCACGGACATGATGAGGAGTCTCGAAATGGTCGAGACATAAAGATTGATATATTGGAAGGCTATGTTTGGACACCGGAAAGGTTTCGAATGAGTTCGGGCATTTTCCGGAGTACCGGGGGGTTACCAGAACCCCCCAGGGAATTAATGGGCCTTAATGGGACATGGTGGAAGAGAGGAGGAGGCGGCCAAGTTGGAGGCGCACACCCCCTAAGCCCAATCCGAATTGGATAGGGGGGCGGCCTCCCTTTCCTTCTCTCCCTCTCCCTCTTCTTTCTTCTCCTACTCCAACTAGGGAAGGGGGGAAACCTACTACTACTAGGAGTAGGAATCCCCCCCTTGGGCGCGCCCCATGAGGCCGGCCCTCCCCCTCCTCCACTCCTTTATATACGGGGGAGGGGGCACCCCATAGACACACAAATTGATTGTTTAGCCGTGTGCGGTGCCCCCCTCCACAGATTTCCACCTCGGCCATACCATTGTAGTGCTTAGGCGAAGCCCTGCATCGTTAACTTCATCATCACAGTCATCACGCCATCATGCTGACGAAACTCTCCCTCGGCACTCAGCTAGATCAAGAGTTCGAGGGACGTCACTGACCTGAACATGTGCAGATCATGAAGGTGCCGTGCGTTTGGTACTTGATCGGTTGGATCACGAAGACGTTCGACTACATCAACCGCGTTACTTAACACTTCCGCTTTCGGTCTACGAGGGTACGTGGACACACTCTCCCGCTCATTGCTATGCATCACATAGATAGATCTTGCATGATCGTAGGTAAAATTATTGAAATACTGCGTTCCCCAACAGTGGCATTCGAGCCAGGTCTATGCGTAGATGTTATATGCATGAGTAGAACACAAAGAGTTGTGGGCGATAATAGTCATACTGCTTACCAGCATGTCATACTTTGATTCGGCGGTATTGTTGGATGAAGCGGCTCGGACCGACATTATCGTGACGCTTCGCGAGACTGGTTCTACCGACGTGCTTCGCACACAGGTGGCTAGTGGGTGTCTGTTTCTCCAACTTTAGTTGAATCGAGTGTGACTACGCCCGGTCCTTGTTGAAGGTTAAAACGGCACACTTGACGAAAAATTGTTGTGGTTTTTGATACGTAGGTAAGAACGGTTCTCGCTAAGCCCGTAGCAGCCACGTAAAACTTGCAACAACAAAGTAGAGGGTGTCTAACTTGTTTTTGCAGGGCATGTTGTGATGTGATATGGTCAAGACGTGATGATATAAATTGTTGTATGAGATGATCATGTTTTGTAACAGAGTTATCGGCAACTAGCAGGAGCCATATGGTTGTCGCTTTATTGTATGCAATGCAATCGCCATGTAATTGCTTTACTTTATCACTAAGCAATAGCGATAGTCGTGATAGCAATAGTTGGCAAGATGACAACGATGCTTCGATGGAGATCAAGGTGTCAAGCCGGTGAGAATGGTGATCATGACGGTGCTTTGGAGATGGAGATCAAAGGCACAAGATGATGATGGCCATATCATATCACTTATATTGATTGCATGTGATGTTTATCCTTTATGCATCTTATTTTTCTTAGTTCGGCGGTAGCATTATAAGATGATCTCTCACTAAATTTGAAGGTATAAGTGTTCTGCCTGAGTATGCACCGTTGCGACAGTTCATCGTGCCGAGACACCACATGATGATTGGGTGTGATAAGCTCTACGTTCACATACAACGGGTGCAAGCCAGTTTTGCACATGCAGAATACTCGGGTTAAACTTGACGAGCCTAGCATATGCAGATATGGCCTCGAAACACTAAGACCGAAAGGTCAAGCATGAATCATATAGTAGATATGATCAACATAGTGATGTTCACCATTGAAAACTACTCCATCTCACGTGATGATCGGACATGGTTTAGTTGATTTGGGTCACATGATCACTTAGATGATTAGTGGGATGTCTATCTAAGTGGGAGTTCTTAAGTAATATGATTAATTGAACTTTAATTTATCATGAACTTAGTACCTGATAGTATTTTGCATGTCTATCTTGTTAGATCAATGGCCCGTGCTACTGTTCCTTAATTTTAATGCGTTCCTAGAGAAAGCTAAGTTGAAAGTTGATGGTAGCAACTACACGGACTGGGTCCGTAACTTGAGGATTATCCTCATTGCTGCACAGAAGAATTATGTCCTGGAAGCACCGCTCGGTGCAAGACCCACTGCAAGAGCAACGCCAGATGTTGTGAATGCCTGGCAGAGCAAAGATGATGACTACTCGATAGTTCACTATGCCATGCTTTACGGCTTAGAACCGGGACTTCAACGATGTTTTGAACGTCATGGAGCATATGAGATGTTCCAGGAATTGAAGTTTATATTTCAAGCTGTAGGATCGAAAGTATGTCTAGAGGGGGGTGATTAGACTACTTGACCAAATAAAAATCTAGCCTTTTCCCAATTTTAAGTTTGGCAGATTTTAGCAACTTAGCACAACTCAAGTAATCAACCTACACATGCAATTCTAAGAGTATAGCAGCGGAATGTAAAACAATTGCATATGAAGGTAAAGGGAGGAGATTGAGGGAGCAAACGCAATGTAGACACGGAGATTTTTTATCCGTGGTTCCGATATGTGGTGCTATCGTACATCCACGTTGATGGAGACTTCAACCCACGAAGGGTAGCAGTTGCTTGTGAGTCCACGGAGGCTCCACCCACGAAGGGTCCACGAAGAAGCAACCTTGTCTATCCCACCATGGCCGTCGCCCACGAAGGACTTGCCTCACTAGGGTAGATCTTCACTAAGTAGGCGATCTCCTTGCCCGTACAAACTCCTTGGTTCAACTCCACAATCTTGACGGAGGCTCCCAAGTGACACCTAACCAATCTAGGAGACACCACTCTCCAAGAGGTAATAGATGGTGTGTTGATGATGAACTCCTTGCTCTTATGCTTCAAATGATAGTCTCCCCGACACTCAACTCTCTTTCATAGGATTGGATTTGGTGGAAAGATGATTTGAGTGGAAAGCAACTTGGGAAGGCTAGAGATCAAGATTTATGTGGTTGGAATGGAATATCTTGACCTCAACACAAGTGTAGGTGGTTCTCTCTCAGAAAATGTATGTTGGAAGTGTAGGCATATTCTGATGGCTCTCTCTCTCCGAATGAAGAGTGGGTGGAGGGGTATATATAGCCTCCACACAAGATCTAACCGTTACACACAAATCGCCAAACTCAGTGGGACCGATTCATAGAACTCGGTCAGACCCATTTAGTACAAAATGTGAACGTTAGGATTTTCGGTGGGACCGACATGTCAACTCGGTGGGACCGACGTCATTAGGGTTAGGGCATAAAGTAATCTCGGCTTGACCGATTACTCAAACTCGGTGGGACCGATTTTCGTAATAGACAAACAGAGAGTTGGCCAGACAAAATCGGTGGGACTGATTCGCTCATCTCGGTTGGACCAAAACGTTACGACGGGGAAACAAAGAGTTTGCATTGCAATCTCGGGGGGATCGATCGCTCATCTCAGTTGGACGGAAACATTACGAAGGGAAACAGAGAGATTACAATCCCATCTCGGTGAGACCGAGATCCCTATCGGTGAGACCGAAAAGACTAGGGTTTGTGGTAGTGGCTATGTCAAGTGAACTCGGTGGCGCCGGATAGATCAAATTGGTGGGGCCGAGTTTGACTTTTGGTTTGGGACATACGTGGATATGAGAAAGTAGTTGAGGGCTTGTTGGAGCATATCACTAAGCATTTTGAGCAAGAAACTCATTAAGCAACACCTCACCCCCTCTTAATAGTATTGGCTTTTCCTATGGACTCAGTGTGATCTTGGATCACTAAAAGTAAAATGTAGAGTCTTGTGGTTTGAGCTTGAGCCAATCCTTTTGTCCTTAGCATTTTGAGGGGTCCACTTTCTTAACCCATGCCATGCCAATCATTGAGCTTTCCTGAAATATTTATCTTGAAATAGCATTAGCTCAATGAGCTATATGTTGTTAGGAATTACCAAAACCACCCAGGGATAGTTGCAGTTTCGTAAGCAAATGCCCGGATTGAGAGATATGAAGTCTCCAATAAGTTCTACAGCTGTAAAATGGAGGAGACTAGTTCTGTCAGTGAACATATACTCAAAATGTCTGGTTTCATAATCACTTGACTCAGCTGGGAGTTAATCTTCCAGTTGATAGTGTCATTGACAGAGTTCTTCAATCATTGCCACCAAGCTACAAAAGCTTCGTGATGAACTATAATATGCAAGGGATGGATAAGATAATTCCCGAGCTCTTTGCAATGCTAAAGGCTGCGAAGGTAGAAATCAAGAAGGAGCATCAAGTGTTGATAGTCAACAAGACCACCAGTTTCAAGAAAAAGGGTAAAGGGAAGAAGGGGAACTTCAAGAAGAACAGCAAGCAAGTTGCTGCTCAAGTGAAGAAGCCCAAGTCTGGACCTAAGCACGAGACCGAGTGCTTCTCTTGCAAAGGTCTTGGTCCTTTGAAGCGGAACTGCCCCAAGTATATGGCGGATAAGAAGGATGGCAAAGTGAACAAAGGTATATGTGATATACATGTCATTGATGTGTACCTTACTAATGCTCGCAGTAGTACCTGGATATTTGATACTGGTTCTATTGCTAATATTTGCAACTCGAAATAGGGACTACGGAGTAAGCGAAAATTGGCTAAGGACGAGGTGACGATGCGTGTGGTAAATGATACCAAAGTCGATGTGATCGTCGTCAGCACTCTACCTCTACATCTACCTTCGGGATTAGTTTTAGACCTGAATAATTGTTATTTGGTGCCAGCATTAAGCATGAACATTATATCTGGATCTTGTTTGATGCGAGACGGTTATTCATTTAAGTCTGAGAATAATGGTTGTTCTATTTATATGAATACTATCTTTTATGGTCATGCACCCTTGAAGAGTGGTCTATTTTGTTGAATCTCGATAGTAGTGATACACATATTCATAATATTGAAGCCAAAAGATGCAAAGTTGATAATGATAGTGCAACTTATATGTGGCATTGCAGTTTGGGTCATACTGGTGTAAATCGCATGAAGAAACTCCATACTGATGGACTTTTGGAATCACTTGATTATGAATCACTCGGTACTTGCGAACCATGCCTCATGGGCAAGATGACTAAAACTCTGTTCTTCGGAACAATGGAGCGAGCAACAGATTTATTGGAAATAATACATACTGATGTATGCGGTCCAATGGTTGAGGCTCGCGGCGGGTATCGTTATTTTCTGACCTTTACAGATGATTTTAGCAGATATGGGTATATCTACTTTATGAAACATAAGTATGAAACATTTGAAAAGTTCAAAGAATTTTAGAGTGAAGTGGAAAACCATCGTAACAAGAAAATAAAGTTTCTACGATCTGATCATGGAGGAGAATATTTGAGTTACGAGTTTGGTCTTCATTTGAAACATTAGATTTATCTTGAAATAGCATTATCTCAATGAGCTATATGTTGTTAGGAATTACCAAAACCACCCAGGGATAGTTGCACTTTCAATCTCCCCCTTTTTAGTAATTGATGACAACATATAGATCAAAGCTTCGACAAATAATAATAAGATTGAAAAACATCGTCACTTTGAGAAGTATGTGATAAGCAAGAGCTCCCCCTAAATTTGTGCATTATTTAAAAATTTGCTTTTGAATGCAAATGCACAATCGATTAGGATCATGGGTTACTCTTCCATGTCACATACATCTTGGTGGAGCGCTCAAAATGATAGAAATTAAAAGCATGCACTCATCACCAAGCAAGTGAATGATCATATAAGAATATAAGTGATAGTATCAACCAGCAAGCATCAAGGGTTGATGCCTTCCCACCCACCCAGGTTCAAGGCATGGTACTTGCAATTTGGGTTTGTTGCACCAATTATACTGTAGGGGGTTCCCTTACAGTCTTTCTATAAAAAAAACAAGCATCAAGGGTAGCATATGATCAAACACATGATCAAACAAGTATCTCACAAGGACATAAAGTATCTCACACAAGCACACACTAAATAAGTTCAACAAAAATAGCAAGAGAGATAAAAAGCAACACTCTCTCTCAAAGCCTATGATCTACACATTTTTCTCCCCCTTTGGCAACAAGTTACCAAGAAGTTCAAAAATGCATAGTGCTAAACGTCTCTCAGGCTTGAATTTGGGAGGTGGTGTAGATAGAACGCCAAGGACGAAGGCATCTGTTGAAGTAGGTGGAGTTGGTGGAGTGGCTGCTGGAGGTGGCACTAGAGTTGTAGCTGCTGGTGTTGATGATGTAGCTCTAGTATCTGTGACTGGCACTGCAGCAGACCTCTGGCTTCTGGGCACTCTAGTAAAAGCATCTGTAGTTGACTTTCCCTTTTTCTCCTCTGCTTCCTCCTGGAGCTGCTCAACTGTTGTCTGAATCTCAGTTACCTTTATATCAAGATCATAGAATTGCTGCTCAATGATCCTCTCCAAGCTCTCCTGGTTTTGAGTCAGGGTGGCCAAGCCCTTCTCAATCCCCAGTGTAGACTGGATCAAATATCCAAGCTGATCTTGCTTGCTCTTCAAGAACACTTGAGATGCATCTTCAGCAGTTGGCATCCTTGCAGCTTTCTCTGCCCTTGCCTTCTCTCTCTTCTCATGTGCTTGAACTGATGATGGATCTTCCTCAGTCATGACAACAATGTTGTCTTCAAAGTCTGTACTGAGGGGTAAATGCTCTTTATCCAATAGATATGTGCCTGTGCCCATCTTGGAGTTGATGAGCTCCTGAATTTGTGGAGCATACCCACAAGATCTCTTCTGATCCGTAGTTGTCCTCTTGATTGTTTCCACAATCAGACTCATCACTTTGAACTTTTGAGGGACATCAAATATATGCAGCAAGTTGATAGAGTGTCCTTTGATCATTCTGTGATCACCTGACTTTGGTAGCAATGTGTGCCTAAGAATCCAGTTGATTGTAGGCAGACCTGACAGTAAGTGCTTCACTGAACCAAACTTGTGAGTCTCTAGGTCTGCATCAGGAATCTCCTTGTACATGCTGGCCATTGAGTTGTGATCCTTCTTCTTCTTGGCATAGACATCCAAGTCATCTTCATGAGCTTCTGGAGCATTGATCAAACTATCCCACTCATCAACTATAGACTGGTACCTTGTACCCTCTGACATCCATACAGTTTTGCCATCTGGATAGAAATGAGCAGTAGAATAGAATTGCATGATCAGCTCATCATTCCATTTGGTGAGCTTTTGCCCAACAAACTTGTCAACCTCACAAGCTTTGAAGCTGTCATAAACTCCTGGAAAATGATCTTCATTCTCTTTGATGTATTCCCAATCAACCTATCTCATGTCACAAACAATGGGCTTCTTGTCAAGTAGAATAGTTTCATAGAAATCTTGTTGTTCCTTTGTGTGGAACCTGTAATCCACATCAGTTCTCCTCCTGACAGCATATGGATCAGACTGTCTCCACATCTCAGTCATGAATCCTTCCTGATCCTCATATCTTCTGCAATAGGATGTGCATCATTATGGTCAGGGATCTTTGGCTTCAACTTTCTCAAAACAAGTGAGTCATCTTCCTCATCATCAGCAGCCTCAGGCATTGGGGCCTTGTTCTTCTCTTCGGTTGGTATACTGCTGGCGTTCCTATTGGGTTTTGGGGGCTTCTGAGTTTGAGCTTTGGGAGCAGACTTGGGCTCTGATGGAGCAGCCCCTGATCTGATTGCATCTCCCATAAGCTTCTGAGCTTTGGGTGCTGGTGCGGCATCCTCTTCCTCTTCCTCTTCAGATGGATCTCTCATCATGGAGGGCTTGCCAATGACTCTGGCAATGGTCTTCTTGACCCTTTCCTTCCTCTTCTTGCCTTCTCCACCTTCTTTGGGTTCAAGTGTGAACTCCATTGTCTTTTGAGTAGAGGCTCTGGCCTTAGACATAGGAATCCTTCTTGCTGGAGCCTTTGTTTTCATTCGAGGCTTTGTTGCAGCAGTTGTGCCATGCTCCTTTTTTAGCACCTTTTTCTTTGAAGTGGCCTCATCCTCAACAGCTACATAATCCTCATCTTCAGAATCTGAGGTTCTCTTCTTCCTTGTTCTAGTAGCTGCCTTGGGCAAGTTACTAGGTGTGCTCCTGTTGCCCTCATCATAGCTGCTTGAGGGACTAGTGCCCTCACTCGTTTGAATCTGCTCTTCAGACTTGTTCTGGCTGTCACTTTGATCAGACATCTCTGCAAACCGTCAGCAGACCCTGTGAATAGGTTGTAGATGAGGTAGAGTAGATGAGCATCACAAAGTACAGAGGTTTTGCAAAACAAATTGAGTCAAAAGCTTAGTTTTAGTTCTCTCTGAAGTGATCTAGAGCTCTTGAATTGACAAACTTGGTGATACGAAGCAACACTTGGAACCTAAACTAGTGAACTCGGTTGGGCGAGTCATAGTTCGGTGGCACCGAGATTGCTAGGGTTTCACAGAATCTTGAACTCGGTCACACCGATTTGCACGTTTTGGTCAGACCGAAAAGCGCATGTGCAATGGCCTAAGCCAAATCGGTGAGACCGATTTCTACATTTCGGTCGGTCTAAGATGAGTTCTGCGAAGAGCTAACCCTAAAATTTTCGAATCAATCTAGACCTAAGGAAGTTTTGGCTGGATGGATTAATCACATTCATGGCAAGAACCATGGCATTGTCCTTGTGCTAGGAATCAGAGTGAAAAAGACAGCACAAGGGGTTGAACACTTACCCTAGAGTGGCGAGTGTTTGCTACGGCGGCAACGGCGGAGTAGATTGCCATTGACGGCGGCGGAGACCAGCAGCGGGAGGTCGCTGGCGGTGAGAAGACGATCCGAAGACCCGAGGTGGTAGAGCAGGATACGCGCGGGGTGAGAGGTTTCGAAGGAATTTCCAAATTCTCACCCGTGAGTATTTATATCCCGACCCTGTTGGTGTGACCGAGTGGAACAACTCGGTGGCACCGAGATGCAGAATCGCAAGCGGTTACTGCAACTCGGTGTGACCGAAAAGTTCAAATCGGTTGCACCGAGATTGAAAACCTAGATCAACTTAGTGATCTTGGTGTGACCGAAATGGATGACTCGGTCATACCGAAATGCACAAAGAAGTTTTGGAAGTTTAAGTCTATGACAAATCGGGGAATCCGAGTGCTCCTCACACAGAGTGGTTCGAATCTGACTTGATCAAACTTTGTGATGTAGCATGAATAGAGTTTGAGACGAGAAAAGCATAGATAGCTAGAGGGAGTTCTTAGGCATTCTTGTCCATCCATTTGGCAAAAGAGAGAAAATCCAAACAATCAAAGCAACAAATGGTGTCCTCAAATGAGTAAAATATGCATCCAACATGCTCACACAATAAAATGGCAAATCAAATATGTGACCAAGCATGCACAAACACTCTAGCATCTATCAAGCAATTTGGCGATGACTAGGTCATCTATATATGAGTATATTGACTTAGGAGTCAAATGAGTACATTTGATCATAGGTCATACTCATCGTTTAAGCACAAGTGGGGTTACCACTTTTACATAAAGCATTGCTGTGCTCACATTATTAGAGTTGCTTTAGCTCAATTTATTAGAGTAAAGCTCCCCCTGGATGTGATATCCCCCCTAAGAGGGATGAACTAACCTTGGGTTTTGTTGATGATGACTTCATGTAGGTGTTGAAGATGTGGGTGCTCAATGTTGATGTAGATCATTCGGAGCAATCCTTTGGAGTGAGTTGCACTTTCAATACCTACACGGGTTAGTCCCACAAGGAACAAACAAGGATATCCATAGACATAGAATGATGTTCACATACGATGATGTCCATGAAAGCATTAGGCTACCTTGTCCCTTGTATTACCAACAAGAGGGTTTGTGACTCCTTGAACTAGTGCAAGATATGGAAGTTGTTTGCACTTGTCATTGCCAATATGATAAGAGTTAAGTATGTTGGAGGAGTCACCCTCAAGAACTCTATAGTTCTTCTTCTTCGGGATCCACACCATCTTGATGGGAATCCTTGGAGTTGTAGTCGTACTTGATGAAGTAGATCTTGATGTAGTCTTGGGAACCCACTTGACCAAGGCCTTAGGAGCTTCTTCAAATGCATCAATTTCTTCTTGAAGCTTATCCTTGCCTTTTAGCTTGTGGTCTTGTGGTGGAAGATCATCTTGAGCTAGTGTTCCTTGGAAAGAAGTAGAATCATACTTCTCTTATTGAGGAACAAACTTCGTCTTGGGATATTGATCTTCTTCCCACTCAACTCCATTGGCATTGAACTTCCGTTCAAAACCAACACCTTGATTCTTCCGGTGTCTTCCTTGCTTGCGTACAATTTCCTCAAATTGCTTATTTCCGGCAAGACTCTTGTAAACACCTTTCTCTATAATTCCCTTCAATAAGCTATTTTCTTGCTCAAGTGTAACTTGACTAAGAGAATAATTAGTGGAATCAAGAGAACTACTAGAAGAAATAATATTGGATTTAGCAAGATTGTTGTTACTACTAGAGGAAGAATCTTTCTTGTTCTTGTTGCTAGATTTAACTTGTGGCATGTAAGTAGACAAGAGTAAATGCTTGGCAATGTAAGAAGAACTTTAATTGCGAAGATCATCATTGATTGCCTTTAAAAACTCATGCTCTTGCTCAAGGTTGAGCTTTTCAAAGCGTAGCTTCTCATGAGTCTTTAAAAGTTCTTGATGATCTTCCAAGATAGTTTCATGAGCTAACTTAAGAGTGTTTAGTTCTTTAGTTAGACGCTCAATCTTCTCCTTATCATTGTCATACATTTTATCTTGATTATCATGATTAATAGCAAGTTCATCATAGTTCTCATAACTAGAGTTGTCAACAAGTAAATCATCATCTCCTAGCAAATCATCTTCATCACTATTGAAATCAACATACTCGGGGTGTGATACCTTTGGACCTTTGGCCATGAAGCATCTTCCAATTCCTTCATTTGGTGAGTCAAATATGTTGTAGGAGTTGGTTGACACAAGTGCTAGACCGGCAACACCTTCATCTTGAGTATATTCAGAGTCGGAGTGATAACTTCTTTCAGAGTGATGGTCGGAGTCGGAGCCGGATACCCATTCACCAACATGAGCTTGATGTCTTCTATTTGTGTAGCTCCTAGATGACTTGTCCTTCCTCTCCGAATCCTTGCTTCTCCGAGAGGGTCTTCGTTCATAACGATCATCTCTACTCCTTCTCTCTCTTGGTGGTGATTCTTCTCTCCTACTCCTTCTTTTGGGAGAATCTTCTCTTCTTTTGTAGGGAGCCGTACACTCATTGGAATAGTGTTCAGGTCTTCCACAGTTGTAGCAATTACGCTCACGACTAGAAGATCTTTTGTCATTGTAGGACCTTGACTTGGAGCTTCTTTCCTTGCTTCTACTCTTGTAGAATTTGTTGAAGTTCTTCACCATTAGACTCAATTATTCATAATTTGAAGGTTTGCTTCTCACTTGATGATGTGGGGGCTTCACATGAGGCTTTGTAAGCACCACTTGACTTGTTGTGGAGCTCTTCCTTATCCTTAAGTGACATCTCATGAGCAACAATTCTTCCAATGACTTCCGTTGGCTTGAGATCTTTGTAGTTGGGCATCATTTGGATCAATGTGCACACGGTATCATATTTTCCATCCAAGATTCTTAGGATCTTCTTGATGATGAATCTATCGGTCATCTCTTCACTTCCTAAGTCGACTATCTCATTTGTGATGAGAGCAAGCCTAGAGTACATTTCAGCGACACCTTCACCATCCTTCATTTTGAACTTGTCAAGTTAACTTTGAAGCACATCCAATTTGGATTCCTTGACAGAGTCGGTACCTTCGTGCATATCAATCAAAGTATCCCAAATTTCCTTTGCATTCTCAAGACGGCTTATTTTGTTGAATTCTTCGGGGCACAATCCGTTGAAGAGAATATCACAAGCTTGAGCATTGTATTGCAGCATCTTCAACTCTTCCACGGTAACTTCATGGTTCTGATCTCTCCCATCAAAGAATTCACCTTGCAAGCCAATACACACAATAGCCCAAACAGCGGGGTTATGTCCAAGAATATGCATTTTCATCTTATGCTTCCAACTAGCAAAATTAGTACCATCAAAGTAAGGACCTCTACGGTGGTAACTTCCCTCGCTAGACGCCATACTCTCCTGGGTTGTGAAACCAAGGCTATGATCACCAAAAGCTATGGAAATCAAAGCAAATGGAGACCAAAGCTCTGATACCACTTGTAGGATCGAAAGTATGTCTAGAGGGGGGGTGATTAGACTACTTGACCAAATAAAAATCTAGCCTTTCCCAATTTGAAGTTTGGCAGATTTTAGCAACTTAGCACAACTCAAGTAATCAACCTACACATGCAATTCTAGGAGTATAGCAGCGGAATGTAAAACAATTGCATATGAAGGTAAAGGGAGGAGATTGAGGGAGAAAACGCAATGTAGACACGGAGATTTTTTATCCGTGGTTTTGATAGGTGGTGCTATCGTACATCCACGTTGATGGAGACTTCAACCCACGAAGGGTAGCAGTTCTTGTGAGTCCACGGAGGCTCCACCCATGAAGGGTCCACGAAGAAGCAACCTTGTCTATCCCACCATGTCCGTCGCCCACGAAGGACTTGCCTCACTAGGGTAGATCTTCACGAAGTAGGCGATCTCCTTGCCCGTACAAAATCCTTGGTTCAACTCCACAATCTTGACGGAGGCTCCCAAGTGACACCTAACCAATCTAGGAGACACCACTCTCCAAGAGGTAATAGATGGTGTGTTGATGATGAACTCCTTGCTCTTGTGCTTCAAATGATAGTCTCCCCAACACTCAACTCTATTTCATAGGATTGGATTTGGTGGAAAGATGATTTGAGTGGAAAGCAACTTGGGAAGGCTAGAGATCAAGATTTATGTGGTTGGAATGGAATATCTTGACCTCAACACAAGTGTAGGTGGTTCTCTCTCAGAAAATGTATGTTGGAAGTGTAGGCATATTCTGATGGCTCTCTCTCCGAATGAAGAGTGGGTGGAAGGGTATATATAGCCTCCACACAAAATCTAACCGTTACACACAAATCGCCAAACTCGGTGGGACCGATTCATAGAACTCGGTCAGACCCATTTAGTTCAAAATGTGAACGTTAGGATTTTTGGTGGGACCGACATGTCAACTCGGTGGGACCGATGTCATTAGGGTTAGGGCATAACGTAATCTCGGCTTGACCGATTACACAAACTCGGTGGGACCGATTTTGGTAATAGATAAACAGAGAGTTGGTTAGACAAACTCGGTGGGACCGATTCGCTCATCTCGGTTGGACCGAAACGTTACGAAGGGGAAACAGAGAGTTTGCATTGCAACCTCGGTGGGATCGATCGCTCATCTCGGTTGGACCGAAACGTTATGAAGGGAAACAGAGAGATTACAATCCCATCTCGGTGAGACCGAGATCCCTATCGGTGAGACCGAAAAGACTAGGGTTTGTGGCAGTGGCTATGTCAAGTGAACTCGGTGGCGCCGGATAGATCAAATTGGTGGGGCCGAGTTTCACTTTTGGTTTGGGACATATGTGGATATGAGAAAGTAGTTGAGGGCTTGTTGGAGCATATCACTAAGCATTTTGAGCAAGAAACTCATTAAGCAACACCTCACGCCCTCTTAATAGTATTGGCTTTTCCTATGCACTCAATGTGATCTAGGATCACTAAAAATAAAATGAAGAGTCTTGTGCTTTGAGCTTGAGTCAATCCTTTTGTCCTTAGCATTTTGAGGGGTCCACTTTCTTAACCCATGCCATGCCAATCATTGAGGTTTCCTGAAATATTTATCTTGAAATAGCATTAGCTCAATGAGCTATATGTTGTTAGGAATTACCAAAACCACCCAGGGATAGTTGCACTTTCGCAAGCAAATGCCCGGATTGAGAGATATGAAGTCTCCAATAAGTTCTACAGCTGTAAAATGGAGGAGAGTATTTCTGTCAGTGAACATATACTCAAAATGTCTGGGTATCATAATCACTTGACTCAGCTGGGAGTTAATCTTCCAGTTGATAGTGTCACTGATAGAGTTCTTCAATCACTTCCACCAAGCTACAAAAGCTTCGCGATGAACTATAATATGCAAGGGATGGTTAAGACAATACTCGAGCTCTTCGCAATGCTAAAGGCTGCGGAGGTAGAAATCAAGAAGGAGCATCAAGTGTTGATGGTCAACAAGACCACCCGTTTCAAGAAAAAGGGTAAAGGGAAGAAGGGGAACTTCAAGAAGAACAGCAAGCAAGTTGCTGCTCAAGTGAAGAAGCCCAAGTCTGGACCTAAGCACGAGACCGAGTGCTTCTCTTGCAAAAGTCTGGTCCTTTGAAGCGGAACTGCCCCAAGTATATGGCGGATAAGAAGGATGGCAAAGTGAACAAAGGTATATGTGATGTACATGTTATTGATCTGTACCTTACTAATGCCCGTAGTAGTACCTGGGTATTTGATACTGGTTCTGTTGCTAATATTTGCAACTCGAAACAGGGACTACGGATTAAGCGAAAATTGGCTAAGGTCGAGGTGACGATGCGTGTGGGAAATGATTCCAAAGTCGATGTGATCACCGTCGGCACTCTACCTCTACATCTACCTTCAGGATTAGTTTTAGACCTGAATAATTGTTATTTGATGCCAGCATTAAGCATGAACATTATATCTGGATCTTGTTTGATGCGAGACGGTTATTCATTTAAGTCTGAGAATAATGGTTGTTCTATTTATATGAATAATATCTTTTATGGTCATGCACCCTTGAAGAGTGGTCTATTTTGTTAAATCTCAATAGTAGTGATACACATATTCATGATATTGAAGCCAAAAGATGCAAAGTTGATAATGGTAATGCAAGTTATTTGTGGCATTGCCGTTTGGGTCATATTGGTGTAACTCGCATGAAGAAACTCCATACTGATGGACTTTTGGAATCACTTGATTATGAATCACTTGGTACTTGCGAACCATGCCTCATGGGCAAGATGACTAAAACTTCGTTCTTCGGAACAATGGAGTGAGCAACAGATTTATTGGAAATAATACATACTAATGTATGCGGTTCAATGAATGTTGAGGCTCGCGGCAAGTATCGTTATTTTCTGACCTTCACAGATGATACTAGCAGATATGGGTATATCTACTTGATGAAACATAAGTATGAAACATTTGAACAGTTCAAAGAATTTCAGAGTGAAGTGGAAAACCATCGTAACAAGAAAATAAAGTTTATGCCATCTAATCGTGGAGGAGAATATTTGAGTTACGAGTTTGGTCTTCATTTGAAACAATGCGGAATAGTTTCACAACTCACGCCACCCGGAACACCACAGCGTAATGGTGTGTTCGAACGTCGTAACCGCACTTTATTGGATATGGTGCGATCTGTGATGTCTCTTACTGATTTATCGCTATCGTTTTGGGGTTATGCTTTAGAGACAGCTGCATTCACGTTAAATAGGGCACCATCTAAATCCGTTGAGACGACACCTTATGAATTGTGGTTTGGCAAGAAACCCAAGTTGTCGTTTCTTAAAGTTTGGAACCTGATAAGCTCGAACCCAAATCAGAGAAATGTGTCTTCATAGGGTACCCAACAGAGACTGTTGGGTACACCTTCTATCACAGATCCGAAGGCAAGATATTCATTGCTAAGAATGGATCCTTTTTAGAGAAGGAGTTTTTCTCGAAAGAAGTGAGTGGGAGGAAAGTAGAACTTGATGAGGTAACTGTACCTGCTCCCTTATTGGAAAGTAGTTCATCACAGAAATCAGTTCCTGTGATTCCTACACCAATTAGTGATGAAGCTAATTATGATGATCATGTAACTTTAGATCAAGTTACTACCGAACCTTGTAGGTCAAACAGAGTAAGATCCACACCAGAGTGGTACGGTAATCCTGTTCTGGAGGTCATGTTACTTGACCATGACAAACCTATGAACTATGAGGAAGCGATGATGAGCACAAATTCCGTGAAATGGCTTGAGGCCATGAAATCTGAGATGGGATCCATGTATGAGAACAAAGTGTAGACTTTGGTTGACTTGCCCGATGATCGGCAAGCCATAGAGAATAAATGGATCTTCAAGAAAAAGACTGACGCTGACGGTAATGTTACTGTCTACAAAGCTCGACTTGTTGCGAAAGGTTTTCGACAAGTTCAAGGAGTTGACTACATGAGACCTTCTCACTCGTAGCGATGCTTAAGTCCGTCCGAATCATGTTAGCAATTGCCGCATTTTATTCTGGAAGAAGAGTTGTATATGATGCAACCCGAAGGTTTTATCGATCCAAAGGATGCTAACAAAGTGTGCAAGCTCCAGCAATCCATTTATGGACTGGTGCAAGCATCTCGGAGTTGGAATAAACGTTTTGATAGTGTGATCAAAGCATATGGTTTTATACAGACTTATGGAGAAGCCTGTATTTACAAGAAAGTGAGTGGGAGCTCTATAGCATTTCTAATATTATATGTGGATGACATATTGTTGATTGGAAATGATATAGAATTTCTGGATAGCATAAAAGGATACTTGAACTCCGCCTATGTTGTCTCAACATAGCCGGTCCCAAGCCCGGGTAAAGGAGGAGGGTTGTGATAGGCTTGGCGAGCCAGCGTAAAAACTCAGCCACTCTTATGGAGATGAAACCCAAAAGATTTTCGTTGGGCGTAACCCTCTCAATGACGCGCCACATCGGAACCGGGTGTGGTGGAAAATGGGCAAGGGCGGGCCGTCACCCCCAAGTGGCGCGCCGTATCTTGATCCGGATCACGGTGGCAAGTGGCGAGGATCGGGTCGTCGCATCCTTAGTGGCGCGCTACATCGGCGCCCGGGTGTAGTGGAAAATGAGCAAGGGTCTTCGATCGACTCGGCGTGTGCGAAGGGTAAGGAAGCTAGCCGAGCCTAGGAGGATTCGCTTAGGTAGCTGGGCGTAGGGTCTCGACAGGGAAGCTTGGGAGCTAGTTGATGCAGCGGTGAGGAGAGGTGTTGATATCCTTTGCGTCCAAGAAACCAAATGGAGAGGACGGAAGGCGAAGGAGGTGGAGGATACCGGCTTCAAGTTGTGGTACACGGGACGGCTGCAAACAGAAATGGCGAGGCATCTTGATCAACAAGAGCCTCAAGTATGGGGTGGTAGGCGTCAAGAGGCGTGGGGACCGGATTATCTGGTCAAGCTGGTAGTTGAGGACTTGGTTCTCAATGTTATCGTAGCGTATGCCCCGCAAGTAGGCCACAATGAGAACACCAAGAGGGAGTTCTGGGAAGGCCTGGAAGACATGGTTAGGAGTGTACCGATTGGTGAGAAGCTCTTCATAGGAGGAGACCTCAATGGCCACGTGGGTACATCTAACACAGGTTTTGAAGGGGCGCATGGGGGCTTTGGCTATGGCATCAGGAATCAAGAAGGAGAAGATGCCTTAAGCTTTGCTCTAGCCTACAACATGATTGTAGCTAACACCCTCTTTAGAAAGAGAGAATCACATCTGGTGACTTTTAGTAGTGGCCAACACTCTAGCCAGATTGATTTCATCCTCTCGAGAAGAGAAGATAGGCGTGCGTGCCTAGACTGTAAGGTGATACCTGGAGAGAGTGTTGTACCCCAGCATAAGCTGGTGGTTGCTGACTTCCGCTTTCGGATTCGTCTCCAGCGGGATAAGCGTGCCAAAGTCGCTAGAACGAAGTGGTGGAAGCTCAAGGGGGAGGTAGCTCAGGTGTTCAAGGAGAGGGTCATTAAGGAGGGCCCTTGGGAGGAAGGAGGGGATGCGGACAATGTGTGGATGAAGATGGCGACTTGCATTCGTAAGGTGGCCTCGGAGGAGTTTGGAGTGTCCAGGGGAAGGAGAAGCGAAGATAAGGATACCTGGTGGTGGAATGATGGCGCCCGAGGCGATTAAAGAGAAGAAAGATTGCTTGACGCCTATACGGATAGGAGTCGACAACATAGAGAAGTACAAGATGGCGAAGAAGGCCATAAGCGAGCTGTTGGTGAAGCAAGGGTCGGGCATATGAGGACCTCTACCAGCGGTTAGGCACAAAGGAAGGTGAAAGGACATCTATAAGATGGCCAAGATCCGAGAGAGGAAGGCGAGGACATTGGCCAAGTCAAATGCATCAAGGACGGAGCAGGCCAACTCTTGGTGAAGGGCGAGGAGATTAAGCATAGATGGCGGAGTACTTGACAAGCTATTCAATGGGGAGAATGAGAGTTCTACCATTGAACTGGACGACTCCTTTGATGAGACCAGCATGCGTTTTGTCTGGCGAATCCAGAGTGCGAGGTGAAGGAGGCTTTAAAAGGATGAAAGGAGGCAAGGCGATGGGCCCCGATTGTATCCCCATTGAGGTGTGGAAAGGTCTCGGGACATAGCAATAGTATGGCTAACCAAGCTTTTCAACCTCATTTTTAGGCAAACAAGATGCGGAAGAATGGAGAAGGAGTATATTAGTACCAATCTTCAAGAACAAGGGGATGTTCAGAGTTGTACTAATTACCGTGGAATTAAGTCGATGAGCCATACAATGAAGCTATGGGAGAGAGTCATTGAGCACCGCTTAAGAAGAATGACAAGCGTGACCAAAAATCAGTTTGGTTTCATGCACAGGAGGTCGACCATGGAAGCCATTTTCTTGATACGACAACTTATGGAGAGATATAGGGAGCAAAGAGGGACTTGCATATGGTGTTCATTGACTTGGAGAAGGCCTATGATAAGATACGCGGAATGTCATGTGGTGGGCCTTGGAGAAACACAAAGTCCCAACAAAGTACATTACCCTCATCAAGGACATGTACGATAATGTTGTGACAAGTGTTGAACAAGTGATGTCGACACCGATGACTTCCGATTAAGATAGGACTGCATCGGGGTCAGCTTTGAGCCCTTATCTTTTGCATTGGTGATGGATGAGGTCACAAGGGATATACAAGGAGATATCCCATGGTGTATGCTCTTTGCGGATGATGTGGTGCTAGTTGATGATAGTCGGACGGGGGTAAATAGGAAGTTAGAGTTATGGAGACAAACCTTGGAATCGAAAGGGTTTAGGCTTAGTAGAACTAAAACCGAGTACATGATGTGCGGTTTCAGTACTACTAGGTGTGAGGAGGAGGAGGTTAGCCTTGATGGCCAGGTGGTACCTCGGAAGGACACCTTTCGGTATTTGGGGTCAATGTTGCAGGAAGATGGGGGTATTGATGAAGATGTGAACCATCGAATCAAAGCGGATGGATGAAGTGGCGCCAAGCTTACGGCATTCTCTGTGACAAGAGAGTGCCACAAAAGCTAAAAGGCAAGTTCTACAGGGGCGGTTCGACCCGCAATGTTGTATGGCGCGGAGTGTTGGCCGACTAAAAGCGACATGTTCAACGATTAGGTGTGGCGGAGATGCGTATGTTGAGATGGATGTGTGGCCACACGAGGAAGGATCGAGTCGGAATGATGATATCTGAGATAGAGTTGGGGTAGCACCAATTGAGGAGAAGCTTGTCCAACATAAATGCGAGATGGTTTGGGCATATTCAGTATGAGCCTCGAAGCTCCAGTGCATAGCGGACGGCTAAAGCGTGTGGAGAATGTCAAGAGAGGCGGGGTAGACCGAATTTGACATGGGAGGAGTCCGTTAAGAGAGACCTAAAGTTGGAGTATCACCAAAGAGCTAGCTATGGGCAGGGGTGCGTGGAAGCTTGCTATCCATGTGCCAGAGCCATGAGTTGGTTGCGAGATCTTATGGGTTTCACCTCTAGCCTACCCCAACTTGTTTGGGACTAAAGGCTTTGTTGTTGTTGTTGTTGTTGTATAAAAGGATACTTGAACAAGAGTTTTTCAATGAAAGACCTCGGTGAAGCTGCTTATATATTGGGCATCAAGATCTATAGAGATAGATCAAGACGCTTAATTGGACTTTCACAAAGCACATACCTTGATAAAGTTTTGAAGAAGTTCAAAATGGATCAAGCAAAGAAAGGGTTCTTGCCTGTGTTACAAGGTGTGAAGTTGAGTCAGACTCATTGCCCGGCCACTACAGAAGATAGAGAGAAAATGAAAGTCATTCCCTATGCTTCAGCCATAGGTTCTATCAAGTATGCAATGTTGTGTACCATACCTGATGTGTGCCTTGCTATGAGTTTAGCAGGGAGGTACCAAAGTAATCCAGGAGTGGATCACTGGACAGCGGTCAAGAACATCTTCAAATACCTAAAAAGGACTAAGGATATGTTTCTCGTTTATGGAGGTGACAAAGAGCTCGTCGTAAATGGTTACGTCGATGCAAGCTTTGACACTGATCCAGATGACTCCAAGTCGCAAACCGGATACGTGTTTATATTGAACTAGCAGGGTGACCCGCGCATTTGCGCGGCTAGATTTACCATATATTATCAGTCTTGGTAATGCTAACTTTTTATTTGTCTCGGTCTTGTCCTGGTATCAAGTATATTTGACCACCATATATAAACGTGTAAATCTTGAGAAAGATATTTTTATTTTCTGCACAATTTATTCATTACAAGCGTAAAATGGTAATGGGTAAAAAAAGGAAGACAATAGAATACTAAGGATTTCAGCTGGCGCCTTATATGCACATTTGTTGTCTTTGATTTCTATTCTTTCAAAAAAATTCCTCCTACATTGATATACTTGGTCTCTATCTTTTCAGCAATAAGTTTATAAATAAACTTTTCTTGATAGTTCAATTGCTTAATGAATATAGGCATTCTAATATATGCCCCATAATGTCTATATTCATTAAGCAATTGAACTGGTGGTTGAAGTTGTGTTATTTGACTAAATCAATACCATGCTGCGAGCATCATTTGTATTCGTTTTGTATGGAGATCATTTGATGTTTTTATTGACCAAACATTGCAAGCTCCTAAAACATTTGCTCATAATCACATCCACGAAATTTCAGAATGTTTCGATTTTGTTTATATTTTTGTTTGAATATAGTGTCCACTCCGTGGGTGCACCAAAGGTGGCTGCAGCCACTACTTTCCCTTACTCTAATCGTCCCATTTAGTTACCCATCTAAGAAAATGTAATGATTCATGCATTGGCGTCATGCAAAAAAAGGTGGCCGTCTGGAGTGTGTACAATTACAGATGTAAAGCCCCCTTCTCCCAAATATAGCAGCGCCGACTACAAGCTTCGAGTAGCCTGCATGCTTGCCGTAGTGCCATGCATGTAGAGCAAAACTGCCCCATCTGGCTTGAGCACGCCATATGAAATTGTAGTATGCAATAAATCGATCATGCTGATCTCAAGAAAAAAGTACTCCCTCCGTCTCATATTAGTTGTCGCTCAAACGGAAGTATCCATCATTGGGTGTAGCTGATTAGGGTTTGGAAATACTCACACTACATGATAATTAATGTATCGGACGTGAAGTTGTAGGATCAGTCGACCAGAGTTGAAATGGTCCGAGCAGCCATGACGGACTTAACGGTTTTTCTTTTCATGTGAAAAATAGGCGTGATGTTATTATATGGCTGGACTTTTGTGCATATCCATCGACCAATGGATTTAGATGTCGAGGTGTGGCTGCCTTCTCGAAGGTCCGAATAATTAAGCTTGAGGAGTTCGACGTCCGGAATAATCGAGCCGGTCACTGGCCCGATTAGTACCCTGTAGGTTTTGGGGTGTTGCATATCGATGGCGAGCGTTATGAGCTGGACGGGACGAAGGTATCGAGAGAGCAATTTTTCGGCTTGTATGGGACCTGCATATTATAACCTTTTTTACATCCAAAGTCTTGTAAGACCGAACCATACAGAGTCCTGGACTCCCACGAAGGATGTTTACGTGCCGTGCTTTCAAAAAAATCTCTTTAGTCCGGACTCCCACGGGATGTCTCGTGCACTTGCTTTTAAAAAACTCTCCGTAAAGGAAAACAACGTGAATAGGAAACCTATATAGAATTCTTGGTGGACGGAGCCTCTTCCTATCACAGATTTGTTTTTTGTTTTTAACTCTAGTCTACGTGAATAGGAAACCTTATATAGAATTCCTAACTGGACGTAGCATCTTTCTATCACCAGATTTGTTTTTTTATTCATGTAACTCTAGCCTACGTAAATAAGATGATAAATCTCCACCATTAAATTGCCATAAATAAAGTTTACCAAATCTCCACCGTTCGTTTTCTATCGTTTTAAGTATATAATAGATGGTGGAGCTGTCAGTTGGTGCAGTTCTAAGCAAAGCGTCATGGCGGGATCTACGTGTGAAGCGGATTACATAGCTGCTTCAGAAGCGGCAAATGAAGGAGTCTGGATGAAGGAGTTCATATCCGATCTAGGTGTAATACCTAGTGCATCGGGTCCTATGAAAATCTTTTGTGACAATACTGGTGCAATTGCCTTGGCAAAGGAATCCAGATTTCACAAGAGAACCAAGCATATCAAGAGACGCTTAAATTCCATCCGCGATCAAGTCAAGGAGGGAGACATAGAGATTTGCAAGATACATACGGATCTGAATGTTGCAGACCCGTTGACTAAGCCTCTCTCACGAGCAAAACATGATCAACACCAAGACTCCATGGGTGTTAGAATCATTACTGTGTAATCTAGATTATTGACTCTAGTGCAAGTCGAAGACTGAAGGAAATATGCCCTAGAGGCAATAATAAAGTTGTTATTCATATTTCCTTATATCATGATAAATGTTTATTATTCATGTTAGAATTGTATTAACCGGAAACTTAGTACATGTGTGAATACATAGACAAACAGAGTGTCACTAGTATGCCTCTACTTGACTAGCTCGTTAATCAAAGATGGTTAAGTTTCCTAGCCATAGACATGAGTTGTAATTTGATTAACGGGATCACATCATGAGAGAATGATGTGATTGACATGACCCATCCGTTAGCTTAGCACGATGATCGTTTAGTTTGTTGCTATTGCTTTCTTCATGACTTGTACATATTCCTATGACTATGAGATTATGCAACCCCCGAATACCGGAGGAACACTTAGTGTGCTATAAAACGTCACAACGTAACTAGGTGATTATAAAGATGCTCTACAGGTGTCTCCGATGGTGTTTGTTGAGTTGGCATAGATCGAGATTAGGATTTGTCACTCTGATTGTCAGAGAGGTATCTCTGGGGCCTCTCGGTAATGCACATCACTATAAGCCTTGCAAGCAATGTGACTAATGAGTTAGTTGCAGGATGATGCATTACAGAACGAGTAAAGAGACTTGCCGGTAACGAGATTGAACTAGGTATTGAGATACCGATGATCAAATCTCGGGCAAGTAACATATCGATGACAAAGGGAACAACGTATGTTGTTATGTGGTTTGACCGATAAAGATCTTCGTAGAATATGTGAGAGCCAATATGAGCATCCAGGTTCCGCTATTGGTTATTGACCAGAGATGAGTCTCGATCATGTCTACATAGTTCTCGAACCAGTAGGGTCCGCACGCTTAACGTTCGATGACGGTCGGTATTATGAGTTTATGTGTTTTGATGTACCAAAGGTTGTTAGGAGTCCCGAATGTGATCACGGACATGACGAGGAGTCTCGAAATGGTCGAGACATAAAGATCGATATATTGGAAGGCTATGTTTGGACACAAAAAGGTTTTGAATGAGTTTGGGCATTTTTCGGAGTACCGGAACCCCCCCGGGGAGTTAATGGGCCTTAATGGGCCATGGTGGAAGAGAGGAGGAGGTGGCCAAGTGGGAGGGGCATGCCCCCCAAGCCCAATCCGAATTGGGGGGGGGGGGGTCTTTCCTTCTTTCCCTCTCCCTCTTCCTTCTTCTCCCACTCCAACTAGGGAAGGGGGGAAACCTACTCCTACTAGGAGTAGGAATCCCCCGCCTTGGGCGCGCCCGATGAGGCCGGCCCTCCCCCTCCTTCACTCCTTTATATACGGGGGAGGGGGCACCCCATAGACACACAAGTTGATTGTTTAGCCATGTGCGGTGCTCCCCTCCACAGATTTCCACCTCGGTCATATCGTTGTAGTGCTTAGGCGAAGCCCTGCGTCGGTAACTTCATCATCACACTCATCACGCCGTCGTGTTGACGAAACTCTCCCTCGGCACTCAGCTGGATCAAGAGTTCGAGGGACGTCACCGAGCTGAACATGTGCAGACCGAGGTGCCGTGCGTTCGGTACTTGATCGGTTGGATCAAGAAGACGTTCGACTACATCAACCGCGTTACTTAATGCTTCCGCTTTCGGTCTACGAGGGTACGTGGACACACTCTCCCGATCGTTGCTATGTATCACATAGATAGATCTTGCGTGATCGTAGGTAATTTTTTTGAAATACTGCGTTCCCCAACATTAATATCCTCATCTAATTCTCCAGCGTCGATTAGTTCTAGACAGCGAAGCGCTGCCGAATCGTGAAGATTGTACGCTTGTAAACTGTAGAGAGGTCGTGCTTTCGGTCTTCGGTTCGAGGGATCGTTCAAGGGAGGTTCGCGGGATTGTTCATCGACGGTTCGAGGGACTCCAAGTATGCTCTACACCGACTCATCTGCTTCCCCTACATACTCGGAGTTGGTAACGATCATGATCCAATTCCTTAATGCACCTTCATATTGTTCCTCGGTGTTCTTAGGGTGATTTTTTTGTTTTCTACTATGTTTCCCAACAAACTAAACAATGTGACTATACTTCCACGACAAGTAACATGGTTAAGATCATATATCTCTTAGTAGTATAGTCCATAACTCACACCTAACATGGCATACTACATGAATACTAAAAGTAGGGTGTCATGATCAGAGTATCACCTGACTTGATGGTTGTTGTCAAAGGTGCGCTCACAATCAAAGGTGTTGTACTCCTCGCAGTATACATTAAAAGAAGAGTACATACATAAGAACCAATAATTCATGCAAAGAAAAAACTTACATGAATAACAATAAGAACCTAATCTTATACTTCTCCTTCCCAAAATGTAAGGGGCCGATTGACTTTTCGGGTCTTCCTTGCACAACTTTGACTATGATTTTCACGTATTGTATGTCTACAAAATTAGTATACATATATATGAAACAAAATTGTTTTGCAAGACAAATACGACGATGCCATTTATACATGTTCAATCCATGTACTTTGATATATATTAGTGGTCAAAGTCATGCATCAAAGACCATGCAAAGTCAATCACGCCTTATATTTTGGGAAGGATGGAGTAGCTAAGGTTCAATGCATGATTCACTGTGCAAAAAGAATCACTATATTTGGGTGTGTGGTTTGTAAGTTAAGGTCAAATAAAGTTCATATTCAAATTTGATTTGAATTCAAGTCTGAATGGCCCTTAATGAATTCAAATCGTGTGAATGGTTAGTGCTCAACATTCGAATCAATGTACAAAAGAATTCATGTTGAATTCAAATGTGTTTGGAAGTTATGATTTAAAATAAGTTTGAATTCAATTTTTTTCAAACATCATAGGTTAGGTCTGGCTTCAAGATTGAGACTTGCTCCTCCGACGATGGAGCGATATTCTCTGGGCCCTCTCGGTACTTCGATATCCATCATCATCTGGCTAGACACACCGTGACATGATCCCTGGGATGCCAGAATACGAAAACGAGAAAAATAATATGGTAGTTGTGATCAAGATTTACTTCACATGGATATCAAAAGTCATGCCTTGGGTTTTTTTAAGTAACTAGATGACCAGTTGCGCCAAATGGCGCAAAGACCCGTTTAAAACCATGTTTGTGCTGAAAATATTTGTATTTTTTCAGTAACTGTATATTTGAGTACATTTGGTAAGAACTTATACCCCTATATATAAAGGAAATTAAATGCAAATATTTTCTTAAGGTAATAATTAATGCTACAAATTAGATCATCGGTAGGTCAAGATAGTTGAGTCTGCAATTAGGAACTCTGAGTAGCTGTAAACTTGCATTAAAAAGGAGTAAACACAAGTGACACAATAAAATGTACTTAATACATGAACTTGTGAATATTGTGTACAGGAGAAGTTAAATAGAAATGGTGGTCAATTAATCTAACCTCACCATCCAGAGAACCAATCTGGACGTGCTTCCTTGACTTTGTCAAATAAGAACATAGGCCAAAAGAAAGGGATGAGATTAATGATGAGCGGACATGAATCATATAGATAGCTTTGGTCACCCAGCTTATGGTAACTAAGATATGCAGTATTTAGATCAGGTAGAGCATGTACCAGCCGTGTCGAAAATGACCTCATCATCTAAGCTGCTCTTCATGGTGGGTGTGTTTCGACGAGTTGTAATTGGCAAAAGCAGAAATGCCTTCCATAGACATCATCCACCAGCTGCTGCTCAGATAGTCTATGATTCCATCTTTTTCTTTCAGCTCGTGTTCCAGAGATTTACTTTTTGTTGAACCAACTGCAACTTATCATAGTTGATGTCTTGCAGCACTTTGTTGTAAGAGGCTTCCATGTATTTAAGAGGTTCGTATGCCAACCAATCTTCAGCCTCATCCAGTTTCATAGACATAGATGGATATTAATGTCTTTGCAAGTTCATTTTTTAGTTGGTACTCAATGGATAGAATTAAACACTTGCCTCGAGGTCCTTGCCTTGTGTGTTGAGTAAGCTGCGCTTGGAAGGCCAAGCTATCTCATCGTAGCATCCGGAAGCACTTTTGTTGGAATATTAACGTTTTCCATCACGGCGGACTGGTCACAAAGAGAAAGACATTGTAAGCAAGTGTTGGAAGCTAGGCTACAAATTGATATTCTGAATGTGATTCGTGATCCAGCAAAGAAGCAATAAAAATACCATACAAATTTTCCACTAAGGTAACACTATATATATAGGCCTTACCCAAATGGAAAAGGAAAAAAGAATGGGAAAACTTCCTTTATTAGTATGTAGTTGAACAAAATATTTTTCCAAAAACGGGACACAGATCTCCAAAATTGGCATCATAAACGGCAGACACTAAGCTCTTGATCATTTGTTGAACTTTTAGTCTGGCACGTAGCAGTATATCATGGCCAGATCTTCTCTCATGTAAATGAAATCCATGTTTTACTTTCTTGCTTTATAACTTATAGTGCATCCTCTTCCAGAAGATGATGAACTCAGACATGATGTTGTATATGGATAAACAAAAACAAATATGACTATTTTTTGATAAAAGGCGCTTTATTACTTAAAGTACTTAAGCATTACACCCGGCCTCTGCATAATTGAGATGCACATAGCCATAACCCAGTCCACGTTCCAAAAAAACAGAAAAAGGCGAAATACACTTAATCAAAGAGTTTGTATAACGCCTAAAGCGTAGGAGGACCAATCCGAAGATCATGCGGTCATCCATGTCAGTTAAAAGTATCCCTCGTTGTGGCCTCCAATTGTGTACACACCTCCGTAAACAGGTCTCGATACTCCACACGTTCTAGAGACGACCATAAACGGAGCGTACCCATACATTTGTAGATAACCTACATAAGAAAAGTATTTTTATCGTTAAAAATCTTATCATTTCCACATAGCCAAAGCGACCAAATAACAAATAAAATTATCTGAACCCAAAGTGCCTTGAATAATCTGTATATTTATTGCTCCTTCTGATCTTAGCTACCAGTTTCAAACCCTCGGATATGTAGTGCACTTGACCATCTATTTGGAACATTCTGCTTGCACTGGGGTGTCTAAGCATGGGAGAGGGAGTTGCCATGATGTTAACATCACACATCGACATTACTTCATATTATAAAGCAAATGCAGGATTGGTCCTTGGTCCACCAGCCATCTCACCGAAGTCGACGTTGTCGCCGCCGCATCTGTACCCTCCAGTTCCACCATCGCCAACATCATAGTCATAATATTGATAGTAACAAAATACACCAAATGGGGCAAGGCCCTAATTCATCATTTGTAATGTATCTAAGAAAATTCATTGTTGGTGTATCTACAAAATACTATATACCAAGTGATGAAAGGGCGAAACTGCGCCAACTAAGACTGCAATATTTCTTATCTTGTTTTTTTTTGAAACAAATGAGTTCTTTCAATGCAAAGAACAGATAAGTGCTAACCAAGAATTAAACCAAAGTATGTTCTGATGTAGATTTGTTACCAGCATCTCTAGCATAAAGGAAATCAATGTCAATAATAGCCTCTAAAATCTCAGTACATAAAAACTAAGATG
Source organism: Aegilops longissima (assembly GCA_021605205.1). Classification (NCBI taxonomy): domain Eukaryota; kingdom Viridiplantae; phylum Streptophyta; class Magnoliopsida; order Poales; family Poaceae; genus Aegilops; species Aegilops longissima. The sequence continues at coordinate 650,932,504 of CM038677.1, read as the reverse complement.
CTTCTCAAGTGTTTTTCTGTTTCCATAGGAAATCATCGAGCTTATTATAGCAGCATGAACGGTCAATACATTTCATTAATACGCAGACTGAAATACATACCACATATTCTTGCCATCTCTTACACTTGATGATCACATATTGTACTTCTGATTGCACAGTCCTCTCTCTCGAAGAAGAAAATACATCACTATGAATCAGTGGGTTCCACATAGTCGGCGCAACATCATGGAACTCAAAGCTGGTGCATAAATTTGTCCTCTAAATCCACCATCCATATGGCAAAGTAGACATGCTTGTGTACTGGCCCTTACATGAACATTCTCTAGGCTGAGATCAGTATGTGTCATTCCATGGTTATGATAATTTACCTGCATTAAGTAAGACACATCCTCAGAGAAACTCGCTGAAAGAAAATCTAAAATATATAGAAAGCTCTAAATATGCCAAGGTTCAGTGGAAAAATATGTTCATCCAACCATGACTTCTATTGGCAAATGCTACATTATCTAAAATATACAGATTTCAGTGCTCAGAAAGTGAAACAATGTGTACATTGAGGAAGCTATCTTGGCATTCAGTTTATAACATAACAAGGAATGAGAGCTTTGACAAGCTTTTACACTTAGTCAGATTTTTGCATGCATGATTCTTCATATTGTAATGTCATGATTTGTCAATAACTGAATGTTTTCAGTAAGCTGATGTACAAAACTTGAAAAATAAATTCAGTTAAAGCAGAAGTGCAGAGTGTATGTAACAGAAAATTCAGCTAAAGAAGAAGCGCAGAGTGTATGTAACAGGAAATTTAGTTATACTAAAACCTGAATGTTTTCAATATGTTGTTGTACAGTGTATGCATATTTTCAGACTATCACTAAAAATATGCAGTGTATGCATATTTGAAGAGTACTCAAATGTTCTGAAAATAAGATGTGAGACCAATGCATAGATAGACCAATGCTGAGACCAATAAAATTTAGCTAACACTAGAACAGAGATGTCTCCTTGCAACAATCTCAACAGAAAATTCTTGTACTCATCTTAGCTCTTAGCTAACACTGGACACAGGAGTAGTTTCAATTTCTAAAAAATGGGGTGCATCACAAGAACTAAGAAACCTCTGCACACCATTTATAAGTTGTTCTAGAGACAAGATGGCACTGCACCATTTTACAAGCCATTCCAGTGACAAATTCATGGAATATTTTCTTTGATTTTAGTAGTCCAACATCATTCTTTCCCCAAACTACTTTGTGTGGTGATCAATCAATCCATCAACCCTACAATACACATGCACATCCTCTTTTTTATGATACATAGATTTCCTTTGTGTGGTTTACCTTCTTGAAACAAAGGTAAACACACACCTCATGAATCATGATGGCAGGCAAGGCACACACACACCTCATATGACACTTGCTAGTAATGATACCAAGAAACAACAGGGGCACCCTCTAATACAGAAATACTGAGGTAGTGCTTTACCTTTTCGAGAAATCCATAAACTTTAGTTAATTCAGTTAATTTGAAAAGTTCAGTTTGCACTGCAAAATTCAGTTAGCATGTTCAAGTTCAAAATCAGAACATCATGCAACATCACAAAGAATTCTTAACACTGCCAGATTCTTTTCAACTAAAAGTTAATAGAATGCTTCACAATGTAAGCAACTAATTTTGAAAAACCCATGTTGTACAAACATAAGCAATTTAATAGGAAGGTGAGGTCCTTGACAGTAATGCTAGCATACATACCATGCTCTCTGAGATTCATTTAACAAAAATAGAGATGGAAGCAGAGCACATTGCACAAGCTTCTGAGTTGCGAGAAGAGAGAGGGAGGGAAGAAGGATTGGGCGAAGCTCACCTTGAGTGTTGAAATCAGCCAAACTTGCCGGCTGCTGCAGCTGCATCAAGTGCCACATTTGGGACACACACGGCACCTGCTGCAAGCGACCCTACCCTCGAGTGCCTCATCATGCACCCGACAGCGGAGGCCATGCCCTCCACCACGAAGCCTATCCAGGATGTCACCAAGCATCTCGCCGTCGATTTCGTCCGGTGTCGCTTCTTCCTCCAGATCGGTTGGCATCCAGTCCTCCCTCCTTCTTTGGCCATAGGCGGGTGAGGCAGGCATCAGCGAGCAGGCGGGACGATCCAGGCCACCACGCGACATGGACGAGGCGTGTCTGGCTGCTGCCACTCCTCTCCCTCGGTGACGATGAGGAAGATGCGGCAGGTCCGGTGCCACCATGGAAGGGAAGAGGAGGAGGATCCAGCGCCGCCATGAGGGAAGGGGGAGGAGGATCCAGGACATTGGTAGGAGAGGACGGCGTCGGCGGCATGACGGACTGCTTTCATTTGGGGGGAGAACGACAGCGCCCCTTGCCCCTCACCGCCGTACTTGGCAGGGGTGAAGAGGCATATCGAGGAGGAGCATGAGGAGCAGGCCTCCACGGCGAGCGCCGCCAACCGCCATGGGAAAGGAGGCGCGCCGTTGTCGCCCCATCTGCCATCACCACGGCCCTGCGCCCCGCCCCAAGAGGCGGGTTGGGGTGGGAAGGAGGCGGGCTTGAGGGAGAGGAGGCTGCGCGTGAAGATGGGGAGGAGGCGGCTAGTTCGACGAGGAGAGGAGGCGGCTAGGATGGAGTGGCGGCGGCGAGGAAAGGAGAGCACTAGGGAGAGGAAAAGGGGAAAGAGAGCGCTCGGCAAAAAAGGCTCTCTGAGATTCATTTAAGAAAAAAAAAAGAGATGGAAGCAGAGCACATTGCACAAGCTTCTAGAGTTGCAGAAAGAGAGAGGGAGGGGAAGAAGGATTGGGTGAAGCTCACCTTGAGTGTTGAAATCAGCCAAACACAGCCGACCTTCTTGGCTGCATCAAGTGCCCCGCTGGGACACACGGCGGGCACCTGCGCTGCAAGCGACCCTACCCCTCGAGTGCCTCATCATGCACCCGGCAGCGGAGGTCGTGCCCTCCACCATGAAGCCTATCCAGGGATGTCACCAAGCATCTCGCCGTCGATTTCTTCCGGGTGTCTGCTTCTTCCTCCAGATCGGTTGGCATCCAGTCCTCCCCTCCTTCTTTGGCCATAGACGGGTGAGACAGGCATCGGCAGAGCACGGGGCGGACGCATCTGGGCCACCACGCGACACAGACGAGGCGCGTCTGGCTGCTGCCACTCCTCTCCCTTGGACTGGCGATGAGGAAGATGCGGCAGGTCCGGGTGCCGCCATGGAAGGTGTCGGTGGGAACGACACCTATGGGATCACAAGAATCCCTACTACGGTCGCGGGGCGCGGGGTCGTGAGAAGAGCGGATCAAACAGATAGCACGCGGTTTCTTTATCCAGGTTCGGGCCGCGAGGATGCGTAAAACCCTACTCCTGCGTTGGTGGTTTGTTTATCTGTGTTCTTGAACTAGCAATGGGGCGTGAGGAGCTCCAAAAAGCCGAATCCTCCTCCTGGTAGCCTTGGGCCTCCTTTTATAGGGAAAGGGGTTGCCACGGTGGCACATGGGAGGTGGAAAAAGGCTCTGATGCGAGTTTATCCCTCGCATTACATGACAAGGCGCCTTTAATGCGTCTTGCTTAGGTGTCCTTACTTTATCGGGGACGGGGGAGAGCCCTATCTCGTCCGTTGCCGCTCCCTTTCGTGTCGACACGCGCCTACAGCTAGCGGTGCCAGCGGTGCCATGTAGGCAAAGCAGGCGGTGAGGTGGCGCAGGTGGTGGGTCTCCACGAAGATCCACTTGCCGCCACGCAGGTGCCTGCCCAACTGGTTGGGTCGGCAGCTGCATGCGAACGATGGTGGAGGTTTGATTGGCGTGGGCCTGATGGTGGCCCTACGGGTGTTCTTGGCAAGGGCCTCGCCGTAGCCCGACAAAGGGTCTTCAGGGGCCCGGCAAGGGTCTTGCGTGGCGCTTCTTGTCATCCCGGCAAGGCTCTTGCCGGGGGCCTTGTGGTCCTCCTTGGTTGGGATCCCGCCAAGGGTCGTCATCTTCTATAGTGTGTATCTAATCTTGAATGTCTTCACAAAGATCTGCATGCCACCACGGGGATGTCTCCCGAATCTTTGCCCCATGGGGGCAGGGGACTCAAGGGTGATTCGCTCCGTAGGTGTGGGGCGAGCTGCTACGGCAAGGGTCTTTCCAGGTTTGCTAAAACCGCCTCCCGGCAAGGATATTGCCGGGGGAGTCCGCTTCGTCCCCTTTGCTCTTTGTGGTCTTGGTCTTGGCGTCGTTCTGCTCATTTCGAGCTTTAGTCTTACCTTGGCTCACCTCCCTTGCCTTGCTCAGTGCGGTGGTGCCCGCGGCTCAGACTGCCCGTGCACAGTTATAGGGGTACAAAAAGCGTACCCCTCTTTTTGTACATCGACAGAGCCCCGGCCTGGGCCACACATAAGCATAATCGCGTCGTTGGGCTAGGCCCAAAAGCGTCTTGTGCGCTGGCAGGGGGTGGTTTTACCATGTAAGTCTCTTCGCTGCGCTTCCCATGCCTCCAGCGTGGCTCGGCATGGGAGGCGTGCATGGCGTGGGCGGCATGCGTGGGGCTGAGCTCTGCTCGTGTCGCCACGTCGTAGTAAAGGGGTGGTTCGCGCCTTCCCCATAAGCGGAGGGAGGCGTGGGGCGCGCCCATTCTTGAACGGGTCGGCGTGGTCTTCAAGGCGCCCACCCCATGATCACGGGGTGGGAGAGGTCGCCTCACCCATCGCTTGGTCCCGCACGCCTGCCACGTGGTTCTCATGCGCTTGGGGTGGCGAACGGTGGAGGCGGGAAACCGGGCCGTCGCGGGCCGGGGCAGCGTGTTGGTCCCAGTTCCCTGCGCCTTTCGCGTCTTGATTGGCTGAGCGGGGCGGCCGAGCCCCCACCCCGTTCCTTTTTAAAGAGCGGAGGGGGATAGAGTCCCGCATTCTTCCATCTTCTCCTTCCTTCAGCTTCTGCTCCCCCCCTCCATCCGCCATGGAGAGAGGGAATCCTGGCCCTTCAACGGTGGTGGCGAGGGTCGCCGCTCGACAACGCGTCCTTCCTTCTCCTGCACTGCGGTGGCAGAGCCACCATGAGGGAAGGGGAGGGACGAGGCCGTGGGCGAGGCCGAGGTGCTCGGGAAGAGGAGAACAGGCGGCGCGCCGGTCTCGCCTCCTTGAGAGTTCCTCCCCATGGAGGGCCATGTTGGGGATGACCCTTACGAGTTCTTCGTCGGGCTGCGCGCGGCCGCCTCGCCGCCGCTTTTGTCTCCCGACTCCATTCGCACGGGAGATGGAGCTGGATCCGCCGGAGTCATTGCGGCTGCACATGAGGGGCTGTTGGATCAGCGGTACGCGAGTTCGCGTCGACTTCCTAGCCCCTCACGTGATGTATCTTCAACGGGGATGGAAGACGTTCGCTCATATCCACCGCTTGACGGAGGGGCTCACTCTCCATTTCAAGCTGATGGAGGGCGGCCTCCTCTCCGTCAAGGTCTTCGGGTGCTTCGGGACTCGGGCAAGGTGCTGCGTGGAGAGCTCTTCTGATAGCGAAGACTCCTCCTCGGGTGGGAGTGGCGAGGAGGAGAGCGGCATCAACGACGAGGGTAGCAGGCGGCAGGATGATGGGTCCGACTAGGTGTCGGGTGCCGCTCTGTGCGGCACCGGCGACCCCATCATCCGTGTCGCCGGCTTCCTAAACTTCTCGGGGTCGTCTCCTTGGGCGGCTGACGTTGGGAGGCTGCGGAAGAGGAAGAGGGCGGGCGGCAAGGCCGTCAAATCAGAGTACGCGGGCACCGACGCCTTCGACGCGTGCTGACGTCCTGCCGCCTCGTCTTCGAGCTCTGCTTCCGGCGCCGCCATCACCATCCAGCCTTCGGACGGCCACCGAGATGTTTTCTTGGTGTCTCCTGCCACTCGTAGCTCGCCTAGGCGCCCCTTCTGCCCTTTTCGCCTCCTTGACCTGCCTCCTGAGGAGAGGGACAAGAAAGGGGTTACGGGCACCTTATCTCTTTTTAGCTTGTAAGCCTTTGGGCCTTGGTTGAATTTAAAACTTGTAATCCAATCATTCATGTTTTTCATTCCCCATGGGTTGTACCTGAGTGGAATGTTTTTAGTGAAAAAGGGATGCTTGTCGGGTCATTTGTTTGCTGGTAGAACCCACGACAAGGAGTAAATCCTTGATATCCCTAAGATAAACATTTCCTTGCCCGGCAACAGGCCCTGCCGTCTTCCCACTTCGCTCGACCTTTCTCACGCTTTTGGCGGAGGCAGGGATGAGGTGGGTTCAGGCTCCTCGTTTCATCCTTTTGCTGCCGCGACTACGACCAAACCTGGCTCCAGGAACGAGCCCTAGGGCCTAGAGTTTTAGGGGAGCATGGTAGCTTTGGGAAAAAACGAGGTTTCACATACCTCAGTCCATAAGGGAATGCATGATAAGGGATGAAGAACTTATCTGAAGCTGTAGCCCCCGGCAACTCTGGTTTGCCGTGGGTGAATCTTTGCACTTGCAGCCCCCAGCAATACTGGCTTGCCGGGGTCTAGATGCCAGTCTGTCCCTCTTTTCTTTTTCGTCCTCAAGTGATCCGGCAAGGATATCTGTGAATCCTGCGAACCAAAGAAGACAAAAGAACGGCAAAGAGATGCACACTCGACCTCTAAGCTAGGGGTTAGTCGCCGCTAAGCACTATCAACCCTAACCAAGGACGAGACTCAACCTAGCATGCATGCTATAACTTAGGGCGCCAGCGCTTCATTTATTTATGCTCAGGGTCTGCGCCTGGCTTTGTACAAAGGGTTACATGTATCATCGGCAATGCTTGTACAAAAGGTGGCTTACCGGGGGGCCCGGCAAGCCGCGCCTCATGAGTAAAACTTGCGAAGATGCTCAATGTTCCAGGAGTTACTCACCGGAACGGCATCTTCGGTCTCCAGGCGGACTGCGCCGGGCCTGGTGACTCGTATTACCCGATAAGGGCCTTCCCACTTTGGCGTCAACTTGTTGGAATTCTTGGCCGATTGAACGCGCCGAAGGACAAGGTCGCCTTCCTCAAGGCTTCGGGCATGAACCTTGCGGCTATGGTAGCGGCGCAAGGTTTGCTGGTAGCGTGCTGCTCTCACAGCCGCCTGAAGACGATCTTCCTCAAGGAGCATTGCGTCATCTTGTCGTAGTTGCTCTTGCTCAAGCTCGTCATAAGCGAGCACTCGAGGTGACCCGTATATGAGTTCAGTGGGGAGAACTGATTCTGCCCTGTATACCAGGGCAAAAGGTGTCTGGCCGGTGGCTCGATTTGGCATCGTCCTGATCGACCAAAGAACCGCCGGCAACTCATCAATCCAGCGCCTTCCACTCTTGTGCAGCCTGTCAAAGGTCTTGGTCCTTAAGCCTCGCAGTACTTCAGCATTTGCCCTCTCAGCTTGACCATTGCTTCACGGGTGAGCAACAGGCTTAAACAGACTTTCTTCACGAGGTCTTGGGTATATTGCATGAAGGTGCAGCTTGTGAACGTGTGCCGTTGTCGGTGATAGCCCTGTTGGTGCGCCAAAACGGCACACTAGTCCCTTGAAGAACTTGACGGTGATCGAGCTGTGACCTTCCTCACCGCCTCCACCTCCGGCCACTTTGTGAACTTGTCGATTGCAACGTACAAGTACTCAAAGCCCCCGACAGCGAGGGGGAAGGGGCCCAGTGTGTCGAGTCCCCAGACCGAGAAGGGCCGGGAGAGAGGAATGGTTTGAAGTGCTTGAGCTGGCTGATGAATCTTCTTTGAATGGAACTGACACGCTTCACACCTGGTGCCTAGTGTCATCGCATCCTGGAGGGCGGTGGGCCGAAGAAGCCTTGCCGAAATGCCTTGCGGCAAGGGCCCTTGACCCAATGTGGGATCCACATATGCCTCCGTGTATCTCGCCAACAGCTCCATCCTTCCTCCCGAGGGATACACTTCAATTTCACACCGTTCGGCCTCTTTTCATGCAGGGCGTCATCGATTTAACTGGTACATGGTAGAGCGACGGGCTACTTTTTCCGCTTCTTCCTGCTCCTCAGTAAGTTCCCCTGTTTGGAGGAATCGGACGATATGCTGTGCCCACGCTGGAGCCTGGGGCTCGACGGCGAGGACTAAAGGCATTTCCTCCGCTATAGGAGCGGCTGTCTCGACGGCAACAGCTTGATTCTCCGCCGGAGCCAGTCGTCCCGTGGCGGGCTCAGTATCCTCGGCAACATCCTTGCCGGCGGCTCCGGGGAGCTCGGCGGGAAAGTACTTGCCGGGCCCTGATTTCCTCCTCTTATTCTGCTCTGTTGATGGATCAACGGATGGCTGAGTTAGCTGAAGCACAAAGGTACCTGGTTCCATTGGTAGCTTGAGGGCAGCAGCGTTTTGACAGTGTCGGCGATATCGTTCTCCGCTCGGGGAACGTGTTCACTGTATACCGTCAAACGCTCTTCGACTTTTCTCACTTCGACGTAGGCCTTCATCAACAGGCTCGATAATCCTTGTTGACTTGCTTGACGACAAGCTGCGAGTCTCCCCGACGACGAGTTTCTTGATTCCGAGGTCCGCGTGATCCTAAGACCGGCAAGCAGCCCTTCGTACTGGCCAGTATTGTTTGTTGACACCTCCCTAGGGAAGTGCATCGGATCACGTGCTTGAGGTGCTCTCCGGTGGTAGCGTCAAGCAAGACGCCAGCCCCGCGCCTTTGTAAGGAGAAAGCTCCATCAAAGTACATGATCCAATCACAACTTGCCTCCTTGCCGGGAGAGCGGTCTCTTGGGCTTCTTCGTCAGCGTTGCGGTCCATTCTGCAATGAACTCCTCTAGGACTCGGCTCTGAATCGTCGAAGTACTTTCAAACTTGAGGCCAAAGCTGGACATCTCCAGTGCCCATTCCACAATTCTTCCCGTTGCATCCGGATTGTGCAATATCCGTTGCAGAGGGAAGCGAGTGACGACAGTGATATCGTGTGCCTGGAAGTAGTGACACGGCTTCCTCGAGGCCATAAGAAGGCCGAAGAGCAGTTTCTGCACGCCGGAGTACCTTGATCTAGCCCCCTGCAGGAGGGAACTAACAAAGTAGACTGGGTGCTGCATCATTTTCTTCTTCTGCGGCACTTCAACTGGCTGTGTCGTCTCTGCATTGGTGGTGTCAGGCTCTGCCGTTGCCATTACCTCGTCGTCAACCTCTCTCTGCGCCACTAGTGCGGTGCTGACCACCTGGTCCATTGCCGCCAAGTATAGCAGCAACGGCTCCTGTGGCCTAGGCGCAACTAGTATTGGCGCGGAGGAGAGGTACTTCTTCAAACCTTGCAATGCTGCTTCGGCTTCTGGCGTCCACTCCATCGGGCCCGCTTTTTTCAGGATCTTGAAAAAGGGAAGGGCGCGCTCGGCAGACTTGGAAATGAATCTGCCCATGGCGGCGACACAACCGGCGAGCCGACGCACGTCCTTGATTCGCTTGGGTGCTTCAATCTGCTCTATAGCTTTGATTTTGTCCGGATTGGCCTCTATCCCACGTTGTGACACCAAGAATCCGAGAAGCTTGCCGGACGGGACGACAAAGACGCACTTCTCAGGGTTCATCTTGAGATTGATCTTGCGCAGGTTTGCAAATGTTTCTTGCAAATCTGGTATGAGGGTTGCCCTGTCCTTGGTTTTGACCACTATGTCATCCATATAAGCTTCCATATTTCTATGGAGTTGGGGTTCAAAACCAATCTGGATCGCCCTTGCAAACATCGAACCAACACTCTTCAACCCGAAAGGCATCCGCATGAAACAATACGTACCGCATGGGGTGATGAATGATGTTTTCTCTTCGTCTTCTCTTGTCATGAAGATCTGGTGGTAGCCGGAGTAGGCGTCGAGGAATGACAACAGATCACACCCAGCCGTGGAGTCAACAATCTGGTCGATGCGTGGCAACGGGAAGGGGTCTTTAGGGCAAGCCTTATTGATATCTGTGTAATCAATACACAGTCTCCACTTCCCATTTGCCTTGCGCACCACGACCGGATTGGCCAACCACGTTGGATGGAGCACTCCTCTTACCAAACCCGCTGCTTCCAGTTTCCGGATCTCTTCTATGATGAACTCTTGTCGTTCCAAAGCTTGCTTTCGACCTTTTGCAGCGGGCGCGCATGAGGGCAGCAGCTAAGGTGGTGCTCAATCACATCCCTGGGAACACCAGGGATTTCGGAAGCTTGCCATGCAAACACATCAACATTCGCCCGCAGGAAGGTGACGAGCGCGTCTTCCTATTTGTCATCAAGGGTGGAGCTTATGGTAAAAGCTCCTCCCGTGCCGTCCTCATTGACATAAACCTTCTTGGTTCCCGGTGGTATGGCCCTGGGCTTCTTGTTTCCGCCGGTGGAGCTCTCTGGCACGTCCTCGACGGCAGCGCTACATTTCGAAGAGGTGCGCTTGCCGGAGTGGGTGTCCGAGGTCTCACCGGTCTTCTTCTTCTTCTTCCTCACAGGGTCCCAGTGGCGGGAGCAAGTGCCCTAGTGGCGGCAGCTGCTGCAATCGCTGTTGGTATAGTTGGTCGGCGCAAATCAGCGCATCTTTCTTATCGGAGGGATGGTGATGATCGTCACACAGTCTGGCATCTTCGTGGTGTTGTAGGCGTAGTGTGCGCCGCCATGAACTTGGCCAGCGCTAAGCGGCCAAGGATCCCGTTGTAGGCAAGGGGATCTTGGCAACATCAAACACGATCCTCTCCGTCCTGTAGTTCAGGTCGCTTCCAAAAGTTGCGGGCAGCGTGACCTTTCCCTTGGGTTGGCTTCTTCCTGGGTTGACCCCCTGAAACGTGCCCGTCTCTTCGAGGTATCCATCAGGAATCTGTAGTTTCTCGACCACGGCAGGCGAGATCAAGTTCAGACCGGCCCCACCATCGACTAGCATCTTCGTCACCTTGAGGTTGCGTATTGTTGGTGAAACCAACAATGGCAAGCACCCGACAGTAGTAGTGCGATCGTGGTGATCCTCGATGTCAAAAATGATAGGTGTCTGGACCACTTGGTGACCTTTGGGCATCAAACGACGGCTCGCCATCGTAATCTCTCGCGCTTTATTTAAGCCGCGGTGAGAAGTATGCAGCTAGGCGCCGCCGTCGACGCACATGGCCTCTGTAGCTTTCTGAAACTCTTGGTCGCCGGATTCGTCGTCCTCTTCGTGATCGTCGTCTTCTGGCTTTCTGTCATGGCGCCGGGCGGGCCTCTCCTGTTGCTTATCCTTGCCGCGACGGCCCGCCTGGCCGTCACGCTTCTTGCCGGACCCCTCAGCACCGTCTGGGCCCTTCTCCTTGTCCCGCCTCTCATGTTCAGCCCTCGCTTCTCAGCGAGAGCTCAACTGTCGGCGATCTTGAGAGCATGGCCTTTGATGCGATGGATCTTGCAGTATCGCTTGTCGGAGTTTCACGCTTTCGGCGGCCGCCAAGGTCGGCGAGCGACGATCCGCAACTTCCTTGCCGGGTCATCTGCCTTGGTTTTCTTGGTGGAGCCGGCGTCATCAGATCCCTCGACGACAAGCACGGCTTTACCTTTGCACTTCTGTTGCGGGCGCGGCCTTTCTTTGCCGGGCGGCAATATCCTCATCCGAGGAGTCGGTTTCACGCCGGCATCTTCGCCGGGTACTTCCTTTCCTCTTCAGCCGGGCACATCATCGGCAAGAACATAGAGTTTCGCTACATCTTTCACCTTGTTCATTGCCGCTCTTGGCGCATCTTGCGATACACTGCGTTCGATGGAACGCAGCGATGATGGCGGCAGGGTGAACATCAGGATATTGTATTGTACCCGGCTGAACTCTCAGATATACTTGCGGAGACTCTCGCCCCTTACCGGGAATGACGTGCAGGTCGCTTGCTTGGCCATGGGCTTGGTGGCCTCCAATAAAAGGTGCCCACGAACTCATGGCACAATCCGACCAGGAGGAAATAGAGTCTACCGGCAAGTGCATCAACCATGACATGGCGTTGGGTTTAAGAGCCAGCGGAAAGTAGTCGCAAGAACCTTATCATCGCGAGCTCCGGCAGCTTGCATCGCGATGGTGTAGATCTTGAGAACTTCGGACGGGTGGGTCTTGCCGCTGTACTTTTCGCCCACGTCGGGTTTGAAGGTGCGGTGAGTGGGCCCTTTGGAACTGCCGCAGCTCATGGGTAAAGTTGGACAGCCTACCTCGTAAGGTAGGCCTCTGTGGCTCCCGGTGCGGGTGGCTCACAGCAGGCCTGCCGCTTTGTCGATTGGTGGAAAGGCTCCGCGCGCGGCGCTGATAGTGGTTCGGCGTCTTCATGTTCTCGTTCGAAGAACTTGGCGCTGGTCACGATGGGCCCGCAGGTCGGACGATGCTACGGAGATTTCGTCGCCCGTAACGTCGCGACGGGCTGGCGTCCGCAGTACCGGGCGAGGAGGAGGTGAGTGCACCGTGGTCGCGCGCCGCCGCTCTCCCGCCATCTGTGCGTGGGACTCCGTCGGGCGTCGACCGGGGCTCCACGGACTCGGTTCGTCTTTGTTGGCCACCGCAACAAGGCTTGGATAGTGGCTCTCCATTCGCCGAGTTTCCCCTTAGTGGAGAGAAATCGAGAGCAGCGCGTAGCGCGGGACTTCTGGCGTTGGTGGCAGCGAAACCTGCACGGATCGCGACGCGCTTCGACCGACCATGTCGGCGAGAGCTCTATCACGACCCCTGATCGCATGCCATCTTCACCGGTGCCTCGGCGGCGGGCAGGTCTTCTAAATCTCGGGAGTGGCGCCGGGGCTCTTTCGCGGCGACGCCGGGTCCGCGGCGTGATTACGCCGTTAAATCGCGCGCCGCTTGAGAGGAGCGCGCCGTTGGCGCCGGCGTGGAGTCTTGAAGCCCTCGCGTCGCTGCGAGCGGGTGGCAGCGATCTTGAAGGCCCGCGCCACCAGCGCAGGCTCGCTCCATCTTTGATTTGGCAGCGTGCGCCCGTTACAGCAAGACGAACATCGCCGCCTCCCAAACTTCGCTCTTTGGGGCGGTGTTGGTGTCGCGAACGGCGCCGGGTCCTTTTCGCGACCGGACCGCTGCTCGCCCAGCGTCGGGACGGGATGTCCGGCTTCCGACAGGCCAACCGCCACCGTCATCTTCTTCTTGGGTGCCATGACGATGAAGAAGCGTCGAACTAACTGCTAGAGCCGATTCTCACAACTGCGCCCCCCTACCTGGCGCGCCAAAGATGTCGGTGGGAATGACACCTATGGGATCACAAGAATCCCTACTACGGTCGCGGGGCGCGAGGTCGTGAGAAGAGCGGATCAAACAGATAGCACGCGGTTTCTTTATCGAGTTCGGCCGCGAGGATGCGTAAAACCCTACTCCTACTTTGGTGGTTTGTTTATCTGTGTTCTTGAACTAGCAATGGGGCGTGAGGAGCTCCAAAAGCGAATCCTCCTCCTGGTCGCCTTGGGCCTCCTTTTATAGGGAAAGGGTTGCCACAGTGGCACATGGAGGTGGAAAGGGTCTGATGATGCGAGTTTATCCTCGCATTACATGACAAGGCGCCTTTAATGCGTCTTGCTTAGGTGTCCTTGCTTTATCGGGACGGGAGAGCCATGTCTCGCCCATCGCCGCTCCCTTTCATGTCGACGCGCATACGGCCAGCGGTGCCAGGGTGCCATGTAGGCAGGCAGGCAGGTGAGGTGGCGCAGTGGTGGGTCTCCACGAAGATCCGCTTGCCACGCAGTGCCCGCCCAACTGGTTGGGTCGGCAGCTGCATGCGAACGGTGGTGGAGGTTTGATTGGCGTGGGCTCGATGGTGGCCCTACGGGTGTTCATGGCAAGGGCCTCACCATAGCCCCGGCAAGGGTCTTGCCGGGGTGCCTGCTGTCATCCCCGGCAAGGCTCTTGCCGGGGGCCTTGTGGTCCTCCTTGGCTGGGATCCCTCCTAGGGTCGTCATCTTCTATAGTGTGTATCTGATCTTGAATGTCTTCACAAAGATCTGCATGCCACCACGGGGATGTCTCCCGAATCCTTGCCCCATGGGGGCAGGGGACTCAAGGATGATTCGCTCCGTAGGTGTGGGGTGAGCTGCTACGGCAAGGGTCTTGCCGGGTTTGCTAAAACCGCCTCCCGGCAAGGATCTTGCCGGGGGAGTCCGCTTCATCCCCTTTGCTCTTTGTGGTCTTGGTCTTGGCGTCGTTCTGCTCCTTTCGAGCTTCGGCCTTACCTTGGCTCACCTCCCTTGCCTTGCTCAGTGCGGTGGTGCCCGCGGCTCAGACTGCCCGTGCACAGTTATAGGGGTACAAAAAGCGTACCCCTCTTTTTGTACACCGACAGAAGGGAAGAGGGAGGAGGATCCAGGCGCCGCCATGAGGGAAGGGGGAGGAGGATCCAAACGTTGGAAGGAGAGGACGGCATCGACGGCATGACGGACTGCTCGCTGAGGGGGGAGAACGTCAGCGCCCCTTTGCCCCTCACCGCCATCCTTGGCAGGGGCGAAGAGGCATATCAGAGGAGCATGAGGAGCAGGCCTCCACGGCCAGAGCGCCGCCGACCGCCATGGGAAAGGAGGAGCGCCGCCGTTGTCGCCCCATCTGCCATCACCACGGGCCCTGCGCCCCGCCCCAAGAGGAAGCCAGGGTGGGAAGGAGGCGGGCTTGAGGAGAGGAGGCTGCGCGTGAAGATGGGGAGGAGGCGGCTAGTTCGACGAGGAGAGGAGGCGGCTAGGATGGAGTGGCGGCAGCGAGGAAAGGAGAGCACTAGGGAGAGGAAAAGGGAAAGAGAGCGCCGGCGCGAAAAAGGCTCTCGAGATTCATTTAACAAAAGAGATGGAAGCGAGCACATTGCACAAGCTTCGAGTTGCGAAAGAGAGAGGGAGGGAAGAAGGATTGGTGAAGCTCACCTTGAGTGTTGAAATCAGCCAAACTTGCCGGCTGCTGAAGCTGCATCAAGTGCCCCTGCTGGGACACACGACGGGCACTGCGGCTGCAAGCGACCCTACCCTCGAGTGCCTCATCATGCACCCGGCAGCGGAGGCCGTGCCGCCCACCACGAAGCCTATCCAGGGATGTCACCAAGCATCTCGCCGTCGATTTCGTCCGGGTGTCCGCTTCTTCCTCCAGATCGGTTGGCATCCAGTCCTCCCCTCCTTCTTTGGCCATAGACGGGTGAGACAGGCATCGGCAGAGCACGGGGCGGACGCATTTGGGCCACCACCTGACACGTACGAGGCGCGTCTGGCTGCTGCCACTCCTCTCCCTCAGACTGACGATGAGGAAGATGCGGCAGGTCCGGGTGCCGCCATGGAAGGGAAGAGGGAGGAGGATCCAGGCGCCGCCATGAGGGAAGGGGGAGGAGGATCCAGACGTTGGTAGGAGAGGACAGCATCGACGGCATGACGGACTGCTCGCTGAGGGGGGAGAACGACAGCGCCCCTTTGCCCCTCACCGCCGTCCTTGGTGTTGGGGAACGTTGCATAAAATAAAATTTTCCTACGTTCACCAAGATCCATCTATGAGTTCATCTAGCAACGAGAGAGAGAGAGAGAGATGCATCTACATACCCTTGTAGATCGCGTGCGGAAGCGTTCAAGAGAACGTGGTTGAGGGAGCCGTTCTCGTCGTGATCCAAATCACCGGAGATCCTAGCGCCGAACGGACGGCACCTCCACGTTCAACACACGTACGGTCAGCATGACGTCTCCTCCGTCTTGACCCAGCAAGGGGGAAGGAGAGGTTGATGAAGATCCAGCAGCACGACGGCGTGGTGGTGGATCTTTGCAGGCTCAGCAGGCTTCGCCAAGCAAGCTGCGGGAGGAGGAAGAAGTGTAGCAGGGGAGGGGCGCCAAGACTTGAGGTGCAGCTGCCTCCCTCCCCCTTATATAGGCCCCTGGGGCGCCGCCCGAGATCAGATCTCCCAAGGGGGCGGCGACCAAGGGGAGGCTTGCCCCCAAGGCAGTGGGCGCCCCCCCCTAGGGTTTCCAACCCTAGGCGCATGGGGCCCAAGGCGCACCAGCCCACCAGGCTGGTTCCTCCCACTTCAGCCCACGGGCCCTCCCGGATAGGTGGCCCCACCGGTGGACCCAGGACCCTTCCGGTGATCCGGTACAATACCGGTGACCCCCGAAACTCTCCCGATGGCCGAAATAGCACTTCCTATATATGATTATTTACCTCCGGACCATTCCGGAACTCCTCGTGACGTCCGGGATCTCATCCGGGACTCCTAACAACTTACGGTTTGCTGCATGCTCATATTCATACAACCCTAGCGTCACCGAACCTTAAGTGTGTAGACCCTACGGGTTCGGGAGACACGTAGACATGACCGAGACGGCTCTCGGTCAATAACCAACAGCGGGATCTGGATACCCATGTTGGCTCCCACATGCTCCTCGATGATCTCATCGGATGAACCACGATGTCGAGGATTCAAGCAACCCCGTATACAATTCCCTTTGTCAATCGGTATGTTACTTGCCCAAGATTCGATCGTCGGTATCCCAATACCTCGTTCAATCTCGTTACCGGCAAGTCACCTTACTCATACCGTAATGCATGATCCCGTGACCAAACACTTGGTCACTGAGCTCATTATGATGATGCATTACCGAGTGGGCCCAGTGATACCTCTCCGTAATACGGAGTGACAAATCCCAGTCTTGATCCGTGTCAACCCAAGACACTTTCGGAGATACTGTAGTGCACCTTTATAGTCACCCGATTACGTTGTGACGTTTGGTACACCCAAAGCACTCCTATGGTATCCGGAGTTACACGATCTCATGGTCTAAGGAAAAGATACTTGACATTGGAAAAGCTCTAGCAAAACGAACTACACGATCTTGTGCTATGCTTAGGATTGGGTCTTGTCCATCACATCATTCTCCTAATGATGTGATCCCGTTATCAATGACATCCAATGTCCATAGTCAGGAAACCATGACTATCTATTGATCAACGAGCTAGTCAACTAGAGGATCACTAGGGACATATTGTGGTCTATGTATTCACATGTGTATTACGATTTCCGGATAATACAATTATAGCATGAATAAAAGACAATTATCACGAACAAGGAAATATAATAATAATCCTTTTATTATTGCCTCTAGGGCATATTTCCAACAGTCTCCCACTTGCACTAGAGTCAATAATCTAGTTACATTGTGATGAATCGAACACCCATAGAGTTTCGGTGTTGATCATGTTTTGCTCATGAAGAGGTTTAGTCAGCGGATCTGCGACATTCAGATCCGTATGCACTTTGCAAATTTCTATGTCTCCATCTTGAACATTTTCACGAATGGAGTTGAAGCGACACTTGATGTGCTCTGGTCTTCTTGTGAAACCAGGCTCCTTGGCAAGTGCAATAGCTCCAGTGTTGTCACGAGAAGAGTTTGATCGGCCCCGATGCATTGGGTATGACTCCTAGGTCGGTGATGAACTCCTTCACCCAAATTGCTTCACGCGCTGCCTCCGAGGCTGCCATGTACTCCGCTTCACATGTAGATCCCGCCACAACGCTTCGCTTGCAGCTGCACCAGCTTCTCGCTCCACCATTCAACATATACACGTATCCGGTTTGTGACTTAGAGTCATCCAGATCTGTGTCGAAGGCTAGCGTCGGCGTAACCCTTACGACTAGCTCTTCGTCACCTCCATAAACGAAACATATCCTTAGTCCTTTTCGGTACTTCAGGATATTCTTGACCGCTGTCCGGTGTTCCTTGCGGGATTACTTTGGTACCTTCCTACCAAACTTACGGCAAGGTTTACATCAGGTCAGTACACAGCATGGCATACATAATAGACCCTATGGCTAATGATAGGGATGACACTCATCTCTTCTATATCTTCGCCATGGTGGGACATTGAGCCGAGCTCAATTTCACACCTTGTGTCAGGCAAGAACCCTTTCTTGGACTGATCCATTTTGAACTTCTTCAATATTTTGTCAAGGTATGTGCTTTGTGAAAGACCTATGAGGCGTCTCGATCTATCTCTATAGATCTTGATGCCTAATATATAAGCAGCTTCTCCAAGGTCCTTCATTGAAAAACTCTTATTCAAGTAGGCCTTTATGCTGTCCAAAAGTTCTATATCATTTCCCATCAAAAGTATGTCATCTACATATAATATGAGAAATGCTACAGAGCTCCCACTCACTTTCTTGTAAACGCAGGCTTCTCCATAAGTCTGCATAAACCCAAACGCTTTGATCATCTCATCAAAGCGAATGTTCCAACTCCGAGATGCTTGCACCATCCCATAAATGGATCGCTGGAGCTTGCATACCTTGTTAGCATTCTTAGGGTCGACAAAACCTTCCGGCTGCATCATATACAGTTCTTCCTTAAGATAGCCATTAAGGAATGCCGTTTTAACGTCCATTTGCCATATCTCCTAATCATAGTATGCGGCAATTGCTAACATGATTCGGACGGACTTCAGCTTTGCTACGGGAGAGAAAGTCTCATCGTAGTCAACCCCTTGAACTTGCTGATAACCTTTAGCGACAAGTCGAGCTTTATAGATGGTAACATTACCATCCGCGTCCGTCTTCTTCTTAAAGATCCATTTGTTTTCTATCGCTCGCCGATCATTGGGCAAGTCTGTCAAAGTCCATACTTTGTTTTCATACATGGATCCTATCTCTGATTGCATGGCTTCAAGCCATTTGTTGGAATCTGGGCCCGCCATCGCTTCTTCATAGTTCGAAGGTTCACCGTTGTCTAACAACATGATTTCCAGGACAGGGTTGCCGTACCACTCTGGTGTGGAACGTTTCCTTGTGGACCTACGAAGTTCAGTAGCAACTTGATTTGAAGTACCTTGATCATCATCATTAATTTCCTCTCCAGTCGGTGTAGGCACCACAGGAACATTTTCCTGAGCTGCACTACTTTCCAGTTCAAGAGGTAGTACTTCATCGAGTTCTACTTTCCTCCCACTTACTCCTTTCGAGAGAAACTCTTTTTCAAGAAAGGATCCATTCTTGGCAACAAAGGTCTTGACTTCGGATCTAAGGTAGAAGGTATACCCAATGGTTTCCTTAGGGTATCCTATGAAGACGCATTTTTCCGACTTGGGTTCGAGCTTTTCAGGTTGAAGTTTCTTGACATAAGCATCGCATCCCCAAACTTTTAGAAATGACAGCTTAGGTTTCTTCCCAAACCATAATTCATACGATGTCGTCTCAACGGATTTAGACGATGCCCTATTTAAAGTGAATGTAGCTGTCTCTAGAGCGTATCCCCAAAATGATAGCGGTAAATCAATAAGAGACATCATAGATCGCACCATATCCAATAGAGTGCGATTACGATGTTCGGACACACCGTTCTGTTGAGGTGTTCCAGCGGCGTGAGTTGTGAAACGATTCCACATTTCCTTAAGCGTGTACCAAATTCGTGACTTAAATATTCTCCTCCACGATCTGATCGAAGAACTTTATTTTTCGGTCACGTTGATTCTCTACCTCATTCTGAAATTCCTTGAACTTTTCAAAGGTCTCGGACTTGTGTTTCATCAAGTAGACATACCCATATCTACTCAAGTCATCGGTGAGAGTGAGAACATAACGATATCCTCCACGAGCCTCAACGCTCATTGGACCGCACACATCGGTATGTATGATTTCCAATAAGTTGGTTGCTCGCCCATTGTTCGGAGAACGGAGTCTTGGTCATTTTGCCCATGAGGCATGGTTCGCATGTGTCAAATGATTCATAATCGAGAGACTCTAAAAGTCCATCAGAATGGAGCTTTTCATGCGCTTGACACAATGTGACCAAGGCGGGCAGTGCCACAAGTATGTGGGACTATCGTTATCAACTTTACATCTTTTGGTATTCACACTATGAATATGTGTAATATTACGTTCGAGATTCATTAAGAATAAACCATTGACCATCGGAGCATGACCATAAAACATATCTCTCATATAAATAGAACAACCATTATTCTCGGATTTAAATGAGTAGCCATCTCTCATTAAACGAGATCCTGATACAATGTTCATGCTCAAACTTGGCACTAACTAACAATTATTGAGGTTTAAAACTAATCCCGTAGGTAAATGTAGAGGTAGCGTGCCGACGACGATCACATCGACCTTGGAACCATTCCCGACGCGCATCGTCACCTCGTCCTTCGCCAGTCTCCGCTTATTCCGCAGCTCCTGTTGTGAGTTACATATATGAGCAACGGCACCGTATCAAATACCCAGGAGTTACTACGAGATCGGTAAGGTACACATCAATTACATGTATATCAAATATACCTTTAGTGTTTCGGCCTTCTTATGCGCTAAGTATTTGGGGCAGTTCCGCTTCAAAGGACCCTTCCCTTTGCAATAAAAGCACTCTGTCTCAGGCTTGGGTCCATTCTTTGACTTCTTCCCGGCAACTGGCTTACCGGGCGCGGCAACATCCTTGCCGTCCTTCTTGAAGTTCTTCTTACCCTTGCCCTTCTTGAACTTAGTGGTTTTATTGACCACCAACACTTGATGTTCTTTCTTGATTTCCACCTCTGCCGACTTCAGCATTGAAAATACTTCAGGAATAGTTTTCACCATCCCCTGCATATTGTAGTTCATCACAAAGCTCTTGTAGCTCGGTGGGAGCGACTGAAGGATTCTGTCAATGACCGCCTCGTCCGGGAGGTTAATGTCCACTGGGATAGGCGGTTGTGCAACCTGCACATTTTGAGTATGTGCTCACCGATGTAACTATTTTCCTCCATCTTACAACTATAGAACTTGTCGGAGACTTCATATCTCTCGACCGGGCATGAGCTTGGAAAACCATTTTCAGCTCCTCGAACATCTCATATGCTCCGTGTTGCTCAAAACGCTTTTGGAGCCCGGTTATAAGCTGTAAAGCATGCCGCATGAACGAGGGAGTAATCATCAAGACGAGACCGCCAAGCGTTCATAACGCCTTGGTTCTGCAGGATGGGTGCTTCACCTAGCGGTGCTTCTAGGACATATTGTTTCTTGGCTGCTATGAGGATGATCCTCGGGTTCGGACCCGATCCGAATAGTTGCTGCCATCATCTTTCAGCTTGGTTTTCTAGGAACGCGTTGAAGTTCATGGTGACATGAGCGTTGGCCATTTGATCTACAAGACATTTTGCAAAGATTTTAGACTAATGTTCATGATAATTAAGTTCATCTAATCAAATTATATAATGAACTCCCACTCAGATTTGACATCCCTCTAGTCATCTAAGTGTTACATGATCCGAGTCGACTAGGTCGTGTCCGATCATCACGTGAGACGGACTAGTCATCGTCGGTGAACATCTCCATGTTGATCGTATCTTCCATACGACTCATGTTCGACCTTTCGGTCTCTTGTGTTCGAGGCCATGTCGTACATGCTAGGCTCGTCAAGTTAACCTAAGTGTTTTGCATGTGTAAAACTGTCTTACACCCGTTGTATGTGAACGTAAGAATCTATCACACCCGATCATCACGTGGTGCTTCGAAACGACGAACTTTAGCAACGGTGCACAGTTAGGGAGAACACTTTCTTGAGATTATTATAAGGGATCATCTTATTTACTACCGTCGTTCTAAGTAAACAAGATGCAAAAACATAATAAACATCACATGCAATTATATAGTAGTGACATGATATGGCCAATATCATATAGCTCCTTTGATCTTCATCTTCGGGGCTCCATGATCATCTTGTCACCGGCATGACACCATGATCTCCATCATCATGATCTCCATCATCGTGTCTCCATGAAGTTGCTCGCCAACTATTACTTCTACTACTATGCCTAACACGTTTAGCAATAAAGTAAAGTAATTTACATGGTGTTTCTCAATGACACGCAGGTCATACAAAAATAAAGACAACTCCTATGGCTCCTTCCGGTTGTCATACTATTCGACATGCAAGTCGTGATTCCTATTACAAGAACATGATCTCATACATCACATATATATCATTCATCATTCATCACAACTTTGGCCATATCACATCACAAAACACTTGCTGCAAAAACAAGTTAGACGTCCTCTAATTGTTGTTGCAAGTTTTTACGTGGCTGCAATAGGGTTCTAGCAAGAACGTTTTCTTACCTACGTGAAAGCCACAACGTGATTTGTCAACTTCTATTTACCCTTCATAAGGACCCTTTTCATCGAATCTGCTCCAACTAAAGTGGGAGAGACAGACACCCGCTAGCCACCTTATGCAACTAGTGCATGTCAGTCGGTGGAACCTATCTCACGTAAGCATACGTGTAAGGTCGGTCCGGGCCGCTTCATCCCACAATACCGCTGAAGCAATATAAGACTAGTAGCGCCAAGAAAGTTGACAACATCTACGCCAACAACAAATTGTGTTCTACTCGTGCAATAGAGAACTACGCATAGACCTAGCTCATGATGCCACTGTTGGGGAACGTTGCATAAAATAAAATTTTCCTACGTTCACCAAGATCCATCTATGAGTTCATCTAGCAACAAGAGAGAGAGATGCATCTACATACCCTTGTAGATTGCGTGCGGAAGCGTTCAAGAGAACGGGGTTGAGGGAGTCGTTCTCGTCGTGATCCAAATCACCGGAGATCCTAGCGCCGAACGGACGGCACCTCCGCGTTCAACACACGTAACGGTCAGCGTGAGTCTCCTCCGTCTTGATCCAGCAAGGGGGAAGGAGAGGTTGATGAAGATCCAGCAGCACGACGGCGTGGTGGTGGATGCAGCAGAGAACTCGGCAGGCTTCGCCAAGCAAGCTGGGAGGAGGAAGAAGTGTAGCAGGAGAGGAGGCGCCAAGACTTGTGGTGCGGCTACCCTCCCTCCCCTTTATATAGGTCCCCTGGGCGCCCGGCCCCGAGATCAGATCTCCCAAGGGGGCGGCGGCAAGGGGAGGCTTGCCCCAAGGCAGTGGGCGCCCACCCCTAGGGTTTCCAACCCTAGGCGCATGGGGCCCAAGGCGCACCAGCCCACCAGGGCTGGTTCCTCCCACTTCATCCCACAGGCCCTCCGGATAGGTGGCCCCACCGGTGGACCTCGGACCCTTTCGGTGGTCCCGGTACAATGCCGGTGACCCCCGAAACTCTCCCGATGGCCGAAATAGCACTTCCTATATATAATTATTTACCTCCGGGCCATTCCGGAATTCCTCGTGACGTCCGGGATCTCGTCCGGGACTCTGAACAACTTTCGGTTTGCTACATACTCATATTCATACAACCCTAGTGTCACTGAACCTTAAGTGTGTAGACCCTACGGGTTCGGGAGACACGTAGACATGACCGAGACGGCTCTCCGGTCAATAACCAACAGCGGGATCTGGATACCCATGTTGGCTCCCACATGCTCCTCGATGATCTCATCGGATGAACCACGATGTCGAGGATTCAAGCAACCCCGTATACAATTCCCTTTGTCAATTGGTATGTTACTTGCCCAAGATTCGATCGTCGGTATCCCAATACCTCGCTCAATCTCGTTACGCAAGTCACTTTACTGCATCAGTAATGCATGATCCCGTGACCAAACACTTGGTCACTTTGAGCTCATTATGATGATGCATTACCGAGTGGGCCCAGTGATACCTCTCCATAATACGGAGTGACAAATCCCATACTCGATCCGTGTCAACCCAACAGACACTTTCGGAGATACCTGTAGTGCACCTTTATAGTCATCCAGTTACGTTGTGACGTTTGGTACACCCAAAGCACTCCTACGGTATCCGGGAGTTACACGATCTCATGGTCTAAGGAAAAGATACTTGACATTGGAAAAGCTCTAGCAAAACGAATTACACGATCTTGTGCTATGCTTAGGATTGGGTCTTGTCCATCACATCATTCTCCTAATGATGTGATCCCGTTATCAATGACATCCAATGTCCATAGTCAGGAAACCATGACTATCTATTGATCAACGAGCTAGTCAACTAGAGGCTCACTAGGGACATATTGTGGTCTATGTATTCACACGTGTATTATGATTTCCGGATAATACAATTATAGCATGAATAAAAGACAATTATCACGAACAAGGAAATATAATAATAATCCTTTTATTATTGCCTCTAGGGCATATTTCCAACACTTGGCAGGGGCGAAGAGGCATATCAGAGGAGCATGAGGAGCAAGCCTCCACGGCCAGAGCGCCGCCGACCGCCATGGGAAAGGAGGAGCGTCGCCGTTGTCGCCCCATCTGCCATCACCACGGCCATCGCGGCCCCGCCTCAAGAGGCGTAAGGGGTGGGAAGGAGGCGTGGCTTGAGGGAGAGGAGGCTGCGCGTGAAGATGGGGAGGAGGCGGCTAGTTCGACGAGGAGAGGAGGCGGCTAGGATGGAGTGGCGGCGGCGAGGAAAGGAGAGCACTAGGGAGAGGAAAAGGGGAAAGAGAGCGCTCGGCAAAAAAGGCTCTCTGAGATTCATTTAACAAAAAAAAAGAGATGGAAGTAGAGCACATTGCACAAGCTTCCAGAGTTGCAGAAAGAGAGAGGGAGGGGAAGAAGGATTAAGCGAAGCTCACCTTGAGTGTTGAAATCAGCCAAAATTGCCGGCCTGCTGCAGCTTCATCAAGTACCCATTTGGGACACACGACGGGCACTCTGTGCAAGCGACCCTACCCTCGAGTGCCTCATCACACCCGGCAGCGGAGGCCGTGCCTCCACCACGAAGCCTATCCAGGATGTCACCAAGCATCTCGCCGCCGATTTCGTCCGGTGTCCGCTTCTTCCTCCAGATCGGTTGGCATCCAGTCCTCCCTCCTTCTTTGGCCATATACAGTGAGACAGCATCGACAGAGCACGGGCGGACGATCTAGGTCACCACGCGACATGGACGAGGCGCTGCTCGTCTGCTGCCACTCCTCTCTCCCTGACCGACGATGAGGAAGATGCGGCAAGTCCGGAGCCGCCATGGAAGGGAAGAGGAGGAGGATCGGCGCCGCCATGAGGGAAGGGGAGGAGGATCCAGACGTTGGTAGGAGATGACGCGCCGACGGCAAGATGACTTGACCGTCACGAGGGGAGAACGACGGCGCCCTTGCCCTCACCGCCGTCCTTGGCAGGGCGGCGAAGAGGCATATCGAGGAGCATGAGGAGCAGGCCTCCACGGCGAGAGCCGCCGACCGCCATGGGAAAGGAGGGCGCCGCCGTTGTCGCCCCATCGCCATCACCACGGCCATCGCGTCCCCCCCTCAAGAGGCGGCCGAGGTGGGAAGGAGGCGGGGCTTGAGGAGAGGAGGCTGTGCGTGAAGATGGGGAGGAGGCAGCCAGTTCGACGAGGAGAGGAGGCGGCTAGGATGGAGTGGCGGCGGCGAGGAAAGGAGAGCACTAGGGAGAGGAAAAGGGGAAAGAGAGTGCTCAGCAAAAAAGGAGATGTGGCCACAGCCGCTAGTTGGGCGCAGTCCTTCATCCTTTATATGTTAAATGCGAAGCAAAGGGAATGTTGTACGTAAACAAAAGGTTTACTCGATAATGAGTCATGTAAGTGTAGGAGTTGACCAAAAAAGTTCCACGTCATGACTTCACTCTACCGAACCTGCGGGGTCACACGCTTAAGATTCACCAGTTTGTTGAGTACTAGAAGTGCTAGGACCTTGAGAGAAATTCACTGGAAAAGTTTTATGGAGATCGAAAATGTTTCGGAGAGAGAATCGAAAGTGTTTGAAGAAAACGAGAGGTGCCTAGGAAAACCGAGAATGTCCAAGGACACCCGAAAGGCCACCCGATGTTCCGTTAATATTTTGTTACATGTTTAGCATTTTTTAAATACATGATTATCATTTTTCAAATATAAGCTTTTGAACATATTTTCAAATAATATGTTCTGAACATTTTGAATATGTGTTAAACATTTCTTGAATAATACAAAATATTTTTTCAACTATAAGAACACTTTTAAAATGCCACGATCACATTTTTTGAAACATGTGAACATCTAATTAATATACAATGTACATTTCTTGAATGGTACGGAACATTTGTTTTGAATTACATGCACATTTTCTATTTGTCAAATATTTTTTAATTGCCATGTGCATTTTATTTAAGCATGAGAAATTTTTCTAAATTGCACGAACAGTTTTTTAATGTCATCCACAATTTTTAACACTGATTAACATTTATTTGAATGTGCAATGATTTTTTATAAAAATTTAAGTAATATATTTGCCACTTCAGAAATATAAGTAACAATAATTAGAGAATAGATATATAAAAAATCATGCGCTACAGGCCCAACACACTTCCCATGATAATCAGCCGAACCATAAAGGGAGGCTTTTGGCGTGCGACCTCCATGG
The DNA here is from genome assembly GCA_021605205.1 of Aegilops longissima. Taxonomy (NCBI): domain Eukaryota; kingdom Viridiplantae; phylum Streptophyta; class Magnoliopsida; order Poales; family Poaceae; genus Aegilops; species Aegilops longissima. Next base: position 650,906,300 of record CM038677.1, on the reverse strand, counting down.
AGGTGGATATTTTGAAAAAATCAATAATTACATTCTGGAGTTTCAAAAAATTCTGAAAATATTTATACACATTCATATGGATGTATTATACATCTGTATCAAATCTGACAACGAAATACATTATGGTGAGAACTACACAAAAAAGAGAAAATCCTGCATTTCTAATAGTGAACAGTGTCTGCATTGTTCATCAGTTTGAAAAACGTGATTTGTCTTTTTTGTGTAGCTCTCATCATAATGTATTTCATCTTCAAAACTTACACACATGTAGAATACATCCATGTTAACAGGTATGTTTTTTTTTAGAATTTTTTGAAACTTCGATTTATTTCAAAATACCCACCTCCATGGAGGTTGCCCGCCATTTTGGAATTTTGCGGGGCTGATGAGACTTCTAAGCAAGTCTATGTCTCGCCTTCAGGGCGAAGCTATACCTCGCTTGACGTGAGTTGGATGTCAGCCTCGCTTGACGGAGCGCCATATTGGTCAGCCAAGCCCGCGTGAGGCCGAAGCCACGTTCTTTTTTCTGTTTTCTTATCGCGTTTCTTGTTTTTAATTTTTTTCCCTTCCTATTACGTTTTTTTCATATTTTTTGTTTTTTACATTTTTTACTTTCAAACATTTGAATAGATAAACTGCAAAAACACTTTACATAAATCATTTTTAAAATTTTAATCAAGCATTTTAAAAATATTAAATGTATATAGAGAAAATCTTTCTCATGTATACAAAATATTTGCAATGTGCCTGTAAAAGTTGATCATGTATTTAAAAATATATTCATACAAGCATTTGAAAAATATTAATCAAGGATTTAGAAAATGTTAAATATGTATAGAAAAATGTTTATCATGTATTAAAAAATACCAAACTTGTAATTAAAAATGTTAATCAAGCATTTGATTTTTTTGAAAAGTGTATAGAAAAAGCTGCCCATATATTAGATTTTTAAATATGGTCTATGAAAATTATAATCAAGCAATTGAAAAATTCTGAATGTGTATAGGAAAATGTTGACCATGTATTCATAAAATGTTATTCTTGTATTTGAACTTTTTAATCAAGAATATGAGAAAATATGAAATGCGATAGAGAAAATATTTGACCATGTATTCAAAAAATGTTTTGTGTATTTGGAAAATGTTAATCAAATATTTGGAAAAGAAGTCAAATGTATATGGAAAAATGTTTCACCATGTATTTTTTCATTTTTATTTAAAAAGGTTAATCAAACATTCGAAAAAATGTTAAATGTGTATTGTAAAAATGTTGCCCATCTATCAAAAAGAGCTAACCTGGTATTTGAAACATGTTTATAATGCATATGAAAAATGTTAAACGTGTCTAGAAAGAATGTTGACCATGTATTCAAGAAATGTTAATCTTGTATTTCAAAAATATGAAGCGTGTATTAAATAAATATATTAGATATATACCAAAAAGTTGTATAGATAAGCAGTGAAATCCCGGGAGAAAACAAAAGAAAACCTGTCAAAACAAGGGGAAAAACCGAACAATATTGAAATAGAAGAAAAAAAACACTAAGAAAGAAACGAAGAAAAAAGAAAACCCCAATAAAAACATAGAAAGAAACAAAGAAAAACCGGTGAAAAAATAAGAAAAAAAACCTAGAAACCAGTGAAAACTCGTCTCTTTTCCTTTAACTTGGTCACGCGCTACTTACTTAACACGAACACACCAGTGTCCTAGTGGCTAGCAAGGTACATTGCACCAAGTTGTTACTGGGATTGATCCTCGCTCACTCCCTTTTTCCTTTTCTCTACTGAATTTCTTTTAAGATCGCGTGAATGGGCCGGCCCGCAACTACAAAGACTTCAGGCGATCGAAGGAAGATTTGCTATATGCGAGATATAGCTTTGCATCGCTTGTTGGCCCGTAACTATAAACGCTTCAGACGAGGCTGAAGGAAGACTCGCAATAAGCGAGATATAGCCTTTGCGTCGCCTTTAGCAAGATGAAAGCTGAGCACAACTACAGAGAACGAACGGTAGTGGGCTAGCCGTAGTAGTCATGTGGTTTTGTCACATTGACGTCGCACACGTTCGGTTTCTTCATTTTACTATATATTTTAAAAAGCCAAATACATATATTATGAAAATTAATTTAGTTAGTGCTTTAAAAATGTTCGTCGTTTATTTAAAAAATGTTCATGTAGCGTAAATAAAAACGTTTCCTGAACATTTAGAAAATGTTTGTACCATTCAAACACAATATGTGACATTTCTAAAATGTTCATGCATTTAAAAAGTATTATGTGATATTTTATAATTAGGTTTACAACGAAAACAAAAGTGGTGTAATTAAAAAGTAAATTATGCATCATTCAAAATGAGTGTACATTACATTTTAGAAATGATCACGCATTTAAAAAATATGTTTATCGCATTAAAAACAATTGAGTGTACAATGTAAAAATTATATGCAAAATTTAGAAAGAAAGCCGTCTTGTGAAAAATATATTTCAACGTGTATCTGAAAATATTTAACACGTATTCGAAATAAGGTTTAAAAATCTTAATTGGATAATGTCAATCATGTTTAAGTAAATGTTAATCATATAAGAAAATAATTTAGGTGTACACCCAAATATACTATGTGTATGCAAAAGTAGACATCAACACATATATTCGAAAAAAAGTAAGTTTTACTTATAAATGTTCCTAAAGTATACAGAAAATGTACAATGTGTATAAAAGAACAGATATGTGCTAAAAAAGACTGAAACAAAAATATATAGAAAACTGAAGAAAGAAATAACAAAATCTGAATAAAAAGAAGAAAGAGGAAAAATGAGTATGATAGAAAAACTAGAGAGGAAAAAGAAAACCCTATAAAAACGGATGCTAAACAGTAAAAAAAAAACCCCGATAAAAACTACCCAAAAAACTCGCGTGCACTCGCATCGGGCTGTAAACTAGCTGTCGCCAAGGCCCCGAGCCCAGGAGAAGCGCGGCTCCCCAGCGGGCCTGGGCCGTTGGGCTAGTTTCCTGGTCCCCCTTGCCAGTCCGTTTCGTCTTGGATCCCCGAAGGCGAGCGGACTGCCTTGCTCCACCACATCACCGGCGCTCGCCCTTCTCCCCCTCGCAATCGCATCGCGTCGCATCGCCCGGATTCTTATTCCTCCGCGGAAACCTCACGCAATCCCAACAGATATCCCCCCTCCGAATCCCATCCCCTCTCCGCGGTAATCTGATCGGATCGTAGCCCTTTCTGCGTCTCATCCATCCCGTCTCGGATCCCCTCTCCCCTCTCCTCACGCCCTCATAAGCGACTTTCCCCCTCCTTGGTTCTTGATTGCAGCAGCGACTCCTGGCCGGTGGTGCTTCGCCGGCAGTCTCCTCGCGTCCGTACCTTCGCAATTCAGGCCATTGGTTTGGTTTCTGAGGTACGAGCAGTAGAATTCCAGAGATTCTGGGCGCGCGCCATCTAGATCCGCCACCGTGTATATTTTTGTGTAGTGTTGGAACTGGAACCTGTCAATGCTGTTGGCTGTCTGTTAGCTTGGAACCAGGGCTTACTCGAAAGAAAATCCAGCGCCACTTATAATGAATAAATAACTGCACCAGTGATGCAGCTAGGTTAATGTTTCGCTGTAAAGTTTCGAGCTTGTGGATGATCCTGAAATTTTAGCTGGGATCCATTGGATTTGGATAAGGAGCTAAATAGTGTTACTTTCCTTGTCGTTCTAGTTCTCCCTTAGGGAGAATTACGATCTTGTGCATTTGATTATGCGGCTCAAATAGTTTCCCTTCATACTCGCTTATGTTTTTTACAGATAATAACAGGTCCAAGAGAAGTAGAAGCAAAGGTCCACTCAAGATGGTATGATTACTTCAACCGCCCTAGAAGTTTCCTATGCAAGTCAGTGCCATGGATATTATATTAGACAATTAGGTTGTATATACCCGCAAAAAAGAGAGAAGAGAATTAGGTTGTATATGTGACTATAGTTCATATTTGTATGCTTGGTGCCAAGTTCCTATTTCTGCCTACAAATGCCAACATAGGGTTCAGGTGTGGCATTTGATAGATGAATCTGGTTATGGTCATACTCTTTAAAGGATTCTTTTGAATATCAGTTGATTTAAGTCATTGCTAGTCTGACCATACTAATAATAACTGATCCGGAGATAACTTTGGGCGCAACTAAAATAGGTCATCCTGAAAAAATAAATTTCACATTGAATTAATTTTAGTACACAGTACTTTTGTTTACACCTCGAGTGAATTAATAGTAATACACTTACGTGAACTGGGAAGGGGAGCCTTGGCGCAGTGGTAAAGCTGTTGCCTTGTGACCATGAGGTCACGGGTTCTGGAAACAGTCTCTTGCGGACAAAAGACCCTTCCCGGACCCTGCGCAAGCAGGAGCTACGTGCACCAGGCTGCCTCTACACTTACGTGAACTGGACTAACTAATCATTGGATCATCCCTTCATGTATGTATGATTGGTCTTTCTTATTGAATAGTTTGCAAAATATTTCACACCTTAACGCAAATGCTCATGTCTGCAGGTTAATCTTGTTTAACTTTGTTCCTGAGCCATGGCGTTCGTAATTATTGTATTGTGGTCCTTTTTCATTCTTAGTTTAAAACAGCTTTTTTGAACAGATGCCACAGTAGTTAGTTTCTCTCATATTTGGTGTAGTTCGCATATGCTAACCCATTTTTTCTCTTATACAGTTTTACGCGGGATATGGGTACCATGCTAGTAATTTTGAGCAAACGTACCGCTGCTATCCTGCATCCTTTTTTGACAAGGTATTTTACTTGCGGTATCAATTTTATCTGCTACTCCCTCCGTCCCATAATATAAGAACGTTTTTGACACTACACTAATGTTAAAAATGCTCTTATATTATGGGACGGAGGGAGTAGTACCTAGCAGTGCCAGAATCTGAATTGTATTTAACCATCTTTCTGAATTTTTACATTTTCCAGCCACACCTGGAAGGTGGTGACAAAGGTAAGTCTTGGAGCCTCTTCTCTCCTCTTATTCTTCAGTTTCAATATGACTTAACTCTGATATAGTTCTATCTTTTCCAATGCAGTAATAATGCCGCCATCTGCTCTTGATCGTCTGGGTAATGCTCAAATCCTCCTCCATTAGACCTTAGGCTGAACGACGTAGCTTCATATTGTTGACTTTAATCACTCTGAGAGAATATTATTATGTGCATTTGTAACTGTTTGGTTTTGATTTAACAGCTTCCCTGCACATTGAGTATCCTATGCTATTTGAACTGCACAATGGTGTCACCGACAGGATTTCACACTGTGGTGTATTGGAGTTTGTAGCAGAAGAAGGCATGATCATCATGCCCTACTGGGTATGTGCTATCAGTGAACTTGCTTTACTGCTCTCTTCAGTTAAAAAGTATTCCAACTAGTTGTTACATAATTTTTCTCATATGTATAGATGATGCAAAACATGCTTCTGCAAGAGGGTGACATTGTGCGTGTCAAGAATGCTACTCTTCCCAAGGGTACATATGTGAAGCTGCAGCCTCACACGACTGATTTCCTGGACATCTCGAATCCCAAAGCCATGTCAGTAGCTAGACGTTTGCACTAAAAGCCATTCATTCTTTTTGCCATTCACCATGTTAATAACTGATAACTTTGTGCTAGAGTTGTCTATTAAAGTCCCTTAATCCATTTTGTCATCATTAATATGCTTGTGTAACTTTGCAGCTTGGAGAAAACTCTAAGAAACTTCTCTTGCTTAACCACGGGCGACAGCATCATGGTAGCTTACAACAACAAACAGTATTATATTGATATTGTTGAAGCAAAACCTGCTTCTGCAGTTAGCATTATTGAGACAGACTGTGAAGTGGACTTTGCACCTCCTCTTGATTACAAAGAACCTGAAAAACCACAGCGTCCCATAGTTCCTGCAGGCAAGGCACCTGCTGAAGGTGTGTGTTTTTTACTCTTGTCAAAATCATAGTTGCTGAATGTGATTGCGTTTTACCTTATTGTTCAACAAATTTATTGTTCCTGTCTGGCGTAGATTTTATAGCTGCAGATCTGTTTGCTGGTGTTGCCACCTGGAAATGGAAATAATATTTTACATAAATAAAGACATCGGTCACTCTGATGCTGTATTTTATGTTTATTAGTCTGCTTCAAAGTATTGGTGGACATTTTATGCCACTTTTCTATATGCTGCTTTAGATAGTTGTGATATTTACCCTTTTGAAACTATGTTGTTGTTTTGGCAATCTTCAGATCAAGAGGCTGTTGTTGAAGATGAACAAAAGTTCAAACCATTCACTGGTTCAGGAAAACGGTTGGATGGTAAGGGCCCAAAACAACCAGCACCTGGAGCTTCTTCGGCCGCTGCGGCTGCACGTTCTGCACCTTCAGACTCGAACAAAAGGGCAAATCAGCAAACCGCATCACCTTCAGGAGCCAGCACATCAACGCGCCAGAAAACAGGAAAGCTTGTGTTTGGTTCAAGTGCAAGCAGCAAGAAAGAAGCAGAAGCACAGAAGGTAGTTTCTGCTATTTTTCAAACTGTTCATATGCTCTTTTTCTCTACTGAATATTTTTACTTTGGCAAGTTAAACCTTTAAAGTTAATTCCGGATGCTAAAATGATTCCAGAATCATTTATGTGCATAAAGTAAATTTAATTTAAAGGTTGCAATTCTGTATGACATTTCTGTAAGAAAACAAGATATTTAACATAATCTTAGTTGCTGATTTCTGTTAACTTATTGCTAACAGGAGCCTGCCAAAGGGAGCGAGCCTCCGAAGAAGGAAGAGCCGAAGTTCAACGCGTTCACTGGAAAGAGCTACTCTTTGAAGCGCTAGCTACTGCTGGTATTTATTGTCAGCGACAACTTTGGCAAATCGAACACGCTATCTTTCTTGGAAGTTGTCTGGTTACCGTGGTAGCTGTAGTGAACTCTGTATCTCCACTTCGCATTCGTCTGAATCAGCACACCCACCGCGTGTGATAGAAAAAACGAAGTGATAAACGGTTTAGACAATCATTTCTCAACAATTTGCCAGTATGCATTCTTGGTATTCTGTTCCAGCCTAGTCTTATCAGTTGCTTTCAGACCCATGATTCAAAATTGTGACTAGTAGGAAATCAAAGCGATGATGATATGACATGAACTATGGGGCTCGGTGGCAGGCAAGATTTGCTTGGGCAATCAATGTTGGGCCCAACATTAAGCCACCTCTTCCCACGGAGTTCTTGTCCCCATGACCAGTATCAGCAGAGGCAAGACCTGTAAGCATCAAGCCAGCCAAGGGAGTCTGGCTACCATAAAAAAGACCTGTCAGCGTGCTGATTACTCAACAGAGTGCAGCTGATTAAAGTAGGCCAACAGTATATGTGTGTTGTTTGGCAATGAAACGGCTGTCGTCGTTCTGGACTTCTGGTGCTTCGGCGTCAATAGATTGTGATTGATCCACTGATGAAGAAAACTACTCTATCATTTGACCTGCGATGACAAAAAGTCCATGGCATCAAAATGGTATCACTGACTGATTGTGACATGTAATAAATTTTTCATGCTTGTCTGTCACTGAACTTCCCGGGTCTTTACTGAAGAAACAAGAGCTCCCATATCTCCAACTACTTGGCCTAGCTGGGTGGCTCTTGGTATTGAAAGCTTCCGGATGGCAAGTGAAATGATACTCCGGCGAGATCCAGGGTCTTTGCTCAGCCCCAGCACCCATCCATCATCACGCTGCCTTGGTCCTGCCATTTTGTACTAGAGCTACAGCCACTCCCTTGCTCTTCCTAGACCCGGTACTCCGGCGCAGATCTGTGTGCTAGGCCGATGCATAGTCCATGGATCGAACCTGTACTCCGGCGCAAATTTGTGCACTAGCCGATGCATGGTCCATGGATCCATAGGGTGAACCTCAAACTGCACCCTGCTTGTGAAAGAAGCAACTCCGAATGCTTTAGGCAATTGTCTAATTAATAACACTGCTACACGAGTACTCCTCCTATAGCTTAGCCATAATGTCCCAGTTTAGTATTAGGATTCATTGTGTAACAGTTGTCGAGTCCACAAGGTTCTGTCTACAACAACCGATGAGTTTTTCTTGCGTCTCGTCATCAATCCCCGACCTACGATTCATCCTTCCCTCACTGCCCTCCGGAAGTCTCAACTCCCACAGCTTCCTCCCTAAATGTTGCCCATGTTATGTATGTTCATTCATGCAGCGATGCAGACCGAGCACAGACTCCACAGCACTCTTGATGGACACGCATCGGAAACGAGCTGGTCTGACCTCCCTGACAGTTAGTTTTTGATTGTGCACCAGCTTTACCCGTTTATAAGCTAGACTTGTGGCAAATCGCCAAACCTACACATGGTGCTCTGCCTCTGCGATAGCGCCATGTACCAAAACTGGCTCTCTGACCATGACCGTGGGAAGCACTGGCAAACTCGGTGGCACTGAGTAAAAGCAACTTAACCGATTTGAGTAGCAGCAAAAGGCTGGGGCCCCACGGCCTTTTTTTGCTTGCCAAGTTACCAGCCCTGACCTAACCATGCATCAACAACGACGGTATCCTACTCCACCAGGCAGGAAAAGGTCAAGAAAACTTATCATGAGTGCCTAGTTGCATATCATACTTGTCACTTGTCAGTGTTATCCCCGCCCATGGAAATGCATGCATGCATGCGCACCATCAGTCCAAAGATGATGCATCCTAATCGCCGCGGTCTAATCTAATGGCAAGCGAAGTGGCTGCGTCCCCATGACGTCGCCGTTTTGTTTGCATCGCCGACGGAGGGAGCTCTTCTTGTTGCGCTGCTGTTGTTGGGAGTGGCCACCGATGGATATGGAATCGACAGGACCGAGGCTCGCGGCCACGAGCGTCGACATGTTTGGAGGCCAAGCAACAAGCGCTCTATGCTATAGTAGTACTATCTTTTTTTGCCTCGTCTTTTTGTGGGTGCGCGTCGTCTTCAGGTAGCACGTCTTCAAGTAGCCGGGCCGGTGGTTGCTTCTTTCTCCTTTCTCTCGAGAGCTCGTGTGCGTGCACTCGGTTCTCCACCCGAAATGATGGTGGTTAGGCGCCAAAGCATGCATGTGTGCGTCGCCTAAAGCGGGATTTGTTTGCCTCGCGTGTCCTCATCGAAGGAGCACCGAATAATTGTGGCCTCTGTTCGATGATTAGGACGCACGATCGTCATTTTTTTTCGGACATTACGGTTGGGGTACGAGTATCTTAATTGCTCATGTGTCCCCCAGTCCCCGTCGTGCTAAGCTTTTGGATGATTTTTGTTGATTCGTGGGGTTTAATAAGGTTTTGGAGCTAAGGGGTTTAAGCAAGTGTCGGCTGGCGCCATTTCTACCCGGAGCAAGTCTATAGTAGTGCATAAAACTCACTGTTTAGCACATCATCACTCTCCCCTCTCCTTGATTATCTAGTCGTATAAGTACACCCAACCGGTGCCCAAAAATTTGGTGCAGCCGGCCTACACGCGGCCCCTATCCCTAATTTCCTCTCGATTGTCCCACGTGTCTGCGTGCCAATCCTGGGTAGTTTTCAAGAAAGGATGGCTTTTATTAGCTTAAAATGCCGGTTCTGAATAGTTAGCTACTCTCTCCGTTCCACAATATAAGATCGTTTTTTAACACTAGAAATTCCGTTCCTACACGGCTACACCTCGTCTTTCTTCAAGGATTAATCTGACTGTACCAAGGAAACACGCTCCAGTCAAACCAAACGCGATGCATCATAGAATGCAATCGAGCATAATTAAGAAGCTCTCGTGTAATAATCTGCCGACCGATGAAGCAAGACGTAACGATCGAGCAGACAAATCAGGTAAGTGCAAAAGCAACAAGCAAGCACGTAGTGACTTGATCGAGTCACCTCGACCCTTTCTCGTCCGAAAGCGACGCCCTAACGGACGACGTGCAGGTGAGGTTTACAGAAAAGCTAGCATAGCATGGAATCCGAGAGAGCGATCGATCGAGCGGCCGGTGTGCATGCGATGCTTAGAAACCACGTAAAATTACTGCTAGCTAGCTGTCCTTTTACCAAAGAAAACGTAATTTAGCCGAGGTATCTGCATATAAAATTTGTCTTGTCGACTGGGGTGGCTCGGCATAACAGAAAACAATTGACACGACACGACAAGCCACCTCCACATACGACGACATGCACCAACAAAGCTACCAATGCATGCATGTGAACCCGTGACGGTAATACTCCCTCCGTTCCTAAATAATTATCTTTCTAGAGATTTCAATAGTCGACTACATACGAAGAAATGAGTGAACTCGCGACTCTAAAACACGCCTACATACATCCATACGTCAGAAATTCATTTGAGATGGCTAGAAAGACAATTATTTGGGAACGCAGGGAGTATAAGCTGGCAGGTCGATTTTTGGAAAATGCATGCAACGTTCTCGATCCCATTACCTGTCGTTGTTTACCCACCTAATTTCAGAACGGAAAGAGGCTACTGATCTTTCTTTAATAAGGTACGATATCAAGGTTAATCTGATAGTTCTTGTCTCCGCGTGCAAAAGTTGATAATACATGCAGCCCATGATAGAATAACAGGAGCATGCGTCCATGCATGCTCTTAGAGCAACTCTGTCCGAGCCGCCAGCCATATGACAGATTATGTCATATGAAGCACGCTTTTTATGGATATGAAGGTTGTGCAAGTGAGGCGTAAACTCAGAATCGCCAAGTTTCAGCCTCCATAATTTAAACAGTCCAACTCCCTTCAAATTTAAATGTTTACCACATCGAGCAAACATGCATATGGTTTTCGACAAGTTGCATGAACAAAAGGATTTCACCCGCGACATGTACAATTCACATGTTGCCGTTGTGTGACTGTCCCCTCCTTTGAGTTTCATAAAAATGAATGATCAAATCTCGCCCCCCCTTTGAAAAGAATCTCACGCCACCGGATCAATTAGGTTTGGATCCAACATGAGGAACCGATTCTGCTTGGCCATGCGATCAACTCTCACCCGATCCTCCTTAGTTTGGAGTCTATGTGCCTCCATCTCTTGCTTAATTCGGAGTCAACGCACCTCCATCTCTTTCTGACACGCTCTATCCTCTTGCATTTCATCCCATCTCGCCCTCTTCTCTTGGTTCTTCTTCTCCTCCATCTCTATTTTTTTTCTTACTTCCTCTTCCCGGCTTACTCGGTTCTTGCCCTGATCAATCGATCTATTTTTTTTCATCGCCTCCACCTCTCCTTCTATCTTGAGTTTCAGTTTTTTCGCTTTCTCCCGCCGGGCTAACCCGTGCTAAATGGCGGAATGGTACTTCGAGGCACCTTTGCCCTTTCTTGTCTATCAATATCATCTGCGCCATCGTCCATCTTTGAAGAAGAATTGGTGCACTTCCCAGCTTTTGGATTGCCATCATCATTCCTCAACTTCCACTTCTCATGCTCTTCCAACAAATCCCAACAATGTTGGAGGCCAAATGGTTTGCCCTTCGACTTGGGCATTTGGTTGTACCTCTCCTGGTCTTTAAACAAACAAATGCACAAATTCATGAGAATGATCAAAGTACTACAAATGTTGCAATAAAAAACAAGATTGCTTACATATTGATCGATGGTGACACCACTAGGAGGAAGCGTGCTTCACTTGCTCCTTTCCACCCGCCCAATGGCTGCTTATCTCTTGAATCGTACCCCATCGGTTCGTGAGAGATTTGTGTCTACGTCCGTCCTCCTCCCAACATGATGTTTGGAACGCTCCTCGATGCGCTTCCAATACTTTGCCACCGATTGTGATAGAGGTAAATGTGTCCCGTCTTTCGATGAGAAGGTGATTATCGTTTCGGAGGAGTAGACCTTGATGACCCGACTACGAACGTGTGAGGACGTCGCGCCTTAGCAATTGCTAAACCAACTCCAAAAGGTTATTGACCACGCCGGAGCATGATCAACCTAACCACGAAGGTCTATTTCCTGCAAGCAAACAAAAAACAAGCAAGAAACTAAGATTGCAATCTGGATATTGCGAATATAAGATGAAAGATTTATTGATCAAGGTGGGGTTATGTGGCGTCTTGGTCTGGTCGTTGAACACAAACGAAGTACGCGATGTTGCAGCTATGGCGAGCTTTTAATCTAAACAAAACCCAAAGTCTAAACGACGCCCTAAGGACTGTATATATGGAGGAAGAGTGGGGAATTTCGTGGCCCTTGGGGGAGGGGTCCGAAACCAACCCTATCTCTTGTTTTCCCACACGTACGGACTCTAAAAACAGCCTATACTCAAGTATTTCGAAATTACATGGGCCTGGCCCAAAAATAAGGTGGCGCAGCACCTAAAATAAGCTATGGACGAAATTTATGGAGGGGCGTCTTGTATATTTCGTCGATGTCCTTGAAAGTCATCACGGAGGCTTCAAAGTGCTCAAATATGCACTAGAAATGCCATTCTGGATCCTTTCGCGCGCGCCTTCATCTCCATGCTTGATCCTGCTCCAGTGTTCATCCCTCTTGTCCATGCTAGACCCTTCATTAGTAATCAACACAAATGTATCCAATTTAGGCAGCATCATATTCTCATGAACATTAGAATTGTCACCAAGAAACGAAAGTACCTGATAATTCAATTGGCGTGCGCGAGCTCTAGTAATTGGTCCAGTATGTATAGCAACAGTGATTATGGATGTAACAATGGTATTGATGTCGTCATCATCCTCCCCTTCTTGAAATGAAGTCGTCCTCGATGGAAGCTCATCTTCCTCACCCAAATAAGGCTTCAAATCTGCAATGTTAAAAGTGGGACTAATCCCAAATTCTGCAGGCAGCTCAAGTTTATATGCATTATCATTTATTTTCTCTAACACCTTAAAAAGACCATCAGCATGTGGCATTAGCTTTGATGCAAATCAGGAAACCTATCCTTACGCAAATGTAACCAAACAAGATCTCCAGGTGCAAACACAACACGTTTTCTACCCTTATCTCCAGCAAGTTTATATTTAGCATTCATACGCTCAATGTTCTCCTTAGTTAACTCATGCATTTTTAAGATCAATTCACCACGTTGTTTAACACCAAAATTAACCTTCTTCGAAGATGGAAGAGGCAAAAAATCAATAGGTGCACGAGGTAGGAAACCATACACAATTTCAAAAGGGCACATCTTAGTAGTAGAATGCAGTGAACGATTATAAGAAAATTCAATATGAGGTAAGCATTCTTCCCACATTTTCTTCTTATTCTTCAAAACAGCCCTAAGCATAGTAGACAATGTTCTATTGACTACTTCAGTTTGTACATCAGTTTGGGGGTGACAAGTGATACAAAAAAGTAGTTTAGTCCCCAACTTAGTCCATAAACATCTCCAAAAGTGGCTAAGAAATTTAGTATCACAATCTGAAACAATCCAAAAGTGCCAGGGTGGATACATAGAGGCGTATCATGAGCTTCTTTCATAACCTTCTGAGTCATATTCAGATTTTCCTTCTTACACGGCACCACTAGGCGGCCTTTGAAGTACAAGGCGCCATCATCAGCAATAGTGAAGGACGAGGGATTTCCTTTCCTGATGTCTTGTTTAAGCTTGTAGACTTCAGAGTCAAATCCCTGCATTGTCTTTATGGTGCCCACGAGATCGGGTTCAACAGCCAGGTATAGAGGAACCTGGGGAACAACACGGAGATTCATCTTATGGAACTCCGGAGGAGGGGAGCGAGTGCACCGGAGGAACAATATGGAGGTTCATTTTTCAATTCTTCAACAAGTGGGGCTGAACTTTGTGAACCTCAAGGTGGTTGCAGAAGACTTGTGGCTCAAGGCATCAGCCATTACATTAGCCTTGCTCGGCGATAGGAAATACCCAAATCAAAGTCTGCAGCAGTCTCCATCCATCTCTGCCGACGGAGGTTCAGGTCTGGCTGGGTAAAGCAGATACTTCAGACTTTGGTGGTCGGTGAAGATCTCGCAACGATTACGAGAAGGTAATGTCGCCATCGCTTAGTGCATGAATGACGGCAGCAAGTTCGAGGTCATGAACTGGGTAGTTCTCCTCGTGAGGGCGAATGTCGAGAGGCATAAGCAACCACTTTGCGCTCTTGCATTAGGACACCGCCTAATCCTTGACGAGAAGCGCCGCAAATAAATGACGAAGTCCTTCTTAGTATCGGGAGGAGCTAGCATCGGGCGAAGTCAACTTGTCTTTGAGTGCTCGGAAACTTTCCGACATTTATCCGTCCATTGGAATTTGACGCCTTATGCAACAAAGTTAGTCGAGGCTCGACAATCTTGGAGAAGTTCTCATTTAATCGACGACAATAGTCAAGCGAGACCGAGAAAACTTCGACTTGCTTAACGCTCTTGGAGGAGTCCAATCGAGAATAGCCTCGAACTCGTTCAGGTTGACGGCAATACCATCCTTAGAAATGACATGCCCAAGATAGGTTACTTCGGAAGCCGAATTCACATTTGGAGAACTTGGCATAGAGTTGATGCTCTCGTAGCTTTTCCAAAGACAAGACGAAGATGTTCAAGATGTTCTTCTTCATTCTTGAAAAGATCAGATATCATCCAGATAAACCACACATTTAACTTGTCGAGGTAATCCATGAATATATAGTTCATCAAAGCGAGAGAAGGTGGCTGGAGCATTGGTTGCCGAAGACATGACGGTGTACTCGTAAGAACCATAACGAGTCACAAATGCGGTCTTGGGGATATCCTCCTCACGAACACGGATCTGGTGGTAACCCAACCTCAAGTTGAGTTTCGAGAACACCGACGAACCAGCCGCTTGATCATAAAGATCATTGATCCGAGGAAGAGGATACTTATTCGAATGGTAGCTTGATTTATAGGACGGTAGTCTTGGACCAATCGGTTTGTCCCATCCTTCTTCTTGACAAAGAGAGAAGGTGCTCCCCAAGGTGAGCAACTTGGGCTAATGAAGCCACTTTGAAGAGATTTGTCGATTTCCTCCTTTAGCTCAAGGAGTTCATGCGGCGGCATCTTGTAGGGACGCTTGGCTATAGGAGTGGTGCCGGTTTCAAGTCGATGACGAATTCGACAGCTCTAGCGGGGAATCCTCGAAGTTCTTCAGAAAACGCCCGGAAATCGCGAACGACAGAATGTTTTCAATGCCCTCGAGGGTGCGGCGCTCAATGCATTCAATGCATAGAGCCTTGCCTCGCATTTTGCACCAGATGAGCTTGGTAAGTGACTATTTCATCCGAAGGGTGTAGCAGATGGGCGGTCTTCGTGGCGCAAACTATGGAAGCAAGATGCGCCTTTAACCAATTCATTCCTGTAATGAGGTCGATGCTACAAGACTTCAAAGACGATGGGAGAGACAAGGAATTCCAGTCCTTCGATTTCAACGGGACGCGCTGCAAATCATGGAGGTCCGACATTGGCCCGCAGGGTGTGTACTAATAGTGAAGCATTCATGTCTTCACTTTTAATGCCATGCATGAATGCAAAGTCTTGAGACATGAATGAATGTGATGCCCTCAGATCAAATAAAACGCATGTCGGTACTGAATTTACGAGAAGTGTACCCATCACAAGAGCAGGTTGGTCTTGAGCTTCATTCAGATCAACGTGGTTGGCCCGAGCTTGCCCATAAGACTTGCCGGTGTTGTTGCGGTTCGGTGTTTCCACGGCCACCGCTTTGGAAGGGCCGATTGATTACGGTTCGTTGCATTCTCTAGCACGGTGCCTCGTTGTCCGCACCAAGCATAAGCCATTATTGGGAGGAACAGAGCTTGGGGTGGTGGAGCTGGAAGCTTCGCTGCTTAGTTGTAGGCGCACGAGGTGTAGCATAGTTCGCTTTGAAGCGGTGCATTCGGCCGGTACATGCTGTTGGGAATCCATATCTTGCGCTTCTGCGAGGACGGGCCCAAGATGAGCCCGTGTCACGGTTGCGCTCGTTAGAGCTCTGGTATTCTGCGCACCAGTTTCGACATTGATAGCTTTGTTCACCAAGGTGGCGAAATCAGCAAAGTCGTGCACTAGAAGTGCGAGCTTGATGTCGACTTGAAGACCGTCACGGAACTTCTCCGCTCTGCGGCATCGGTTGCAATATCCTCTTGACATAGCGAGACAAGTCCAGAACTCGCCGATAGGCTTCAACAGTCTTGTTGCCTTGGGTGAGGTTATGAACTCACGCTTCTTCCGGTCCATGACCCTTGAGGGATGAAGCGGGCACGGAAGGCAGCTCGAAGTCCGCCAGTGATGAGTGTTCCAACTGGCAGAGTACGACGGTGGCTGTCCCACCATTGAGCTGCGGGTCCCTTCAGAAGAAGGATGCAAAGGTGACATAGTCGGTGGGCTACATCAGCAGATTCCATCTCATAGGTGATGTCATGGAGCCACCATCGAGATCCGATGGCTGAGTTGAGCTGCGGTACACTGGGGTTCAGCGTATGAAACTCGTAGAGTTGTTCCGCTTGGGTGCTGGTTCATATTGGGGCGAGGAACTGAGCCATCATGTTCTCCATGAACTGGCGATTCATCTCAAGCTGTTGGACCATACCAGCCATGTACTCGGCGGTGGTGGGAAGTTGGCACCACGACCACGACTGCTGGCCTAACCATCCCGCTATTATATAACAGGTAGTTCAAGATTTGAGAAATTAAGCAAGAGACAAGAATCATTCACGATGAAACATGCATAATGAAAGCAGCATGATGGGAACTACATAGTAGTTGGCATATCTTACAAAAGGAATCATGCATAGAGTTCGATACATAGAGTCCAAAGACATAGACTACTACATCATAGGCGCACGCAGCTCGCGTGAATACATCAAACACTATCAAGCAAGTCTACATCAGTCCCACGCTGCATCGCGGAGGTAGCAGTAGCTGAAAGTCGATAGTGCGGCAGCGGATAGTCCTCCACGTCGGTGACTGGGGCCGCGGATACTCGGTGCTGAATCCGACGCCCGGTGGCGAGAAAGGGCCAAGCGCGGAGAGTAGCCTCCCACGCGTCGCCAACCGACACCCCGGGCATCACGGTCTGGCTGGGTAGATCGCAGAACGCGCAGCTCTCCGGAACGGACAAAGGGTGCATCAGCGCCGAGCACGGTAGAGGTGCCGACGGGTGATGTACAACTCGTGGCGAAGAGCTCGGTTAGCTCGATCCAGCCCATCAACATGCGTAACAAAGTTCGATGGTGGAATGGCTCTCTGGTGACATGGTGTAGGCAGCAGTAGTAACCTCCTCACCAACATCGACGCGATAGCAATGTGCTCAAGGGGAGGTGTCCAACTCTCGATACTCGCACGAAGACGTGTTAGAGCAGCATAAGCAGCATCGTGGACTGCCATATCGATAGTCACTCCAACACCATGTGCGGTGTGCAAAGACAAGAGTGGACTCGTACTCGAGAGTAGAGGTGGACGATGGCGCTGTATCGCTCCCGGTTATAGTCCCGCACTCCTCATAGACGGTGTACTCGGTGGTGCCGCCGATAACCCAGATAGGTCATCATCTCGGCTAGCACCGCAGTGATCCCGAGGCACCAATGGCCGTCGTGTGGCGCACGACCCGCCTCGTGGGTTCCATCTCGAAAACAAAGACGCTTCAAAGGAGTCAAATGACGGTGTGGAAATTGCTCAAATACAATTCCGTAAACAACTAAGGCTATATCCAACTTTGGGGTGAATGCGATCACGGGATCCTAGTGATAGTTAGTAAAATCGCTTAACCCGAGTAGAAGAGAGTTCAGAGTCCCGAGTAAAGGTCGAGGAGTAAAGATCCTAGTACCACCCGATGGCGACATGGGCCCGTAAGGCACACAACCAAGTTAGTAAAAGTTTTGCAATGTCTAGACTCGACTTCGCCAAGGAGTGTGGAAGGGGATTCTACAGCAAATGGCTCGATACCAACTTCAGACGCTTCGATTCAATCGTACACTAATCATGCACGCAAATGTGTACGATCAAGATCAAGGACTCACGCGAAGATATCACAACACAACTCTACAAATAAAATAAGTCATACAAGCATCATAATACAAGCCAGGGGCCTCGAGGGCTCGAATACAAGTGCTCGATCATAGACGAAGTCAGCCGGAAGCAACAATATCCGAGTACGGACATAAGTTAACAAGGTGCCATAAGATGGCTAGCACAAACTGGGATGCAGATCGAAGAGGAGCAGCCTCCGCTGGGATCCTCCTAGGTCACTCCCTGGTCGCCGCCGGGCTGCACGTAGTAGTAGGCACCTCCGAGTAGTAGTCGCCACAGCGGCGGTGGCGTCGACTCGGCTCCATCGTCTGTTGCAGCAATCGAGTAGAGGTAGGGGAAAAGGGGAACAAGGCAACCGTGAGTACTCATCCAAAGTACTGCAAGCAAGGAGCTACACTACATATGCATGGATATATGTGTAAAGGCCATATCGGTGGACTGAACTGCAGAATGCCGTAATAAGAGGGGATAGCTAGTCTTAACGAAGACTACGCTCGACACCGGTCTTGCAATGCATGTAAGAGGACAACGGAAGTCCTCCAAATAACATCATATAGCAATAATCCTACCCGCAATCCCCGCTCATAACCCCGAGCGAGAGCGACCACCGGTTGTATCCGCACTTGGAAGGGTGTGTTTTATCAAGTATCCGGTTCTAGTTGTCATAAGCTCAAGGTACAACTCCAAGTCGCCCATTATCAAGATCACGGCTATCCGAATAGATTAACTCACTGCAGGGTGCACCATCTTACCCAAAGACGCTTGATCCCATTTGGCCGGACACACTTTCTCGGTCATGCCCGCCGCTGAAGATCAACACGCCGCAGCCCCACCTAGGCACAATAGAGAGGCCAACACGCCGGTCTAAACCTAAGCGCCAGGGTGCGGGCCCATCGCCTCGAGCACACTCAAGACGCGCGCAGGGCGGCCGGAAGCGCACCTAGCCAGCGAGCATTCCAGTCCAATCCGGCGCGCCGCCTCGTCGCCGACGTCTGAAGTGCTTCGACCGATACCACGACGCCGGATACCCATAACTACTCCAGCGTAGATGGTTAGTGCGTATAAGATCGTAGCCAACCCAGATCAAATACCAAGACCTCGTTAAGTGTGTTAAGTAACCATGAACGCCGAACAGGGCCAGCCCACCTCTCTCCTAGGCGGTCTCAACCTGCCTGCCGCTCCGCCACAAAGATCCACTCATGGTGCTCCATCACCGACCCGACTTTAGTCTCACATGTATCATGTATAAGTATATAGTATATACCCGTGATCACTTCCCGAGTGATCACGGCCCGATAGTATAGCACGCAGACGGACAAGAAAGTAGGGCCACAGATGAAAGTACTAGCATCCTATACTAAGCATATAGGATTGCGTAAGGTAACAATGAAGTTACAAGGACAAGCTATGCAAGAAAGATAGGAGTATCCGAAAACAAGAATATGATATACTACTCTAATGCAAGCGGTGTAGATAAGAGTAGGCGATATCCGGTGATCAAGGGGGGCTTGCTGGTTGCTCGGCAAGAGAGAATTAAATCAACACCAGAGTCGAATTGGCAAAGCAGCGTCGGCCTCGTAGTCTACCAAGAGAAGAGGGGGAAGAAACAATGAATACAAAGTAAACAGATGCATCACAAGGTATAACATGGCAAATAGCTGTGTCGGATGTGACCTAACATATGGCTACACGATATAGGTGAAGGGGGGAATTCAACCGGGAATGTATTCCTGTTAGGACTAGGTCAAACAGATGACCGGAGGAAAGTTCCATGTTCAGCATGCTAGGAGCATGTGACAGATGAACGGACCACGATTCGGATTCGCTGGATTTTTTCGAGCAACTTTCATATAGAAAACATTTTCATCGGAGTTACGGTTTAAAAGATATGATTTTCTAAAGATTTAAATCATTTTCTGATTTTAATTAGTTATTTAATTGGAACATTATCCAGAACAGTACATGATGATGCAGGCATGACATCAGAGTGACGTCAGCAGGTCAACTGGTCGGTTGACCAGTCAAACCAGACAGGTGGGTCCAGTAGGACCCACATGTCATTGTCAGGACACTAACAGGGGGGTTTAACCTAACTAAATGGGGTAATTAGCAGGTGGGGCCCGGTAGTCAGTGAGAGGTTAGTGTTTAATTAATTAATTTAATTAATTATAAAGTTATCTATTTATTTTTATTTGTTTATCTAGGTGGGGCCCATAGGTCAGTGAGACAGGCGGCCCGGTCTGCCAGCTGATTGACTCAATCAGCTGCATGTGAGGACACAGGCCCACCATCGGTGGCCCAGTGGGGGCCGAGGTGCTGTGTCGTGAGGCAGGCTCTCGCCGCCGGCGACCAAAAGCACGACGCCGACCCACCGGAGTTCGCCGGAACTTGCGCACAGGGCACGGGGAGGAGCGGGGCTAGGCTCGTTCGAAAGAGCCAAGAGGCGATCTAGTGGTGGTGGTGGTTCACGGGGACGGGCGGAATAGCCACCGCGGCGCAGCACGGGCGGCGGTTGGCCCGGCCTCCATCGGGACGGGCTACGGCGCCTAAAGGCAGCGTGGGGCGGTCGTTCTCACAAGCGGGGTTGGCGCACCATTCGCGGTCCACGACCGGGCTGGGAGGGACGGAGTCGACAGTGGCGCCGATCCATGGACGACGCCGGAGCTCGGGCGGTCGAGCTAGGGAGGGCGAAGCGCGCGAGGAAGAAAGGAGGGGGAGGAGCTCACCGTGCGGGCGCAAGGAGGCCCGTGGTGGCGGGGCGCGAGGAGGCCGGGTCGACGGGAACCACCGGCAGCCGAGGCGGAAGGGGGCGAGGTGGATCCGACGCCAAGGTGCCTTCCGGCTCCAACTGCGGGCACCGGTCGACGAGGAGGAGGACGGCGGACGTCTACGGCATGACGGGGAGGCGTATGGAGGACGGTGGCCGCGAGGACGACGGAGAACGGCGGCGACCGTGCTCGGTGAGGGGGGGAGAAGGGGATCTGGGGGCGAGGGGGAAACGAGGGGCTCTAGGGTTTCGGGGCGCCAGGGAGGGGTCGCCGTCGACCTAGTAGGCGCCGGGGGTGCACCGGATGGCCGCCGCGTGGCCATCGGCGCCGTGGACGGGCGCTCGGTGTCCACGGGGGTGGGGTGAACAGAGGAAGAGGAAGGAGGGGGGGGGCGGCGGGCCAGGTGGGCTAGGCCCAGTCGGCTGTGGTCAAGCTGGCTAGCTGGGCATGCCCCAGCAGGGAGGGGTTTTTTTCCTTTCACCTATCGTTTTCTTTTTCTTTTCTTATTTTCTCCCTTTTCTCTTTTTAGCTTATTTAAAATGTCAAAGCATTTTACAAAATTTGGTGCACCCCACCATAATTAGGTTTGTTATTTTAGACAACCCCCGAACATTATAAATTTAGTTTTTGAAACTTTTCATCTTTGCTTTTGTTTTGATTTTGTTTTAGAACGGGTTCGAATCAACGTGAGGTTAGTCACCGAACCTGGGTGATTACTGTTCCTTAATCATCCGGGTGTTACAAATCTCCTCCACTACAAGAAATCTCGTCCCGAGATTTAGGAGGTAGAAGGAAAGAGTGCGGGGTATTCATCTCAAGACGATCCTCGCTCCTGTGTGGCTTCGTCTTCAGAGTGATTCGACCACTGGACCTTGAGGAACTTGATCGCCTTCTGACGTGTGCGGCGTTCAGCTTGGTCGAGAATGCGGACCGGATGCTCTTTATAGGAGAGGTCCTGTTGTAATTCGAGCACTTCATGGTCCACTGCTCGGATTGGGTCCTTGAAGCAGCGTCGGAGTTGGGACACGTGGAACACATCGTGAACCTAAGAAAGGTTCGACGGAAGCTCTAGTTGATAAGCCACTTTTCCACGCCTTTCCAGAATAGTGAAAGGGCCAATATAGCGAGGAGCTAGTTTGCCCTTGATCCCGAAGCGGTGAGCACCCTTCATTGGTGTAACGCGAAGATAGGCCTTTTCGCCAGGTTGATAGACCATGTCTTTGTGATGACGGTCATAATTACTCTTTTGACGCGACTGAGCAGTCTTGAGATTCTCGCGAATAATGCGGACTTGATCTTCGGCATGTTGGATAATATCCGGACAAGAGTGGACGTTCCCGCTTCGACCAGTTCGAGAGGGTTCGCACTTTCGTCCATATAACACTTCAAGGGGCCATCTTCGCACTAGCTTGATAGCTATTATTATAAGAGAACTCAGCATACGGAGAGATTCCTCCCATTTCTTCAAGGAAGCGACACAAGCTCGAAGCATGTCTTGAGAATTTGGTTGACACGTTCAACTTGCCCTTGAGATCTGCGGATGAAACGCAGATCGAAAGATAAATGAGTCCCCATAGCTTCTTGAAAACTTGCCCAGAATCTTGAAGTGAATAAGCTGCCACGGTCCGAACTGATAACCAGTGGAATACCGTGAAGTGAAACAATTCTGGACATATAGAGCGTTGCAAGCTGGCTAGCAGTGATCGTTTCTTTGACCGCCAGAAAGTGAGCAACTTTAGAGAGCCGGTCAATGACGACAAGAATAGCATCATTACCTTTCTGCGATTTGGGAAATCCAGTGACGAAGTCCATTTCAACATGGTCCCATTTCCATTCCGGAATAGAGATAGGTTGCGAGTTCCAAAGAGGCCTTTGATGTTCGCTTTGATACGACGGCAAACGTCGCACTCGTAAACATAGCGAGCAATGTCCTCGCTTCATATTAGACCACGAGAATCTCGGCGAATGTCTTGATACATCTTTGTACTGCCGGGTGGATACATAGAGGCGATCATGAGCTTCTTTCATAACCTTTCGAGTCATATTCAGATTTTCCTTCTTACACGGCACCACTAGGCGGCCTTTGAAGTACAAGGCGCCATCATCAAGCAATAGTGAAGGACGAGGATTTCCTTTCCGATGTCTTGTTTAAGCTTGTAGACTTGAGTCAAATCCTGCATTGTCTTTATGGTGCCCACGAGATCGGGTTCAACAGCCGTGGTATAGAGGGAACCACGGGGAACAACACGGAGATTCATCTTATGAACTCGGAGGAGGGGAGCGAGTGCACCGGAGGAACAATATGGAGGTTCAGCTTTCTGAATTCTTCAACAAGTGGGGCTGAACTTTGTGAACTCAAGGTGGTTGCAGAAGACTTGTGGCTCAAGGCATCAGCCATTACATTAGCCTTGCTCGGCGATAGGAAATACCCAAATCAAAGTCTGCAACAGTCTCCATCCATCTCTGCCGACGGAGGTTCAGGTCTGGCTGGGTAAGCAGATACTTCAGACTTTGGTGGTCGGTGAAGATCTCGCAACGATTACCGAGAAGGTAATGTCGCCATCGCTTTAGTGCATGAATGACGGCAGCAAGTTCGAGGTCATGAACTGGGTAGTTCTCCTCGTGAGGGCGAATGTCGAGAGGCATAAGCAACCACTTTGCGCTCTTGCATTAGGACACCGCCTAATCCTTGACGAGAAGCGCCGCGATAAATGACGAAGCCCTTCTTAGTATCGGGAGGAGCTAGCATCGGGCGCGAAGTCAACTTGTCTTTGAGTGCCCGGAAACTTTCCGACATTTATCCGTCCATTGGAATTTGACGCCTTATGCAACAAAGTTAGTCGAGGCTCGGCAATCTTGGAAAAGTTCTCGATTTAATCGACGACAATAGTGGCGAGACCGAGAAAACTTCGACTTGCTTAACGTTCTTGGAGGAGTCCAATCGAGAATAGCCTGAACTCGTTCGGGGTTGACGGCAATACCATCCTTAGAAATGACATGCCCAAGATAGGTTACTTGGAAGCCGAATTCACATTTGGAGAACTTGGCATAGAGTTGATGCTCTCGTAGCTTTTCCAAAGACAAGACGAAGATGTTCAAGATGTTCTTCTTCATTCTTGGAAAAGATCAGATATCATCCAGATAAACCACGACGAACTTGTCGAGGTAATCCATGAATATATAGTTCATCAAAGAGAGAAGGTGGCTGGAGCATTGGTTAAGCCGAAAGACATGACGGTGTACTCGTAAGAACCATAACGAGTCACAAATGCGGTCTTGGGGATATCCTCCTCACGAACACGGATCTGGTGGTAACCCAACCTCAAGTCGAGTTTCGAGAACACTGACGAACCAGCCAGTTGATCATAAAGATCATTGATCCGAGGAAGAGGATACTTATTCTGAATGGTAGCTTGATTTATAGGACGGTAGTCTTGGACCAATCGGTTTGTCCCATCCTTCTTCTTGACAAAGAGAGAAGGTGCTCCCCAAGGTGAGCAACTTGGGCGAATGAAGCCACTTTGAAGAGATTTGTCGATTTCCTCCTTTAGCTCAAGGAGTTCATGCGGCGGCATCTTGTAGGGACGCTTGGCTATAGGAGTGGTGCCTGGTTTCAAGTCGATGACGAATTCGACAGCTCTAGCAGGGGGAATCCCTGGAAGTTCTTCAGGAAAAACGTCCTGGAAATCGCGAACGACAGGAATGTTTTCAATGCCCTCGAGGGGTGCGGCGTTCAATGCATTCAATGCATAGAGCCTTGCCTCGGCATTTTGCACCAGATGAGCTTGGTAAGTGACTATTTCATCGAAGGGTGTAGCAGATGGGCGGTCTTCGTGGCGCAAACTATGGAAGCGATATCGCCTTTAACCAATTCATTCCTGAATGAGGTCGATGCTACAAGACTTCAAAGACGATGGGAGAGACAAGGAATTCCAGTCCTTCGATTTCAACGGGACGTCGTTGCAAATCATGGAGGTCCGACATTGGCCCGCAGGGTGTGTACTAATAGTGAAGCATTCATGTCTTCACTTTTAATGCCATGCATGAATGCAAAGTCTTGAGACATGAATGAATGCGATGCCCTCAGATCAAATAAAACGCATCTCGGTACTGAATTTACGAGAAGTGTACCCATCACAGAGCAGGTTGGTCTTGAGCTTCATTCAGATCAACGTGGTTGGCCTGAGCTTGCCCATAAGACTTGCCGGTGTTGTTGCGGTTCGGTGTTTCCACGGCCACTTTGGAAGGGCCGATTGATTCGGTTTCGTTGCATTCTCTAGCACGGTGCCTGGTTGTCCGCACCAAGCATAAGCCATTATTGGGAGTGGGAACAGGAGCTTGGGGTGGTGGAGCTGGAAGCTTGGCCGCTTAGTTGTAGGCGGGCGAGGTGTAGCATAGTTCGCTTTGAAGCGTGTGCATTCGGCTGGTACATGCTGTTGGGAATCCATATCTTGCGCTTCTGCGAGGACGGGCCCAAGATGAGCCCGTGTCACAGTTGCGC
Organism: Aegilops longissima; assembly: GCA_021605205.1. Taxonomy (NCBI): domain Eukaryota; kingdom Viridiplantae; phylum Streptophyta; class Magnoliopsida; order Poales; family Poaceae; genus Aegilops; species Aegilops longissima. The sequence continues at coordinate 650,881,074 of CM038677.1, read as the reverse complement.
TGTTAGAGCTCTCGTATTCCTGCGCACCAGTTTCGACATTGATAGCTTTGTTCACCAAGGTGGCGAAATCAGCAAAGTCGTGCACTAGAAGTGCGAGCTTGATGTCGACTTGAAGACCGTCACGAACTTCTCCGTCTGCGTGCATCGGTTGCAATATCCTCTTCGCATAGCGAGACAAGTCCAGAACTCTCACGATAGGCTTCAACAGTCTTGTTGCCTTGGGTGAGGTTATGAACTCACGCTTCTTCCGGTCCATGACCCTTGAGGATGAAGCGGGCACGGAAGGCAGCCTGGAAGTCTGGCCAGGTGATGAGTGTTCCAACTGGCAGAGTACGACGGTGGCTGTCCCACCATTGAGCTGCGGGTCCCTTCAGGAAGAAGGATGCAAAGGTGACATAGCTGGCAGGGGCTACATCAGCAGATTCCATCTCATAGGTGATGTCACGGAGCCAGTCATCAGCATCCAGTGGCTGAGTTGAGCTGCGGTACACGCTGGGGTTCAGGCGTATGAAATCCTGTAGAGTTGTTCCGTTTGGGTCTTTGGTTCATATTGGGGCGAGGCTGAGCCATCATGTTCTCCATGAATGGCGATTCATCTCAAGCTGTTGGACCATACCAGCCATGTACTCGGCGGTGGTGGGAAGTTGGCACCACGACCACGACCTGCTGGCCTAACCATCCTGCTATTATATAACAGGGTAGTTCAGCATTTGAGAAATTAAGCAAGAGACAGAATCATTCACGATGAAACATGCATAATGAAAGCGGCATGATGGGAACTACATAGTAGTTGGCATATCTTACAAAAGGAATCATGCATAGAGTTCGATACATAGAGTCTAGTACATAGACTACTACATCATAGGCGGCACTTGAGCTCATGATGAATACATCAAACACTATCAAGCAAGTCTACATCAGTCCCACGCGCATCGCGGAGGTAGTCAGAGCTTTGAAAGTCGATAGTGCGGCAGCGGATAGTCCTCCGTCGGTGACTGGGGCCGCGGATACTCAGTGCTGAATCCGGCGTCCGTGTGGCGAGAAAAGGGCCAAGCGCGGAGAGTAGCCTCCCACGTCCGCCAACCGACACCCCGGGGCATCACGGTCTGGCTGGGTAGATCCCGTAACGCGCAGCTCTCCGGAACGGACAAAGGGTGCATCAGCGTCGAGCACGGTAGAGGTGCCGACGGGTGATGTACAACTCGTGGCGAAGAGCTCGGTTAGCTCGATCCAGCCCATCGCGATGCGTAACAAAGTTACGATGGTGGAATGGCTCTCTGGTGACAAAGTGGTGTACGCGGCGGTGTAGTAACCCTCCTCACCAACATCGACGCGATAGCAATGTGCTCAAGGGGAGGTGTCCAACTCTCGATACTCGCGCGAAGACGTGTTAGAGCAGCATAAGCAGCATCGTGGACTGCCATATCGATAGTCACTCCAACACCATGTGCGGTGTGCGGCACGAAGAGTGGACTCGTACTCACGAGAGTAGAGGTGGACGATGGCGCTGCATCGCTCCTCGGTTATAGTCTGGTACTCCTCATAGACGGTGTACTCGGGGTGCCAGCGATAACCCGGATAGGTCATCATCTCGGCTAGCACCGCAGTGATCCCGAGGCACCAATGGCCGTCGTGTGGCGCACGACCTGCCTCGTGGGTTCCATCTGAAAACAAAGATGTTTCAAAGGAGTCAATGACGGTGTGGAAATTGCTCAAATACAATTCCAAAAACAACTAAGGCTATATCCAACTTTGGGGTGAATGCGATCACGGGATCCTAGTGATAGTTAGTAAAATCGTTTAACCCGAGTAGAAGAGAGTTCGAGTCCCGAGTAAAGGTCGAGGAGTAAAAGATCCTAGTACCACCCGATGGCGGCGTGGGCCCGTAAGGCACATAGCCAAGTTAGTAAAAGTTTTGCAATGTCTAGACTCGACTTCGCCAAGGAGTGTGGAAGGGGATTCCTACAGCAATGGCTCGATACCAACTTGTGACGCCCCGATTCAATCGTACACTAATCATGCACGCAAAATGTATGCGATCAAGATCAAGGACTCACGGAAGATATCACAACACAACTCTACAAATAAAATAAGTCATACAAGCATCATAATACAAGCCGAGGGCCTCGAGGGCTCGAATACAAGTGCTCGATCATAGACAAGTCAGCGGAAGCAACAATATCTGAGTACGACATAAGTTAACAAGGTGCCATAAGATGGCTAGCACAAACTGGGATACAGATCGAAAGAGGAGCAGGCCTCCTGCCTGGGATCCTCCTAGGTCACTCCTGGTCGTCGTCAGCGGGCTGCACGTAGTAGTAGGTGTTGGAAATATGCCCTAGAGACAATAATAAAAGCATTATTATTATATTTCCTTGCTCATGATAATTGTCTTTATTCATGCTATAACTGTATTATCCGGAAATCGTAATACACGTGTGAATACATAGACTACAATACGTCCCTAGTGAGCCTCTAGTTGACTAGCTCGTTGGTCAACAGATAGTCATGGTTTCCTGACTATGGACATCGGATGTCATTGACAACGGGATCACGTCATTAGGAGAATGACGTGATGGACAAGACCCAATCCTAAGCATAGCACAAAGATCGTGTAGTTCGTTTTGCTAGAGCTTTTCCAATGTCAAGTATCTCTTCCTTAGACCATGAGATCGTGCAATTCCGGATACCGTAGGAGTGCTTTGGGTGTATCAAGCGTCACAACGAATCGGGTGACTATAAAGGTGCACTACAGGTATCTCCGAAAGTGACCATTGGGTTGACACGGATCGAGATGGATTTGTCACTCCGTGTTACGGAGAGGTATCACTTGGGCCCACTCGGTAATGCATCATCATAATGAGCTCAAAGTGATCAAGTGTCCGGTCACGGGATCATGCATTGCGGTACGAATAAAGTGACTTGCCGTGCTTGAGACTAAGCGAGGTATTGGGATACCGACGATCGAGTCTCGGGCAAGTAACATACCGTCGACAAAGGGAATAGAATACGGGTTGCTTGAACCCTTGACATCGTGGTTCATCCGATGACAACATCGAGGAGCATGTGGGAGCCAACATGGGTATCCAGATCCCGCTGTTGGTTATTGACTTGAGGTAGTCTCGGTCATGTTCAGATGTCTCCCGAACCCGTAGGGTCTACACACTTAAGGTTCGGTGACGCTAGGGTTAATAGGAAGACAAGTATGTGATTACCGAATGTTGTTTGAGTCCGGATGAGATCCCGGACGTCACGAGGAGTTCCGGAATGGTCCGGAGGTAAAGATTTATATATGGAAAGTGGTTAAGCGGACTCGGAAAGTTTCGGGGTATCTGGTAATGTACCGGGGCCACCGGGAGAGTTCCGGAGGTCCACCGGGAGGGGCCACCCCTCCGGGGGCCACATGGGCTAAGTGGGAGGGAGCCAGCCCTGGTGGGCTGGGCACGCCTCCCACCTAGGCCCATCGGCTAGGGTTTGGGAGGAAACCCTAAAGGGGCGCCCAGCTTGGGGGCAAGCCACCTCCCTCCTCCCCTTGGCTGCCGCCCCATCTAGGGTTTCCCTAGATGGCCGGCCCCTGCCCTCTCCTCCTATAAATAGAGGGGTGGGGGAGGCTGCAGAACACCATTGAAGGCGCAGCCCTCCCTCCCAACACCTCTCTTTCTCCACGCGAGCTTGGCGAAGCCTCGCCGGAGAACCATCAGACCAACTGCACCACGCCGTCGTGCTGCCATTGGAATTGTCTTCTTCAACCTCTCCTTCACTCTTGCTGGATCAAGACGGAGGAGACGCCATCGTCTCCGCACGTGTGTTGAACACGGAGGTGCTGTCCTTTCAGCACTTTGGTCATCGGTGATCGGAATCACGTTGGGAACGTCTTCATCATCACCACTCCCTCAAACGCTTCCGCACTCGATCTACAAGTGGTATGTAGATGCAAACTCTCTCGTGACTCGTTGCTTAGATGAACTCATAGATAGATCTTGGTGAAACCGTAGGAAAATTTTAATTTTCTGCAGCGCTCCCCAACGGTGGCATCATGAGCTAGGTCTATCGTAGTTCTCTTTGCACGAGTAGAACACAATTTTGTTGTGGGCGTGGATCTTGTCAACTTACTTGCCGTTACTAGTTGTTTCTTGCTTCCGCGGTATTGTGGGATGAAGCGGCCCGGACCAACCTTACACGCTCTACGTGAGACCGGTTCCACCGACTAACATGCACTAGTTGCATAAGGTGGCTGGCGGTGTCTGTCTCTCCTACTTTAGTTGGAGCGGATTCGATGAACAGGGTCCTTATGAAGGGTAAATAGAAGTTGACAAGATCACGTTGTGGTTATTAAGTGAGGTAAGAAAACGTTCTTGCTAGAACCCAATTGCAGCCACGTAAAAGATGCAACAACAATTAGAGGACGTCTAACTTGTTTTTGCAGCAATTGTCATGTGACGTGATATGGCCAAGTTGTGATGAATGATGATATATTGTGATGTATGAGATCATGTTCTTGTAATAGGAATCACGACTTGCATGTCGATGAGTATGACAACCGCAGAGAGCCATAGGAGTTGTCTTTATTTTTGTATGACCTGCGTGTCATTGAAGAACGCCATGTAATCTACTTTACTTTATTGCTAAACGCGTTAGTCATAGAAGTAGAAGTAGTCGTTGGCGTGACAACTTCATGAAGACACGATGATGGAGATCATGATGATGGAGATCATGGTGTCATGCGGTGACAGGATGATCATGGAGCCCCAAGATGAAGATCAAGGAGCTATATGATATTGGCCATATCATGTCACTACTTTATAATTGCATGTGATGTTTATTATGATTATACATCTTGTTTACTTAGAACGACGGTAGTAAATAAGATGATCCTTAGAACAATTTCAAGAAGTGTTCTCCCTAACGTGCACCGTTGCTACAGTTAAGTCGCTTCTAAGCACCACGTGTTAATCGGGTGTGATGGATTCTTACGTTCACATACAACGGGTGTAAGCAAGATTTACACACGCAGAAACACTTAGGGTTAACTTGACGAGCCTAGCATGTAAAGACATGGCCTCGGAACACGGAGACCGAAAGGTCGAACACGAGTCGTATGGAAGATACGATCAACATGAGAATGTTCACCGACGCAGACTAGTCCGTCTCACGTGTTGATCGGACACGGCCTAGTCAACTCGGATCGTGTAACACTTAGATGACTAGAGGGATGTCTAATCTAAGTGGGAGTTCATTAATAATTTGATTAGATGAACTTTATTATCATGAACAATAGTCTAAAATCTTTTAAATGATATGTCTTGTAGATCAAATGGCCAACGCCATGTCAACTTGAACTTCAACGTTCCTAGAAAACCAAGCTGAAAGATGGCGGCAAAGAACTATACGGATGGGTCCGAACCCGAGATCATCCTCATAGCTGCCAGAAACAATCGTCCTAGAAGGACCGCTAGGTGACGCTCCGTCCCGCAGAACCAAGACATTATGAATGCTTGGCAGTCTCGTCTTGATGATTACTCCCTCGTTCAAGTGCGGCATGCTTTACAGACTTAGAACCGGGGCTCCAAAAGCGTTTTTAGCACCACGGAGCATATGAGATGTTCGAGGAGCTGAAACTTGTTTTCCAAGCTCACGCCCGGTCGAGAGATATGACATCTCCGACAAGTTCTATAGTTGTAAGATGGAGGAAAACAGTTACGTCGGTGAGCACATTCTCGAAGATGTCAGGTTGCACAACCGTATGACCCATTGAATATTAACCTCCACGATGAGGCGGTCATTGACAGAATCCTCGATCGCTCCCACCAAGCTACAAGAGCTTTGTGATGAACTACAACATGCAGGGATGGTAAAGACCATTCTGAAGTGTTCTCTATCTTTGAAGTCGGCCGAGGTTGAAATCAAGAAAGAACATCAAGTGTTGATGGTCAATAAGACCACTAAGTTTAAGAAGGGCAAGGGCAAGAAGAACTTCAAGAAGGACGGCAAGGAGGTTGCCGCGCCCGTAAGCAAGTTGCCGGAAGAAGTCAAAGAATGGACCCAAGCACGAGACCGAGTGCTTTTATTGCAAGGGAAGGGTCCCGAAGCGGAACTGCCCCAAATACTTAGCGGATAAGAAGGCCGGCAACACCAAAGGTATATTTGATATACATGTAATTGATGTGTACCTTACCGAGAATCGTAGTAACTCTGGGTATTTGATACGGTGCCGTTGCTCATATTTGTAACTCATGCAGAGCTGCGGAATAAGCGGAGGCTGGCGAAGGACGAGGTGACGATCTGCGCGTCGGGAATGGTTCGAGTCGATGTGATCGCCGTCGCACGCTACCTCTTCATTTACCCACGGGATTAGTTATGAACCTTAATAATTGTTATTTGGTGCCAAGTTTGAGCATGAATATTGTATCTGGATCTCGTTTAATGCGAGATGGCTACTCATTTAAATCCGAGAATAATGGTTGTTCTATTTATATGAGAGATATGTTTTATGGTCATGCTCCGATGGTCAATGGTTTATTCTTAATGAATCTCGGCGTAGTATTACACATGTTCATAGCGTGAATACCAAAAGATGTAAAGTTGATAACGATAGTCCCACATACTTGTGGCCGCCGCCTTGGTCACATTGGTGTCAAGCGCATGAAGAAGCTCCATCTTGATGGACTTTTGGAGTCTCTTGATTATGAATCATTTGACACATGCGAACCATGCCTCATGGGCAAGATGACCAAGACTCCATTCTCGGAACAATGGAGCGAGCAACCAACTTGTTGGAAATCATACATACCGATGTGTGCGGTCCAATGAGCGTTGAGGCTCATGGAGGATATCGTTATGTTCTTACTCTCACAGATGACTTGAGTAGATATGGGTATGTCTACTTGATGAAACACAAGTCCGAGACCTTTGAAAAGTTCAAGGAATTTCAGAATGAAGTAGAGAATCAACGTGACCGAAAGATAAAATTCTTACGATCGGATCGTGGAGGAGAATATTTAAGTCACGAATTTGGTACACACTTAAGAAAATGTGGAATCGTTTCACAACTAACGCCGCTGGAACACCTCAACAGAACGGTGTGTCCGAGCGTCGAATCGCACTCTATTGGATATGGTGCGATCTATGATGTCTCTTACCGATTTACCGCTATCATTTTGGGGATACGCTCTAGAGACAGCTACATTCACTTTAAATAGGGCACCGTCTAAATCCGTTGAGACGACACCGTATGAATTATGGTTTGGGAAGAAACCTAAGCTATCGTTTCTAAAAGTTTGGGGATGCGATGCTTATGTCAAGAAACTTCAACCTGAAAAGCTCGAACCCAAGTCGGAAAAATCGTCTTCATAGGATACCCTAAGGAAACCTTTGGGTATACCTTCTACCTTAGATCCGAAGGCAAGATCTTTGTTGCCGAGAACGGAACCTTTACGGAAAAGAGTTTCTCTCGAAAGAAGTAAGTGGGAGGAAAGTAGAACTCGATGAAGTACTACCTCTTGAACAGGAAAGTAGTGCAGCTCGGAAAATGTTCTGTGATGCCTACACCAAGCGAAGAGGAAATTCATGATGATGATCAAGGTACTTCGGATCAAGTTGCTCTTGAACTTCAGAGGTCCACTAGGACACGTTCCGCACTGCAGTGGTACGGCAACCCTGTCCCGGAAATCATGTTGTTAGACAACGGTGAACCTTGAACTATGAAGAAGCAATGGCGGGCTCAGATTCCAACAAATGGCTAGAAGCCATGAAGTCCGAGATAGAATCCATGTATGAAAACAAAGTGTGGACTTTGGTGACTTGCCCGATGATCGGCGAGCGATAGAAAACAAATGGATCTTTAAGAAGAAGACGGACGCGGATGGTAATGTCACCATCTATAAAGCTCGACTTGTCGCTAAGGGTTATCGGCAAGTTCAAGGGATTGACTACGATGAGACTTTCTCTCCGTGGCGAAGCTTAAGTCCGTCCGAATCATGTTAGCAATTGCCGCATACTATGATTATGAGATATGGCGATGGACGTCAAAACAGCGTCCTTAACGGTTATCTTAAGGAAGAGCTGTATATGATACAGCCGAAGGTTTTGTCGATCCCAAGAATCTTGACAAAGTATGCAAGCTCCAGCGATCCATTTATGGGCTGGTGCAAGCATCTCGGAGTTGGAACATTCGCTTTGATGAGATGATCAAAGCGTTTGGGTTTATCTGAGACTTATGGAGAAGCCTGCGTTTACAAGAAAGTGAGTGGGAGCTCAGTAGCATTTCTCATATTATATGTAGATGACATACTTTGATGGGAAATGATATAGAATTCTTGGACAGCATTAAGGCCTACTTGAATAAGTGTTTTTCAATGAAGGACCTTGGAGAAGCTGCTTATATATTAGGCATCAAGATCTATAGAGATAGATCGAGACGCCTCATAGGTCTTTCACAAAGCACATACCTTGATAAGATTTTGAAGAAGTTCAAAATGGATCAGTCCAAGAAAGGGTTCTTGCCTGTTTTGCAAGGTGTGAGATTGAGCTCAGCTCAATGCCCGACCACGGCAAAAGATAAAGAAGAGATGAGTGTCATCCCCTATGCCTCAGCCATAGGATCTATTATGTATGCCATGCTGTGTACCTGACCTGATGTAAACCTTGCCGTAAGTTTGGTAGGAAGGTACCAAAATAATCCCGCAAGGAACACTGGACAGCGGTCAAGAATATCCTGAAGTACCGAAAAGGACAAAGGACATGTTTCGTTTATGGAGGTGACGAAGAGCTCGTCGTAACAGGTTACGTCGACGCTAGCTTCGACACAGATCCGATGACTCTAAGTCACAAACCGGATACGTGTATATGTTGAATGGTGGAGCGAAGAAGCTGGTGCAGCTGCAAGCGAAGCGTCGTGGCGGGATCTACATGTGAAGCGGAGTACATGGCAGCCTCGGAGGCAGCGATGAAGCAATTTGGGTGAAGGAGTTCATCACCGACCTAGGAGTCATACCCAATGCGTCGGGGCCGATCAAACTCTTTCGTGACAACACTTGGAGCTATTGCCCTTGCCAAGGAGCCCAGGTTTCACAAGAAGACCGAGCACATCAAGCGTCGCTTCAACTCCATCCGTGAAAATGTTCAAGATGGAGACATAGAAATTTGTAAAGTGCATACGGATCTGAATGTCGCAGATCCATTGACTAAACCTCTTCCGCGGGCAAGACATGATCAACACCAGAACTCTATGGGTGTTCGATTCATCACAATGTAAACTAGATTATTGACTCTAGTGCAAGTGGGAGACTGTTGGAAATATGCCCTAGAGGCAATAATAAAAGCATTATTATTATATTTCCTTGCTCATGATAATTGTCTTTATTCATGCTATAACTGTATTATCCGGAAATCGTAATACACGTGTGAATACATAGACTACAATACGTCCCTAGTGAGCCTCTAGTTGACTAGCTCGTTGGTCAACAGATAGTCATGGTTTCGACTATGGACATCGGATGTCATTGATAACGGATCACGTCATTAGGAGAATGACGTGATGGACAAGACCCAATCCTAAGCATAGCACAAAGATCGTGTAGTTCGTTTTGCTAGAGCTTTTCCAATGTCAAGTATCTCTTCCTTAGACCATGAGATCGTGCAATTCCGGATACCGTAGGAGTGCTTTGGGTGTATCAAAGCGTCACAACGAATCGGGTGACTATAAAGGTGCACTCAGGTATCTCGAAAGTGACCATTGGGTTGACACGGATCGAGGCGGGATTTGTCACTCCGTGTTACGGAGAGGTATCCTTGGGCCCACTCGGTAATGCATCATCATAATGAGCTCAAAGTGATCAAGTGTCCGGTCACGGGATCATGCATTGCGGTGCGAATAAAGTGACTTGCGAAGAACGAGACTAAACGAGGTATTGGGATACCGACGATCGAGTCTCGGGCAAGTAACATACCGTCAGACAAAGGGAATAGAATACGGGGTTGCTTGAACCCTTGACATCGTGGTTCATCCAATGACAACATCGAGGAGCATGTGGGAGCCAACATGGGTATCCAGATCCGCTGTTGGTTATTGACTTGAGGTAGTCTCGGTCATGTCTGCATGTCTCCCGAACCCGTAGGGTCTACACACTTAAGGTTCGGTGACGCTAGGGTTAATAGGAAGACAAGTATGTGATTACCGAATGTTGTTCGAAGTCCCGGATGAGATCCCGGACGTCACGAGGAGTTCCGGAATGGTCCGGAGGTAAAGATTTATATATGGAAAGTGGTTAAACGGACTCCGGAAAGTTTCGGGGGTATACCGGTAATGTACCGGGGCCACCGGGAGAGTTCCGGAGGTCCACCGGGAGGGGCCACCCTCGGGGGCCACATGGGCTAAGTGGAGAGGAGCCAGCCCCTGGTGGGCTGGGCGCGCCCCCCACCTAGGCCCATCGGCTAGGGTTTGGGGAGGGAAACCTAAAGGGGCGCCCTAGCTTGGGGGCAAGCCACCCTCCCTCCTCCCTTGGCGCCGCCCCATCTAGGGTTTCCCTAGATGGCCGGCCCCTTGCCCTCTCCTCCTATAAATAGAGGGGGGGGGAGGCTGCGAACACCATTGAAGGCGCAGCCCTCCCTCCCCAACACCTCTCTTTCTCCACGTGAGCTTGGCGAAGCCTCGGGAGAACCACCGTACCAACTGCACCACGCCGTCGTGCTGCCATTGGAATTGTCTTCTTCAACCTCTCCTTCACTCTTGCTGGATCAAGACGGAGGAGACGCCATCGTCCCGTACGTGTGTTGAACACGGAGGTGCTGTCCTTTTAGCACTTTGGTCATCGGTGATCGGAATCACGTTGGGAACGTCTTCGTCATCACCACTCCCTCAAACGCTTCCGTACTCGATCTACAAGTGGTATGTAGATGCAAACTCTCTCTCGTGACTCGTTGCTTAGATGAACTCATAGATAGATCTTGGTGAAACCGTAGGAAAATTTTAATTTTCTGCAACGTTCCCCAACAGTAGGCACCTCCGGAGTAGTAGTCGTCATAGGCGGTGGCGTCGACTCGGCTCCATCGTGCAGTTGCAGCAATCGAGTAGAGGTAGGGAAAAGGGGAACAAGGCAACCGTGAGTACTCATCCAAAGTACTGCAAGCAAGGAGCTACACTACATATGCATGGATATATGTGTAAAGGCCATATCGATGGACTGAAGCGCAGAATGCCAGAATAAGAGGGGGATAGCTAGTCTTAACGAAGACTACGCTTCTGGACACCGGTCTTGCAACAGACAGAAGAGGACAACGGAAGTCCTCCAAATAACATCATATAGCAATAATCCTACCCGGCAATCCCCTGCTCATAACCCTGAGCGAGAGCGACCACCGGTTGTATCTGGCACTTGGAAGGGTGTGTTTTATCAAGTATCCGGTTCTAGTTGTCATAAGCTCAAGGTACAACTCCAAGTCGTCCCCACATCAAGATCACGGCTATCCGAATAGATTAACTTCCTGCAGGGTGCACCATCTTACCCAGCACGCTTGATCCCATTTGGCCGGACACACTTTCCTGGGTCATGCCCGGTCGCGGAAGATCAACACGTCGCAGCCCCACCTAGGCACAACAGAGAGGCCAACACGCCGGTCTAAACCTAAGCGTGCAGGGTCCGCCCATCGCCTCGAGCACACACAAGACGCTATGAGGGCGGCCGAAGCAGACTCTAGCCAAGCGGCGTTCGGTCCAATCCGGCGCAGCGCCGCTCGTGCCGACGTCACGAAGTGCTTGGTGATACCACGACGCCGGATACCCATAACTACTCCGCGTAGATGGTTAGTGCGTATAAGATCGTAGCCAACCCGGATCAAATACCAAGACCTCGTTAAGTGTGTTAAGTAACCATGAACGCCGAACAGGCCAGGCCCACCTCTCTCCTAGGCGGTCTCAACCTGCCCTGCCGCTCCGCCACAAAGATCCACTCATGGTGCTCCATCACCGACCCGACTTTAGTCTCACATGTATCATGTATAAGTATATAGTATATACCCGTGATCACTTCGAGTGATCACGGCCCGATAGTATAGCACGGCAGCATTTAACAAGAAAGTAGGGCCACAGATGAAAGTACTAGCATCCTATACTAAGCATATAGGATTGCGGTAAGGTAACAACGAAGTTACAAGGACAAAGCTATGCAAGAAGATAGGAGTATCAAAACAGTAACATGATATACTACTCTAATGCAAGCGGTGTAGATAAGAGTAGGCGATATCTGGTGATCAAGGGGGGCTTGCCTGGTTGCTACGGCAAGAGAGAGGGTCGTCAACACCAGAGTCGAATTGGCAAGAAGCGGCGTCGGCCTCGTAGTCTACCGAAGAAGAGGGGAAGAAACAATGAATACAAAGTAAACAGATGCATCACAAGGTATAACATGGCAAATAGCTGTGTCGGATGTGACCTAACATATGGCTACACGATATAGGTGAAGGGGAATTCAGCCGAATGTATTCCTGCCCGGACTATGTCAAACAGATGACCGGAGGAAAGTTCCATGTTCAGCATGCTAGGAGCATGTGATGATGAACGGACCACGATTCGGATTCGTTGGATTTTTTCGAGCAACTTTCATATAGAAAACATTTTCATCGGAGTTACGATTTAAAAGATATGATTTTCTAAAGATTTAAATCATTTTCGATTTTAATTAGTTATTTAATTGGAACATTATCGAGCGATTACATGATGACGCAGGCATGACATCGAGTGACGTCAAGAGGTCAACTGGTCGGTTGACGATCGAACTGGCAGGTGGGTCGATGGGACCCACATGTCGTGTCGAGACACTAACAGGGGGTTTAACCTAACTAAATGGGGTAATTAGCAGGTGGGGCCCGGTGAGTCATGAGAGGTTAGTGTTTAATTAATTAATTTAATTAATTATAAAGTTATCTATTTATTTTTATTTGTTTATCTAGGTGGGGCCCATAGGTCGGAGAGGCAGGCGGCCCGGTAGATTGACTCAATCAGCTGCGTGGGGACTGGGCCCACGATCGGTGGCCTGTGGGGGCCCGAGGTGCAGTCGCGAGGCAGGCTCTCGCCGCCGGCGACCAAAAGCACGACGCCGACCCGCCGGAGTTCGCCGGAACTTGCGCACAGGGCACGGGGAGGAGCGGGGCTAGGCTCGTTCGAAAGAGCGCGAAGAGGCGCATCTAGTGGTGGTGGTGGTTCGCCAGGGGACGGCGGAATAGCCACCGCGGCGCAGCACGGGCGACGGTTGGCCGGCCTCCATCGGGACGGGCTCTGGCGCCCAAAGGCAGCGTGGGGCAGCGCTCACAAGCCGGGTTGGGCACACCATTCAGCAGTCCACGGCCGGGTGGGAGGGACGGAGTCGACAGTGGCGCCGACACAAGTGACGCCGCCGAGCTCGGGCGGTCGAGCTAGGGAGGGCGGCGCGAGGGAAGAAAGGAGGGGAGGAGCTCACCGTGCGGGCGCAAGGAGGCCCCGTGAGTGGCGGGAGCGCAGGAGGCCGGGTCGACAGAACCACCGGCGGCCGAGGCGGAAGGGGCGAGGTGGATCCGACACCAAGGTGCCTTCCGGCTCAAGCTGCGGGCACCGGTCGACGAGGAGGAGGACGGCGGACGCTCACGGCATGACGGGAGGCGATGGAGGACGGTGGCATGAGGACGACGGAGAACGGCGGCGACCGTGCTCGGTGAGGGGGGGAGAAGGGATCTGGGGCGAGGGGAAACGAGGGGCTCTAGGGTTTGGGCGCCAGGAGGGTCGCCGTCGACCTAGTAGGCGCCGGGGTGCACGGATGGCGCCAGCGTGGCCATCGGGCGCCGTGGACGGGCGCTCGGTGTCCACGGGGGTGGGGTGAACAGAGGAAGAGGAAGGAGGGGGGGGGGAGGCCGGCGGGCCAGGTGGGCTAGGCCCAGTCGGCCTGTGGCCGGCCTGGCTAGCTGGGTCGCGGCCCAGCAGGGGAGGGGGGGTTTTCTTTTCCTTTCACCTATCGTTTTCTTTTTCTTTTCTTATTTTCTCCCTTTTCTTTTTTTAGCTTATTTAAAATGTCAAAGCATTTTACAAAATTTGGTGCACCCCACCATAATTAGGTTTGTTATTTTAGACAACCCCCGAACATTATAGATTTAGTTTTTGAAACTTTTCATCTTTGCTTTTGTTTTGATTTTGTTTTAGAACGGGTTCGAATCAACGTGAGGTTAGTCACCGAACCGGGGTGATTACTGTTCCTTAATCATCCGGGTGTTACAACATGACACCACTAAGGGAATCACAACATACATACCATCAAAATATCGAACACATATAAAATTCACATGATTACTTGCAACAAGATTTCTCCCATGACCTCAAGAACAAAAGTAACTACTCACAAATGATAATCATGCTCAAGATCAGAGGGATATTAAATAGCATATTGGATCTGAACATATAATCTTCCACCAAATAAACCATATAATAATCAACTACAAGATGTAATCAACACTACTAGTCAACCACAAGTACTAATCTATAGTTCCGGTACAAAGATTGAACACAAGAGATGAACTAGGGTTTGAGAGGAGATGGTGTTGTTGAAGATATTAATGGAGATTGACCTCCTCAAGATGGAAGAGTTGTTGGTGATGATGATGACGATGATTTCCCCCTCCGGGAGGGAAGTTCCCCCGGCGGAGTCGCTCCTCCGGAGGGCAAAAGTGCTCCTACCCAAGTTCCGCCTCGAGACGGCGGCACTTCGTCCTGAAAGTCCTCTCCTTGTTTTTTCTATGTCAAAATGACTTATATATCAGAAGAGGGACAGCGATGGTGGGCCGAGGAGGGCACAACCCACCAGGGCGCGCCTGGGCTCCCTGGCACGCCCAGGTGGGTTGTGCCCACCTGGTGGACCCTCTCTGGTACTTATTGGCTCCAATATTTCTTATATATTCTATAAAAATTCCCCGTAAAGTTTCAGCTCATTTGGAGTTATGCAGAATAGGTTGCCTGACGTAGCTTTTTCACGTCCGAAATTCCAGGTGTCGGTATTCTCCCTCTTTGTGTGTACCTTGCATATTATGAGAGAAAATGCATTTGAAATACTCCAAAAGGCATTATTATACATAAAAACAATATAAATAATAGTAGGTAAACATGATGTAAAATGGACGTACCACAGAGCTAGAAGAAATTTGTTGGGGGCGAAGGCTAATTTCCCCGTCTAAGCCCTGCCATAAATATATTCTTCGTTAATTGGTTCGAACGGGGGGGGGGTCTCTTCAAGGTCTCGGTCTTTGTGTTAATGCAAGAGAAAAGAGTTGTGGCTTATACCTCTCTTGATTGAAGCCCAACGAGAAGAACTACCCCACTCACGATCTTGAGTTGGCGGCAGTTGTCCATGCATTGATAACGTGGAGACATCTCTTGTTGGGAAGGAAAGTGGACATTTTCACGATCACAAGAGTCTCAAGTACATCTTCACTCAGCCCAACCTCAACCTCAGGCAGACTCGATGGGTCGAAATGATTCAAGAGTACAACCCAAGTATTGGGTATACTCCGCAAGGCCAATGTCATTGCAGATGCTTTGAGCAGAAAGCTATCGCAGCAGTCTAATCCTCAAGCCCTTTCACCGGATCTCTGTGAATCTTTCCGCAAGCTGAATCTTCAAGTTGTTCCTCAAGGCTTTCTTGCCAACCTCATAGTCTCTCCTACTTTGGAAGATCAGATTCGTGAGGCTCAACTTCGGATACCATGGTGAAGAAGGTGAAACGTGGTATCGACAAGGGCATTTCAAGTACAAGTGCTTCGCGTTGATGACAAAGACACTGTTCTTTGAGGACGGATTGTGGTTCCTAAGGGTGATCTACTGAAAAGTCATTATGAACGAGGCTCACAATTCGCTTCTATCCATTCATCCCGGAAGTGCGAAGATGTACCATGACCTCAAGCAGTCATATTGGTGGACTCGAATGAAGCGAGAAATTGCTCAATTCGTGAATGAATGTGATGTCTGCAGAAGAGTGAAAGCAGAACACCAAAGACCAGCTGGTCTCCTCCAACCTCTTGCTATTCCTGAATGGAAGTTTGATCACATTGAAATGGACTTCGTGGATCTGGCTTTCCAAAGTCCAAGCGTGGAAATAATGCTATCTTCGTTGTCATTGACAAGCTTACTAAAGTGGCTCATTTTCTTCCTATCAAAGAATCCATCATCGCAGCTCGGTTGGCGAGCTATACACCTCGAGATTGTCTCCTTGCACGGCATTCCACAAGTGATCTCTTGAGACCGTGGCAGCATCTTTACCTCCAAGTTTTGGGATTCTTTTGAAGGCCATGGGCACCAACATTCGTTTCAAGACAGCTTTCCATCCTCAAACAAGTGGCCAAGTTGAGCGAGTAAATCAAATCCTTGAAGATATGCTCGGGGCTTGTGTCATTTCTTTCGGTATGAAGTGGGAAGATTGTCTTCCATATGCTGAGTTCTCTTACAACAACAGCTTCCAAGCGAGTTCGGCAAGGCCCCATTCGAAATTCTCTATGGCGAAAGTGCCGTACTCCTCTCAATTGGTGCGAGACGGTGAACGCCAACTTCTTGGCAATGACTTGATCACGAAGCGTAAGAAATGTGCAAGGTCATTCGTGAGAATCTCAAAGCCGCATAATCGCGCGGAAGAGCTATTATGATGATAAGCACCGTGATGTGGCTTTTGAAATTGGAGACCATGTCTACCTCCGCGTCTCTCAATGAAAGGCACTCGTCCGCCCGGTATCAAAGGAAGCTTGCCCCTAGATACGTGGGTCCTTTCAAGATCATTGGGAAAAGAGGCGATCTCGCCTATCAACTTGAGCTTCCATCCAACTTTGCAAGCGTGCGATGTGTTTCACGTGTCACAGCTTCGCAAGTGCTTCAAGACTCTGAACGCACTATCAACTTCAAGAGATTGACCTTCAAGAAGATCTCTCTTATCATGAGCACCCGTTGCTATTCTTGAAGAAACCGAGCGCAAGACTCGCAACAAGTCAATCAAATTCTCGAAAGTGAAGTGGTCACACCATTCCGACCGAGAAGCTACCGGGCGCGAGGATCACCTCCGTTCGAGTATCCGGAGTTCTTTCAGTCCTAGATCTCGGGACGAGATCCTCTTGTAGTGGTGGAGTGTTGTAACACCCCGGAAGTAACTTTCCATATTTGTAACTCCGACTCTTGCCATTTTCGGCATTGATATATGATATTCCCTCCGTGGTTGGGTTTTCCTCTTTTTGCATTTTGTCCGTGTCATGCATTTTATATTATGTCATCATGTGCATCGCATTTGCATACGTGTTCGTCTCATGATTCCGAGCATTTTTCCCGTTGTCCGTTTTGCAATCCGGCACTCCTATCTCCCCCGGCGGTCCCTTTTACGTTTTTCCGTGTGCGGGTATTAAACCGTCTCGAAATGGACCGAGGTTTGTCTAGTGGCCTTGGTATAACACCCGGAGACCACCGGTCAAGTTTGGTCATTTGGAGCTCGTTTGGTACTCCAACAGTTAACCGCACCTTCATGAGGCCTCTTTTAAGTTGCAGCCCAACACCCCTCCAAAACAGCCCAATAACCCATCTAAGTCACTCCATGCTCTCCGTCGTTCGATCACGATCGTGTGGGCGATAACTACACCTCATTTGGACTCTCCTAGCTCCCTCTATGCCTATTTAAACACCTCCCGAATCCGGATCATCCCTTCCCGAAACCCTAAAAAAGCGCTTTGTGGCCGGACACGTCCGCCGCCCACGGACATTTCGCCGCCGCCCTCGCCCAATCGCGTCCGCCACGTGGCCTCACTCCGCCGCCAGCGCGCCCTGCCCGCTGGCCCGGATCGAACCCACAGCCCAGCCGCCGCCGCCCGCCGCCGCTTCAGGCTCAGCGCCTCCATGGCGCCTCTCGCCGCCTCGCCGCCGGCCGCCGTGCCGCCGCCTCCTCCGCCCGCTGAGTCCGGCCCGCCCGCCGCGCCGGATCTCGCCCGCCCCGCCCGATCGCCGCCCCGCCGCCGCCGGCGGCCGCGCCTCGGCGCCTCCTCTCCTCCGGCGACCTCGGCCCCCCCCGCCGACCCGATCGCCGCCTCCACCCCTCGCCGGGCGCCTCTCCGCGAGCTCAGGAGCCGCAAGACGGTTCGATCCGATCGGATCCGGCCTCGATCCACGCGCGCGTTGACTCTCTTCTCCCCTCCCTTTTTTTCCCTAAGTCCTAAATCTTTGTAATTTTTGTGCAATTTTCATCATGCTATATCTTCGCATCCGTAGATCCATTTTTCGCGTATAATATGTCAAAATGTTCGTCTCGAAGAGTAGATCATTTCATTCCATTGCATCATTTTCATTTGAGCTCATCTTGATGCCCGAAATGCTGTTGGAAGAGTGCTATGTGCTGTTAGTTTCTGATTTTTATCAGGACTTGCACTTTTGTTATTTTTGCCATGATTAATATGTGCACCCTATGGATTTGAGTCCTACATGTGTTTTGTAAAATGCAATGTCATCTTTCCAGTGGTATATGCCATGTATTTTTGTGATCTATGTGGTGACTAGCACAAGCATGCAAAGTAGGTGTCCTAATGTTGCTGATTTCAGCCCTGTTTTAGCTGATTTTGATGCCATGTTTACTTGATGATACCGAGAGATCTATGCATATTTTGAGATACTTCAGTAAGGGTGTTTTGTAAAGCATGACTTGCTCTATCCATCCATGCCTTTGTTTGCAATTATGGGATGCCATAGCTTGAGTCAATCGAGCTCTACTTTTGCTATCAAATGTTTCCTGGCAGATTGTATACGTGTTATTCAATTTTGCCTAGCTTGTTGTGGTTGATCCATATATGCTATGTAATTGTTCTTGCCATGTATGTCTTCTATGTCATGTCTTCTTGATGTATGTAGGCTTAGTTTATCATTTGAGGCTCTGTAGTGAGTGCATTGAGCTTGTAAACATGCCCTCTCGTTACCAGTTTTTGACATGTCATGTTGCTGAATCTGTTAACAAGACTTTCAATATTGACATGAGTGTTACTATATTTTCTAGTCCTTTTTGGCTTATGGTCAGTAAGGGACTTTTGTTCTAGGCTTTGAGTAGATTCATGCCATGCCTTGTTTTGCTATTTTAAGTTCCTGTAGCATGTAGTTTTGATGCTCTAAACATTGCAACCTGTTGCTGTTTTTGTCATATCCAGCCTGATTATTATTGCACTTTTGCCATGCTTGTTTGAACCTGTTATGATGTGAACTAGCCGTAGCTCAGTGCTCATCTTTTGTCGAGCATCATGTGTAGATCACTGCCATGTGCTTTGTTGATACGTTTGGGTGCAGTAGCTTAATTATTTGTTGCTTGCAAAGTGGCATCATGCTGTTAATGGCAGATTTGCGCCATTCTTGTTTTGCTTGCCATTTGCAAACCGTGCATCCGATTCCGGTGATCTTTATATCGATTTCAACCGAAATCATCTCATCTTTCCAGTGGCGTGCTTGGTTTGCCAAGTTGATGCCTGGTTCATCATTTACCTTCCGGAGCGCACATAAGCATTGCATATCTCATCATGCATATCATGTCATGTTTTGCATCTTGTTGATTGTGCATTGCACCGTGATTTATTGTGGTTCCTTTGTTTGTGTTGTTGCTTTGGGTAGAGTCGGAGGCGAGTACGTGAACGAGGAGCCTGTTGAGAACGTTTTCGAGGATCAAGCTTTCGACAACTCGAGAACATTGCGAGCAAGATGACCATACCCTCGAAATCACTTCTATCTTTGCTATGCTAGTTGCTCGCTCTTTTGCTATGCCTATGCTGCGATGCCTACCACTTGCTATATCATGCCACCCATATTGCCATGTCAGCCCCTAACCATCCTTTTCCTAGCAAACCGTTGATTGGCTATGTTACCGCTTTGCTCAGCCCTCTTATAGCGTTGCTAGTTGCAGGTGAAGCTGAAGTTTGTTCCTTTGTTGGAACATGGAGATGTTGTTCCTCTTTGGAACATGTTTACTTGTTGGGGATATCACAATATTTATATATATCTGCTAAATTTAATACATCTATACACTTGGTAAAGGGTGGAAGGCTCGGCCTTATGCCTGGTGTTTTGTTCCACTCTTGCCACCCTAGTTTCCGTCATACCGGTGTTATGTTCCTTGATTTTGCGTTCCTTACGGTTGGGTGATTTATGGGACCCCTTGACAGTTCGCTTTGAATAAGACTCGTCCAAAGAAGGCCCAACTTTGGTTTTACCATTTGCCACCTAAGCCTTTTTCCCCGGGTTTTCGCGAGCCGAGGGTCATCTTTATTTTAACCCCCCGGACGGTGCTCCTTCGAGTGCTGGCCCGAACCGGCAGACTCAGGGGCCACCTCGGGGCAACTCGAGGCTGGTTTTACTCGAGGGTGACCTATCCGGTGTGCCACGAGAGCGAGATATGTGCAGCTCCTATCGGGATTTGTCGGCACGGTCGGGTGGCTTTGCTGGTCTTGTTTTATTGCTGTCGAAATGTCTTGTAGTCCGGATTCGAGATTGATCGGGTCCTCGGTAGAAGGAATAATCCTTCGTTGACCGTGAGAGCTTATAATGGGCTAAGTTGGGACACCCTGCAGGTAATATCTTTCAAAGCCGTGCCCGCGGTTATGAGGCAGATGGGAATTTGTTAATGTCCGGTTGTAGATAACCCAAAGTTGATCTCAAATAAAATACACATCAACCGCGTGTGTAACCGTGATGGTCTCTTCTCGGCTGAGTCCGGGAAGTGAACACGTGTTGGAGTTATGTCGATGTAAGTAGTTCGGGATCACTTCTTGGTCGCTATTAGTTTCACGACCGCGCTTTGCTTCTCTTCTCGCTCTCTTTTGCGAAGTAGCCACCATATATGCTAGTCGCTGCTGCAGCTCCACTTTACTACTCGTCCTTCCTATTAGCTTAAATAGTCTTGATCTCGGGTGTGAGATTCTTTGAGTCCCCGTGGCTCACAGATACTTCAAAACAGTTGCGAGTTCCGATGAGGCCGGTGCGGGCGATTCCACCGAGCTCAAGTGGGAGTTCGACGAGGAACGTGGTCGTTACTATGTGTCGTTCCAGATGATCGATGAGTGGTGCCCAGTTGGGACGATTCGGGATCTGTGTTAGCATTTGGGGTATCTTCTTTTATTTTGGTTCCGTAGTCGGACCTTGAGTGTACTCGTATGATGAATGTTTATTTATGTCTTGTGTGAAGTGGCATTGTAAGCCAACTATGTATCTTTCCCTTAATTATTACATGGGTTGTGTGAAGATTACCTCACTTGCGACATTGCTTTCAATGCGGTTATGCCTCTAAGTCGTGCCTCGACACGTGGGAGATATAGCCGCATCGGGGGCGTTACAGGGGGGGGGGGGGCATTGGCCCCCTCAGCTAAATAGCTCGACCTCTACTAGTATGTTGACACCCTTTTGCGGCAGTGTCACACTCACTGACAAAGACTGTAGGGTTTCTTGGTACCTCCATCCCGTGTAGTTGCTACCAAAGCAATTAATGCTTGGGATCACGCTTGCAGCGGTAGTGGTACTCGGGAGCAGAGAAACCAAGGCAAGTAACAAAAGGGGTAGCTTCATGCCAGATTGCCAGGCAATGTCATCTCAAAATTAAAAATAAGAAGTAAAAGCCAGTCGGTTAATGATGGTAACTGCAATATATCTTTTTATAAATATGAAATGAATAGATTTGTAATATTCCCAATTATTCAATCAAATATAACAATTTTATGAATGTCTTTTCATTAACAATTTTATTTGGTAACTGCTACTCCCGTAGGAGTTGTTGGATTTCCCGAAGAGGAAGGGCGATGCAGCACAACAGCAAAAAGTATTTACCTCACTTATGAACCAAGGTTTAACAAACCAGTAGGAGGCAACACACGTAGAAACGTTATCAACACCTGCTCCAAATTTTTTTTTGCTTGCACCCAACAAAGTCAAGGGGGTCGTCACTCCCCTTGTTCTTGCTAGCCACAAGGTTAAAAGCAAATAATAGTAAAGATAGCAAAGGATGACAATAACTAGAATAATAATAGTAAATTGATAGCTATTGTAGGAACTTGTAAATATATAGAGAATGGACCCGGGGACCATAGGTTCACTAGAGGCACCTCTCTCGAAAGCATAATAGCGAAGGGTAAACAAATTATTGTTGGGTAATTGACAGAATTGCGCACAGCTATGAAGATCATCCAAGGCATAATCATTATATAGGCATCCCGTCTGTGACAAGTAGACCTTAAACTTCTACTACCACACATGTACTCACCTTGGGGTTTTTAAGGGGTTTTTAAGTTCCATGCCCGCTTCCATTTTCATGTATGTTTTGTATTCATTATGTGTCTGTTTCCGGTAGTATTTGTTTTCGTATTCATTTTCGGGGTTTCTGTATTTGTTTCCGCTTCTACAAAAATACATGGAAACAAATGTGATAACACTTAGTTCCGTCTGTTTCCGCTTTGTTTTGATCCCTACATAAATGTTGGTAGCTGGCACCGGGCAGGAATGCCCGCGGGCGAGGGAGGAAGGAGTTTGGGTGTTCCAGAATGGCCAGAAGCGGGTGTGGGTGCTGTCCGGGCGCCCGCGAAGCCCTTCCACGTTTGTGTCCGGTTTATGGAAGAAAGTGCGTCTGAACCGCCCTGCGGAGCGGTACAGGCCCGCATTGGATGGCACTACATGTCCGGGCTGCGTGGTCCGAACGATTGTAGGTGGTTTAAGGGTTGCTGTTGGAGATGCCCTAAATGAGTGTATTCTAGACTTGTGCTCCTTTGCCGTTGTTTATTTTTGGGCACTGATAAGGTCACACGTGTTGCCCGAAGCAATTCCGCCCAAACGTTTTTCGATGGCAAATTTAGTTACCTGAGGATGGCAACTTTAGTTGTGAAGCATGACAATTTTCTGTTTGGATGACAAGTTTTAGTTTTTTTTAGTTTTTTTTTTTGGATGGCAACGTTACTATAAAAAACGTCAGAGCGGAGTTACTTCGTGTCACGCGTGTGACCCTTATCATTTGGGTTATTTTTCAAGTTTGTCTTTAAAATCTTCTTCTCCTTTAACTTGTTGATCACGACAATTTATTTAGACTTCCTTGACTTGACATGTAGGACTAGGCGAGACCAATGGGTAGGATTATCATTACCACGACACTACCGATCATATTACACGTTAATTTTCTAATCAACACACATGTGGATCATGCGAGTGATTTTTTCGTTCCGGTGCACCCAGATTCCAGAAATCGGCTGCTCATAATATCCCTATCGTCCTATCCGTGGACAAACAGTTGGAAATTCCAAAACGATAAGTGTCAGTCACGACCTGCCAAGTACCACGGCACGCACACGAACACGCTGATCCATCCACCCCATAATATCCACCAGTGACAATTATTATGCGACGGCTGTGTGGAGTGGTCCTTTTGGTGCGCCGTGCACGCAGCATAGAGGCTGCCCAGAGGAGACCGGATCGAGGCAACGCAACAACTGCACCACAGCGGATCATGAACACGAGTTAGCTAGTCAGCTAGGCGCGCGGGCACGTAGGTGGTCCTGCGTGCACGGTCGCCTTTCACACAAAGCAACAAACACGAAAGCATACAGATCAACCGCATTGTCTGCCCGCCCTGTAGCAGAGCGCCTCTTGTGTTCGTCGGAGAGCGGCTGGCGCCACGTAGTACGGCACGCAGCAGCCAGCAGATACGTACTACGCGGGATCGGATCCTTGTTCGTGTTCCGTCCGGTCGCTCTTGCTTCGCGGAGCGGCCATGAGCTGGAGCCGGAGACGTAGGTGGGGGCTGGTTAATTAACACACACGCGAAGGAAAAAGCGCGCGCGCACACACACACACAAACGTCTTCTTCCAGCCAGATAATTGTACACGCTCCACATACGACACACGTGCTACCACCGGCGGCATCCGACGTGAACATCTGGTCTGGTGAGCGTACGTGCGTGCTCGGCTTGACTTGTTTTTTTTCGAGAAACATACCTTAGCTTTATAAAAAAGAGAATATATGAACAAGAGTTTTACAGTTGTGCTAGTTGGTAGTCATCCCAACCAAGCCTCCACCCCACTCCTTATGCTACTCTACTACTTAGATATAGATCGTCCTCTAAATCCTCCTGCCATAGCCCATGTCCTCAAATCGTCGAAAATCAAGTCCACATTCTTCCATTCATTTTTGGTTTGGCTCGATCCGAACACTCTTGCGTTCCTCTGTTTCTAAAGTGTTCGGCAGATGAGCATCACGAATGCGTCAAATCCTTTCCGAGTTTGTTTATGTATGCATTTTCTAGCTTCCGTCCACCATTGCACCAATTGAGATTCATATGTTGGGCAAAGCTCCATCCTCAATCCCATCCTGGTCATGCATCTGTACCACATTTGCCTCGAGAACACACATTGTTGCAAGATATGGTCAACCGTGTCTTCCTTTTGGTCAGAAAAGTAGCATTTAGACGTTTGGTCTTGCAAACCGTGTCTAGCTCTTCTATCCGACGTCCACTATCGATATTGCACTGCTAGCTATATGAAGATCTTACACGCAAGTGGCGCCCAACATTTCCAGATTACTTCCAAAGAGTGAAATCTAACTCCTCCCTCTCATAGCATCTTGTATGCGGATGAGGGAGGATCTCTTCACGGAGGCTTGGCTTGTCACGTCGCGATTACTGAGGGAGGGTCTCTTCACGGAGGCGCAGCGCGGGCACGCTCGGAAAGCCGCGTACTGTACTTGCCCTTCCCCCAACCAAGCACTGTACCAAGCAGTAATAATAAAGAGAAAACAGACACCATCCCGGTACGCCTCCGACTAACGAAGGCGCAACGAAGAACGACGCACCAAACCGGCACCATGCGGGTGCGCGATCCCTGCCACGCCACCGCTGCCCCGCACGGGGCGCGCGGCCGGGTCGCGGGGCGTGGTGGCGGGTGACTGGCGACCGAGTCGACGGAGCACGACGCGGGGCACGTGGTAAGTCGGTCTCTGCGGCCGTAACTGCCACTGCTCCGCCCGCCCAGGCTGTAAAGGCCTCACGCACGCACGCACCGTGGCGATCGGCCCGGCCTGCGGCTCCCCACTCCGCTCCACTAACTAGCGCCGCGATTTAACTAATGCTCCACCATAATCCAACCACTTCCCACCTCCGCTTTGTCCCGCCCCGTTTCAAACCAAAGATAATCGCGTGCGGAGCCAAAGCGAACACGATCGAAAGCGACGACAGGCAGCAGCACCGGCGACGTGGGCGTAATCACGAGCCGCTAAGCCGAGCGCCGTGATGGTGGTAATCAGATTAGATCCCTCGGATTTGGAGCAAAACAGAAGTACTACTAGTACTATAAAAACTGGGCAGCAAACGTGACCCGGCAAACGCCCACCCCGCCCGCCCGCCCGCGTCGCGCCCCCCACGCACGCCTCCCCGCATCCCCCTCCCCTTCCGCGCTGCAGGTGGCCGCCACCGCCTCGGAGGAGAGCCGCCATGGCGCCGTTCCAGATGCGATTCGGGCTCGGGATCTCCCCGTCGCGCACCTACGACGAGGAGGAGGAGGAGGAGGAGGAAGACGACGAAGAAGAAGAGGAAGAGTTCGAGGAGGACGAGTTCGAAGAGGAGGCGGAGAGCGACGGGACGGCCTCGCCGCCGTCGACGATGATGCAGGCCGGGAGGGGAGGCGGGCTGGTGGGCGCCGTGGTCGGCGCGCTGCGGCGGTCGCTGGTCATGTGCAGCGCCGGCGCGATGGGGGAGGACGACGACAGCGACAGCGACGGCGACGAGGAGGGGATGGAGATTGGGCGGCCCATGGACGTGCGGCACGTCGCCCACGTCACCTTCGACCGCTTCGGCGGCTTCCTCGGTCTCCCCGCCGACCTCGAGCCCGACGTGCCCCGCCCCACGCCCGGCGTCAGGTCAGCTCTCTGCCACCCACTCTGCACCTGGTTTGTTTTTTCTTTGTTGCAGTATTAATTGTGCTGCTGAATTTCCTTTTATCGGCGCTGCTGCTGACTGCTGACAGCCTGAGTATAGTTTTCGTGAATTTGTGATCGCGTGCAATGCTTTGCTAGTTTCTCGACCGTATACTTTTTTTAGGCATTTGTCAGAACAACGTATAATTTTTTGGGTGATCAGAAATTTTAGACTTCGATGCAACAAGGATAATTTGTATATCTTTTGAGTAACCAGGAATTTTCATTGAGATACTTTCGCACGATAAGTATATTTAGCACGTACTTCATTTCAAGCGGAATAAGTATATTTACTTTGTGCAAAAGGTAAATAAATAAGAAATTTAACAACACATGAAACTCTAGGTACGACTATTGTTGCCACGAAGGCTCCTGAGTAAGTTGATGCAAATATACTGATTTAATGAGCTGTGTTTTGCTATTCTCTTGTTATGCTGATGCACTCAGAGATGATACAGGGTACGAACAGTGGAATTCGTTAAAAAAATGTTTAATTAATCAGGTCAACAAGTGGATCTAAAAATAGGACAAGTGGTGCCTTTTGAATCAGGAGTTCTGTCGATTATGGTACTATAATAAGTTATAAGGTTACGATCCATGCCAAGGAGTGGGAACTGTTTAACCCAGAAGTTTATTCATTTTTGCCAAGGAGTGGTCTGCTCCTGGCATAGTTGCCATGATTCTGAAGATACGTGGAAACACGATTCTGAGGACACAGACCGGCGAATGAGCGAAATAAATTGATTTTGGGATTCTGTTGCATGGCTAACGGATGAGCTCTTTATTGGATTTCGTAGCCGGATTTGTTATGTGCTTGACCTTGAAGTTGGGACTTTTTATGTGGCTGACCTGGCCGGCATGGGCAGCTCAATGGGAATCTTCTCTTCTAGCTTATGTTTTGGATTAGGTTGATCTCAGCAGCTGTACTTGCATCTGACATAGTATGGGATTTTTGTTTATTTCTACCCTTTGCATTTGTAAATGCCATTCGCATCATCTTTTTAGGTTGTTAACATCAAATCAGGACAGGATTTCAGTATTTATTTAATAACCCAGTTAGATGAGCTAACGAAGATAAACGTTCTCATACTGCTGCCGTTGTTTCCTAGTACCTTAAAAAGAAATAGTAGCCTCAGATTGTATCTTTTCTGCTACGTTTGCCTCAAGCTAGATGTGAAGCGTCAACTAAATATCATAAGACCTTAAACTCGATGCTCCAAATTATTATTTAGTGCTGGTTGCTAACCTGTCCTAGTCATATTTTCCCGTGCAGTGCAAGTGTATTTGGCGTTTCACCAACCTCTTTGCAATGTTCATATGATCAAAGAGGAAATAGTGTGCCCACAATACTCTTGATGATGCAGAGGAAGTTGTATCTACGAGAAGGACTTAAGGTATGGCCAACTGTAAGCTAATAAATCAGCAATTGAGATACCAGCTTCAAGCCTTCAGAATGCTTATTTATATCTATTGTGTTCTTAGATTGAAGGGATCTTCAGAATTAACGCAGAGAATGGTCAAGAAATCTGCGTCAGGGACCAATTAAACAGCGGTGTGGTTCCAGATGAAGTTGACTTACACTGCCTGGCTGGGTTGATAAAGGTGCTGAGAACTTCCGCAGTAACACTAACTCTCTTTTACTTTCAGCTTCAAGAGATACCTAAGACTAGCAGACAGATATGCTGTGAGCGTGATTTCTCTGTGAACCAAAATGTTAGAGCCTTAAAGACGACATTCAGGAAGGAACCATACACATTAAGTTTGAGCAGTAGCATGAAACTGAAAATGAGAGATATATTTGTGGGCAATGGCTACTTTTATATACACATTATTTTTCTTGTACATCATTTCATGACCGATCGTGCTCTTTTGCAGGCATGGTTTCGGGAACTTCCAACAGGAGTGTTGGACACGCTGACTCCAGAGCAAGTAATGCACTGCAACACAGAAGAGGAGTGCGCTCTCCTTGCTTCTATGCTACCACCAGTTGAAGCAGCATTACTTAACTGGGCTATTAACCTAATGGCCGATGTTGTGGAGCTTGAAAACTACAACAAGATGAATGCAAGAAACATCGCCATGGTTTTTGCGCCAAACATGACTCAGGTTATTGGAAATACTACTATTTGTTATTCTTACCTGCAGAGCAAACCCTGTTTGACCAAGCACACCCACGAGCATACACTAACCCCATGGTATTTCTCTTCCAGATGGCCGATCCATTAACTGCCCTGATGCATGCAGTTCAGGTGATGAATTTCCTCAGGACTTTGATCGTAAGGACCGTAAGGGAAAGGGAGGAGGCAGCTGCAGCATCCATGAGATTGCAGTCATGCTCTGATTCCCCAAATGACCAAGACGAACCTCAGACGCCGGAGCATTTGGAGAAACCGTTCGCTTGTCCAATTCAGGAGAGGGTCGATCACCCGATGATTGATAAGGCTATTTCTGAACAGCTCCTATCTGAAGCTCAACAAGTCCTCCATAATTCCAAAAATGATTTCGAAGAAGAGAAGAAGTGTGATATGGACCACAATAAGTGCCACAGTGGAGTTCCTCCACGTCACAATGATCCGAATAGCCGAGTGAACAGTTCCGGAAGAGAATTTGGTAGCAGAAATGCGGAGGGCTTGTTCGACAGATTTAGTTTCAGGAAAGGTGTGGAGAGGCTGTGCAGGCACCCTGTGTTTCAGTTGAGTAGGTCCATGAGGAAGGCCCCAGACGTGGCTGTGTTTGATGCTCCCAGAGAAGCAAGGCAAGCTTGGGTATGATATGATAGTGAGATAGCATGGGATTGTATGTAATGGTAATGGAGTTATTTTTGCTTCTTTTTTGTTTAGTTGATTGATTGGCCGTTCCTCTAGTTTGTGTGAGTAGAAACGGTTAGCCAAGCCAATTATAGTTTGTAGGTACTGCAGATTTCAGTGTACATTATAATCGTTAACTGACGACAACGTGTGAAAGATTGCATGTGGTTCCTATATAAGTGAACGAGTAGTCACAGTGAACTTGGACTAGATTATGTACCTAAAAAGCTAGTGATCCCTGCACTGTTCTTATACAGATATTATGACAAGTCGTTGTGGAACATTATCAGCAAGTGGCAGTATATATTCCATTTTTTCAAGGGGATGCATTCGGTACTGCCAGTGAATGGCTTTAGAAATCCATTTACCTTAGTACGGATGCATCTGCCATTCTCTATTGTCAGTGCAGCTGTGAAAACTTATTTTGAACAGATGCATTCCGAACAAGCTAGCAGCCATTAGCATGTCTGACAGCTCGCCTGTACCGCGCCCAATCTTCTCATCCAGATCCAGTTGGGGCAGTTCAATCTCCTCTTGAAGCAGTCAGACAATGACCTTGTCAAACGGTACCACGGATGCAGCAGGCACGAAAAGCATGCAGCATGCCAGTGCGCCCAGCTTAGGAGGACGGGATATATGCAGTCCTAGCTAGAGACGTTCCACGGTTCAGCATACGTAAGATGGCCGTGCTCCCTCGCCACTGCTGCCCCTCCCTCTTCATGGCAGTGATCTTGCTCCTGCTTCGCCCATCTCCGGCATCGCCTCATGCTTTCTTCATCTTCGGCGACTCCCTCGTCGACGCGGGGAACAACGACTATCTTTTGACCCTCTCCAAGGCCAACACCCCGCCATACGGCGTCGACTTCTCATTTTCTGGCGGCAAGCCGACCGGGAGATTCACAAACGGCAGGACCATTGCGGATGTCATCGGTAATAGTAGCAAGTGTATCAATCTGCGTGAGAAACTTTGTTCATGTTGTCCATGCTTGATCTTGATGCTATGCTTCTCAGGTGAAGCCTTGGGGCAGGAGAGCTTTGCTCCTCCCTACCTGGCTCCAAACTCGAGTGCTCAAGTGATCAACAGTGGAACTAACTATGCCTCTGGTTCTTCCGGCATTTTCGACGAGACCGGTTCCTTTTATGTAAGTGGTTTTTCTGTTCAACTTGCATACTTCCCTTGGCTTGATTTCTGTCTGTCTGAATTGCAATTGTGTGAAAAATGTGACTGGGTTGGCAGATTGGAAGGGTGCCACTAGGGCAGCAAATCAGCTACTTTGAGAAGACCAGAGCTCAGATACTGGAGACCATGGGGGAGAAAGCCGCGGCCGACTTCTTGGGGGAGGCGCTCTTCACGGTGGCTGCTGGATCCAATGACATCCTGGAGTACCTCTCACCTTCAGTGCCATTCTTCGGACGACAGAAGCCCGACCCTGCAGTTTTCCAGGACGCCTTGGTTGCCAAGTTGGCATTCCATCTGAAGGTGCCACTCACCTCTAACTCACTAGTCACCAGCACTGTAATTTTCTTTGCTTTGCTCCCGTTCTGAGCTTACCATCTTGCAATTCGCTTCCAAACCGAAGCGGCTGAACGAGCTCGGGGCTAGGAAATTCGTCATCGCCGACGTCGGGCCGCTGGGCTGCATACCGTACGTCCGCGCCCTGGAGTTCATCCCTGCGGGCGAGTGCTCGGCGGCTGTGAACAAGCTCTGCGAAGGCTACAACAAGAGGCTGAAGAGGATGATCGGCAGGCTGAACCAGGAGACGGGCCCGGAGAGCGCGTTCGTCTACACCAACACCCACGGCATCGTCATGGAGATCATCCGGCAGCACCGTCAATACGGTGGGCCTTTTTCTTGTTTGCGTGCTGCAGGCAGGTTCGCATTTCGTGGACTGAAACTTGGTTATGCGCACGTAGGTTTCGAGGAGGCGCTGGACCCTTGCTGCGGCGGCAGCTTCCCGCCGTTCCTCTGCGTCGGCGTCGCCAACTCGAGCTCCGCCGCCCTGTGCGAGGACCGCTCCAAGTACGTGTTCTGGGACGCGTTCCACCCGACCGAGGCCGTCAACTTCATCGTCGCCGGCAGGATCGTCGACGGCGGCGCCGCCGATGCGTGGCCCGTCAACGTCCGCGCCTTGTTCCAGCGTCGATACGGATGAACGAGTAGTTCGGCTGGCGTGCATGCACCGCATCGCGGAATATCTCCTTCCCTCGCGCAGCACTTGCTGCACGTCTTTAAACGTGTAGAACGTGACGGGCGACGGTGACTTTGATGCGCAGCATTTTTCTTTTCTTTTTCCTTCTCTCTGATGTTGCCTTTGGCTCCTTTGTGAAGGCCGGAAAGTAGATCGCTGTTGTCGAAAGGAACAATTCGGAACGACCGACGGACGGTAATATATACTGGCGTACGTGCGGTCTACAAAGGTGCATAAGTGCGAAGCAGTAGAGACTAGAGAGTAGCGCACTGCGCACATGCATATTTGACGGGACTATTCTGCACACCGCCGCCGGTGCAGCTTCCAGCCACGGCACGCCACGCCACGCGGGTATATATGCGCGCAACACTTGGACTCGATCTGTTGAAGGCGGCCGGGCGGTGCCGGGCACGTACGTTGCCTTCCATGGAGGCGGGTGCGGGGCCACCGAAGCCCGGGGCCGCGGCGAAGGTGGCGTCGTCGTCGTCGTCGTTCTCGTCCGTGGCCGCCACGGCCGCGAGCCTGGTGGCGGTGGGCCTGGGCGGCGCGGCGCTGCTGGTGTGGTGGGCGCTGGCGTTCCACCCGGCGCACGCGCGGCTGTGGATGGTGCCCGCGGGGCTGGTCCTCCTCGGCACGCCCGTCCTCGCCTGGCTCTCCCTCTTCGCCTCCGGCCCGTGCCGCTGCGGCCGCCGCCCAGTCGAGGCGCCCGAGGTACCTCCGGCGCCGGGCGCACACGCAGCCGCTTAGCGACCTGCTTGTACGTAGCTTGCAGTTGCTTCACCTGCCGAATCCATTCTTCCGTGCGCATGCAGTAGCTCCTCTTCTCTCGACACGTACGTGCGTGTTTAATTAGTTTGCTCTGCTGCTTCTTGCTCGCTCCGGGATCAGATCGGACCTGACCAGATGTACACAGCCATACATATGTTCAGCTTTTGTTTCTATGTCCAGGATCACTACTGCTGCTTCGGTTTCTTCGTTACTTTGCAGTGTTATTGCCCTTGCTCTTGTTCACGCCGCAGACGTTCTTCCCGATGCTGACGATCGATCAAGCGCCAACTTTCTCATCCGTTCACGCGCAAACGATTTTGCTCGTTCTCGCGGCGCCGAAAGTCTAAAGCGGGCGAGAGTGTGCGTGTGCCGAATCCTACGCCGCCACACTCCGCTCCGTCGGATCGGTCTCGATCAGCGGTCGGATCGGGAGGTGGACGTGCACTACGCGCGCGCGGGCCCCAGGGAATGCTCGCCCCCCTCTTGCCGGATAGGGACGGGTTCCACTTCCACTCGGGCAGGCCAAAAA
Source organism: Aegilops longissima (assembly GCA_021605205.1). NCBI lineage: Eukaryota > Viridiplantae > Streptophyta > Magnoliopsida > Poales > Poaceae > Aegilops > Aegilops longissima. The sequence continues at coordinate 650,848,835 of CM038677.1, read as the reverse complement.
GATCTTTCTCCGGTTTACAGCGGGTGTTATCTTAGGTAGGTGCTGCGATTAGCGATAAGGATTTAGGTATTGGAACTGGAACTGATAAGGCTGGGCCTATCGTAAGAGGGCCGAAGTAAACTTTTGTTATCTTGTCATCCTAGTTTAAGCAGATAGCGTGTTCGGTTCGAGTCCAGTCACCGCGCACAATCCTCTGATAGTACTGTACGTGTGATGAGAGATTCCCAGGCTGGGCAGGCGGATGCGATAGGAGCCTCCTTTCTGACAGGACAGTACTTTTTTTTTTAAACAAGGCAAAAGACTTGCCATTTTCATTTAATAAGAAGAGGTTTCAGAACAGACATCGCCAAGCGGCGGAAAAGCAAAATAATTACTCTTGCGGCATTACATTACGCAAATGCTTAGCGCCTGCAGTGGCCCAAATAGGAACTTCCTCTTTGATGCGTCGCATGACAATCGCCATGGCGCCGCTTTGCTCTCAAGACACGAGCATTCCTTTCATTCCATATCTCCCATCCCACAAGAAGTAACAGGAAGATAGGGCCTTCGTCGGGAGTGTATTATCGAGAGAACCGCATCCCACCAAGATTTCACGAATCGAACAAGAGCCACGGGCCGTGGGGATAGCAAGCCCAAGCCATGAGAAGACCGCATTCCAAATCCGAACAGAGAAACGACACTTGAAGATCGGATGTGCTGCAGATTCTTTTTGACCGCAGAGTGGGCATTTGTCACAATTTGGCCATCCTCTCCTCTGAAGCCTATCACCGTCAAACTCTGTTTTGGATAACGAGCCACGTGAAAAATTTGCATTTGGGGAGCCCACGCCTTCAAACCGCAGCAGACGAACTAGACAATGGGAGGCCATGAAACTGCGCCAAATAAGCAGACTTAGCAGAGTCTCGCCCATCATTGGTTGACTTCCACAATATAGAGTCCTGGACACCCGGCTGAATGGCCACGATCGCTAGCTTCTCCCAAAGGGCCAAGAATTGTTGAATGTGTTCTAGAGTGAGGCCAGCGTCAATGTTGATTTGTGCTATCCATTGCCCATCCCTTAAGGCCGTGGCGACCGTAACACCTTTCTTGCGTGAAATATCGAAAAATTTTGGCGCAATATCTTTGGGCCTAACATACGAAGCCAAGAGGATTTCGGAAGGAAGCCTTACATCCATCGCCGATCTTGACCTCGGTCAAGACCGCTAAAAGGTCGTGATCGAAGTCATGCAAGGCGTCTCCAATCCACACCACGCACGGGGTGGGTCATTCCACTCAAGCCATAGCCACCTCAGCGGAGGGCGGCAGCAAACTTCGAAGATGCAAAATGCCAAGGCCCCCATACTCCTTTGGCTTGCAGACATGCTCCCAATTAATCTTGCACTTGCCGCCGCTAACCGTGTCAGATCCTGCCCAGAGGTAGGCACGCCGCAGCTTGTCAATCGCTTTTAGAACCTCCACTGGGATGTCGAGCGGCGTGATGTGATAAATGGCCAGCGCCGTAAGGACTGCCTTCACCAAGGTCATACGACCCGCAATAGCAACGTGCCTTCCTCTCCAAGGTGCCAATTTGCCCGCAGCCTTGTCTTCCAAAGGTTGGAGATGCACCCTCTTTAATCTTTTGACCGCGAGGGGGAGCCCAAGATAGCGGATCGGGAAGGAGTAGTTCAACGTAAAAACTAGTAACTCTGAATTACAAGATGTTCTACTGTAACTTTTTTTTCTGATTCAGATGTATTTAAATGCTCCCTTCGTCCCATAATATAAGATTGTTTTTCAAGGTATGGTAGCTTGAAAATGATCTTATATTATGGGACAGAGGGAGTATGTTTTAGTGTGTTTGTTCACTCATTTCAGTCTGTATGTAGTCCTTATCGACATCTTCTAATAGCGAATGGAGGGAGTAGAGTAATATTGCGAGGGGAATTTGGCAATGGCACGGCCAGCCATGAGCAGCTTTATTATTTCTTCTTTGATTGCTACCTTGTCTTAGGCCCATTATATATACTACTAGTACAACAATATACATGCGGTATACAGGCAACATCCAGAGGCAGAACGCACCAGGATTCCGATGAGCATGGTTCATATTGGATGGTCATCCGCACCACCCCATTCACGCGGTTTCAGCTTCGGGGTGAACTTTGGATCCAGGGTAGGAGAACAGTGTGGTGGCGTTCCTGTAGCTCGCCTCGGCGAGCTCTGCTTCCGGCATTTCAAGCAGCGATGCCACATACTTCAAAACCTGAAAAGAACAAGGAAGGGAGGCACGGTTCACTAGACTGATTTCCTTAACCCATCATCAGTTTGTGCGAGAAGAACTTGTGAAGTAAACAAGCCATTGTTGGACAGATGGAGTAGTGACACCGTGCCAGTGAGATGGGAGTGGATCAATTAAACAACATAAAAACAGCAGCACACATATTTTTTAAACTCTAAGCATGGAAATGACATCATACTGAACATGGCACAGTAATGTTGAAATAGTGGAGCATTCAGAGAAAATATTGTGTGTATCCATAGAAACGTTTGGTTCTTCATAGACATAGTGTGCTAGTCAGGACAAGAATATTTTCATTATTAGGGAACTGTTTAAAATAAGAGAGGTATTAAGGAGCTCATGCAACATGTACCATGAAGATTTGCTAACAAAACCATCAGCCAAAGGCATCAGGGCACAAAATCTTACAATGTGGATGTTAGCTGGATGATTCAAGGATTCTTTTGAAGAGGTAGAATCGCCGTGGAACTTTTCAGTATCTGCATCTGAAATGTCCACAGGGACTGTAACCAGAGAAACATTGTCCAACTTTGGTACTGCATCTGGTGCATCTGTCTCTAACAGAATTCTGTCCAAGGGTATCTGGAACAAATACAAATGCATTTCACTGGTGGTGCAGAATAGATTTAACATAACTACCCCCAGGGAGAAAAAAGGCATGGCCGACTTACTGCTTTGAGCATTTTCTTTGCCTTAGTGGATTTCATGCCTGTAAGGAAACCAGACAACGAAAAGTAACAACCTAAATTTGCAAGGCCGGGCACCATTTCTGCAGACCCCAGATAAGAATGCAACAGCACCCCTGCTGGGAAAGGCCCAGCACGCCTTCAGGCAGCCAAAATGTTAACACAGCATAACATTTATTTGTAGACAAAAAGATGAAAAACTACAGGGCATCCATACTAGACTAGAAGTATGGAACCTGCTCTTCAGTATGACATATATATCTAGGAAGAGCAATATATTCATATTTTGGAAATGTGATGAAAGAACAACACTAATTGCAAACCTACTAAGAACCTGGTGTATGCAATATCATGGGTAATCTACTCTTTAAGACATCCAAATTTGAACTTAGACAAACAAACTACCACTACCTGTCATACTGAACTAGATACTGACAAGAACTAAAAAGATGATAATGACCAAATATCTTTGCCATACTTTAGTATTTCCAGAAGATCGCCGAAGGCACGTACACAATGAACAGAAACAGGTTTCTCCAATTCCTTAGCAAGTTCAAGTTGTCGTTCGAATACTTCAACCTGTGTTAACATTGTTATGCTTATGGTAAAAGGTAAAGGGGTACAACTAAAGCTACAGTGACAAAGCTAAATGGTTATATCCATTATCATGTAGCTGAATCCATTGGTAAAAAAAATCATATTCAACAAGAAGCGCAGAGGGGCCTGTGCTAACAAACCTGTTCTCCGAAGTCAATAGTTTTTCCATGCGATCCCTTGTCCAGACCAGTCTGCATAATAGTGACATATGAGAATATTCTAGAAACAAATAGCGACATATGAGAATATATAATTGCACAAGTCTCATATTGCACATGCCAAAAGGAAACAGAAGAATAAATTGGCTGTGTTTGGCAGCTCAGTTTTTTTTTTTTTTTTTGACTATTTGGTGAATACTGTGAAACCATGGTTTTGAAAAGTTTGATGCGTTTGGCATTGATAAATACCTCAGTTTTGTAAACTGTAGTATCCCGAACACAGTGTTTTTTTTTTTGTAGTATTTCAGAAAGAGGTTTCGGCTTCTTTTTTGTAAACTGAAGTGAGAAAAAACTGTGGTGTTTAGAACTACGGTTTTGGAAAAACTATGATGCCAAACTAGGGCAGTCTATTAGGTTAAAGTTAGAAACAGCCTTCTCGGCTATAGAGTTACAGTAAGCAGAGGCGACAGATAAATATACCCTATTGCTGAATACCGATAGAAGTCAATGAGTTGGAAAACCAAATGATCAATATTTACACTATATTAGAGAACTAATGATTGTAGGTAAGCCTTGGTTTGCACTTTGTGGCAGTCCAGTCTATTCATATCACAGCAGTTTTATTGCTGGCTACTTTGCTGAGTACTCTCTCCGGCCCATAATATAAGAGCATTTTTCATTCTGTAGAGTAAGTAACCTAGAAGAGTAAGTAACAAATTGACAGGTACAGCCCACCTCTCCAACAGCCGCCTCTGGGGTCTCCAAGAAGAACCGCCGGAGCGAATCCATCCAATCGGGCGACCTCTCCGGCACCCACCTACCAAATTCACGGTTTTAAAATCCAGATAGCATAAGCAGCAGTGCACCGCGAGAAGCGGCCAAGGAATCTTGCCATGGGTGGAGGCCGAAGCAGGGGATGACAGCCGGGTGCTCCTGGGCCATCTGCTTCACCAGGTGCCAGTCTTTCTGCGCTCGTCCAGTAGACAAAGAGTCACGGAGGAGCGGTCGCTCGCGTTCACGCACGAGGCAGGGGCGGGACGTACCTCGGAGGTGCCGTTGACCGCGAACCGGCCGACGCCCGAGGCTGTGGCGGCGCGTATGAGGGAGGGGGCGGCCGCCGCGATGCGGGGGTCCTGCAGGTGGCAGTGCGCGTCGAAGAGCCGCACGGCGGAGGCGGCGCGGCCCGGAGCCTGAGCCATGGTGATGGTTGGGGAGAACAATTCCGTGGCCGTGGCCGGCGCGGAGATTCGAGCGGTGGCTGCTGTCCGCGAGCGTCGTGTCGGCGAATCGATGGCCATGGGCCGGGAAGAGGCCTGGAGCTAAGAGGATTTCAATCCGCAGCCCGAGTGGGGTGCTCCTACTTGCTGCATCGGGGCCTTGACACTTACAGGCCCCGATTAATGCGGCCCACCATTAAGTAACATATATTTTCTTCCCTTCATAAATATCAAAATTTATACTATGTACCCCTAAAAAAAATCAAAATTTATACTATGTATACTAATTTGTAAAACAGTTTTCAAATTGGAAAATATATGCATTAATATAAGAAAATTTTGGGTATAACAAAAGATGTTATTGTTTTGGAAAGAATTGTTCCGTGTTAGAAGAACCATGTGCATGTATGGGAAAAATAATTTCTTATATATTTCAAACAACATGTTGTGGAATAAAGAAACATATTTATCTTTTTCCAAATAAATGTTATGTATCACGGGATTTTTTAATGTATTTACTAAATAAAAAATACATGTATCATAAGAAAGTAATGTATAAAAGCAATATATAATAGATTTACACATATCAAAATAATATTGGCAGGAAAAGGTAAAAAATGAAAAGAAAATAAGAAAACCAAAAGATTAGGCCCTGGATTCCAGTAACATATGCCCCCACCCCCCACCCCCACCCCCCAATTGGAAAAGTAAACAATCAACTAAGAAGATTGGAAGGTGGTATAGAAATACTCACCAGGTCTTCCATTCTAGCATTGATAGCATAGATTCTAGCTGTGACCACTTTTGAATCACCAACTTGTGTTTCAAATTAACCGCAAAGAAGAATCGTGTCATGGAACAGAAATACTCCCATGGAGTCTACTCATTCATCCATCGGATAGGATGCCCAAGTTATGGGACAAGGCACTTACGTATTGGATTTTCACATTTATAACTACATTTTTCACATTTCTTTCTTGATGCCATGACATTTTATGTGATAAATAACAAACCAGATCATAAAAGTCATTATTGGCGGCAACCATACAATAGCTATAGTGGGAGTAAAGCCCACAATAGCATAACTGAATGATTGTTTAGCCAATGATGGATTTCGCAAAAGAAAATGTAAACAGAAAAATAAACAACAGAGGCATAAAAAACGTGCGCACTAGACCCACCATCGGGAGGACATTTTTTTAATAGGGTCTAGCCCCTTTTCCATTAACTGAATAACAAAAATACAACTGCCAAATCAGAAAGAGTAGAGGAGACGAGAAAGGGGAAAGCGAGTCCAACACATCGTTCAAAAACCTAGTATAGGTGCTCGTCATCAAGACACCCCAACGCAGGAGGAAAATGTTGGGGAACGCAATATTTCAAAAAAATCCTATGATCACGCAAGATCTATCTAGGAGATGCATAGAAACGAGACGGGAGAGTGTGTCCACGTACCCTCGTAGACCGAAAGCGGAAGCGTTTAATAACGCGGTTGATTTAGTCGAACGTCTTCCCGATCCGACCGATCCAAGTACCGAACGTACGGCACCTCCGTGTTCAGCACACGTTCAGCAGGATGACGTCCCTCGAGCTCTTGATCCAGTTGAGGACGAGGGAGAGTTTCATCAGCACAACGGCGTGGCGACGGTCATGATGAAGTTACCGGCGCAGGGCTTCGCCTAAGCACTACGACGATATGACTGAGGTGTTAAATTGTGGAGGGGAGCACCGCACACGGCTAAGAGATTGTCAGTTGTGCTTTGGGGTGCCCCCTGGCCACGTATATAAAGGAGGGAGAGGAGGAGGCCGACGACCAGGAGGGGCGCGCCGACTCCCCTTCCTTTTCCAAGAGGGGAGAGAGGGAAGGAGGAGGAGAGGGAGAAGGAAAGAGGGGGGCGCCGCCCCCTCCATAGTCCAATTCGGACTTGCCATGGGGGGGCACCCTTGCTGCCCTCCTCTCCTTCCCACTAAGGCCCATGAAGGCCCACTACTTCCCGGGGTCCGTAACCTCCCAGTACTCCGAAAAATACCCGAATCACTCCGGAACCATTCCGGTGTCCGAATATAACCTTCCAATATATCAATATTTACCTCTCGACCATTTCGAGACTCCTTGTAATGTCCATGATCTCATCCGGGACTCTGAACAATCTTCATTCATCAAATCACATAACTCATAATACAAATCGTCATTGAACGTTAAGCGTGCAGACCCTACGGGTTCGAGAACTATGTAGATATGACCGAGACACATCTCCGGTCAATAACCAATAGTGGAACCTAGATGCTCATATTGGCTCCTACATATTCTACGAAGATCTTTATCGGTCAAACCGCATAACAACATACGTCATTCCCTTTGTCATCGGTATGTTACTTGCCCGAGATTCGATCGTCGGTATCATTATACCTAGTTCAATCTCGTTACTGGCAAGTCTCTTTACTCGTTCCGAATGCATCATCCCGTAATTAACTCATTAGTCACGTTGCTTGCAAGGCTCATAGTGATGTGCATTACCGAGAGGGCCCAGAGATACCTCTCCGATACACGGAGTGACAAATCCTAATCTTGATATATGCCAACTCAACAAACACCATCGGAGACACTTGTAGAGCATCTTTGTAATCACCCAGTTACGTTGTGACGTTTGATAGCACACAAGGTGTTCCTCCAGTATTCGGGAGTTGCATAATCTCATAGTCAGAGGAACATGTATAAGTCATGAAGAAAGCAATAGCAATAAAACTAAACGATCGTAATGCTAAGCTAACGGATGGGTCTTGTCCATCACATCATTCTCTAATGATGTGATCCCGTTCATCAAATGACAACACATGTCTATGGTTAGGAAACTTAACCATTTTTTATTAATGAGCTAGTCAAGTATATGCATACTAGGGACACTCTGTTTGTCTATGTATTCACACATGTACTAAGTTTCCGGTTAATACAATTCTAGCATGAATAATAAACATTTATCATGATATAAGGAAATATAAATAACAACTTTATTATTTCCTCTAGGGCATATTTCCTTCAGTCTCCCGCTTGCACTAGAGTCAATATCTAGATTACATAGTAATGATTCTAACACCCGTGGAGTCTTGGTGCTGATCATGTTTTGCTCGTGGAAGAGGCTTAGTCAACGGGTCTGCAACATTCAGATCCGTATGTATTTTGCAAATCTCTATGTCTCCCTCCTTGACTTGATCGCGGATGGAATTGAAGCGTCTCTTGATGTGTTTGGTTCTCTTGTGAAATATGGATTCTTTCGCCAAGGCTATTGCTCTAGTATTGTCACAAAAGATTTTCATTGGACTCGATGCACTAGGTATTACACCTAGATCGGATATGAACTCCTTCATCCAGACTCCTTCATTTGCTGCTTCCGAAGCAGCTATGTACTCCGCTTCACACGTAGATCCTGCCATGACGCTTTGTTCAGAACTGCTCCAACTGACAGCTGCACCGTTCAATATAAACATGTATCCAATTTGTGATTTAGAATCGTCGGGATCAGTGTCAAAGCTTGCATCAACGTAACCATTTATGATTAGCTCTTTGTCACCTCCATAAATGAGAAACATATCCTTAGTCCTTTTCAGGTATTTCAGGATGTTCTTGACCACTGTCCAGTGATCCACTCCTGGATTACTTTGGTACCTCCCTGCTAAACTAATAGCAAGGTACACATCAGGTCTGGTACACAGCATTGCATACATGATAGAGCCTATGGATGAAGCATAGGGAACATCTTTCATTTTCTCTCTATCTTCTACAGTGGTCGGGCATTGAGTCTTACTCAAGTTCACACCTTGTAACACAGGTAAGAACCCTTTCTTTGCTTGATCCATTTTGAACTTCTTCAAAACTTTGTCAAGGTATGTGCTTTGTGAAAGTCCAATCAAGCGTCTCGATCTATCTCTATAGATCTTGATGCCCAATATATAAGCAGCTTCACCGAGGTCTTTCATTGAAAAATTCTTATTCAAGTATCCTTTTATGCTATCCATAAATTATGTATTATTTACAACCAACAATATGGCATCCACATATAATATTAGAAATGCTATAGAGCTCCCACTCACTTTCTTGTAAATACAGGCTTCTCCAAAAGTCTGTATCAAACCATATGCTTTGATCACACTATCAAAGTGTATACTCCAACTCTGAGAGGCTTGCACCAGTCCATAAATAGATCGCTGGAGCTTGCACACTTAGTTAGCGCCTTTAGGATCGACAAAACCTTCTGGTTGCATCATATACAGCTCTTCTTTAATATATCCATTAAGGAATGCAGTTTTGACATCCATTTGCCAAATTTCGTAATCATAAAATGCGGCAAATTGCTAACATGGTTCGGACAGACTTAAGCATCGCTACAGGTGAGAAGGTCTCATCGTAGTCAACTCCTTGAACTTGTCGAAAACCTTTTGCAACAAATCGAGCTTTGTAGACAGTAACATTACCGTCGGCATCAGTCTTCTTCTTGAAGATCCATTTATTTTCTATGTTTGCCGATCATCGGGCAAGTCGACCAAAGTCCACACATTGTTCTCATACATGGATCCCATCTCAGATTTCATGGCCTCAAGCCATTTCACGGAATCCGGACTCATCATTGCTTCCTCATAGTTCATAGGTTCGTCATGGTCAAGTAACATGACCTCCAGAACAGGATTACCATACCACTCTGGTGCAGACCTTACTCTGGTTGACCTACGAGGTTCGGTAGTAACTTGATCTGAAGTTTCATGATCATCATCATTAGCTTCCTCACTAATTGGTGTAGTAATCACTGGAACTGATTTCTGTGATGAAGTACTTTCCAATTCGGGAGCAGGTACAATTACCTCATCAAGTTCTACTTTCCTCCCACTCACTTCTTTTGAGAGAAACTCCTTCTCTAGAAAGGATCCATTCTTAGCAACGAATATCTTGCCTTCGGATATGTGATAGAAGGTGTACCCAACAGTTTCCTTTGGGTATCCTATGAAGACACATTTCTCCGATTTGGGTTCAAGCTTATCAGGTTGAAGGTTTTTCACATAAGCATCGCAGCCCCAAACTTTAATAAACGATAACTTAGGTTTCTTACCAAACCACAGTTCATATGGTGTCGTCTCAACGGATTTAGATGGTGCCCTATTTAACGTGAATGCAGCCGTCTCTAAAGCATAACCCCAAAACAATAGTGGTAAATTGGTAAGAGACATCATAGATCGCACCATATCTAATAAAGTACGGTTACGACGTTCGGACACACCATTACGCTGTGGTGTTCCAGGTGGCGTGAGTTGCGAAACTATTGTTGGGGAACGTAGTAATTTCAAAAAAAAATCCTACGCACACGCAAGATCATGGTGATGCATAGCAACGAGAGGGGAGAGTGTTGTCCACGTACCCTCGTAGACCGTAAGCGGAAGCGTTATGACAACACGGTTGATGTAGTTGTACGTCTTCACGATCCGACCGATCCTAGTACCGAAATTATGGCACCTCCGTGATCTGCACAGGTTCGGCTCGGTGGCGTCCCACGAACTCACGATCTAGCAGAGTGTCGAGGGAGAGCTTCGTCAGCACGACGGCGTGATGACGGTGATGATGAAGCTACCGACGCAGGGCTTCGCCTAAGCACTGAAACGATATGACCGAGGTGGATTATGGTGGAGGGGGCACCGCACACGGCTAAAAGACCAATGATCAACTTGTGTGTCTATGGGGTGCCCCCCTTCCCCGTATATAAAGGAGTGGAGGAGGGGGAGAGGGCCGGCCTCCTAGGCGCGCCCAAGGGGGGAGTGACGACCCACAAGTATAGGGGATCTATCTAGTCCTTTCAATAAGTAAGAGTGTCGAACCCAACGAGGAGAAGAAGGAAATGATAAGCGATTTTCAGCAAGGTATTCTCTGCAAGTACTGAAATAAGTGGTAACAGATAGTTTTGTGATAAGATAAATTGTAACGAGCAACAAGTAACAAGAGTAAATAAAGTGCAACAAGGTGGCCCAATCCTTTTTGTAGCAAAGGACAAGCTTGGACAAACTCTTATAATAGGAAAAGCGCTCCCGAGGACACATGGGAATATCATCATGCTAGTTTTCATCACGTTCATATGATTCACGTTCGGTACTTTGATAATTTAATATGTGGGTGGACCGGTGCTTTGGTGTTGTTCTTACTTGAACAAGCATCCCACTTATGATTAACCTCTATTGCAAGCATCCGCAACTACAACAAAAGTATTAAGGTAAACCTAACCATAGCATGAAACATATGGATCCATATCAGCCCCTTACGAAGCAACGCATAAACTAGGGTTTAAGCTTCTGTCACTCTAGCAACCCATCATCTACTTATTACTTCCCAATGCCTTCCTCTAGGCCCAAATAATGGTGAAGTGTTATGTAGTCGAAGTTCACATAACACCACTAGAGGCTAGACAACATACATCTCATCAAAATATCGAACGAATACCAAATTCACATGACTACTAATAGCAAAACTTCTCCCTTGTCCTCAGGAACAAACGTAACTACTCACAAAGCATATTCATGTTCATAATCAGAGGGGTAATAATATGCATAAAGGATCTGAACATATGATCTTCCACCAAATAAACCAACTAGCATCAACTACAAGGAGTAATCAACACTACTAGTAACCTATAGCACCAATCCCGGACTTGGAGACAAGAATTGGATACAAGAGATGAACTAGGGTTTGGAGATGAGATGGTGCTCGTGAAGATGTTGATGGAGATTGCCCTCTCCCGATGAGAGGAGCGTTGGTGATGATGATGGCGATGATTTCCCCTTCCCGGAGGGAAGTGTCCCCGGCAGAACAGCTCTGCCGAAGCCCTAGATTGGTTCCGCCAAGGTTCCGCCTCGTGGCAGCGGAGTTTCGTCCCGAAAGGTTGCTTCCTATTTTTTTCTCATCAAAAGACTTCATATAGGAGAATATGGGCATCGAGAGAGCCACCGGGGGCCCACGAGGAGGGCGCGCCCCACCCTCGTGAGCGGTGTGGGCCCCTGGCCTTCATCTTTAGCGACGATTTTTTTTTATTTATTTTAAGATATTCCGTGGAGTTTCAGGACTTTTGGAGTTGTGCGAATAGGTCTCTAATATTTGCTCCTTTTCCATTGAATTCCATTGCAAGCATTCTCCTCTTCATGTAAACCTTGTAAAATAAGAGAGAATAGGCATAAGTATTGTGACATAACGTGTAATAACATCCCATAATGCAATAAATATCGATATAAAAGCATGATGCAAAATGGACGTATCAACTCCCCCAAGCTTAGACCTCGCTTGTCCTCAAGTGAAAAGCCGATAACAATAAATATGTCCTCATGTTTAGAGGTGGAGGCGTCGATAAAAATAAAATACGGACATGAAGGCATCATGATTATTCTCATAACAGCAACATATATAGATTTTGTCATATGATTACTTATGTTCAAGTGATGATCTTTTCACAATGCAAAAGCATGAATCAGAAACCTTATTGGGCACCAACAAATTATAACCTCAGTCATTGAAGCAATTGCAATTTATCATAATGTCGGAAAGAGTCTATGTCAGAGCTTAAAAGCAAGTCCACATACTCAACTATCATTTAGTCCTTCATAATTGCTAACACTCGCGCAATACTTGTGGTTACGGAGTTTTAATCGGACACAAAGAAAGATAGGGGCTTATAGTTTTGCCCCACAACCTTTTACCTCAAGGGTAATGTCAACAATAATAATTCATGCTCCCCTACATCCAATTAGATATGTATATCATGTTCTTTCCAACATCTTTGGGCTTGCCAAAGGATAAAATGAAAAGGAAGGGTGAAGATCACCGTGACTCTTGCATAAGGTAAGGATAATAATAAAAGATAGGCCCTTCGCAGAGGGAAGCAGAGGTTGTCATCGCGTTTAGGGTTGATGCACAAAATCTTAATGCAAAAGAACGTCACTTTATATTGCCCTTGTATGTGGACCTTTATTATGCAGTCCGTCGCTTTTATTACTTCCACAACAAGTTCGTACAAAGCTTATTTCTCTGCACTAATAAGTCATGCATATTTAGAGAGCAATTTTTATTGCTTGCACCGATGACAACTTACTTGAAGGATCTTACTCAATCCATAGGTAGATATGGTGGACTCTCATGGCAAAACTGGTTTAGGGGTATTTGGAAGCACAAGTAGTATCTCTACTTGGTGCTGAGAATTTGGCTAGCATGAGGGGGAAAGGCAAGCTCAACATGTTAGAGGATCCGTGACAACATACTTTATCTCAGATATAAGAAAACATAACTCATCACGTTGTCTTTCTTGTCCAACATCAACTCTTTAGCATGTTATATTTTAATGAGTGCTCCCAATCATAAAAGATGTCAATGATAATATATATATATATATGTGAAACCTCTCTTTCCTTATTACTTCCTATTAATTGCAACGATGACCAAAGCTATATTTGCCAACTCCCAACAACTTTTAATCATCATACTCTTTCTATGTGAAGCCATTACTCTCAATAAGATCAATATGAACTCTTTGTTTCTTTTTATTCTTTTTTCTTCTTTCTATTCTTTTATTCACCCAAGATCATGGAAAAATAATCAAGCCCTTGACTCAACACTAAACTTTATTATATATATAGCTCACGGACTCGATTAGATAGAGAGATCATAAAGCAAAACTCGAAACTAGATCATGCCATAAACTTTATTCTACTAGATCAAGATACTAGTAATAGGATCGAACTAAGAAAAACGGTAAAGATAGGAGTTGTGATGGTGATACGATACCGGGGCACCTCCCCCAAGCTTGGCAGTTGCCAAGGGGAGTGCCCATACCCCATGTGATTATATCTCCTTTGCAGGTGAAGAAGGTGGAGGCGATGGATAGTCGCACATCGAGCGTAAGAGGTCCTCCAACTTGCGGATAATGCCCTTGAGTGCAACAATATGCTCCTTCAACAAAATATTTTCACTTGTGAGATACTTGTTTTGAATACGAGCTAACTCAATCATCTTAAAAGCTTCAATTTCAGTTGGGGTGAGAAAGTTGTGATCAAGTTGGAGGGTGTCTTCTGCTGTCGGAGCTTGGTCCTCCGTGGCCTTCTTGATCCTTTCATCCTTGCTGATCTCCATGGGTTCTTCCCTCTTCAGCTCTATCTTCATTAGCCAAGCATCTTTGTCACCATTGTCGGAGGAGGGGGACGACATGATGCCTGGCCTTGACAACCCTGACAGAAAATAGCTCGAAACAAGAACGGAGGATAATTGCGTGATACGGGAGTCAAAACCTTCGGGAAAATATATAATGAATTTTTACCGACCAAAATACGTATCGTGCAAGAAAACGGAGTCCGGAGGGCACACGAGGTGCTCACGAGGTAGGGGGCGCGCCCACCACCCTCGTGGGCCCTCGTGTCCTTCCCGGACTGCCACTTATTTTTCTATTTTTCTAAATATTCCAAAACGGAGAAATATTGCCTTAAAAATTGTTTTTGGAGTCGGTTTACTTACCGTATCACATACCTATTCCTTTTCGGAGTCTGAAACGGTCTGGAAAGTGTCCCTTATGGATTCCTCCGGGGTTACGGTTTCAATAATATTGGTTTCAACATTTATAGGATTACTTGAGATATAATGTTTGATCCTTTGACCGTTTACCACCTTCGGATTTGTGCCTTCGAAGTTGTTGATTTTTATGGCACCGGAACGATAGACCTCCTCGATAACGTAGGGACCTTCCCATTTAGAGAGAAGTTTTCCTGCAAAAATCTTAAGCGAGAGTTGTATAGCAATACATAATCACCTACATTAAACTCACGCTTTTGTATCCTTTTTTCATGCCATCTTTTAACTTTTTCTTTAAATAACTTGGCATTTTCATAAGCTTGGGTTCTCCATTCATCAAGTGAGCTAATATCAAGTAACCTCTTCTCACCGGCAAGTTTGAAATCATAGTTGAGCTCTTTAATAGCCCAATATGCCTTATGTTCTAGTTCAAGAGGTGAATGACATGCTTTTCCATAAACCATTTTATACGGAGACATACCCATAGGATTCTTATATGCAGTTCTATAGGCCCATAATGCATCATCAAGTTTCTTGGACCAATTCTTTCTAGACCTATTAACAGCCTTTTGCAAAATTAATTTGAGCTCTCTATTACTCAATTCTACTTGACCACTAGACTGCGGGTGATAAGGAGATGCAATTCTATGATTAACATCATATTTAGCAAGCATTTTACGGAAAGCACCATGAATAAAGTGTGAACCACCATCAGTCATTAAATATCTAGGGACTCCAAACCTCGGAAAAATAACTTCCTTAAGCATTTTAATAGAAGTGTTATGATCAGCACTACTAGTTGGAATAGCTTCTACCCACTTAGTAACGTAATCAACAACAACTAAAATATGTGTATATCCATTAGAGGCAGGAAAAGGTCCCATATAATCAAAGCCCCAAACATCAAATGGTTCAATGACAAGTGAATAATTCATAGGCATTTCTTGACGTCTACTAATATTACCAATTCTTTGACATTCATCGCAAGACAAAACAAACTTACGGGCATCCTTGAAGAGAGTAGGCCAATAGAAACCAGATTGCAATACCTTATGTGCAGTTCTATCTCCAGCGTGGTGTCCTCCATAAGCTTCGGAGTGACACTTGCGTAGGATCATTCTGTTCATGCTCGGGCACACAACATCTAATAACACCATCTACTCCTTCTTTATAAAGATGTGGGTCATCCCAAAAGTAATGTCGCAAATCATAGAAAAACTTTTCTTTTGTTGGTATGTGAAGGTAGGTGGTATAAATTTAGCAACAATATAATTAGCATAATCAGCATACCATGGAGTGCTACGAGAAGTGCTTATGACATTTAATTGTTCATCGGAAAGCTATCATCAATAGGTAGTGGGTCATCAAGAACATTCTCTAACCTAGATAAGTTATGCGCAACGGGTTCTCAGCTCCTTTTCTATCGACAATATGCAAATCAAATTCTTGCAGCAAGAGAACCCATCTAATAAGTCTAGGTTTTGCATCTTTCTTTTCCATAAGATATTTAATAGCAGCATGATCGGTGTGAATAGTTACTTTAGAATCAACAATATAAGGTCTGAATTTATCACAAGCAAATACAAGCGCTAAAAGTTCCTTTTCGGTAGTAGCATAATTTCTTTGAGCATTGTCTAGAGTATTACTAGCATAATGGATAACATTTAGTTTCTTATCAACTCTTTGCCCTAGAACAGCACCTACATCATAATCACTAGCATCACACATAATTTCAAAGGGTAAATTCAATCGGTGGCTGAACAACAAGTGCGAGAGACTAATGCTTTCTTAAGTATTTCAAATGCTTCTACACAATCATCATCAAAGACAAATGGTACATCTTTTTGTAATAAATTAGTCAGAGGCCGAGAAATTTTTGAGAAGTCCTTAATGAACCTCCTATAAAATCCGGCGTGACCAAGGAAGCTTCTTATACCTTTAATGTCCTTGGGACATGGCATCTTTTCAATAGCATCAACCTTGGCTTTATCAACTTCAATACCTCTTTCAGAAACTTTGTGCCCCAAGACAATTCCTTCATTAACCATAAAGTGGCACTTTTCCCAATTCAAGACAAGATTTCTTTCTTCACATCTCTGCAAAACTCGATCAAGATTGCTCAAGCAATCATCAAAAGAGGAACCATAGACGGAAAAATCGTCCATGAAAACCTCACAAATCTTTTCACAAAAGTCGAGAATATAGCCATCATGCATCTTTGAAAGGTAGCGGTGCATTACATAAACCAAAAGGCATCGTCTATAAGCAAAAGTACCAAAAGGGCATGTAAAAGTAGTCTTTGATTGATCTCTAGCCGACACAGGTATTTGAGAGAAACCAGAATAACCATCTAGAAAGCAATAATGTGTATGTTTGCATAATCTTTCTAGCATTTGATCAATAAAAGGCACGGGGTAATGATCTTTCTTAGTAGCTTTATTTAATTTGCGGAAATCAATTACCATCCAATAACCTGTGATAATTATTTGCGGGATCAATTCATCTTTATCATTAGGGACAACAGTAATACCTCCCTTCTTAGGGACACAATGGACAGGACTTACCCACTGACTATCAGCAACGGGATAAATTATACCTGCCTCCAGAAGCTTGAGTATTTCTTTTCTTACCACTTCTTTCATTTTAGGATTCAAGCGTCGTTGAGGATCACGAACTGGTTTGGCATCCGCTTCCAAATTTATTTTATGTTGACATAGAGTGGGACTAATGCCCTTAAGATCATCAAGAGTATATCCAATAGCGGCACGGTGCTTCTTCCGAGTTTTCAATAATCTTTCTTCTTCATGCTCTGAAAGGTTAGCACTAATAATAACATGATATATTTTCTTTTCATCAAGATAAGCATATTTAAGATTATCAGGCAACGGTTTAAGCTCAAACACGGGATCACCCTTGGGTGGAGGAGGATCCCCTAGGATTTCAACAGGCAAATTATGTTGCAGAATAGGTTCCTGTTTAAAGAATACTTCATCTATTTCCCTTCTTTCATTCATGAACATATCATTTTCATGGTCTAGAAAATAGTGTTCTAGAGGATCTCTAGGAGGTACGGCAATAGAAGCAAGACCAATCATTTCATCCTTACTAGGCAATTCTTCTTCACGGTGTTGTTTACTAAATTTAGAGAAATTAAACTCATGAATCATATCATCCAAGCCAATAGTAACAACATTCTTTTTGCAGTCTATCTTAGCATTAACAGTGTTCAAGAAGGGTCTACCAAATATAATGGGACAAAAGCTATCTTGTGGAGAACCAAGAACAAGAAAATCAGCGGGATATTTGGTTTTTCCACACAAGACTTCAACATCTCTAACAATTCCCATTGCAGATATAGTATCTCTATTGGCAAGTTTAATTGTAACGTCAATATCTTCTAACTCAACAGGTGCAATATCATGCATAATTTCTTTGTATAAGCCAATGGGTATAACGCTAGCACTAGCACCCATATCACATAAGCCATGATAACAATGATCTCCTATTTTAACAGAAATAACAGGCACGCCTACCACAGGTCTATGTTTATCTTTAGCACAAGGTTTAGCAATTCTAGCAGTTTCACCACAGAATTGAATAACATGCCCATCAATATTATCAGACAAGAGATCTTTAACAATAGCAATATTAGGTTCTACTTTGACTTGCTCAGGAGGTGTATAAGTTCTAATATTGCTTTTACGAACCACAGTTGAAGCTTTAGGATGATCCTTTACTCTAATAGGGAAAGGTGGTTTCTCAACATAAGAGGTAGGAACAATAGGATCATTATAAGTGGCAGTCTTTTCTTCAACTTTAATAGGTGCAGCTACTTTTTCTTCTATGGGAGGATGATATTTAAACCACTTCTCCTTGGGAGATCAACATAAGTAGCAAAAGATTCACGAGAAAGAAGCTACTATCTCGAGTCAAGTCCATATTTAGTGCTAAACTTACGGAAAATATCGGTATCCATAAAAGATTTAACACAATCAAACTTTGGTGTCATACCTGACTCCTTACCTTCATCGAGGTCCCAATCTTCAGAGTTACGTTTAATTCTATCCAATAAATTCCATTTAAATTCAATAGTCTTCATCATAAAAGAGCCAGCACAAGAAGTATCGAGCATGGTGCGATTGTTATCAGAAAGCCGAGCATAAAAACTTTGAATAATTATTTCTCTTGAGAGCTCATGATTGGGGAATGAATATAACATTGATTTAAGCCTCCCCAAGCTTGAGAGATGCTTTCTCCTTCGCGAGGCCAAAAATTATATATATAATTGCGATCACGATGAACGAGATGCATAGGGTAATACTTTTGATGAAACTCCAATTTCAATCTTTTATAGTTCCATGATCTCATATCATCACATAGCCTATACCATGTCAATGCGTCTCCCTTCAAAGATAAAGGGAAGGCCTTCTTCTTAACAACATCATCGGGTATACCTGCAAGCTTAAATAATACACAAAATTCATCCACATATATTAAATGCTCATCAGGATGCTTTGTTCCATCTCCTGTAAAAGGATTAGCTAGCAGTTTTTTCATCATACCAGAAGGAATTTTAAAAGGAGTTTCATTTTCAATAGGTTCAGTAGGTTGAGGAGCAACTCTTTGCTCTACTGGACGGGGTGAAGATACCCCGAACAAGCCCCTCAGAGAATTACTTTCCATAGTAACAAGTGACAGAAAATTTCAGCACACTATATAAATTTTTCCTTACCAAATGCGCTACACTCCCCGGCAACGGCGCCAGAAAAGAGTCTTTATGACCCACAAGTTGTTGGGGAACGTAGTAATTTCAAAAAAATTCCTACGCACACGCAAGATCATGGTGATGACATAGCAACGAGAGGGGAGAGTATTGTCCACGTACCCTCGTAGACCATAAGCGGAAGCGTTATGACAACGCGGTTGATGTAGTCGTGCGTCTTCACGATCCGACCGATCCAAGTACCGAATGTACGGCACCTCCGAGTTCAGCACACGTTCAGCTCAATGACGATCCCCGGGCTCCGATCCAGCAAAGTGTCGGGGATGAGTTCCGTCAGCACGACAGCGTGGTGACGATGATGATGCTCTACCGGCGCAGGGCTTCTCCTAAACTCCGCGACGATATGACCGAGGTGGAATATGGTGGAGGGGGGCACCGCACACGGCTAAGGAACGATCCGTAGATCAACTTGTGTGTCATGGGGTGCCCCCTGCCCCCGTATATAAAGGAGCAAGGGGGGAGGAGGCCGGCCCTAGGAGGTGGCGCGCCAGGTGTGGAGTCCTACTAGGACTCCCTAGTCCTAGTAGGATTCCACCTCCCTTGTTGGAGTAGGAGAAGGGGAAAGAGGGGGAGAGAAATAAGGAAAAGGGGGCTGCGCCCCTTGTCCAATTTGGACCAGAGGGGGGGCGCAGGCCTCCTTCCTTTTGGCCTCTCTCCTCTATTCCCGTATGGCCCAATAAGGCCCATATACTCCCCGGCGAATTCCCGTAACTCTCCGGTACTCCGAAAAATACCCGAATCACTCGGAACCTTTCCGAACTCCGAATATAGTCGTCCAATATATCGATCTTTACGTCTCGACCATTTCGAGACTCCTCGTCATGTCCCCGATCTCATCCGGGACTCCGAACTCCTTCGGTACATCAAAACTCATAAACTCATAATATAACTATCATCGAAACCTTAAGCGTGCGGACCCTACGGGTTCGAGAACTATGTAGACATGACCTAGAACTATTCTTGGTCAATAACCAATAGCGGAACCTGGATGCTCATATTGGCTCCTACATATTCTACGAAGATCTTCATCGGTCAAACCGCATAACAACATATGTTGTTCCCTTTGTCATCGGTATGTTACTTGCCCGAGATTCGATCGTCGGTATCCAATACCTAGTTCAATCTCGTTACCGGCAAGTCTCTTTACTCGTTATGTAATGCATCGTTCCGTAACTAACTCATTAGCTACATTGCTTGCAAGGCTTATAGTGATGTGCATTACCGAGAGGGCCCGGAGATACCTCTCCGACAATCGGATGACAAAACCTAATCTCAAATCGCCAACCCAACATGTACCTTTGGAGACACCTGTAGTACTCCTTTATAATCACCCGATTCGTTGTGACGTTTGGTAGCACCAAAGTGTTCCTCCGTAAGCGGGGTTGCATAATCTCATAGTTACAGGAACATGTATAAGTCATGAAGAAAGCAATAGCAACATACTAAGCGATCAAGTGCTAGGCTAACGGAATGGGTCATGTCAATCACATCATTCTCCTAATGATGTGATCCCGTTAATCAAATGACAACTCATGTCTATGGTTAGGAAACATAACCATCTTGATTAACGAGCTAGTCAAGTAGAGGCATACTAGTGACACTCTGTTTGTCTATGTATTCACACATGTATTATGTTTCCGGTTAATACAATTCTAGCATGAATAATAAACATTTATCATGATATAAGGAAATAAATAATAACTTTATTATTGCCTCTAGGGCATATTTCCTTCAGTCTCCCACTTGCACTAGAGTCAATAATCTAGTTCACATCGCCATGTGATTTAACATCAATAGTTCACATCTATATGTGGTTAACACCCATAGTTCACATCGACATGTGACCAACAACCAAAGGGTTTACTAGAGTCATAATATAGTTCACATCGCTATGTGATTAACACCCAAAGAGTACTAAGGTGTGATCATGTTTTGCTTGTGAGATAATTTTAGTCAGCAGGTCATCATATTCAGAGCCGTAAGTATTTTGCAAATTTCTATGTCTACAATGCTCTTGCGGAGCTACTCTAGCTAATTGCTCCCACTTTCAATATGTATCCAGATTGAGACTCGAGTCATCTAGATTAGTGTTAAAACTTGCATCGGCGTAACCCTTTACGACGAACCTTTTTTCACTTCCATAATCGAGAAACATATCCTTATTCCACTAAGGATAATTTTGACCGCTGTCCATTGATCTACTCCTAGATCACTATTGCACTCTTTTGCCAAACTTAGTGGTAGGGTATGCAATAGATCGGTACCTGACATGACATACTTTATAGAACTATGGTGACGCATAGGGAATGACTTTCATTCTCTTTCTATCTTCTGCCGTGGTCGGGTTTTGAGTCTTACTCAATCTCACACCTTGTAACACGGGCAAGAACTCTTTCTTTGACTGTTCCATTTTGAACTACTTCAAAATCTTGTCAAGGTATGTATTCATTGAAAAACTTATCAAGCGTCTTGATCTATCTCTATAGATCTTGATGCTCAATATGTAAGCAGCTTCACCGAGGTCTTTCTTTGAAAAAACTCCTTTCAAACACTCCTTTATGCTTTGCAGAATAATTCTACATTATTTCCGATAAACAATATGTCATTCACATATACTTATCGGAAAGGTTGTAGTGCTCCCACTCACTTTCTTGTAAATACAGGCCTTTCCAAAAGTCATATAAAACCATATGCTTTGATCAACACATCAAAGCGTATATTCCAACTCGAGATGCTTGCACCAGTCCATTGATGGATCGTTGGAGCTTGCACATTTTGTTAGCACCTTTAGGATTGACAAAATCTTCGGTTGCATCATATACAACTCTTCTTTAAGAAAACCATTAAGCAATGCAGTTTTGACATCCATTTGCGATTTCATAAAATGTGGCAATTGCTAACATGATTCGGACAGACTTTTAAGCATCGATCACGAGTGAGAAAATCTCATTGTATTCAACATCTTGAACTTTGTCAAAAACCTTTTTCGACAAGTCTAGCTTTGTAGATAGTAACACTACTATCAGCATCTGTCTTCCTCTTGAAGATCCATTTATTTAACATGGCTTGCTGATCATCGAGCAAGTCAATCAAAGTCCATACTTTGTTCTCATACATGGATCATATCTCAGATTTTATGGCCTCAAGCCATTTCGCGAATCTGGGCTCATCATCGCTTCCTCATAGTTCGTAGGTTTATCATGGTCTAGTAACATGACTTCTAGAATAGGATTACCGTACCACTCAGTGCGGATCTTACTCTGGTTGACCTCACGAGGTTTTGGTAGTAACTTGATCTTGAAGTTTCATGATCATCATCATTAGCTTCCTCACTAATTGGTGTAGGCATCTTTGGAACTGATTTCGTGATGAACTAGTTTCAATTCGGGAGAAGGTACAAATTACCTTATTAAGCTCTACTTTCCTCCCACTCACTTCTTTCGAGAGAAACTCCTTCTCTAGAAAGGATCCATTCTTAACAACGAATGTTTTGCCTTTGGATCTGTGATAGAAGGAGTACCCAACAGTTTCCTTTGGGTATTCTATGAAGACGCTTTTTTCGATTTGGGTTCGAGCTTATCGGGTTGAAAACCTTTTCACATAAGCATCGCAACTCCAAACTTTAAGAAACGACGGCTTAGGTTTCTTGCTAAACCATAGTTCATACGGTGTCGTCTCAACGGATTTAATGGTGCCCTATTTAACGTGAATGCAGCTGTCTCTAATGCATAACCCCAAAACGATATTGGTAAATCGGTAAGAGACATCATTGATCGCGCCATATCAAATAAAGTGCGGTTATGACGTTCGGACACACCATTACGTTATGGTGTTCCATGTGGCGTGAGCTGTGAAACTATTCCACATTGTTTTATATGAAGGCCAAACTCGTAACTCAAATATTCTCCTCCACGATCAGATCGTAGAAACTTTATTTTCTTGTTACGATGATTCTCCACTTCACTCTGAAATTCTTTGAACTTTTCAAATGTTTCAGACTTGTGCTTCATTAAGTAGATATACTCATATCTGCTCAAATCATCTTGTGAAGGTCGAAAATAACGATACCTACCACGAGCATCAACACTCATTGGAACGCATACATCGGTATGTATTATTTCCAACAAGTCAAGTATCTCGTTCCATTGTTCCGAACAACGGAGTTTCAGTCATCTTGCCCAAAAGGCACGGTTCGCAAGCATCAAATGATTCATAATCAAGTGATTCCGAAACCCATCGGCATGGAGTTTCTTCATGCGCTTTACACCGACATGACCCAAGCGGCGATTGCCACAAATAAGTTGCACTATCATTATTAACTTTGCATCTTTTGGCATCAATATTATGAATATGTGTATCACTACGATCGAGATCCAACAAACTATTTTCATTGGGTGTATGACCATTGAAGGTTTTATTCATTTAAGCAGAACAACAATTATTCTCGATTTTAAATGAATAACGTATTACAATAAACATGATCAAATCATATTCATGCTCAACGCAAGCGCCAAATAACATTTATTTAGGTTTAACACTAATCCCGAAAGTATAGGGAGTGTGCGATGATGATCATATTAATCTTGGAACTACTTCCAACACTCATCGTCACTTCCCTTCAACTAGTCTTTGTTTATTCGTAACTCTGTTTGAGTTACTAATCTTAGCAACCGAACAAGTATCAAATACTCTGGGGCTACTATAAACACTAGTAAAGCACACATCAATAACCTGTATATCAAATATACCCTTGTTCACTTTGCCATCCTTCTTATCCACCAAATATTTGGAGTAGTTCCACTTCGGTGACCATTTCCTTTAAAGAGAAGCACTCGGTTTCAGGCTTTAGGTTCATCTTTGGGCTTCTTCGCGGGAGTGACAACTTGCTTGTCATTCTACTTGAAGTTCCTTTCTTTCCTTTGCCATTCTCTTGAAACTAGTGGTCTTGTCAATCATCAACACTTGATGCTCTTTCTTGATTTCTACCTTCGTCGATTTCAACATCACGAAGAGCTCGGGAATCGTTTTCATCATCCTTTGCATACTATAGTTCATCACGAAGTTCTACTAACTTGGTGATGGTGACTAGAGAATTCTATCAATCACTATCTTATCTGGAAGATTGACTCCCACTTGATTCAAGCGATTGTAGTACCCAGACAATCTGAGCACTTGCTCACTAGTTGAGAGATTCTCCTCCATCCTTTAGCCATAGAACTTGTTGGAGACTTCATATCTCTTAACTCGGGTATTTGCTTGAAATATTAACTTCAATTCCTGGAACATCTCATATGGTCCATGACTTTCAAAACGTCTTTGAAGTCCCGATCTTAAGCCGTTAAGTATGGTGCACTAAACTATCAAGTAGTCATCATATTGAGCTAGCCAAACGTTCATAACGTCTGCATCTGCTCCTGCAATAGGTCTGTCACCTAGCGGTGCATTAAGGACATAATTCTTCTGTGCAGCAATGAGGATAAACCTCATCTCACGGATCCAATCCGCATCATTGCTACTAACATTTTTCAACATAATTTTCTCTAGGAACATATCAAAATAAACATATGAAAGCAACAACGCGAGCTATTGATCTACAACATAATTTGCAAAATACTACCAGGACTAAGTTCATGATAAATTTAAGTTCAATTAATCATATTACTTAAGAACTCCCACTTAGACAGACATCTCTCTAGTCATCTAAGTGATCACGTGATCCAAATCAACTAAACCATAACCGATCATCACGCGAGATGGAGTAGTTTTCAATGGTGAACATCACTATGTTGATCATATCTACTATATGATTCACGCTCGACCTTCGGTCTCCGTGTTCGAGGCCATATCTGCATATGCTAGGCTCGTCAAGTTTAACTTTGAGTATTCGCGTGTGCAAAACTGGCTTGCACCCGTTGTAGATGGACGTAGAGCTTATCACACCCGATCATCACGTGGTGTGCGGGCACGACGAACTTTGGCAGCGGTGCATACTCGGGAGAACACTTCTTGATAATTTTAGTGAGAGATCATCTTAAAATGCTACCGTCAATCAAAGCAAGATAAGATGCATAAAGGATAAACATCACATGCAATCAATATAAGTGATATGTTATGGCCATCATCATCTTGTGCTTGTGATCTCCATCTCAAGCACCGTCACGATCACCATCGTCACCGCGCGACACCTTGATCTCCATCGTAGCATCGTTGTCGTCTCGCCAACTATTGCTTCTCGACTATCGCTACCGCTTAGTGATAAAGTAAAGCAATTACATAGCGTTGCATTTCATACAATAAGCGACAACCATATGGCTCTCTGCCGATTGCCGATAACTTCGGTTACAAAATATGATCATCTCATACAATAAAATATAGCATCACGTCTTGACCATATCACATCACAACATGCCTGCAAAAACAAGTTAGGCGTCCTCTACTTTGTTGTTGCAAGTTTTACGTGGCTGCTACGGGCTGAGCAAGAACCGTTCTTACCTACGCATCAAAACCACAGCGATAGTTTGTCAAGTTGGTGCTATTTTAACCTTCGCAAGGACCGGGCGTAGCCACACTCGGTTCAACTAAAGTGAGAGAGACAGACACCCGCCGGTCACCTTTAAGCAACGAGTGCTCGCATAGCGGTGAAACCAGTCTCGCGTAAGCGTCTGGCGTAATGTCGGTCCGGGCGCTTCATCTCACAATACCGCCGAACCAAAGTATGACATCTTTGGTAAGCGGTATGACTTGTATCGCCCACAACTCACTTGTGTTCTACTCGTGCATATAACATCAACGCATAAAACCAGGCTCGGATGCCATTGTTGGGGAGCGTAGTAATTTCAAAAAATTCCTACGCACACGCAAGATCATGGTGATGGCATAGCAACGAGAGGGAGAGTATTGTCCACGTACCCTCGTGAGACCGAAGCGAAGCGTTATGACAACGCGGTTGATGTAGTGGTGCGTCTTCACGATCCGACCAATCCAAGTACCGAATGTACGGCACCTCCGAGTTCAGCACACGTTCAGCTCGATGGCGATCCCGGGCTCCGATCCAGCAAAGTGTCGGGATGAGTTCGTCGACCGACAGCGTGGTGGCGATGATGATGCTCTACCGGCGCGGGGCTTCTCCTAAACTCCGCGACGATATGACCGAGGTGGAATATGGTGGAGGGGGGCACCGCACACGGCTAAGGAACGATCCGTAGATCAACTTGTGTGTCATGGGGTGCCCCCCCCCTCAAAGGAGCAAGGGGAGGAGGCTGGCCCTAGGAGGGCGCGCCGGTGTGGAGTCCTACTAGGACTCCCTAGTCCTAGTAGGATTCCACCTCCCTTGTTGGAGTAGGAGAAGGGAAAAGGGGAGAGAAATAAGGAAAGGGGCTGCGCCCTTGTCCAATTGGACCAGAGGGGGCGCAGGCCTCCTTCCTTTGGCCTCTCTCCTCTATTCCCGTATGGCCCAATAAGGCCCATATACTCCCGGCGAATTCCGTAACTCTCCGGTACTCGAAAAATACCGAATCACTCGGAACCTTTCCGAACTCGAATATAGTCGTCCAATATATCGATCTTTACGTCTCGACCATTTGAGACTCCTCGTCATGTCCCGATCTCATCCGGGACTCTGAACTCCTTGGTACATCAAAACTCATAAACTCATAATATAACTATCATCGAAACCTTAGCGTGCGGACCCTACGGGTTCGAGAACTATGTAGACATGACCTAGAACTATTCTTGGTCAATAACCAATAGCGGAACCTGGATGCTCATATTGGCTCCTACATATTCTACGAAGATCTTTATCGGTCAAACCGCATAACAACATCGTTGTTCCCTTTGTCATCGGTATGTTACTTGCCCGAGATTCGATCGTCGGTATCCAATACCTAGTTCAATCTCGTTATCGCAAGTCTCTTTACTCGTTATGTAATGCATCGTTCGTAACTAACTCATTAGCTACATTGCTTGCAAGGCTTATATTGATGTGCATTACCGAGAGGGCCCAGAGATACCTCTCCGAGCAATCGGAGTGACAAAACCTAATCTCAAAAATCGCCAACCCAACATGTACCTTTGGAGACACCTGTAGTACTCCTTTATAATCACCCGATTCGTTGTGGACGTTTGGTAGCACCAAAGTGTTCCTCCGTAAGCGGGGTTGCATAATCTCATAGTTACAGGAACATGTATAAGTCATGAAGAAAGCAATAGCAACATACTAAACGATCAAGTGCTAGGCTAACGGAATGGGTCATGTCAATCACATCATTCTCCTAATGATGTGATCCCGTTAATCAAATGACAACTCATGTCTATGGTTAGGAAACATAACCATCTTCGATTAACGAGCTAGTCAAGTAGAGGCATACTAGTGACACTCTGTTTGTCTATGTATTCACACATGTATTATGTTTCCGGTTAATACAATTCTAGCATGAATAATAAACATTTATCATGATATAAGGAAATAAATAATAACTTTATTATTGCCTCTAGGGCATATTTCCTTCACAAGTATAGGGGATCTATCGTAGTCCTTTCGATAAGTAAGAGTGTCGAACCCAACGAGGAGCAGAAGGAAATGATAAGCGATTTTCAGCAAGGTATTCTCTGCAAGTACTGAAATAAGTGGTAACAGATAGTTTTGTGATAAGATAAATTGTAACGAGCAACAAGTAACAAGAGTAAATAAAGTGCAACAAGGTGGCCCAATCCTTTTTGTAGCAAAGGACAAGCCTGGACAAACTCTTATAATAGGAAAAGCGCTCCCGAGGACACATGGGAATATCATCAAGCTAGTTTTCATCACGTTCATATGATTCGCGTTCGGTACTTTGATAATTTAATATGTGGGTGGACCGGTGCTTGGGTGCTGTTCTTACTTGAACAAGCATCCCACTTATGATTAACCTCTATTGCAAGCATCCGCAACTACAACAAAAGTATTAAGGTAAACGTAACCATAGCATGAAACATATGGATCCAAATCAGCCCCTTACGAAGCAACGCATAAACTAGAGTTTAAGCTTCTGTCACTCTAGCAACCCATCATCTACTTATTACTTCCCAATGCCTTCCTCTAGGCCCAAATAATGGTGAAGTGTTATGTAGTCGAAGTTCACATAACACCACTAGAGGCTAGACAACATACATCTCATCAAAATATCGAACGAATACCAAATTCACATGACTACTAATAGCAGGACGTCTCCCTTGGCCTCAGGAACAAACGTAACTACTCACAAAGCATATTCATGTTCATAATCAGAGGGGTAATAATATGCATAAAGGATCTGAACATATGATCTTCCACCAAATAAACCAACTAGCATCAACTACAAGGAGTAATCAACACTACTAGCAACCTACTAGCACCAATCCCGGACTTGGAGACAAGAATTGGATACAAGAGATGAACTAGGGTTTGGAGATGAGATGGTGCTGGTGAAGATGTTGATGGAGATTGCCCTCTCCCGATGAGAGGAGCGTTGGTGATGATGATGGCGATGATTTCCCCCTCCCGGAGGGAAGTGTCCCCGGCAGAACAGCTCTGCCGAAGCCCTAGATTGGTTCCGCCAAGGTTCCGCCTCGTGGCGGCAGAGTTTCGTCCCGAAAGGTTGCTTCCTATTTTTTTCTCATCGAAAGACTTCATATAGGAGAAGATGGGCATCGGAGAGCCACCAGGGGGCCCACGAGGTAGGGGCGCCCCCACCCTCGTGAGCAGGGTGTGGGCCCCCTGGCCTTCATCTTTGGCGACGATTTTTCTTTATTTATTTTAAGATATTCCGTGGAGTTTCAGGACTTTTGGAGTTGTGCAGAATAAGTCTCTAATATTTGCTCCTTTTCCAGCCGAATTCCAATTTGCGGCATTCTCCTCTTCATGTAAACCTTGTAAAATAAGAGAGAATAGGCATAAGTATTGTGACATAACGTGTAATAACAGCCCATAATGCAATAAATATCGATATAAAAGCATGATGCAAAATGGACGTATCAGGGAGTCCTACTCCCGGTGGGAGTAGGATTCCCCCTTTCCCTTGTTGGAGTAGGAGAGAAGGAAGGGGGAGAGAGAGGGAAGGAAAGCGGGGGCCGGGCCCCCACCCAATTAGGATTGGGCTAGGGGGGCGCGCCCTCCACCTTGGCCTTCCTCTCCTCTATTCCACTAAGGTCCAATAAGGCCCATATACTCCCCGGGGGGTTCCGGTAACCTCCCGGTACTCCGGTAAATGCCCGAACTCATCCGGAACCATTCCGATGTCCAAACATAGCCATCCAATATATCGATCTTTATGTCTCGACCATTTCGAGACTCCTAGTCATGTCCGTGATCACATCTGGGACTCCAAACAACCTTCGGTACATCAAAACACATAAACTCATAATACCGATCGTCACCGAACGTTAAGCCTGCGGACCCTACGGGTTCGAGAACTATGTAGACATGACTGAGACACGTTTCTGGTCAATAACCAATAGAGGAACCTGGATGTTCACATTGGCTCCCAGATATTCTACAAAGGTCTTTATCGGTCAAACCGCATAGCAACATACGTTGTTCCCTTTGTCATCGGTCTGTTACTTGCCCGAGATTCGATCGTCGGTATCTCAATACCTAGTTTAATCTCGTTACCAGCAAGTCTCTTTACTCATTCATAATGCATCATCCCGCAACTAACTCATTAGTCACATTGCTTGCAAGGCTTATAGTGATGTGCATCACCGAGAGGGCCCAGAGATACCTCTCCGACAATCGGAGTGACAAATCCTAATCTTGATCTATGCCAACTCAACAAGTACCAGTGGAGACACCTGTAGAGCACCTTTATAATCACCCAGTTATGTTGTGATGTTTGGTAGCACACAAAGTGTTCTTCCGGTATTCGGGAGTTGCATAATCTCATAGTCATAGGAACATGTATAAGTCATGCAGAAAGAAATAGCAATATACTAAACGATCAAGTGCTAAGCTAACGGAATGGGTCAAGTCAATCACATCATTCTCTAATGATGTGATCCCGTTAATCAAATGACAACTCATGTCTATGGCTAGGAAACTTAACCATCTTTGATTCAACGAGCTAGTCAAGTAGAGGCATACTAGTGACACTCTGTTTGTCTATGTATTCACACATGTACTAAGTTTCCAGTTAATACAATTCTAGCATGAATAATAAACATTTATCATGATACAAGGAAATACAAATAACAACTTTATTGTTGCCTCTAGGGCATATTTCCTTCAACTATTCCACATTGTTTCAAATGAAGACCAAAATCATAACTCAAATATTCACCTCCATGATCAAATCGTAGAAACTTTATTTTTTTTTGTTACGATGATTTTCTACTTCACTCTGGAATTCTTTGAACTTTTCAAATGTTTCAGACTTATGTTTCATCAAGTAGATATACCCATATCTGCTCAAATCATCTGTGAAGGTCAGAAAATAACGATACCTGCCACGAGCCTCAACACTCATCGGACCGCATACATCAGTATGTATTATTTCCAACAAGTCAGTTGCTCGCTCCATTGTTCCGGAGAACAGAGTCTTAGTCATCTTGCCCATGAAGCATGGTTCGCAAGCATCAAGTGATTCCAAAAGCCCATCAACATGGAGTTTCTTCATGCGCTTTACACCAATATGACCTAAACGGCAGTGCCCAATAAGTTGCACTATCATTATTAACCTTGCATCTTTTGGCTTCAATATTATGAATATGTGTATCACTACAATCGAGATTCAATAAAAATAGACCACTCATCAAGGGTGCATGACCATAAAGATATTACCCATATAAATAGAACAACCATTATTCTCTGATTTAAATGAATAACTGTCTTGCATCAAACAAGATCCAGATATAATGTTCATGCTTAACGCTGGCACCAAATAACAATTATTTAGGTCTAAAACTAATCCCGAATGTAGATGTAGAGGTAGCGTGCCGACTGCGATCACATCGACTTTGGAACCATTTCCGCGCGCATCGTCGCCTCATCCTTAGCCAACCTTTGTTTAATCCGTAGCCCCTATTTCGAGTTGCAAATATGAGCAACTTAACCAGTATCAAATACACAGGCGCTACTACGAGCATTAGTAAGGTACACATGAATAACATGTATATCAAATATACCTTTCACTTTGCCATCCTTCTTATCCGCCAAATATTTGGGGCGGTTCCGCTTGCAGTGACCAGTCCCTTTGCAGTAGAAGCACTCAGTCTCAGACTTAGGTCCAGACTTGGGCTTCTTCACTTGAGCGGCAACTTGCTTGCCGTTAACCATCAACACTTGATGCTCCTTCTTGATTTCTACCTCCGCAGCCTTTAGCATCGCGAAGAGCTCGGGAATTGTCTTATTCATCCCTTGCATATTATAGTTCATCACGAAGATTTTGTAACTTGGTGGCAGTGATTGAAGAACTCTGTCAATGACATTATCATTAGGAAGATTAACTACTAGTTGAGTCAAGTGGTTGTGGTACCCAGACATTCTGAGTATATGTTCACTGACAGAACTATTCTCCTCCATCTTGCAGCTATAGAATTTATTGGAGACTTCATATCTCTCAATTCGGGCATTTGCTTGAAATATTAACTTCAACTCCTGGAACATCTTATATGCTCCATGACGTTCAAAACGTCTTTGAAGTCCCGATTCTAAGCCATAAAGCATGGCACACTGAACTATCGAGTAGTCATCAGCTTTGCTCTGCCAGATGTTCATAACGTCTGGAGTTGCTCCTGCAGTGGGTCTTGCACCTAGCGTTGCTTCCAGGATGTAATTCTTCTAGGCAGCAATGAGGATAATCCTCAAGTTACAGACCTAGTCCGTGTAATTGCTACCATCGTCTTTCAACTTAGCTTTCTCTAGGAACGCATTAAAATTCAAAGGAACGGTAGCATGGGCCATTGATCTACAACAACATAGACATGCAAAAACTATCAGGTACTAAGTTCATGATAAATTAAAGTTCAATTAATCATATTACTTAAGAACTCCCACTTAGATAGACATCCCTCTAGTCATCTAAATGATCACGTGATCCAAATCAACTAAACCATGTCCGATCATCACGTGAGATGGAGAAGTTTTCAATGGTGAACATCACTATGTTGATCATATCTACTATATGATTCACGTTCGACCTTTCGGTCTCAGTGTTCCAAGGCCATATCTGCATATGCTAGGCTCGTCAAGTTTAACCCGAGTATTCTGCACGTGCAAAACTGGCTTGCACCCGTTGTATGTGAACGTAGAGCTTATCACACCCGATCATCACGTGGTGTCTCGGCACGATGAACTGTAGCAATGGTGCATACTTAGGGAGAACACTTATACCTTGAAATTTAAGTGAGGGATCATCTTATAATGCTACCGCCGAACTAAGCAAAATAAGATGCATAAAAGATAGACATCACATGCAATCAAAATATGTGACATGATATGGCCATCATCATCTTGTGCCTTTGATCTCCATCTCCAAAGCACCGCCATGATCTTCATCGTCACCGGCTTGACACCTTGATCTCTGCTACGTCTTGAGCTTGTGTTGGTTTTCCTCGAAGAGGAGAGGGTGATGCAACAAAGTGTAGCGTAAGTATTTCCCTCAGTTTTGAGAACCAAGGTATCAATCCAGTAGGAGGCTCCTCAAAAGTCCCACGCACCTACACAAACAAACTGAGAACTCGCAACCAACGCAATAAAGGGGTTGTCAATCCCTTCACGGCCACTTGCGAAATTGAGATCTAATAAAGATAGTATGAAAAGATAAATATATTTTTGGTATTTTATAATATAGATGCAAAAAGTAAAGATGCAAATAAAAGTAGATTGGAAGCAAATATGATAAGAGATAGACCCGGGGGCCATAGGTTTCACTAGTGGCTTCTCTCAAGATAGCATAAGTATTACGGTGGGTGAACAAATTACTATCGAGCAATTGATAGAAAAGCGCATAGTTATGAGATTATCTAGGCATGATCATGTATATAGGCATCACGTCCATAACAAGTAGACCGACTCTGCTGCATCTACTACTATTACTCCACACATCGACCGCTATCCAAAGATGCATCTAGAGTATTAAGTTCATAAGAACAGAGTAACGCATTAAGCAAGATGACATGATGTAGAGGGATAAACTCATGCAATATGATATAAACCCCATCTTGTTATCCTCGATGGCAACAATACAATACGTGCCTTGCAACCCTTTCTGTCACTGGGTAAGGACACCGCAAGATTGAACCCAAAGCTAAGCACTTCTCCCATGGCAAGAAAGATCAATCTAGTAGGCCAAACCAAAGCGATAATTCGAAGAGACTTGCAAAGATAACTTAATCATACATAAAAGAATTCAGAGAAGATTCAAATATTATTCATAGATAAACTTGATCATAAACCCACAATTCATCGGATCTCGACAAACACACCGCAAAAAGAGATTACATCGAATAGATCTCCACAAGAGAGGGGGAGAACATTGTATTGAGATCCAAAAAGAGAGAAGAAGCCATCTAGCTAAAAACTATGGACCCGTAGGTCTGTGGTAAACTACTCACAACTCATCGGAGGGGCAAGGATGTTGATGTAGAGGCCATCCGTGCTTGATTCCCCCTCCGACAGAGTGCCGGCGAAGGCTCCAAGAAGGGATCTCACGGATACAGAAGGTTACGGTGGTGGAAATTGTGTTTCATGGTGCCCCTGGATGTTTTGAGTGCGAGGTATATATAGGAAGAAGAAGTATGTCGGTGGCGCCGAGGGGCCCACGAGACAGGCGCACCTATAGGGGCGCCTATAGAAAGCGCCCTCCTATCTCGTGGAGGCTCCGGTTACTTCTTGACTTGCACTCCAAGTTCTCTGGATCACATTCGGTGAGAAAATCACGTTCCCGAAGGTTTCATTCCGTTCGGACTCTTTTTGATATTCCTTTTCTTCGAAATACTGAAATAGGCAAAAAAACAGCAATATGGGCTGGCCTCCGGTTAATAGGTTAGTCCCAAAAATGATATAAAAGTGGAAAATAAAGCCCAATAAAGCCTAAAACAGTAGATAAAGTAGCATGGAGCAATCAAAAATTATAGATACGTTGGAGACGTATCAATCTCCATCGTAGGATCGTTGTCGTCTCGCCAACTATTGCTTCTATGACTATTGCTACCGCTTAGTGATAAAGTAAAGCAATTGCATGGCGATTGCATTTCATACAATAAAGCGACAATTATAAGGCTCCTGCCAATTGCCGACAACTTCTACAAAACATGATCATCTCATAAAACAATTTGTATCTCACCACGTCTCGACCATATCACATCACAACATGCCCTGCAAAAATAAGTTAGACGTCCTCTACTTTGTTATTGCAAGTTTTACGTGGCTGCTACGGGCTTCTAGCAAGAACCGTTCTTACCTAGGCATCAAAACCACAACGATTTTTCGTCAAGTGTGTTGTTTTAATCTTCAACAAGGACCGGCCGTAGTCAAACTCGATTCAACTAAAGTTGGAGAAACAGACACCCGCCAACCACCTGTGTGCGAAGCATGTCGGTAGAACCAGTCCGGGCCGCTTCTTCCAACAATACCGTCGAATCAAAGTAAGACGTTGGTGGTAAGCAGTATGACTATTATCGCCCACAACTCATTGTGTTCTACTCGTGCATATAACATCAATGCATAGACCTAGCTCTGATGCCACTGTTGGGGAACGCGGTATTTCAAAAAAATTCCTACGATCACGCAAGATCTATCTAGGAGATGCATAGCAATGAGACGAGAGAGTGTGTCCAAGTACCCTCGTAGACCGAAAGCGGAAGCGTTTAGTAACGCGGTTGATGTAGTCGAACGTCTTCACGATCCAACCGATCCAACTACCGAACGTATGGCACCTCCGTGTTTAGCACACATTCAGCATGATGACGTCCCTCGAGCTCTTGATCCAGTTGAGGACGAGGGAGAGTTTCGTCAGCATGAGGCGTGGCAACGGTGATGATGAAGTTACCGGCGCAGGGCTTCGCCTAAGCACTACGACGATATGACCGAGGTGTTAAACTGTGGAGGGGGCACCGCACACGGCTAAGAGATTGTTTGTTGTGCTTTGGGGTGCCCCCTGGCCACGTATATAAAGGAGGGAGAGGACGAGCCCGACGACCAGGAGGGGTGCGCCATAGGGGAGTCCAACTAGGATTCCCAATCCGTTGGACTCCCCATCCTTTTCCAAGAAGGGAAGAGAGGGAAGGTGGAGGAGAGGGAGAAGGAAAGAGGGGGGCGCCGCCCCCTCCCTAGTCCAATTCGGACTTGCTAGGGGGGGCACCCTTGCGACCTCCTCTCCTATCAATCTTTACCTCTCGACCATTTATAGACTCCTCGTCATGTCCGTGAACTCATCCGGGACTCGGAACAATCTTCGGCCATCAAATCACATAACTCATAATACAAATCGTCATCGACCGTTAAGCGCGCGGACCCTACAGGTTCGAGAACTATGTAGACATGACCGAGACACACCTCCGGTCAATAACCAATAGCGGAACCTAGATTCCCATATTGGCTCCTACATATTCTACGAAGATCTTTATCGATCAAACCGCATAACAACATATGTCATTCCCTTTGTCATCGGTATGTTATTTGCCCGAGATTCGATCGTCGGTATCATTATACCTAGTTCATTCTCATTACCGGCAAGTCTCTTTACTCGTTCTGTAATGCATCATCCCGTAACTAACTCATTAGTCACATTGCTTGCAAGGCTCATAGTGATGTGCATTACTGAGAGGGCCCAGAGATGCCTCTCCGATACACGGAGTGACAAATCCTAATCTCGATCTATGCCAACTCAACAAGCACCATGGGAGACACCTGTAGAGCATCTTTATAATCACCCAATTACGTTGTGACGTTTGATAGCACACAAGGTGTTCCTCCAGTATTTAGGAGTTGCATAATCTCATAGTCAGAGGAACATGTATAAGTCATGAAGAAAGCAATAGCAATAAAACTAAACAATCATAATGCTAAGCTAACGGATGGGTCTTGTCCATCACATCATTCTCTAATGATGTGATCCCGTTCATCAAATGACAACACATGTCTATGGTTAGGAAACTTAACCATCTTTGATTAACGAGCTAGTCAAGTAGAGGCATACTAGGGACACTCTGTTTGTCTATGTATTCACACATGTACTAAGTTTGCGGTCAATATAATTCTAGAATGAATAATAAACATTTATCATGATATAAGGAAATATAAATAATAAATTTATTATAGCCTCTAGGGCATATTTCCTTCAGAAAACCCGACGACACCAAACTAGCCTACCACCAGTTTCAAAAGCTCACGCAGGAGCAATAGGTCCATTGCTCACACAGAAGCAAATAAAGTAGGACACCATAGCAAAATAAACAAAAAGCTACCAAGCGTCATGAGTCAGAAACTAAGCAATTCAAACAATACTGGCAACCCCAAATCAACAACCAACTTCTCCTAGCCACACTTGTGCTTACAATGGTCAGGGGAGGTTCTTAGTAAAATAAATCGATTTTTTTAAGCACCGGTGCTTGTCACTACAGGAGAGGTGCCTAATTAAGCGTCTACTCTGTGTAAATAAGCACCATTGCTTAAGAATCTGGTTTATTTTTCTAAGCATGTCATAGTGTACAAGGTCTCAAGCTTCCAAATGGACGAAACACCTTCCCACACAGCCGTGCAAATCCTCATCATGTTCCTGGTGTTATCCTTTTGCATCATGGCACCTCTCTTCACCAACTTTGGAAGGGCATGGGCTCTGGATTTCCATATTTTCGGTCTTGTCTGTAGGGCAATTCCTTTTTAACGCCCAGGTGCCTAAATGCCTATAACAACATGAATTGGGCTGGCCTGGTTTAGACGCATTCCCGGTGTTTGTCCATCATGGTCATGCGGTGATATTTTTTTTCAGTTTTTGTTGCTTCACTTTTCTCTCCGTTTTCTTTCACTTTGTTTCTATTTTCCTCTTTCAATTTTTCCTGC
Organism: Aegilops longissima; assembly: GCA_021605205.1. Lineage (NCBI taxonomy): Eukaryota > Viridiplantae > Streptophyta > Magnoliopsida > Poales > Poaceae > Aegilops > Aegilops longissima. Next base: position 650,811,523 of record CM038677.1, on the reverse strand, counting down.
CCCCCCTTGTTTACTTTCGTTTATTTGATCTTTTTATTTCTTCAGTAGTAAAATTCATGTTCTCTTTTTTCCTTTCCCCCCTACTCGTTATTTTACTTTCAAAAACATTCATGCATATTTTAAATTCTTGAATAGTTTTAGAAAAAAAATACAAGTTGAGCATTTCTAAAATTATGGTGATTTTTTCCATTACATTGTGACCGGTTTTTAAATACGGTGAACATTTTTGTAATACATGATTGACGTTTTCAGCACGGTGAACATTATTTCTAATACATGTAAACATTTTTGTAGAATAAAAGTGAATATTTTTTAAATACATGGTAAACATTTTTTTCATATATTGAAAACCTTTTAAATATGTGAACATTTTCTAATTATTGAATTTTTAAAATAAACAAATAAATAAAAAGTAGAATAGAGAAGCCAAAGTTACAAAAAAAAAACGAAAAAAAAATCAGTGAAAACCGACAGCTAACGCTCAATCGCACGGAGCAGTGGAAGCTAACTGGGCCCGGCCCGTCCATCAGGCGATGAATCTATTCGGACTAGACTATTTCACGTCAAGATAGCTATATCTTGCTCTTTGCGAGAGGGTACCTCGTCTCGCCTCTAGCGTGAACACTAGCGGACTGGCCCACGTGCATTGATTTTCTTTTTTTGTTATAGGTTTTGCAAAACTTCTATTAACCGGTTTAGACCGGTTTTAGAGGGCCCCATATGAATTTTTTTCTTAATTTTCTATGTACTTTTTATCGGTATTAATTCCCTTTTTATGTTTGTTATTTTCCTTCTTGTTTTTTGTCTTTTTATTAATTTTGCAAAATACATGTGTACTGTTTTCAAATACACATTGAATATACTTCAGATACAATATACACATTTTTCAGATACACGACGAATTATTTTTTGAAATACTTGTTGAACATTTGTCAAATGCACATCGAACATTTTTTTAGTACACGGTGCACATTTGTGTCATACACATGGAACTTTTTTATTAATGGTATGACTGTTATTATTAAATTTGACAAACATTTGTTAATTTAGAACATGTATTTATTAAATTATCACTAATATTGTTTTAATGGTACAGAAATTTTTCTAGAAAATTACGCGGATTTTAAAAGAAAATTGTATAAGTAGTTTCCTAAATATCACAAATACTTTTAAACATGTTGACATATTTTTAAATTTCATGGAATTTTTTGATGACTACGAATCATTGTTTCTACATTACTCGGAGATTTTTTTTCCATTATATAATTTATTTTGAAAATTACATGAACACTTTTTTTAATACCGCTGAACATTTTTCTGTATGGAGCGATAGATTTTTATGAAATAAAACATACTTTTTATATTTTATAATTTTGTAAAAGTGTCAAACATATTTTGGAAACGCGTGAACATTTTAAATGAATTGTACTAACATTTTCTTAAAATTGTGAGAAGAGTTTTGCTACAGTGCATGAATAGAATGCATTCTAAAAACTTATGTAAATTAGTTTTTGGAATGTATTTTACAATTTTTCAGAATATTTAAAATAAGAAAAAGAGGAGAAAACAAAAGGAGAAAAAGGAATGAATAAACCTAGCCAACAAACTAACAAGTAACAGAACAAGAATTCAGACGGCTTTAGGCGAGTACTCCGGTAAATCAATACCGGATTCTAAGCCAGGGTAGGGAGATTTTTCGCTCGGGGAATGCATATGGAGATGATGGGTTCCATTGGAATGCAGAATTTTTGTATGGCTAGCGGCCCAAAGACATGGGCTTCCATGACAAAACAACGCCATGTTTTTTGTGCCTTCAAGATGAGGACAACATCGAACACATAATCATTAAATGTGTTGTGGCTCGTGAAACTTGGCATAGATGCTTCTCTAGCTCCAAATCAATGCTATCTAGCCATATGCCACAGACAATTTGCAAGACTGGTGGACTAACTCTAGAAGTAGGTTTGGCAAGAAGCAACAGAGGGGATTTGACTCCCTGATGATCTTGATTAGTTGGCGCTTGTGGAAGCAACGCGATACCCGAGTTTTTGGCAACACAAGTCAATAGTGGACGATCACGAAGCTGATTGATCTGATCGTCTTCGAATGAGAAGACTGGAAGAGCATGGGAGCGGGAGAAACGGAATCTTTTGTGAGAAGTCACCATTAGAGCTAGGGTGTTGTAACTCATATTGGATGTGCGCATCCGATACGGGCTTCTTGTATATTTTAACTCTGCCTTCTATACCAAACAGCCCATGTGAAAATGCATTGATCCATTGAAAACTTCCTTTTCTTTCTAGAAAATAATAATAGTCATCTAAATAACGAAAGTACAAAGGTGAACATGGGTTCACGCGCACCCACGTGAATAGTAAATTCATAAAAATATTAGAAAATTTTAAAAAGGTCTTAATTTCTGCAGTATGAAACTTAGTCGACCATTCTACTCAAGTATGAAGTTTTGTGATGCATTGGCACTCATGGTATTCTTAGTGAAGAAAACACAATTGTTACCATACTATTCATCAAACAGTGTTTTTTAATATAGCTTCGGTTTTGTCTTTTTTGCCAAGAATACCATGGATGTGATTTCTTCGCGAAACTTCATACGCGAGTATACAAGTTGACTGTATATTACAAAAATAAATTTAGATTTTTTGTTTTTTTTAGCATTTTTTCAATTTACTTTTCATAAAAGGTGCGCATGGAACCATGTTCACCAAGTTCCCGTAATAATAAGAGTTAAATACACTGTGGGTGCCTTAACTTGTCTAGCGCAGTCATTTTGATGCCCAAAGTTGCAAAATACATAAAACTGGTGCTACAACTCGTTCTATCATGCAAATACGGTGCCTCCGTATATATTCGGGTGTACACCATGCCTGTGTGGCGTGCCAGCGAGGCGTTGGCCCACATGTCAGTGGCAGACAGCCGGTGAGGTACTGGATGACTTGCTCATGAGTTTTTTTTCTAGAACCCCTCGCATATTTTAATTAATTATGTAGGAAAGACAAACGTAGGTCCCACATATCAGTATGATTAAATACGTTAAATTGCCTGCACACTAGCCACCAGACCAAACAATACTTTGTGACCAACTGTTCCCTGGAAACCTATATAGCTCTTCTACCCTTTGCTATGTGATTCCCTTCCACGTTATTTACGTTTTTTTTCAAGTTACCGTTTAATTTTTATGATATGTAAATTTCTCATATAAAAATATAATAATTATCAATATGTCATTATTGCCTATTTAAATTTTTATTATATTTTCTTTATTGTGTAGTTTAAATAGGTAAAGATGAACTTTTTTCAAAATTTATGTGGATATAATCAGTTCAACGTATATCACCAAATATTGTAAAAACAAAATATCTTCAGTCAGGACCACTAGCACGTACAATTAGTGTGTATCTTCATTGTATTTTTAGAATATATATTTTAGAATACATAATTATTAAAATTGACAAAATTGTTCAACGATATTAAAAATCATTGTGAAAAAATATAAATGTGTTAAAACATGTTAAATGTGTTCAGTAGAAATGTAAGAATAATTTTACACAATACTTTTTAACACATGTTGAACATTATTTTGAAATAAATGTTGTTAATTTTTGAATGCGTGAAGAACATTTTTGAAAAAAAACATTCAAAATTTCTTAATACACCATTTTTTTTAAAGATATGTTGAACATTTTTTTCAACTGCAATAACACTTTCTTTTAGTTTATGGCAGTTTTAATATTTTCTTACATTTATTTTTTCAAATGGAAATAAAAAACATGTATGGGCTCATAAGAGCGCCATATATTAAATAAATATATAAGAGAAATGCTTGAAGAGGTAAGTAGCGACATGATTAGTCCTGGCCATGGGAAGCCCGGCCCGAAAAAGCCCGACCCGGCCCGGCCCGGCCCGACGCTGCTCCCGGGCCGGGCTCGGGCCTAGATTTTGAGCCCGATGGCCGGGCCGGGCCCATCGTTTTTGCGCTTTTCTGAATGGGCCCGGCCCGAGGCATGAGGTCCGACGGGCTTTTACGTGTTCGGGCCGGGCTTAGGTCCAAAAAACAGGCCCAATGGCCGGGCCGGTCCCGGGCCTAGGTTTTTTGCATCGGGCTTGGCTACACCCGGACCGAGGTTTGGCCAGGTAAAGACGTCATATATAGTGTCTAGCTAAAATATGTTCACTAAGTAGAGTCTAACCACGAACTTGTAAATAAAAGTAGAGTCTAACCTCGTGGTCATCTTGGGCGGGCTGTACAAATCGCGGCCCACTGCCAGCCAATGGCAGTTGTAAAAGCATGAAGGGTTTTCTACCAAAAACCCTCATGCATGGGGCATCCATCGCTCACCCATTGCCAGCCAATGACATGTGGGCCAATGCCAAGCTAGCATGCCACACAGGCAGAACACACACCTGAATATGTACACGAGGCTATGTATTTGCATTATAGGACAAGTTAGAGCAACTTCAATGGGGCGACCTATTTTATCCGCCGCCGTCCGTTTGGGTCGGCTCGGACACAAAATGCGGCCCAACGCGCCGACTCAAACGGACGCGCGTCCGCTTCTCGTCCGCGGGCGACCCAATCCCGGCCCATTTTTGAGTCGGATTTGCATCGGCGCGGACACGCGATGGACGCGCGCACGCTCTCCTTCTCCTTTCCCCGGGCTCGCTGGTCGGTGGCACATTGGCCTCTCCCTCACCCACATCCAACAGCAACCCTCGCCCGCCTCCTTCGTTGCCGACGCCGCCGCCTATTTTTGCGGTGACTTCGCCGGTGCCGCCGCCTCCACATCCGCCCAAAGAACGCCGCCCACTTCGCCGCCGCTAACGCCGTTTTGCCATCGGGAGCGATCGCTTCCACCCCGCTTCCCCACCGCATACCGCCGTGACTAAGAAGCCGCCTCGCAGCCCCGGCCAGATCCTCACCGGCACGCTCGTCGGACGCCGGCCCACTCGTCGGACGCCGGCAGAGCAGCTAGCTGGTCCGTGCGCGTCGTGACTCCCCTCGCCGGCCGTCTCCTTCGTCGATGCCCGCAAGCTATTCGACAATTTGCCAAGGTACAAAATGGACTCCGCCGACGAGTTCTTTTCCACAATTTCCTTAGCGACTCCGACGATTCGTCGTCCGATGACGAGGAGGAGATATTGGCTGCCGTGTTGGTCCATCACCAACTCAACAGCCAGCGGCTATTGTTCCGTGGCTCCATTTCGGGCCACCTTCCGGCGTTGAATCGTAACCGAGAGAGCGCGCATTTCCTTCTTTGGACGAACTACTTTGATACAACAAACCCGTTGTTCAAACATCAAAAGTTCCACCACTGTTTCCTTATGAGTAGGCATCTTTTCAACTGTATTAGAGAGGGGGTGGTCGGCTACGATGACTATTTCGAGTGCAAAGAGGATGCCGTCGGCAAGATTGGTTTCTCCTCTTATCAGAAATGCACTGCCGCCATCTGAATGCTTGCATACGGAGTGCTCGGTGATCTCATTGACGAGTACGTCCGTATGAGCGAGTCTACATGCCTAGAGTCCCTGTATAAGTTCTGCAAGGCTGTTATTGCTGTGTTTGGCCCTGAGTACTTGAGAGAGTCGACAGCTGAAGATACAACCCATTTGTTGGCGATGAACGCCAGAGGGGCTTCGAGGATGCTTGGCAGCATAGACGCATGCTTTGGGAGTGGAAGAACCGCCTTACGCTTGGCAAGGGCGTTATAAGGGCCATGTCGTGGCTTGCCTTTGTCATACTAGAGGCCGTGGCCTCAAGATCTCTGGATCTCGCACTCTTTCTTTGGCATGGCTGGATCACACAATGATATCAACGTGCTTCAGCGTTCGCCGGTGTTTGCTAGGCTTGCCGAAGGCAACAACCCACCGGTGAACTTTACTGTCAACGGCCACAACTACGACAAAGGATACTACCTGGGTGACGGTATCTATCCTCAGTGGACCACTATTGTCAAGACAATACCCAACCCTGTCGGAGAGAAGAGGAAAAGATTTTCCCAAGATCAAGAGAGTGCTAGGAAGGATGTCGAGCGTGCCTTTGGTGTTTTGCAATCTCGATGGGGCATCGTTCGGTATCCTGCTAATACCTGGAGCACGCAGAAATTGTGGGAGGTGATGACTGCTTGTGTGATCATGCATGATATGATCGTAGAAGACGAGCACCCGGAACGTTTGTATGATCAAGGGTTTCAGTTTCAGGGTGAGAATGTTGTGCCTGAGCATGGAGGAGCGGCAATGTTTGAACAGTTCGCCCAATTTCATCAAGACATGCGTGATTGAGAAACTCACGTGCAACCGCAAAGTGATTTGGTTGAGTATATGCGGGCTCATGTTGGTAACCAATAGATGTATTTTCTTTTATTCATTTACAAAACTATGTGAAACATTTTTATTTATATTCGGCTTGTAAAACTATACTATTTTATCCGGTTTAAACTATGTTATTTGATAATATGTTTGAATGCAATCATCAATGTCAAATTAGGAGGCCAGCCGGTCACGCCGACACATATGGGTCGGCGCGTTGCGCGCGCTGCCAACCCATATCAAAAACAGGGCGGACGCTGGGCAGGCGGCCGACCCAAACGGACAAAAAGCGGACGAAATCGCCATCCGTTTGGATCACCCCATTGAAGTTGCAACTTTGAGCACCAAAATAACCATGCTGGACATGTTAAGACACCCCAATGTATTTAAACTGAAAGACAACTAAATTAAATTACAAGGTCAAGGTCAACAGCTCAACACCATCATGCAAAAGGCAACGTGGATAGCTAAAGCTGCCCAGAGGAACCATGGATGGCAAAATTTCGTGTTTTGACCCTTTTGCCATATAAAATCAGGATCTGACCCCAGTTGGTAAAAAATTCAGGATTTGACCCTTTTTCTTGCCGCCAGGGTCCCTGGCGATAGGATTAGACAGGCTACCGTCAGGGGACCTGGCGGTAGGGTAGTAATCCACGTCAGCACGCGGAGACGCCCGCCGTCCCCCTCCGTCGCACCCTACCGCCAGGGCACCTGGCGGTAGCCTGTCTAACCCTACCGCCAGGGACCCTGGCGGTAGGGTCCGGGCTGTTATTTTGCCCGAAACCCCGCACCCCCTACCCATCTCCCCACCCCTCCCCCTCCCCCCCGTTGGCAGTTTCATCTTTTCTTCCCCCAACTCGCCCCTCTCTCCCTCTCTCATCTCCTCCACTCTCCTCCTCGGATCTTCACCGTTTATACACCGTTTTTGCAGATCGAGATGGCCCCGAAGAGAGAAACGTAAGCTCCTCCGATCCCTCCAATTAGTTTTTGCAAACTTGCTTCCGATTCGACGCATTATTTGCTTCAAATCCCTCATATTTTTGAATTTAGATTGGATTTTTTTGTACCTAAGATTGTTTTAGCTTGATTGTAGTTGTAGTTCTTAGTTCTTTAGTAAGTAGTGGTATTGAATATAAACTCTAATCAATAGTGTGAAGATGAACCCTAGTTCATAAATTTTTTTTGTTAAAAAAATTATGATGTAATGCATGTGGGAGGACTTGATAGTAGTTTTATGATGCATGTTGATATGATGATATGAAGATGTTGTTTTGAGATAATACATTCAAGATGAATGTTGGAGGATTTTTTTATGATATGATGCATGTTGTAGTAAACAAAATATATATGATGCAAGTAGTGGATTTGGTTGGTATGATATGGTGTGATTTTGCATTTGACACATCTTGATATATGTATTTTATTTATTTGATCCATATGTTTATGTCAGCAACAGTGGCGCAACCATCGCCCATCCATCTCCAACACGACCCGTCTGGCTTGCCACTTCCGTATGTGTACGAGTCCTTCCCCGAGCTTCTGCAGCCGGTGACCGCTTTTTCAGACGAGTTCCTATAGGAGACGAGGGCAGTGCAGTGGCACGAGAGGGCAGAACGGATCGCCGACGATGTGAAGTGTTGGTCGCTGAGTGTGAAGGAGTGGAAGAGAGTGAAGGCAGAGATGGAGGGAGATCCAACTATCTCCCGTGAATGCCGGGAAGCCACCATTGAAGTTGCCAAGCAGCACTCGAACTGGGAGCTGCGCAATTTGGGCCGGAGGATCTACTTCGAGAGCAATGTGGAGGAGAGAGCCAGGGTGCCGCCCCCAAGTTCATCGGTGTTCGATATCATCAGCTGGGGAAGGGCGGAGGCGAAAACTCCAGCTGGCAAGGCAAGGTGGGAGTGTTTGAACGATCGGATGCCGACCAGCGTTCCGCCTCCGCCTGAACCGGTGGATCCGCTGCCATATCTGTCTCCACGGCCAGGCCTAACATACGAGGGGGGGAGGTTTACCCAACCTATAAACATGTCTATTGGATATGCATCTATGTTATAGTAGGGGTTGTCAAACTATGTGGGCAAGTTTTTGCTATTTGCAATTTCCTACTTATGAATCTATATGTAAACTGTTTGATATTTGCTATGTGAAACCTTTATTAATACTAGTAAATGCGCACGTGCAACGCACGTTAATATTTAGGCAATATATTAATTGCACGTGGATATTAGATATGATATATTATTTGTGTGTTAATTATGTGATTGGTGCAATATTTGGAATGATATTAATTGCACGTTAAACATGTTGAACGCTTGCCATTGAAGCAGTCTAGGTCGTTGGATTGACTTGATTTGATGGCTGAGATCAGTTGGATCTGCCCCTTTGGTTTTTTTATATTGGTATAGATGTGAGCTCATATATTGCTGTCATATTTGTGAAACTTGCTGTGATATTGCTGTCATATTTGAATTTGAAAACAAACAACCAAATGAACTTGAAACAACAAAAACAGAGGACCCTACCGCCAGGCACCCTGGCGGTAGGTTTAAACATCCTACCGCCAGTCCCCATGGCGGTAGGGTGAACCTACCGCCAGGGCCCTTGCATATTTCGTTACAGAAAGTTTATATGGCAAAACCCTGCCACACCACTTACCGCTAGTGGCTCTGGTGGTAGGTTTAGACCGCCTACCGCCAGAGCCCCTGGTGGTAAGATACTTATCCACGTCAGTATAGGCAAACGGCGGCCGTCCCCCTCCGTCACACCCTACCGCCAGGGGCTTAGGCGGTAGGCTGTCTAACCCTACCGCCAGGGGCCTTGGCGGTAGCAAAAGGGTCAAATCCCGATTTTTTTACTAACTGGGATCAGATCCTGATTTTATATGACAAAAGAGTCAAAACACGAAATTTTGCCACCATGGATCACTGCACACGAGCACAGGCTAAAGTTAACTGGCGCTGTTGCTGCAGTGCTTGCATCGTTCATTCGTGCTTATCCTCTTCGGCGTTCAGGCAGCGTCTCATGCGCGCCACAGGTAATCCGTGGCAGTTCACGTGAGTGGAATGAGATGATGTGGACGCGGTAGAGCCAGAGAGGACAGCGCAGGAAGATTTTATATCCGGTACATGTGGGCTTCTTTTCGTTTGCACTACCAGAACAGGCTGCACTCCATCGTGGTACTCCCTCCATTCTATATTCTAATGCGTATAGTTTTTTGAGCTAGATTCCGAAATGTAGTGCGCCTAAACTGCTTTGAACCACAATAGCCCTCGCCTGGTTCACAGAGTGCAGCAGCAGGCAGCCATGTGCTGTGGCAGAGTGAGCAGACGGAGGGGTAATTTTCGTTCAAATAAGAGTGCCAGGTCACGTCTTGGTATAAACGCTACGCACAACCGCGCACTACAAAGAGGAATGGAGGGAGTAACTTTTTCGGTTACCTAACCGAGCTGCACTTCAGTTCAGGTTGGAGAACTAACCAGGCTGGCGTTGCTAGTTTTATTATATCGTACTTGAAGGACATATGTCGGGGGATCGGCAACATATTCGGATCCAAATCTCCGGTCATTTGTAATTTTAGGAGATGTATTTTCTAGAGCACAAAGGCTCTGTCTATTCACCGAAAAGAAACGAAGGTCCACACATATCCTCGACTACCCATCGTGAGGAATAACTTAGAGTAGTAACATGCATATATTACTAGTCTATGTTACTATCTTTATAGTGTGAAGTAACATATGTATAGTGTCATGTATCACTTTATTTATTAAGTTGTAGACTCATCTTGTCTTGATATATGTGATGTTACAGTAACTAGCTATGTTACCACATGGCTCTCTTCATTGATTATTTGTCACATCATCTATTTTATCTAGATAAATGTGATGTTACCTTCTATGTTACTCCCCTTGTGAGTATTCGGCCCGCGGCAATCTCGGGGCTACTCACCTGCGTTTTTATTAACTCTGCTAGCGACGTTTATATGTCTACGAGGAAGACTCGATCCTCAGGCCGTGCCCTTGCGCCCGACCCGAGTCTCAAGGGTTATTGCACTCGGGTGTTTCCTAAGTATGACGCCCAAGCTCGAATTCTATCCTCGGGTTGGGTTTCTCCAAATTAACATAAGTCTAAGGGGCTACTAGGATCAATAATTTTCTATTTTATCACCTAAGTTACCGAGAGCGATATCGATCATCAGGCCGGCTGCTGGAGCTCGAGCTGAGTCTCGGGGGCTGCTGCACACTGCGGGTTTTTTCTACAATTATCTATCGGACTTGGAGCCCGACGCTTTCGGCCGCCGGCCAACACCTCGGCTGGGATGAAATGAGTAAATAGCTCGATGATTTTATCTTCAGGCGCATGTTTACCTCCATGTCAGTTCCTTGATGACATGGAGGCGCTCTCGCTGGGCCACGGTCAACGCCGGTTGTTCCAGGTCGCCTTCTCCTCCCGCAGTTGTAGTACCGATGTAGCCTTCGACTGGGTCACGGACTGATGGTGTCCTGGACTAAGGGGCACTAACCAAGTTAGCCCGCAGTCCATGGGCCGAGCATATGGCCCATTGATCTCATAAGGAGGGACTCCGGAAGCCTCAAATCCTGGCGTGATTAAGATGGACTCTGCCGAATACTTGACATGTACCTTAAGTATTGCTTCAGCTATCGGCATGTGTTTCCCTAGTTGGCAACCGACCAGGTGTAACCCTAGATACCCCCGGTGTCTATATAAGCCGAAGGGTTTAGTTCGTAGAGATCGAACCACAATTACTCACCTTAGGGTTAGAACATAACATACGTCCTGTACTTGGCACATCATCAATACAAATCAAAGAAGGATGTAGGTGTGACGCACGGATTATTATGCTACAGTAAACCTACGCGAATGATGCCACATCATCTCTGTTACTGTTGCTAACCTCGCGTTGGATCTAAACGTTTCAAAATCAAATTTGATTTTTTGACAAACAATAAAAGTTTTCAAATTTCAAAACTAAAATGTTCAAACGGTGACATAATTATGTTTACTAAATTAGGTGCCACCTATGTACTTTTCCAAAACTAAACGTTTAGGAGATGGGAGAAAACAGAAAAGAAAATAATAATAAAAAAAGAATAAAAACAAAAAACAAAACAAATAAGAAAAGGAAAAGCAAAGCCCCCCCTCTTCCCGGGCCTAATGGCCCAACTGGCCACCCAGGCCACCAGGAGGCCCATCTCGTCCCACCTTATCCCCCCGAGCAACCGAACCCTAGCCCCCACCCACCACTCGCCCCCACTTCCCCACGTTCATCCCTCCCCGATCTAGATCGGGACCGGGGGGAAGGGACTGCACCGCCGCGCGCCCCGTCGCGATCCTCGCCGCCTGATGCCGTCCGTCGCTGCCCGGAGCCACCACGACGGTCTGCCTCCCCGCTGGAACGACGTCTCCAACCTCCTCCTCGCCCCCACTACCTAGACCCCACGGCCCCGTGGTGAGGCCCCGGCATCTCCTCCTCTTCCCCTGCCCGCGCCTGCTGCCGCTCCGAGGCCGCCGCCTCCCACCGCAGCGCCACGCCCGTGCTCGAGCCCTTTCAGCCTGCCAGATCCAGCGCCTCGCTGGCGCCCGACTTGCTGCTTGCTGCCAAGCCTGCCAAGGCCTCCTCGCTGTAACGGCACTTCGCCAGCGCGCTGCCGCCGCTGCCCTCCCACCGCCATTGCTGCCTCCTCCTCCTCCTGCGCTCGGCCGTCGTCGGCGCGATCAAGCGTCCCGCTAATCACAAGACGCCACCGCCTCGCCTCGCCAGCTGCGCCTCGCCCCGCCTTTGCTGACCGCCGCCTCGCCTCCCTCTGCTGCTGCTGCTCCCCACCACCCCCGACTCATCATGTCTGTCTTGTCTTTGCTGCTGCTAGTGGCTGCCTCCCGCCCGCTCTTGTCGCATACAAGACCCCGCCATGGGCGACTCGCCCGCCGCTCCTTGCTCATTGCCTCTCCTCCCGCTAGCCCTTGCAGTGGCCTCGCCAGTGGTCATGCTGCCCCGCCCTGGCTGGTCGGCGCTGAGCGCCCATACCACGCCTGCCTCGCCTGCTGTTATCGGGCACGGCCGGCTTTGCCGCTTTCCCTTTGCCAGTATGCAGTTAAGGCCCCTATGCCTATGACATGAGGGGCCCAGGCCCCAAAACGAAAATTGAAAAAAAAGAATTAAAGAAAATAATAAATAATTAAGTAAAAAGAAAATATAATTAAAATATTAATTAATTAATTAATTAAAGAATTAATTAACTTAATTAATCCTGATTAGATTAACCTAGTCACTAGTTAACATAATTAAACCCTGATTAGCCTGATCAGTCAATGACATGCGAACCCCACATGCCAGTTTGACCCAGTCAACACCTCTGTTGACTGCTGATGTCATGCTGACGTCATGCTGATGCAGTAAAGCTGATTTCGAATTAATTTAGTAATAATAATTTAGAAAATGATTTAAAACATCAAAAATTAATATAAAATAATCCGTAACTCGGATGGAAAAACTTTGTACATGAAAGTTGCTCAGAACGACGAGACAAATCTGGATACGCAACCCGTTCGTCCACCAACACATCCCTAGCATAGCAAACATGCAACTTTGTCCCTTCAGTTCATCTGTCCGAAACCGCGAAACACCGGGGATACTTTCCGAGAATACTTTGTGCCTACTGCCTTGTAGTTCTTTGCCACATGAATACCACTATGGATAATTTCTCGCACTCACTGGGTACTTGCTCATCCCCTGTTGATTCATGTATTTCATAAAAGTCTTCAAAATACTAGTTGAACTTCCGAAAATCCTGAGCAGCCTATTGCTCTTGAAATTCTTGCTTGTTTTCATTATGGTTAATCCCATAAGTCTGTAATCTTATTGGCATCCCTTGTCATTATCATTTTGAGTCCGTTGATTCAAAATGTTGCGAATGCTCGCAATCCTTAATCAGATCCTAGAATTCATCCTTCCGGCTCAGACGTCATTTTAAACATGAGCTGGTTATCGACCAATCAAATTGCCTTCGATTGTAACCCTAAGTCTATTCAACTGGTCCATTCTTAATGAGAGCGTTGGCTTATGATCCCTTATTTGGAAATGATAATTCCTTTGCATTTGAGAATTGAATTAGTCAGTTGTTTCTATAATCCGATGCCTTTTCATTCCTTCTTCCTCTGATAGAGTATCGATACTCACATTAGCTTCGTTGTAGACCACAAGATCCCTTGTTGAATTATTATCCGACAACGTCCTTCATATTCAATAACCTTGTGAGCCTTTCCATGGGTATATAATGCCTTTGGTAATTTGTATCCTCTGATTTGATAACCATACTCTACTTTCGAGCTTGTATTATTTACTCTGAAGTTTGTGGTATATGTTCCTAAGATGCCCCGATGGGTTGAACCAACACCTTCCCTAATCTGTGTGAACCCGAAAGATTTCACGGGTCATACTTATCTGGTATTGCACCAGGTAAAACTTTCAACAACTAATGTCATTTTCGAAATACGAGAGGTGAATGGAAGGTTATGCATTGAGGAAGTGGGAGTCGACCTTGAACATTTGTGTTCATGCCCATGGACACGATGTGGAACTTATCATGAAAGCTTCTTGCAAGAATATTTTTGAATAATTCTTCCGATGTAGTAAATTGGATCCCTTTCAGCTATGGTTTCGACCATGCTAACCTTATTCAATACATCTGAAAGGAAACCATTCCATTGCCTCGTCTATTATGACAAGATTAAAGTATCTGCTATTGCAATTCAACACTCCAGTTCAGTTTCTATTCTGATCTGCCTTCGAGTATTACCCCCTGGTATCTCGAGAATACCATGGAACTACATAACTTCTTATGAGTTCTTCATCAACTAATATTCTTGCCGATTCCATTTTCCAACGGATTATGAGTTGTTAGAACCCCTCAAGGACACCGACAACTGAATCGAGTCCGCACTATGATTCAACAACTATTAGTAATCTTCATTGCTTACGAGTTTGTACTCGATCGTGTCATTCCCAGCCGATTGACTACATCATCATCGTCAGGCTGACTGATTGACCATTCTACCTATGTCCTTCATCCCCGGGACACAATCCCGACAGTGCTCTAAGCTTACATCGAACTTTCACCATCATATTGTTTGTCTTGAGAGGCAACTCTGAATCCCGAGATGACATCTTATCTATGTTTATAATAGCCTTTTGCTTCACCATTCCCTTGGCTTAATGTCGTCACCAACCGATTACATCTTCGTGGAGCCTCTCGACAAAATTTATCATGATCATCATCAACATTTTGATTCCTTCCAGGATATCAAATAAATTCATGATGGTAAGTGCCATCCTCGTCCCTTGGTAATTTGAGTTACCATCGACAACATCTTTACCTTCCTTTCATCACAAACTTGTTCATGTTATGGATGCAACTTGCTATCCAGTTTGTATTATGTTCTACCTTGAAGTATTACTCTCCTTTATGGCAAGGATGTTGCAAGGATTGCTCCACCTCTTAATAATTCTTGGTATAAAGATACTTCTCACATGCACCATTCTTTCTTGGTCCCCGTATTGACTAACCGGGAATATCAACAAGTGAACGATGCTGCTTGGATTCTGTATTTCTAGCAACCTTATTGCTTTGAAGTTAATGGTCTACAGTTCAGTCTTAGACCATTGGTTATTGAAACACCATTCTACCCTCGATCATGCTACCTAAGCCCATATTTCGGGTGCACCTTTCAACCAATGATTAATTATGTATGTTTCCCTCGAGCATACCTCATTATATCATTCGATCTGACAAAGGTTATCTCCTTGTTCATATATAATCGTGGAAATCCATCTTTTGGAAATCTCAATGGAACATCGCTGAGTCCATCAGCCACCTCCTCACCCTCTCCTTGGTTTAATGATGAACTCTTGTTTCGGAACTCGCTTTCATAGTTCATTTCCCGATAATCTTGCAACTCCATCTCGACAAATTGTGTTGCACCCCTTCCTTCTCAGGCATCATGAGTCTGAGGTATCCTGACACCAATCATGACTGAATC
Organism: Aegilops longissima; assembly: GCA_021605205.1. Taxonomy (NCBI): domain Eukaryota; kingdom Viridiplantae; phylum Streptophyta; class Magnoliopsida; order Poales; family Poaceae; genus Aegilops; species Aegilops longissima. The sequence goes on along the minus strand of CM038677.1, from coordinate 650,796,145 downwards.
TCGGTCAGATATGATGGTTGGAACATATTTCCATGAGTTATAACATTGGTCTTTATATGAAGCGGTAAGGTGATGTCATGCCTAGCACACCTGGCCGGAGGACCTATTGTTATAATTCTTCCTTTTTAGCGAGGTTTTTCATTCTTCCATGAGGAAATTGTAAGACTTATTCTATAAGTTATTCCAAAAAAAATCCTTCGTGTATCCAGAGTCTGACCTTTGCTTGAAGACCATGCCAATGCTATCTCGAAGCATGTCAGTGGTACTCCGATTTTAAATAAAAACATTGGAAGCACAATGCTAAATTTTCCGTATCAACTATCTAAACACCGTTGTAGGGGTTGCATGAAGTTTCTATCCCCTTACCTTAATGGTTTTCTACTTTCTATCCTGTCATGGATATCATGCTCCGCTTGTCCTTGGAAAGGATATACCCTTGAAATATGTGTTTAACCACATTTTCTTTTCCATTGTTCTGTTTAATCTGATAATCACATTTTCCTTTCCATTGTTTTGTTTAACCTTCTTGAGGTTTATATGATCTAAGCAGTAATAAGTCACTGCTTTTGTAAGCACCTCGGTGTACAACTCTGTCAGTAAGAACCTGTTACTATTGTTGATGACATTCTGGTAACCACCGATGGACGAGAACTTTGCCTATTGGTCCGCCTCGTTTAACGAACAGGAAGATGGTTCTCTTCGTCCCTCGCCCTTGGTACCGACGTTGTTGCCGACATAACTGACATGCTATCCTCTGACATGCCTTCTATCATGATCGTGCAAGATGACAGCACCCTCCCTTCATTTAACCAACATGGTGGGCCCATAACCCACAGTTCCACAGGATCGAAACTTGACTCTCCTGTACACCCATGTTGCCAAAGTTATTCCTCGCGCTTGATTTCGTATGTAATTCATGGGTCATCTTCCTAGTAATCTACTTTGGTATCAGACGCAATACTTATTCTCGTTGCCCTGAACCCCCTTCACCTTCTGATTAGGCCATCCAACGATTGCCTGCCCATTGGAAACTTCTCATGGTACCTTCTTACTTTACTCTCGATATTTTCTTAAGTATCTATTCGAGAATTACTTTCTACCACATTCCCTGAGTTATCTGCCAGATACTCAACCTTGTAAGGTCCGTTCTTTCGAAGTTACCCCTTGTCCTTTCGTAAGTACGATGAAATTTCCGAAGAAAGGATGATGACTTCATCATGATGACTTGAAGCAGAGGAATGAAGACATCAACGTAATGGATCGACCTCTTGGAGAAGAGCAACCTTGGCCAAGAAGATTCGTTAGAATTTCATAACCAGACCTCTCCCCCTTATTCCACCTCTTAAATCTCGGGATGAGATTTCTTGTAGTGGAGGAGAATTGTGACGCCCGGATTATTATGCTACAGTAAACCTACGCTAATGATGCCACGTCACCTCTGTTACTGTTGCTAACCTCGCGTTAGATCTAAACATTTCAAAATCAAATTTCAATTTTTGACATCTCCTCCTCTTCTTCCCCCGCGCTGATGCGCCCGAGGCCGCCGCCTCCCCTTGATCGTGCTCGCCGCGCTCCGGGCCTTTTCGCACCGACGCGCGTGCCCCACGCCGCCGCCGCTCGCCAGGCCTGCGTGCCGCGCCTCCTTCCTTCGCCGCAACGGCACCCACACCCCGCAGCCGCCACCCGCACGTCCCCTCGCTCACCGTTGCGCGCCCTCCTCCGCCAGCGCTCGGCCGTTGTCAGACGAATCAAGCGCTCCGCTAATCGCCGCCCCCTCGCCTCGCCTCGCGTCGCTACGCCTCGCCCCCGCCTGCTGCTGCTCCGCCTTGCCTCCCCCCTCTGCCGCGCTGCTCCTCGACCACCACCCGGCTCGCGGCTGTCTTGCTGCTGCTGCTTCGTTGCTAGTGGCCACTGAGGGAGTCCCAGACTAGGGGGTGTCCGGATAGCCGGACTATCGTCACGGCCGGACTCCAAGACTATGAAGGTACAAGATTGAAGACTTCGTCCTGTGTCTGGATGGGACTTTCCTTGGCGTGGAAGGCAAGCTTGGCGATATGGATATGTAGATCTCCTACCATTGTAACCGACTCTGTGTAACCCTAACCTATCCGGTGTCTATATAAACCGGAGGGTTTTTAGTCCGTAGGACGAACAACAATCATACCATAGGCTAGCTTCTAGGGTTTAGCCTCCTTGATCTCGTGGTAGATCTACTCTTGTACTACCCATATCATCAATATTAATCAAGCAGGAGTAGGGTATTACCTCCATCGAGAGGGCCCAAACCTGGGTAAAAACATCGTGTCCCTTGTCTCCTGTTACCATCCGCCTAGACGCACAGTTCGGGACCCCCTACCCGAGATCCGCCGGTTTTGACACCGACATTGGTGCTTTTATTGAGAGTTCCTCTGTGCCGTCGCCATCAGGTAGGATGCCTCATCCCGTCTTTAAAGATGATACCATCGCCAAAGAAGCCTTGGCCATTGGTCAGACTCTTCGGCTAGGCGGTTTTCTCATGACCGTTAGTTCGGCCGTCACGCCGACGATGACCTCTCGAGTCATCGAAACCAATCTCCATGTCAGTTCGGAACTTGCCGAACAGTTAGATCCGATCGACCTCTCCTCCAGAACGAGCTCTTGGATCGCATCGCATACAGGAGTCGCCACAGACACGACGGATCGGGCCTAAAACCGATCGAGAGAGATCAACTCTCCCTGTGCTACCCATCATGTTGCTGTTATAGAGGAGCAACGGCGACTCTTCTCCTATCTTAAGGACTAGCTACGTCGGATTCCCGATCCCTCCATGCCGGATTCTGCAGAGGGACGGATGTCGATCAAGCCACGAACTTAAAGTCAGCGGGTCGGACTCGTTGGATAGCACTCAAAATCCAAGCTTCCGAAGTTCGAAACTTCCCGCCCTTGAGTCCTAAATTGGACGGGGTTCGGATTTAGTGCCACCGCCCACCCAAACATTAGCGATCTCTCTCGAATTCGGCAAGAGCCCGCCAAACAAGACATCATTATCTTGGGCGATTCCTCCCGGTTATGAACAGGATAAAGGACTGCCGAGAGGAGGACGCAATACCAATCTTCTGCAATAATTGCACGGACAAGGGAATCCTAAACGCCATAAGTCGTCGCGAAATCACACTCTTTTCTGACTTGGTGACCATCGTACAAAAGTCATGTGCGATGGAGAGCCCCTGGAAAACCGAAAGTAAATTTTGGGATAATCCGGCCCCGAATACATCCCTAGTCCGGAACAAAAGGGTGCATCATTATCAAGCACCGGGTTGAATACCAAAAGCCAAAACCCCTAAAGGGTGCGGAACCGTGCATGGAGGGTTTGCTAAGCGGACCGCAAAATTCATAGCACGAGGGCGCCACTCCAACTCATAGCCTTCGAGCATGTTGGATACTACGGCGGTGGCCAAAAGTGGCGAAGAGCTTCTAGCTTCGAATCCCAGCCCAGCAACACCAAGACGGTGTTAATAGTCTTGAGACTTTCACATCAAATAACATGCGAAACGACAACTCCAGAACCTTGCGAAATCTACCAAGTAGCAACAATAAATCCATAGAGTGACACAGCTATTACCTTCAATGCCGGTGGCGAACCTAAATTCGAACTGCCGGGCACCACCGCATTGGTCCTCAGCCCGATAGTAGGCGACTTTCGCCTTACTAAGGTACTCATGGATGGCGGCAAGCGGACTAAACCTCATCTATGAGGAAACACTACGAAAAATGGAAATAGATGGAACCGCATTGAGCGAAGCAGCACAACCTTTAGAGGAATAATCCCTCACCGGAAGCATGCTGCACAGGAAAAATCACGCTGGACGTAGTGTTCGGCTCGCCGGACAATTACAGGTCCGAGGAGGTCACATTTCAAGTGGCCCCGTTCAACAGCGGATACCATGCTTTATTAGGACGAGAGGCATTCACAATTTTTCAAGCTATACCCCATTATGGGTACATGAAGCTTAAAATGCCCGGTCCCAATGGAATCATCACTCTCGCTAGTGATCCGAACATAGCACTCCGCGCCGAAAATAAGACGGCCGCACTAGCCCTCGAGGCACTATCCGAAGCCCTAGCGGCCGAGGAACTCACCGCGATGCGCTCCACGGTGAACAGAGATGATGTGATACTTGATAAAAGATCCAAGTCCACCTCTTTTAAACCAGCGGACGAAATAGTCAAATTCCAAGTCCACCCAACGGACCCTGCAAAGACGGCCTCCATCGGGGCACAGTTAAACCCCGATGTAGATGCCGCGACCACGAGAATTTCTACAAGAAAAGCGGGACATCTTTGCTGGCACCCTTCAGACATGCCAGAATCCCACGTCGGTGGTGAGCACAGCCTAAACATCCTAAAAGGATTCAAGCCGGTCAAACAGGCTCTTGGCGCTTTTCCGAACCCAAGAGACAGGCCATGGGAGAGGAGCTAGCCAAACTTTTGGAGGCGGATTCATCGAGATATAAAACATCCGGACTGGCTAGCAAACCTGGTGATGGTACCAAAGAAGGATAAATCACGGCGCCTATGTGTTGATTTCAAAGACCTTAATAAGGCTTGCCCAAAGGATCCCTTCCCCCTCCCTCGAATTGATCAAATCATTGATGCTACAGCAGGACACGACTCATTGTGCTTCCTCGACGCGTATTCCGCTACCACCAAATCAAGATGGCGGAGCTGCACCAAGCTGCAACAGCATTCATCACTCCATACGGCCCGTTCGCTTCAACACAATGCCCTTTGGGCTCAAAAACGCCGGCGCAACATATCGCGCATGATTCGGACATGTCCGCAAACCAGATCGGCAAAGCGGTGGAAGCATATGTAGATGGCGTGGTCGTCAAAACCAAGCACGTCAAAACTCTAGTAGGCGACTTGAGGCTCACATTCGACAATCTTGAAAATATGACATCAAGCTCAATCCGGAAAAATCGTCTTGGCGTTCGGTAGGAAAGCTCTGGGCTTCATTGTGTCCGATAGAGGAATTGAAGCAAACCCAGCCAAGATTCGAGCTCTGTCACAATTGGATATTCCAAAAGACCTCAAACAAATACAAAATTGACGGGATGCGTGGCGGCTCTAAGCCGCTTTATCTCCCGTTCGGAGAAAAGGCATTACCTCTTTACCGCCTCCTCCGCCGCACGAACACTTGAGTGGGCGGATGATGCCGCCTGGCCGGACTCGAAGAAATAAAGGCCATTTTGGCAACAAATCTGGTCCTGGCCGCGCCCAACATGGGTGAACCAATGCTATTATACATCGCTGCAACACATCAAGTTGTCAGCACGGTGCTCGTTGTCGAACGAGAGCGGACGGACACCGGTTCCCTATTCAAAACCGGTTTATTATGTGTCCCTTGTCCTAACTCCATGCAAGTCCGGTACCCACACTATCAAAAGATAGCATCGCGGTGTTCATGGCATCCGGAAGCTGCGACACTACTTTCAAGAGTGTTCGATAACGGTAGCCTCCGAAGTACCTCTTAATGACATTATAAACAATCATGACGCGACGGGCGGATTGCTAAATGGGCCATAGAGCTCCTCCCATTCGACATAACTTATAAGCCACGACGAGCTATTAAGTCGCAGGTTTTGGCCGACTTCGTGGCGAATGGATCAAGCTGAACTCCCTAAAGAGTACGGGCGATACTCAATTGGATCATGCACTTTGACGGCTCCAAAATGTTGGCTGGCACGGGCTGGCGTCGTCTGACGTCCCCAACCGGGACACAGTCCAATCGTCCTTGAGATAATGTATACGGACTCCAACAACGCAGGCGAATACGAGGCCCTCCGCGCACGCCTCCGGATGGCGTCTCCATGGGCATTAAACGCCTAGAGGTGCGCGAGGATTCAAACCTCGCAATATCCCAAATAAACGGAGACTTTGACGCCAAAGATCCAAAAATGGCAGCATACCGCAATGCGGTCCTAAAAATGTCAGCTCGGTTCGAATGGCTCGAATTTCATCATATAGCCCGGGATAACAACCAGGCGACGGATATATTGGCGCGCATCGGTGCAAAACGCGATGCCGCCCACCCAATATCTTTTTGGAACGACTGTTCAAGCCATCCGTACTATGGGATGGGGAGTCCGGCAATAACAATCCGGACCCAACCGCACCGCCTGACGCCGAACACTCTGACACAACCGGAGGCTCCGCCCCCGAGATAACACCCTTTGCTCACGAAATAATGGCGGTTATCGCCCCGTGGACGGAACCATTCCTAGCCTACCTAACTAGGCAGGAACTCCCCGAAGACCAAAATGAGGCTCGCTGCATAGTACGGCGCTCTAAAGCTTATAAAGTCCATGAGGGAGAGCTTTATAAGAAAAGCACTACCGGAGTCCTTCAAAAGTGCATCTCCGAAGAGGAAGGGCGAAACCTCTGGCTGAAATTCATGCGGATGGGTGGGCACCAAGCCGCAGCCCGGCCCTTGTAGGCAAGGCCTTCCGTTACAGGATTTTATTGGCCGACGGCCTGGGCAGAATCTTGCAAGACTTAGTCCAACGATGCGTCGGTTGCCAACTTTTTGCTAACCAAAGCCACATGCCACCCACCGCCCTTAAAACTATACCCATCACCTGGCCGTTCGCGGTCTGGGGACTTGACATGGTTGGACCCCTCAAGGGAGGAACCCACAAGCAAAAATACCTATTGGTCATGGTGGATAAATTCACCAAATGGATAGAGGCCAAACCTGTCAAAACGGCCGAATCCGGACCAGTGATAGACTTCCTATCAGGGGTAGTGCACCGTTACGGTGTCCCCCACAGTATCATCACTGATAGTGGCACCAACTTCACGGCCGATGAGGTCAAATCATGGTGCAAAAACATGGGCATCAAGCTCGATTACGCCTCAGTCTATCACCCTCAAACCAACGGCCAAGTCGAATGGGCAAACGATCTAATAATGAGCGGCATTAAACCCAGACTAGTGCGGTCCCTCAAGGAATCTAACACGCACTGGGTTGAGGAGCTCGACTCCGTACTCTGGGGGCTGCGGACCACGCCGAATCGTACTACCGAATTCACACCATTCTTCATGGTGTACGGCGCAGAGGCAGTCTTGCCCTGCGACATAATACATGACTCACCTCGAGTGCGCATGTACGAAGAAAGAGAAGCCGAGCTTGATCGGCAGGACAGTTTGGACGCATTGGAGCAGGAGCGCGACGTGGCAAAAGCTCGTTCCGCATTCTATCAACAGCAGGCTCGAAGATATCAAAGCAGGGAAGTACGGGCCAAAGCTTATAACGTTGGCGAACTAGTTCTATGCCTGCCGGACAAGAAAAAGGACAAACTCAAGCCCAAATGGGAAGGTCCCTTCATCATCGACCAGGTCCTAAACGGCGGAGCATACCATCTGCGAAACGCATCGGATAACCGACTCGAGCCGAACCCATGGAACGCAGCCCGTCTACGAAGATTCTACGCCTGAGTGCCGGACTCCAAGTTCGTCTCCTTCCTCCGCCCGCATTCTTTATTTTTTGCTTTTTGCTGTCCTCTATTTCTCTCCTTCCCTCTTCTTCTTCTTCTTCTTCTTCTTCTTCTTCTTCTTCTTGTAGCCTCTAGAGGCTCGTTTGCGTTTTTTTCGCACAAACTTGACGCGCTGTCTGCGCTCATTATACCTGGGGGCTTCTTTAACAGAAGCTTATTTATACGGGCTTTCATGCCCAACACATGCGTTAAACTTCCGCATGTGCCTTTTATTCACCATTATATGCATCGATATGACTTAAGTTTTGGCCAAGCTGTGTTGCTCGGCTCTGTGCTTACCCCACGTTCCCGATTGTTCGGCTAGGAGGTAAAGGAGCACCTCTACGATTGTTCTTGCCGGGTCGGCGGATGTGTAACTCAGATCGGGTGAAGCCAAAGCTAGCGTTCTTAAGGGAATATTCAGTCGGTGAACTGAAAGATGATTTTTAACTATTTACACATCTACCCCTAGATGATTTTCTGCTTTTATAGCAGCTTTGACATGCACTTTAGGGCATGCATCCCAGCGAAAGGAACCCTTAACGGAACTATTCTCCCTGGAAGATGTTTCTTACTACCCATGTAATATAACATAACTAGTTGGGCACTTGTCTGATACAGCAACAATGACCCCTACGCCTGGTCTCCATGCATACCACGGTTCTTATATAACCACGAAGGTATTCCGACACACTCCGGACTATTAGGTTCGGAGGTCGAAGCGAAAAGGTCCGCTATGACAAAGGATTTACAATCCGGCTAGAAGACATTCTTTCATGTCATATTTTTACATAGTCAACTCGACTCATTGTATTCCTCCTCAATGCCATCTAATAGGCTATCTAATTTACAATCTTGCTGGGAATACTTGGCGGCCAATTCTATTTGGCGTACACTAACTTCTGAGGATCTCCATCCCATCCGCCCCACAGTCCGACCTCGCCATGTGGTTTGGGTCAACCTTTGTGTACCGCATCTTCACCATGGCCCGAGCCTCCTGGCGCCTTGACGGCAGGCCGATATCTTCCATAGCGGAGCGCCGCCGTGCTCCTTGAAGCCGCTCCGCCAGCTCCCCAATGCCTTCGGCGGGGAGATAGATGGCCACAAGGCTTGGCCGATGCCTTTCATCACCTGCCGGACTCGTTCGTGCGGTGCGCAATTCGGGAAGAAGATCACCCGAAGAACTGGGCATCTCCTCCTCAGGACGACCTGTGAGCAAACCTACAAACATGTTTATGTTAGTGGCCTTCCTCGCCGAACTCTTTTCAAAGTTCGCTCAAGCACTTACTGAAAATGCCGCGACAAAGCCGCCGATTCTCCTTTACGGAGTCAGCTAACTGGGCACGAACGTCCTTTAGTTCCTCACCCAGCTTGGTGTTGGCGTCTTGGAGGTTATTCTTCTCCTGCCGCACTCTCGTAAGCACGCTCTCACCGGCCTTTAACCGGCGTAAGAGCTGTTGCTTGTACGGATCTAGTCCGGCGCCATCTGCAATGTTTTTGTCAGATTTACACACCCGCCGCACTTCATAAATTATTTATCTTCTGAAGCGTATATTACCAGAGGGCGTCTCTGTGGCTCCCCTCGTAGCGGCTAGTGCGGCCTCAAGTTGGGCCCTGCACTCTTCCAGCTCCTGGGACAGTCGGGTATTCTTTTCTGTAAGATCCCGCTTAACAAAATGATCCTTAAATCAGTTATCCTAACTATTTTAAGTCTCGGGGGCTACTGGCATATATAACTGTCAAATTTCCTTACCCGTATGTCCTTCACATACTGCTCCGTAGCTCTGGCTAGACCATCTTGAGCGGCACGGAGGTGCGCATCTCCCGAATCAAAGGCATTCAAGGCCTCTTGGGAGAAACACACGTCACGAAGAACTGTCCGGCGGTGCCTATGATTCAAGGCGCTCTCCACCTCGGAGTTGGTGGCGGACAACCCGTCGGCATCCTCTGTCGGAGGAGCATCCGACGCACGTCTCGTGCTCGCCTCAGCCTCCGGACCCGGCTTTGAAGCTTGTCCGGTGAAGGTTCGATCGGCAGCCTCTCCGGACTCAGTCCGGCGAGCGCTCTTTTTCCTGAAAAGAGCATCAGCGTTAGTACACCTTCCAGGAACTAATCTTGGGAGTATGGTGACATGCCATACTGTTGCGGCGGAGTTTTGATCCGGACCGCACTTCTTTTTAACCTGCGGGGCCGTGCTGCCCCTTGTTGGCCAGCCGCCGCAGGCTCGGCTTCCCGCCTCGAAGGTACCCCCTGCAAAACACCATTGGTATACGGTGATAAAAAATAAGCACGGATGGGTCATTATCATGGTTTTGGGATCTTGGTCTCAGTTACCTGTGGGGCTGGAAGTATTCCGGGGTAATCGGCCGTAATGGCTACCGAAGCATTGTCGATGCTAAGTTGGTAGAACAGCCCGTCGATCAACTCGACCGTTATATCCGGATCCTCTTCGGAGGTCGGATCGAGGGATCGCTCCGGATCCTCAGGTTGTGGGCGCGGGCTGTGTATCTTCTCCACAGTCCGGCGCAGTTCCTGCGCAAAAACCATGAAATGAGATATTTAACTACGGGAATATGGATCGGACAGGTCACAAGGATGTTTGCTTACCCAGCTTCGAGGATTATCCTAAGAAAACTCCTTTAGTGGGTTGACACGGAGGAAATCCTCCCCCTCTCCTTTGTACATGGCAGACAAGATCTTCACCAGTTCGGTGACCGATCCTGGCCCTTTGCGGCCATGGCGGGTGGCATCATCCTCCCCGTTGAAGTCCCACATGGGGTGGCCCCTGTATTGGAGCGGCTGCACTCCCCTCATAATGCAGATTGCCATGACTCCTGTCATGATCAGTCCGGCATGAGCCAGTAACCTTATTCGGCTCATCAAATAACGGACATCCGGTCATTTTCTCTTGGGGCTCGAGGGCCCGGCTTAGGCGCTTCTTCAGAGGAGCATTGCTGAACTCCGAAGGCCGATCCGAACAGGATCCGCAGCGGACGTCCTCCATGTAAAACCATTCCGAAGGCCAGTCTTCGGACGCCTTCTTTGGGGTTCCGGACAGGTATCCTGTCCCGGCGATGCGCCATAGCTCGGCTCCACCCACTTGATATATTGACCCCTCATGAGAATGGGGAAGTAGGCAGAATATTCTCTTCCACAGCCCGAAATGAGCCTCGACACCCAGGAACAGTTCGCAAAGGGCCACGAAGCCCGCGATGTGCAAGATGGAGGCAGGAGTAAGATGGTGCAGTTGGAGGCCGTAGAACTCCAAGAGCCCCCGGAGAAACGAATGGATTGGAAATCCGAGTCCTCTTACTAGATAAGAGATGAAGCACACCCGCTCTCCTTTAGAGGGATAGGGGGCGCTCTCCGCTTGCTTTCCGCCCTTGTAGGTGGCAAGTCCGGCTCGAATGGAACCATGAAGGCGGAGGAGAAATCCTTGGCTTGAGTATAACTAGCTCGCTATGCGGGACCGAGCATCTCTCCCAATTTCTGGCTGGGGCTGGGAGCCGAGAGGAGGAGCCGTGTCGATTGTCCATGATGGAATGGGCTTTGGTCGAGGCGCCCGATGAAAGCTCGCAAAGGGGGATGGTGTGACTCAGATCCAGATCCTTGCCCTTTTATAAGCAGCTCCTTTTGCGGCTAGGGGAATATTGTAAAAATACCCGGCATTTCGCATTCATGAAAACACGTGGAAGATGGCCATTATTGGGCGCGAGGCGAGGAGAGCAGCATTTATCGAAGCGGACACTATTCGACAAGTATATGGAATTTGGAGAAGAACCCGCCTCGCAATGCCGAAGACAATCAACGCGCCGGACTCATAGTCATTGAAGCCTGGTTCGGGGGCTACTGAGGGAGTCCCGGACTAGGGGGTGTCCGGATAGCCGGACTATCGTCACGGCCGCACTCCAAGACTATGAAGGTACAAGATTGAAGACTTCGTCCCGTGTCCGGATGGGACTTTCCTTGGCGTGGAAGGCAAGCTTGGCGATACGGATATGTAGATCTCCTACCATTGTAACCGACTCTATGTAACCCTAACCTATCCGGTGTCTATATAAACCGGAGGGTTTTTAGTCCGTAGGACGAACAACAATCATACCATAGGCTAGCTTCTAGGGTTTAGCCTCCTTGATCTCGTGGTAGATATACTCTTGTACTACCCATATCATCAATATTAATCAAGCAGGAGTAGGGTATTACCTCCATCGAGAGGGCCGAACCTGGGTAAAACATCGTGTCCCTTGTCTCCTGTTACCATCTGCCTAGACGCATAGTTGGGACCCCTACCCGAGATCCGCGGTTTTGACACCGACAGCCGCCTCCGGCCGCCGCTCTGGCGCTTCGCGCCACCCGGCCATGGCCCGGCTCCGCCCGCCGCTCCTCGCTCAGCTGCCTCCCTCCCATAAGCCCCTGTCGGTGGCCTCGTCGTGGCCGCTGGCCCCGCCTGGCCGGGCAGCGCCGAGCGCCGGCGCGCCCGCGCCTGTTCGGCCTCGCCTGCGTTCAAGGGCTGCGGCTTTGCAAGACCCCCCGCCCGTATGCAGTTAAGGCCCCTATGCCTATGACATGAGGAGCCCAGGCCCCAGAACAAAAATTGAAAAAATAGAGTTAAAGAAAATAATAAATAAATAATTAAAATTTAATTAATTAATTATAAAATTAATTAACCTAATTAATCCTGATTAGATTAACCTAATCACTAGTTAACATAATTAAACCCTGATTAGCCTGATCAGTCAATGACACGCGGACCCCACATGTCAGTTTGACCCAGTCAACACCTCTGTTGACTGCTGATGTTATGCTGATGCAGTAAAGCTGATTTTGAATTAATTTAGTAATAATAATTTAGAAAATGATTTAAAACATTAAAAATTAATATAAAATAATCTGTAACTCGGATGAAAAAACTTTGTACATGAAAGTTGCTCGGAACGACGAGACGAATCCGGATATGCAGCCCGTTCGTCCACCACACATCCCTAGCATAGAAAACACGCAACTTTCTCCCTTCGGTTCATCTGTCCAAAACCGCAAAACACCGGGTATACTTTACCGGTTGTTTCCCCCCCTTCGCCGGTATCACCTCCTATTGCGTTAGGGCACACCTGGCACCGTTACTTGTCATGTCATGCATCGATATGCATCTGTTTGCATTGTATTCATTGTTTCTTCCCCCTCTTCTCTCCGGTAGACTACGAGATCGACGCCATTCTTTGGTGCCCGATCGACTACGTTGTTGACGACCCCTCCTTGCCAGAGCAACCAGGCAAGCCCCCCCCCTTGATCAACCCGATATCGCCTATTCTTCTCTCTACTTCTTGCATTATAGTAGTGTAGCATGTTAGTGCTTTCAGTTAATCCTATTCTGCTGCATAGCCTGTCTTTGCTACTACTATTGTTACCTTTACCTGCAATCCTAAATGCTTAGTATAGGATGCTAGTATTCCATCAGTGGCCCTACATTCTTGTCCGTCTGCCATGCTATACTACCGGGTCGTGATCACTCGGTAGTTGATCACGGGTATATACTTATATACGTAATGTATGATACATGTGGTGACTAAAGTTGGGTCGGCTCGTTGAGGACCCGCGGTTGATTCACGGATTGGGGGCTGAAAGGACATACTTTTCCGATGCCCCTTTGTGTGGATCTTTGTGGCGGAGCGACAGGGCAGGTTGAGACCACCTAGGAGAGAGGTGGGCCTGGCCCTGGTCGGCGTCCGCGGTTACATCAATTAACACGCTTAACGAGATCTTAGTATTTGATCTGAGACTGGCCACTGGCCTATACGCACTAACCAACTATGCTGGAACAGTTATGGGCACTCGGCGTCGTGGTATCAGCCGAAGCCTTCTTGACGTCAGCGACTGAGCAGCGTGCGCCGGATTGGACTGGAACGCCTGCTCTTGTATTAGGGAGGCTAGGTCTGCTTACCGGCCGCGTACGCAACGTGCATGTGTGCAATGGGCGACGGGCCCAGACCCCTGCGCGCATAGGATTTAGACTGGCGTGCTGACCTCTCTGTTGTGCCTAGGTAGGGCTACGACATGTTGATCTTTCGAGGCCGGGCATGACCCAGGAAAGTGTGTCCGGCCATAGGGATCGAGCGTGTTGGGTAATGTGGTGCACCCCTGCAGGGAAGTTTATCTATTCGAATAGCCGTGATCCTCGGTAACAGGACGACCCGGAGTTGTACCTTGACCTTATGACAACTAGAACCGGTTACGTAATAAAACACACCCTTCCAAGTGCCAGATATAACCTGATGATCGCTCTCTCACAAGACGACGAGGAGAGGATCGCCGGGTAGGATTATGCTATGCGATGATACTTGGTGAACTTACCATCTACTCTCTTCTACATGCTGCAAGATGGAGGCTACCAGAAGCGTAGTCTTCGACAGGACTAGCTATCCCCCTTTTATTCTGGCTTTCTGCAGTTTAGTCCATCGATATTGCCCCTTTACACAGAATACCCATGCATATGTAGTGTAGATCCTTGCTTGCGAGTACTTTGGATGAGTACTCATGGTTGCTTTGCTCCCCGTTTTCCCCCCTTTCCTTTCTTCTCGGTTGCCGCAACCAGATGCTGGAGCCCAAGAGCCAGACGCCACCGTCGATGATGACTCCTACCACACCGGAGGTGCCTACTACTACGTGCAGGCCGCTGACGACGACCCGGATTAGTTTAGGAGGATCCCAGGCAGGAGGCCTACGCCTCTTTCGATCGGTATCCTAGTTTGTGCTAGCCGTCTTATGGAAACTTGTTTAACTTATGTCTGCACTCAGATATTGTTGCTTCCGCTGACTCGTCTATGATCAAGCACTTGTATTCGAGCCCTCGAGGCCCCTGGCTTGTATTATGATGCTTGTATGACTTATTTATTTTTAGAGTTATGTTGTGATATCTTCTCGTGAGTCCTTGATCTTGATCATACACGTTTGCGTGTATAATTAGTGTACGATTGAATCGGGGGCGTCACAGTAGGGTTTTACCTCTTCGTGAGGGCCTGAATCTGGGTAAACAATGTCTCCTCCATCCCTTGTTGCCCATGGATCCGAGATCCAGAGCTCCGGGCCTCCTACCCGAGATCTGCCGGTTTTAGTACCGACATTGGTGCTTTCATTGAGAGTCCCGCTGTGTGATCGAAAAAGATTGATGGCTCGCTTGTAGATCAACTGCGACGTCGGCTGTGGGGACATCTTCGTCCCCGGCCAACTCTTCGCTTTCGGCAACATTGTCCTACACGCCAATTCGACCGGCCACCTCAACCACGTCGAAAGCTTTACCCCAAACCAAGTCATCACGTTCGGAAGTTTGGAGTACATCGCTGACTCTCGCCGCGACTTCACCCTCTCTGGCTAGATACCAGATCGGCTTGGGAACTCTTCGGACACTATGACTTTGACCTCAGAGCCGACCCTTAATCCAATCCTTGGAACTGATCTCTTATTAGAGCCAGCCCCAAGTTCGGATCTGATCATCATCGCATCATACACGATTTTAAGCGCAGACCCGACCCCTATCTCATCGGATCTTGACATCAAGTCAAATCTAAACTTGGAGCCACCATTAGATTCGGATCTAAGCTCTTCGCCAGCCGACCAAGACTCAACCTTGGTCGGCCAAGGCTCCGAAGCCGCGTTAAGAAACCCACAGAGCATATTCCACATCAACTCGGCTTACAACCAGTCCATGGATACAGAGGACTTCTCATAGATAAACGAGATACTGGACCGGACTCAGAATCTGGCAATCTCGTCCTCGGTCTATGATCAGATAAGATATAAAGCCGGTACTAGGGAAATTTACATCCCACCCACCACCCACCTAGTCTCTTCTGTCGAGGATTTAACCGACGTTCTAAACTACGCCTTCGACGAGGCAACTGACATGGATGAAGATGCCAATGGTGCATCAAGGGCGGGCTCGCCCAGGGTACTGACCCACACCGATAATTGGGCCACAACTTCCACCTATGACGTCTGCATGTTGGACACACCCAAAGACCCCCCAAACATCGACGCTATCCCAGCCGACCAAAAGGCACGGGACGGGGGCAGCTAGACCAACAATACGAGTGCCACAGTTGATGACCCCACCCTTGATAACGCCGATGATCACGACAAAGGAAATAATGGCACTCCCGCTCAGATCAGCGGCCCCATAGGGGCGTCTGATAACTGGGACCCCGAAGACCCCGAGGCAGAAGAAAGTGATTACCTCCCCGAATCTGAGGAAGATGAGAGCCTCGGAGCTGAAGACTTCATTGTCCCTAGGGACCTGTACGAGCAAGAAAGATTCAGGCGGCACCTTGTTGCAACCGCCAGGAGCATGAAGAAAAAGCAACAACAGCTTCACGCTGATGAAAATACACTTAATGACAAGTGGTTAGAGATCCTTGCAGTCGAGCAAGATCTCGAGGCACGACGCAAGGGGCAACCCAAATCCTACCCACGTCGATGTTTGCTTCCTGACTTCGACGGTGAAGTAGCTGAGAACATCCCATTCAAGCATGACCGCGCTGATCAACCTGACCGCCCTCCCAGGGGGCGAGACATGCCAGTAGGGGAAAACAGAAATCCCCTAATAACACCTCACCGTGATGGCAAGGACACAGTCCAATACTCCGAGATATACAATTTGTGAACACAGTTAAACATAAATCATGTCCCCACTCTATCCATTTATGGATCACGGGGACATGCGCCCGCTGCACAGGTCGGCTACCAGGCCTGGTTGGATAGGCACAGGAGGGCCTAGGAACATGCATATGCTCAGATGCCAACCGACATTCAGCATGAGAAGCCCGTTTTCGAGGGCCCACACCCGATATGTTTCACAGATGAGGTCATGGAACATCAGTTCCCTGAGGGATTTAAACCCGTAAACATCGAGGCGTATGATGGAACGAAGGATCCGACTGTGTGGATCAAAGATTTCTTTCTCCACATTCACATGGCTCGTGGATATGACCTCCACGCCATTAAGTACCTTCCACTAAAGCTCAAGGGATTGGCAAGGTATTGGCTCAACAGCTTACCCGAGAACTCTATCGGGAGCTGGGAGCAGCCTGAGGACTCCTTTCGGGCGAACTTCCAAGGCACATATGTCCGGCCTTCAGACGCCGATGACCTCAGCCATATAATTCAGCAGCCTGGCGAATGTGGTAGAAAATTCTGGAACCGGTTCTTAACCAAGAATAACCAAATAGTTGACTGTCCAGATGCACAGGCGATCGCTGCCTTCCGGCGTAGTATCAGGGAAGAGTGGTTGTGTGGCAGCTCGGACATGACATGCCGAGAACCATGGCGGCCCTTACCTCCTTGATGACCCGCTTCTGCGCGTGCGACGCTAGTTGGCTGGCTCGCAGCTCTCATGGCAGCGATGCCATAACCTTGGAGGTGTGTGATGGCAGCGGCAAGCCTAGGCGCAATAGAAACAAGTGCCGACATAAAAATAGCAGCAGTGACGCCGAAGACAAAGTGGTAAATGCTGGGTTCAACAACGCAAAGGCCGGGAAGAAAAAGAAGCCCTTTAAAGGGAACAAGGACGGTCCTAGCGCTCTGGACAAAATACTAGACATGCCTTGCCAAATACACGACACTTCGGACAAAGCCATCCAACCATGCTAATTGGAACTGCTGGGTCATCAAGCAGTCCGGAAAGGTCACATTCAAAGGTCAGAGCAAGAGCCAGTCCCACAGCGAAGCCGAGGATGAACCTCGGACGCCCAACAACGGAGGCCAGAAACAGTTCCATCCGAAGTCAAGGATGTGAATATGATTTACGTCACCCACATCCCGAAGAAAGAAAGGAAACGTGCACTCCGAGATGTCTACACCCTAGAGCTTGCAGCTTCGAAGTATAATCTGTGGTCGGCTTGCCCCATCACTTTCGACAAACACGACCACCCAACTAGCATCCGTCACGGAGGGCTGGCGGCTTTGGTCCTCGATCCCATCATTGACGGGTTTCACTTCACTCGAGTCCTTATGGATGGCGGTAGCAGCCTAAACCTGATCTATGCAGTTGCTATTGAGCTTGCGTTGGTTTTTCCCTTGAAGAGGAAAGGGTGATGCAACAAAGTAGAGATAAGTATTTCCCTCGATTGAGAACCAAGGTATCATCCAGTAGGAGGAACACACTAGTCACAAATGGTTGCACCTACACAAACAAACAAATACTTGCACCCAACGTGATAAAGGGGTTGTCAATCCCTTCACTGTTACTTGCAAGTATGAGATCTGATACAGCTAGGTATAAAAGATAAATAAAAGTGCCAAATAAAGTAAAGGTAAACAAATTGCAGCAAGGTATTTTTGTGTTTTTGGTTTTATAGATCTGAAAATAATATGATAAAAGATAGACTCGGGGCCATAGTTTTCACTAGAGGCTTCTCTTGATAGAAGGCATACGGTGGGTAAACAAATTACTGTTGAGCAATTGATATAAAAGCGCATGTTATGACGATATCTAAGGCAATGATCATGAATATAGGCATCACGTCTGTGACAAGTAGACCGTCTCCTACCTGCATCTACTACTATTACTCCACACATCGACCGCTATCCAACATGCATCTAGTGTATTAAGTTAACAAGAACGGAGTAACGCCTTAAGCATGATGACATGATGTAGAGGGATAGATCCAATAAATATGAACAAACCCCATATTTGTATCCTTAATGGAAACAATACAAATACATGTCATGTCCCTTTCTGTCACTGGAAATAAGCACCGCAAGATTGAACCCATTACAAAGCACCTCTCCCATGGCAAGAAAAATCAATCTAGTTGGCCAAACCAAATCAATAGATCAGAGAGAAATACAATGCTATATTAATCATGCATAAAAGAGTTCAGAGAAGACTCAAATAATATTCATAGATAATCTGATCATAAACCCATAATTCATCGGATCTCAACAAACGCACCACAAAAGAAGATTACATCGAATAGATCTCAAAGAACATCGAGGAGAACATTGTATTGAAGATTCAAGAGAGAGAAGAAACCATCTAGCTACTAGCTATGGACCCGTAGGTCTGTGATAAACTACTCACACATCATCGGAAGGGCGGCAAGGTTGATGTAGAAGCCCTCCGTGATTGAATCCCCCTTCGGCGGAGTACCAGAACAGGTCTCCAGATGGGATCTCACGAGGACAGAAACTTGCGGTGGTGGAAAAGTATTTTTTGTGTGTCCTCAGGTCTACGGGGAATATTTGGGTATTTATAGAAGAAAAATAGGGTTAGAGGGGCCACAAGCTTTGGGGGCGCCCCTCAGGGCGCGCCCTACGAGCTTGTGGCCACATTGTGGCTCCTCTAGCCTCCTCCCGAAACTTCTAGGGTGTCTTGTGGTCCAAGAAAAATCATCAAAAAGTTTCATCCCATTTGGACTCCGTTTGGTATTGATTTTCTGTAAAGGCAAAAACAAGGAAAAATAGCAACTGACACTTGGCACTAGGTTAATAGTTTAGTCCCAAAAATGATATAAAATAGCATAATAATGCATATAAAACATCCAAGATGGATAATATAATAGCATGGAACAATAAAAATTTATAGATATGTTGGAGACGTATCAGCAGACACGACCAGTAAAATGGGCATCGACCCATCAAGGATCAAGCCCAGCAACACCACTTTCAAGGGTGTGATACCAGGCGTGGAAGTGCTGTGCACGGGGACCATAACATTGGAACTAGTCTTCGGCTCCTCTGAAAACTTTTGAAGCGAGGACTTGACATTTGATATAGTTCCCTTCCGCAGTGGCTATCACGCATTACTCGGACGAATTGCTTCAATGTTGACCCAAATTATTCATATCTAAAGCTTAAAAATCCAGGACCCAATGGTGTTATCATAGTTAATGGTAACACCGAATGATTCCTCCGTACAGAGGAGCAAACTGCGGCTTTCGCAGCCGAGAAGGCATCTATGGCCCTCACCAGATTACAGGAAAAGTGCTTGTTGATGACCCACAAGTATAGGGGATCAATCATAGTCCTCTCGATAAGTAAGAGTGTCGAACCCAGCGAGAAGCAGAAGGAAATGACAAGTGGTTTTCAGCAAGGTATTTTCGGCAAGCACTGAAATAGTTGGTAACAAGTAGTTTAATAGCAAGATAATTTGTAACGAGCAAGTAACGGTAATGGTAAATAAAGTGCAGCAAGGTAGCCCAATCCTTCTGTGACAAAGGAAAGTCCAAAACAGTCTCTTATGATAAGCAAAGCGTTCTTGAGGGTACACGGGAATTTCATCTAGTCACTTTCATCATGTTGGTTTGATTTGTGTTCGCTACTTTGATATTCTGATATGTGGGTGGACCGGTGCTTAGGTGCTATTCTTACTTGAACAAACCTCCTACTTATGATTAACCCCCTTGCAAGCATCCGCAACTACGAGAAAAGTATTAAGATAAAATCAAATCATAGCATATTTTTGGATCCAAATCAATCCTTACGAAATAGCGCATAAACTGGGGTTTAAGCTTCTGTCACTCTAGCAACCCATCATATAATAACTACTCCACAATGCATCCCCTTAGGCCCAAATATGGTGAAGTGCCATGTAGTCGACGTTCACATGACACCACTAAGGGAATCACAACATACATATCATCAAAATATCGAACATATATCAAGTTCACATGATTACTTGCAACGTGATTTCTCCTGTGACCTCAAGAACAACAGTAACTACTCACAAATAATAATCATGCTCAAGATCAGAGGGGTATTAAATAGCATAATGGATCTGAACATATAATCTTCCACCAAATAAACCATATAGTAATCAACTACAAGATATAATCAACACTACTAGTCACCCACAAGTACCAATCTAAGGTTCTGGTAGAAAGATTGAACACAAAAGATGAACTAGGGTTTCAGAGGAGATGGTGTTGTTGAAGATGTTGATGGAGATGGCCCTCCCAAAGATGGGAGAGTTGTTGATGATGACGATGGCGATGATTTCCCCCTCTGGGAGGGAAGTTCCCCCGACGGAATCGCTACGCCTGAGGGCAAAAGTGCTCCTGCCCAAGTTCTGCCTCGAGACGGCGGCGCTTCGTCCCGAAAGTCCCCTCCTGATTTTTCAAGGTCAAAATGACCTATATACCAGAAGATGGACACCGGAGGTGGGTCGAGGAGGGCACAACCCACCAGGGCACACCTGGGGGCCTGGCACGCCCTGGTGGGTTGTGCCCACCTGGTGGGCCTCCTCCGGTAGTTATTTGCTCCAGTATTTTTTATATATTGCAAAATAATTCTCCGTAAATTTTCAACTCATTTGGAGATGTGCAGAATAGGTAACTCTGACGTAGCTTTTTCAGGTCCAGAATTCCAACTGCCGATATTCTCCCTCTTTGTGTAAACCTTGCATATTACGAGAGAAAAGGCATTAGAATTACTCCAAAAAGCATTACTATGCATAAAACGTTATAAATAACAATAGGAAAACTTGATGCAAAATGGCCCTAACACTCGTCAAAACGCATTTGAGGTGTTCATTCAACCTCCTGGAAGTTAGGCCGTACCCGCAAATAGGGGTACGCGCTCCACGGCTTGATACATCTCCAACGTATCAATAATTTATGAAGTATTCATGCCATTTTTAAATAATTTTATATGGTTTCGGTGCACTTGTATATGAATTTCATATGATTTTCATGGACTAACATGTTGACCTAGTGCCAAGTGCTAGTTGTTGTTTTCTGCTTGTTTTTGGTTTTCCAGTAAATCCATATCAAATGAAGTCCAAATGCAGCAAAACTTTTTTGACGATTTTTTGGGAACAAAAGAGACCACCGAAGCTTCGAGAGAGTACCAGTAGAGCCACGAGGTGGTGAAAAGGTACTTGGGCGCGGCCAGGGCGTGGCCATGCCAAGATACCTTGTGGGCCCCCTGTGGCACCTCTTTGCATGATTCCAATGTAAAAAATTAATATAAATTCAGAGACCCCCGAAAGTTAGCCTAGAACTTCGACTCCGCCACCACAAGCCTCTGTTCCAAAGAGATCTCATCTGAAGCCCCTGCCGCAGGGGGAAATCATCACCGGAGGCCATCTTCATCATCCCGGCAGTCACCATGACGAGGAGGGAGTAGTTCACCCTCGGGGCTGAGGGTATGTACTAGTAGCTATGTGTTTGATCTCTCTCTCTCTCTCATGTTCTCGATCTGGCACGATCTTGATATAACCATGGGCTTTGTTAATATATTTGGATTATATGGTGTTTTCCCCCTCTCTATCTTGTTGTGATGAACTGAGTTATTACCTTTGAGGTTTCACCATTATTGGATTAAATATTTCGGATTTGAGAACACTTGATGCATGTCTTGCATGTGGATACCCATGGTGACAATGGGGTGGTCTATTGATTCACTTGATATATGTTTTGGTATTCAACTTGCGGATCATCGTGACATTGGGGTAATCTATGCATAGGGGTTGATGCACATTTTGGTCCTTCTTTCTTTGATAGAAACCTTCGGGAACTCTTTGAAGTTCTTTGTGTTGGATTGAATATTATGTATCTGAAGTTGTTTGATGGATATCGAATAATCAACTCATGGATACTTGTGGTGACATTGGAGTATCTAGGTGACATTAGAGTTGGTTGATGTGTATCATATGGTGTCATCTTAGTACGAACTCTAGGGCTATTTGTGACACTTATAGAGATGACTCAATTGATTGATCGGAAAAGATAACTTTGAAGTGGTTTCATACCCTACAACAATTTCATCTTATGTTCTCCTCTAGATAAGAACTTTGGAGTGCTTCTTTATCACACGTTGAGGGATTGTTATATGATTCAAATATGTTAGCACTGTTGAGAGATTGCACTAGTGAAAGTATGAACCTTAGGCCTTGTTTCTAAGCATTGAATACCATTTGTGCTCCATTTTATCACTTGATACCTTGCTATTTTTATTTTTTCAGATTACAAAAACCTATATATACTATCCACACTACACATGTATCACCAGCTCTTCACCGAACTAGTGCACCTATACAATTTACCATTGTATTTGGTGTGTTGGGGACATAAGAGATTTCTTGTATTTGATTGCAGGGTTGTTTGAGAAAGACCATCTTCATCCTACGCCTCCCACGGATTGATAAAGCTTAGGTCATCCACTTGAGGGAAATTTTATGTTGTCCTTCAAAACTCTGCGCTTGGAGGCCCAACACGAGTCAACAAGAATAAGTTGTGTAGTAGAAATCAAGCTCTTTTCTGGTGTTGTTGCTGGGGAGGTGAGTACTTGAAGGTATATCTTTAGATCTTGCAATTGAATATTTTAGTTTCTTGTTTTATCACTAGTTTGGTTTATAAAATAAAACTACAAAAAACTAGAAGTGATGTTTCCTCATATTCTTCCGCTTTAAAAAGTGTTTCTTGAAAATGATGGATCCAAAAATTGTGCGAAAGTATTAGAAGAAGAATTCAATAAAATGTTTGGCATAAAATCCATGAATGATAAGCATGATTGCAATGTTGCTAGTATGAATTTTTTGAATGTCCATGATTCTAGTGATATGCAAAGCCATAAGCTTGGGGATGCTATGTTCGATGAAGATGATATTTTTAGTCCCCTAAGTATTGATGTGCAAATTTGTTATGATGATTGCATGCCTCCTATTTATGATGAGTGCAATATTTATGAAAGTGGGTTTGGAAGAGTGTCAGCTTTAGATAATAATTATCCCACTATTTCGGAGGGTGTTGAATCTTATTATAATGATACAAGTGGATTTGGTGCGGTCATGACTTTATTTAGTAATGAATCCAATATCTTGGAAGAGGTTTCAATTGATTGTGACAACAAAGTTGCTATCTATGATGATTATGGTGATGACACGTATGCTATAAAGAGTAATGATAACCATGAAACTTGTCATCATGATTTTAATGTTCAATTTGATTATGTCAATCAAGTATCTCATGATAGTTATTTTTTTGAGTTTGCTCCCACTACTATTAATGAGAAGAAAATTGCTTATGTGGAGAGTAGTAAAATTTCTATGCTTATGAATGATGAAAATAATGCTTTATGTGACAGTTATATTGTAGAATTCATTCATGATGCTACTGAAAATTATTATGAGAGAGGAACATATGCTTTTACATATCTCAATAATATAATTTTTCCTCTCTTTTATGTTGAAAGTTTTGAAGTATTGCTTGTTTTGCCTTCCTATGCTAGTTGATTCTTGCTCCCATAAATTCTTTGCTCGCAAAATCCCTATGCGTAAGCAGTGGGTTAGGCTTAAATGTTCTTGCCATGTGATTCATGATTCTCTCTTCTTGTTTCTATTATTTACTTTTATGTGAGCATCATTGAAATCATCATGCCTAGCTAAAAATGCATTAAGGAAAAGCGCTTGTTGGGATACAACCCAACATTTACCCCTACTATTTTTGTGTGTTCAGATGATTAATCTACTGTATTAATCATGTTTTATAGCTTTTGTTTCAATAAAGTGCCAAGCAAAGCCTTTGGGATATTGTGGATGATAGTTGACTTGATTCTGTGCAAAAACAGAAATTTTTTGCGCCCAGTTCTGGAATTACCGTAATTCACTGCGATGTTATAAAATTCTAAAAAAATTACACATGATTTATATAAAATTACGTTGTCCTAATGTTTCATATTTTTTGGAGTTATAGAAGTATGGTCTTTGTTCAGATCATTACAGGTTGTTCTGTTTTTGACAGATTCTGTTTTCAGTGCATTGTTTGCTTGTTTTATAGTTTCTATGACTTATATTGGTCAATATAAATTATAGACATTATAGGGTACAATAGGCATTGTTTAAGAAAAATTATGAATCTTGTCTTGATAGTACCAAAGTGAATGATTTGCTCTTTATCATATTAACCTATCTCACAAAGTTCCGTTAAGTTTTGTGTGATTGAAGTTTTAAAATTTTGGGTGAGATATCGACATGAGGAGAATAAGGAGTGGCAAGACCCTAAGCCTGGGGAGGCCCAAGTCACCCCAAGGTAATATTCAAGGAAGACTCAAGTGTCTAAGCTTAGGGATGCCACGGATGGCATCCCCTCTTTCGTCTTCAACATTATCGGTAACCCCACTTGGAGCTATATTTTTATTGGTCACATGATATTTGTTTTGCTTGAAGCATAATTTTATTTTATCAAGATTTGATTGATATTATTTATAATAATGTTTTGTATCTTTTATTTCAATAATAGTGTCAAGTAAATCCTTTACCATGCTTATTTTGCAAGTCTATATGTTAGTTTGAAAACAGAAATGTTTCTATTATTGTCTGAATTCTTTAGAAAAGTCAAAATGTGACAAAGTCTTGAATTTTTTACACACTATGTTATGACAAATTTCTACATTGTGGTAATTTTTCAATTTTTTTGGTTTTAAATAAGTATGATTCTTCTTTTATCCTTTACACACCGTTCTGTTTAGACAGATTGCTGTGATATTTGCATTGTTTGCTTATGTTTGCTTGTTTAATGGTTCTATTTGAGAATAGCAGTTAAATATGTAGAGGCATTTAGTATGCAATGTTAAATATTAATTTTAGTGATTTTTTACAGTAGAGAATGATAAGGTTTTGCATTCATTTATACTAACTTATCTCATGAGTTCTTGTTGAGTTTTGTATGGATGAAGTTTTTGAGATCCAGGGAAAACCGTGGTATGAGAGGAATTAAGGAGACACAAGAGCTCAAGCTTGGCAATGCCCAAGGCATCCCAAGATAACATTCCAGTCTCAAGCATCTAAGCTTGGGGATGCCCCGGTAGGCATCCCACCTTTCTTCATCAACAGTTATCGATTAGTATCGGTTGATCCTAAGTTTTTGCTTCTTCACATGAGATGTGCTATTCTTGAAATGTCATTTTATTTTGTTTTGTTTTCTGTTTGAATCAAATATTTAGATCTGGAAATTTTGAAACGAAAGAGTCTCCTCACATAGCTACTTAATTATGTACTACTCATGTCATCTTCACTTATATGTTTTTGAGTAGTTTGTCATTTACTCTCGCGCTTCACTTATATACTAAGAGTAAATTGTTGAATGAATTGAATATCATAAAGTTGAAATTATATGTGCTTCATATAATTGTATCATGGCTAGTAGTAGTTTCACATGGGGTTTATAAAGTAAAATTTATTGTAGTTTGACAATCATAATATTGGTCATACAAGCTGAGGGAGTCCTGGATTAGGGGGTCTCGGGACAGCCAGACTATATCCTTTGGCCGGACTGTTGGACTATGAAGATACAAGATTGAAGACTTCGTCCCATGTCCGAATGGGACTCTCCTTGGCGTGGAAGGCAAGCTTGGTGATACGGATATGTAGATCTCCTCCCTTGTAACCGACTCTGTGTAACCCTAGCCCCTCCGGTGTCTATATAAACCGGAGGGTTTAGTCCGTAGGACAACAACAATCATACCATAGGCTAGCTTCTAGGGTTTAGCCTCTACGATATCGTAGTAGATCAACTCTTGTAATACTCATATCATCAAGATCAATCAAGAAGGAAGTAGGGTATTACCTCCATCGAGAGGGCCCGAACCTGGGTAAACATCGTGTCCCCTGCCTCATGTTACCATCCGCCTTAGACGCACAGTTCGGGACCCCCTACCCGAGATCCGCCGGTTTTGACACCGACATTGGTGCTTTCATTGAGAGTTCCACTGTGCCGTCACCATAAGGCTTGATGGCTCCTTTGATCATCGGCAACGATGCAGTTCAGGGTGAGGTTTTCCTCCCCAGAGAGATCTTCATATTCGGCGGCTTCGCACTGCGGGCCAACTCACTTGGCCATCTAGAGCAGATCGAGAGCTACGCCCCTGGTCACCAGGTCAGGTTCGGAAACTTGAACTACACTGCCGACATCTGCGAGACTTGATCTTCGACGGATTCGAGCCCATACCATGTGCGCCGCACGATCACGACGAGCATGATTTAGCTCTACCATCAGACAATGTTCGGGCGATCACACCTGCAACGACTCTGGCCCTCAATCCGGAGCAAATTGTGCCATCCGAGGACGGGGGGATAGACCCCGCCATGGAGGCCGCACTCTCAGTGGCGATAGAGCAGGATACTGACTTCACCCCTGACGAGAGCCGTGTTGCCGAACCACTGGACTCGTCTCCGGCCACAGACTCCGAGCCGCCTGCGTCCGTGCCTATCGAATCCGATTGGGCGCCGATCATGGAGTTTACCTCCGCGGATATCTTTCAGCACTCGCCTTTCGGCGATGTGCTAAATTCATTAAGGTCTCTCTCTTTGTCAAGAGAACCTTTGCCGAACTATGTCCAGCTAGAATGGGATGCGGACGACAAAGAAATTCGCTGCCCACCCACCACCCACTTAGTAGCCACTGTCGACGATTTAACGGACATGCTCGATTTCGACTCCGAAGACATCGACGGCATGGGTGACGATGCAGGAGAAGAACATGAACCATCGCCCACATGGCGCTGGACAACCACTTCATCACATGACATATACATGGTGGATACACCCAAAGAAAACAATGACGAGGAACGGAAGGATGCAGCAAAGAACAGCTCCATCGAGAAGCACAAAAAACGTCGGCGTAGGCGCCGCTCCAAATCCCGCCTCGGCAAAAACAGCGATAACAGCGAAAGAGAAAACAACACCCCAGTCAACTCCAGAGGAAACGATGACCACATCGACCCAGTGGCAGAGCAGGATGAACCAGCAAAGGGAGAACATAGTACGGATCAGCTATCCGAACACGGCGACGCCGAGGATAAAGCTCATCAACCCCCCTCCGAAGAGGAAAATAGTCCGGACAAAGATGCAAACATCATCCCGGAAGGGCACTTGGAACAAGAGAACCTCCGCAGAAGGCTTATTGCCACAGCGAGGAGTCTGAAGAAGCAGAAGCAAAGGCTTAAGGCCGCACAAAATACACTCAACAATAGATGGAACAAAGTGATCGACAACAAAGAAAAGTATGGTGGAAGTAACCACACAAAGAGCTATCCAAAGCGCAAGCTATTGCCTGAATTCGACGATGAGGCCTTAGAGCCCACACAGCCGAAAAACAAAACGGCCAACCGGTTGAATCAACCACCTTGTGGCTGCGATAGAGCGGCCAACAAGGCTGCACATAAGTCAACACACGATCTACATGAGGACTTGCGCCAAAAATCCAGTATGACCAGATCCATTTATGGATCTAGGAAGCGCGCTCTGGCACAAAAGGAAATCCTAATACTACAACCGTCCGAACGCCATGATACATCAAAATACAGGGGCGCCACACACCCCCTATGTTTCACCGATGAGGTGCTGGACCATGAATTTCCAGAAGGATTCAAACCAGTGAACATAGAAGTGTATGACGGGACCACAGACCCTGGGGTCTGGATCGAGGACTTCATCCTCCATATCCATATGGCTCGTGGAGACGATCTCCCCGCCATCAAGTACTTGCCACTCAAGCTTAAAGGACCAGCTCGGCACTGGCTGAAAAGCCTCCCCGAAAACTCAATTGGAAGTTGGGAGGAGCTCGAGGATGCTTTCCGGGCTAATTTTCAAGGGACCTATGTCCGACCTCCGGACGCAGACGATATAAGTCATATAATTCAACAGCCCGGAGAGTCAGCCTTCAAGCTTTGGAACAGGTTCCTCACTAAGAAGAACCAAATCGTCGACTGCCCGGACGCCGAAGCCTTAGCAGCTTTCAAGCACAGCGTCCGAGACGAATGGCTCGCCAGACACCTCGGCCAAGAAAAACCGAGAACAATGGCAGCCCTGACAAGCCTAATGACCCGCTTTTGCACGGGCGAAGATAGCTGGTTAGCCCGCAGTAGCACCAGCGACCCAAGCACATCCGAAGCCAGGGATGGCAATGGAAAACCATGACGCAGCAAAAGCAAGTGTCGAAATACAGAAGACATACCAAATAATACGGCGGTAAACGCCGGATTCAGGGGCTCTCGACCAGGTCAGTGGAAAAAGCCTTTCAAAGGCAGCAGAGATGGACCGTCCAGCCTAAATAAAATTCTAGACAAACTATGTTAGATTCATGGCACCCCCGATAAACCTGCAAATCACACCCACAGAGAATGTTGGGTCTTCAAGCAGGCCGGTAAGCTAAACGCCGAACACAAGGGGAGGGAGACACCAAGCGAAGACGAGTATGAACCTCGCCAACAAAACACTAGGGGACAGAAAAAATTCCCACAAGAGGTCAAAACAGTGAACATGATCAACGTGACGAAGAGGAGAAGCAAACATGCACTCCGAGACACACGCGCCGTAGAGCCCGTCACCACTAAGTTCAACCCCTGGCTGGCCTGCCCGATCACTTTTGATCGCAGGGATCACCCGATAAGCATCCGGCACGAAAGATTGGCTGCCTTGATGCTAGACCCAATAATAAACGGGTATCATCTCACACGAGTCCTTATGGACGGCGGGAGTACTCTAAACCTGATATATCAGGACGCAGTCCGCAGAATGGGGATAGAACCAACAAAAATCAGCCACAGTAATACTACCTTCAAGGGAGTAATACCAGGCCCAGAGGCCCGCTGCACGGGCTCTCTATTACTAGAGGTTGTATTCGGTTCTCCCGACAACTTACGAAGCGAAAAGTTAACCTTCGACATCGCTCCATTCCGAAGTGGCTATCAAGCACTACTCGGAAGAGCGGCTTTCGCTCGTTTTAATGCAGTATCGCATTACGCTTCTCTCAAGCTTAAGATGCCCAGTCCACGTGGCATCATCACCATTAGCGGCAACATTGAACGTTCCTTACGAGCGGAAGAATGTGCGACGGCTTTAACAGCCGAACACTAAATGGCCCCTCCAACCAGAATAGAGGATCGGTCGTCAAGACCACGGACACGGCTAGACGAGTCCGGCACATTACTAGCTATAATAGCTTAGATAAACCCGAGATTGGCTTGATGGTTATACCACCATAGACGGCACCAGGGGCTTCCCGCGTGTAATCAGGGCTAGTTCGGCTCAACTTGACTTATCTTAAATTTTAATGGTTTATTGAGAATAACCAATTTTTTGGCACGACAACTTTCACCTAAGTTCTTCTCTTTTAAGATGATAATAGTGCCACACCCGTCCAGGATACGGCACAACGGAGACACAGGCGCAGACGTGCAGCAGGGACCCGTTCAAAGGTTTCTTTTTAGATTAAGACCCTGCGTAAACCTTTTTTACTGTCTTCTGTTGTTCACATCCTCCGGATACTTAGTACAACCGAGAAGGATGCTGACGTTATTGGCATTTCGCCACGTCAGAGCATTGCACGTACCTGGACACTCGGGGTTCATTATCAAGGGCATTGCTCAGCCCGGCATATGTTATAAAGACCGAATACCTTAGGGAGTGTTCGGCGTCGCGAGTTTGGCCTTATATGCATCAGCTCCGAATCATGTCTTTGGTCAAATGGTGGGTTTGCCCGGCTCCTGTATTTTGCTACCTTACGTTCCGCTCTATCGGCTAAGGTGGCACCGGGAGAACTACAGCGATTGTGCCCTGGTTCATCTGGACGAGCACCTCAGTAGAGAAAGCCGAAAACTGACTGTCATGATAAAGCGCGAGACTGTTAAACACTCGATGACTTAGCGGAATCTTAGGGATTCCTCCGCATTAACAAAGGGTCGTTTCCCGGTCATGTACGTACGCGCCCCGTATTCGGACGAGCGCGGAGGTACCAGGGGCTATATAGTAGTCCCACCGTCAAACTCCTATGGCTAAGTGAAAGTGTTAAAGCAATATAGTCCGATTGCCTCGTTCGCTGCGCTACCACCTCCTTAATGGACCAAGACGTTGGATCAAGTGCGAATACGTGTCTTTTGCAAACACCCCCGCATTATATGCGTGGGGGCTGAAGCCGACGACTGCAAACTTTCAGGTTATATAAATATATACATAAACGGCCGCACAGGAGGCATCATAATACTTTCAGGCAAAAGTATAAACACAACATTTATAATTCAATAAAACATTGTTCTTACAATGGGAATACATGTCACTAGAACATAATATTCTTTGAGCACTGAGCCTCTATTGAACGAGCGCCTTCAAGGACTTCTTCAAAGTAGTGCTCGGCAGATACTTGGCCCACGGCCGAACTCTGGGTTGCAATAGCGGTGGCCTCCATCTCTGCTCAGTATGTCTTGACACAGGCAAGTGCCATCTGTGCACCCTCTATGCACGCCGACCTCTTCATAGCGTCGATGTGCGGCACAGCGCCAAGGAACTATTGCACTAAACTAAAATAACAATTCGGCCTTGGCCCTTCCGGCCACAGATGATCCACAACAGACCTCATGGCAGGCCCGGACAACCTATGGAGCTCGGCCCACTCGGCCATTCGCTCATTCAACAGCAGCAGACGCGCTGGACCATCAAACTGTGACCAGAACAGCTTTTCCACTTCACGATCTTTTTGATCCTTGAAGTACTCGGCCGCATCAGCAACACTGGCTGTCAAATCCACGTATGCGTCTGCATAACTTCATAGCTGATCAAGAGGGGCATACTTCGGATCTCCGAACTTCGTCCGCAACAAAAAGGGCTTCCCAGCCGCGATATCTCCAGCTTGACGCAGCTCCTCTTTCGCTGCTCTGATTTTAGAGCGGGCTTCCTTGGCTGCTACCATGGCCTTCTCTAGGTCCGCCGCCTTCGCTTGGCTTTCTTTTTCAAGAAGCTGGTAACGGTCGGCGACATCTTTCAACTCAATGGCCATCTTGGCTATTTTTTCCTTGCATTGGCAATGCGCAGCCTGTTCGGCTCTCAGCTCTTCGACTGCCTTTAGAGCAGCCGCATCACTATTCCTGGCTTGTTCTTTGGCTCGGCAAGTTCCGCCCGAAGGGTCTCCACGGTGGCAGCTCCATCTGCAGTCACAACATATTAAAGATACTAGCATCATGCTTCTCTTACTATGTGTTGATCGCTGGAGAAATCACATACCATGTGCCTCGTCGAGCCGCTTGTTGACAAGTACGATGTCGGCATCTGTCGCATCAAGTTGCCGCTTTAGCTCGGCAAACTCACCAGTCCGGCTAGCCACCGGACCCTCCGCCACCTGCACATGAACGCGGATTGATTATCACCTGGGACTATGATCCTCTGTTCGCCGCTGCTCTCGACTGCAACCAGAGTCTCATGGGCTACTATCTACATAGGGCACACCTAACGTGTGCAGTACTGTCAAAAACATACACTATTTCACGTACCTCAAAGCATTTCAGCAGACTATAAAAGCTTCATGCAACCCGCTTTCGGCGGATGAAATCCTCTGAATCACCGTACCCATTAGTGTATGATGCGCTTCTGAGATAGCCGCTTGCTCCAGAAGATCCTTCCATGCGTCTGATCGCACACCGGACGGTTCCGGACTCTTTCTGTTGCTCTCCTTAGGAGCCGCATGCTAAGGACTTCGGGTGGCCGAGGGATTACCCTCTGGCCTTGGCGGACCAGGAGAAACCCTTCACGACGACACTTCAGCATCGCCCGCCTCATGAGGCGGGGTGGCATGGGGAGGTGTTTCGCTCTCCATCATCTCCGGAAGAAGATCCTCTGAAGACGAACTTTGTCGATAAGGGCTACGATCCGAACTGCAAGATATATGCTTCGGTTATTGTCCTTAGAGGTAAAGCAGGATATTTTTACTATTAAGTACTTTTTACTTACAGCTCGGTGGAGGGAAGATCCCCTTGCACACACTGTGCGGCAAGGGTACCCCCCGAGGCAGGACCCGCTGGCGAAGATTTCTTCCCCCGTTTGGAAACACTGTGCGGAAAGGATTCGATTGAGTGCAAGAAGAAAAAGGACAGGCCTTGGCCTCTTTATAAAGGGGATGAATATCAAGCGTCCTCCGCGTGGCCGTTTGGGACTTGCCTAAAATTGAGGAGTCATACCAACAGGCACGATTGGGTTACCCACATCCGTATTGATGAGAATCCCGTAATAAGGGGGACACGATCTCTGCTTCGACAGGACGTGCCAGTAAAATCGCCTCGCAAAACATGCGGTGGCAGGCTGATGGAGAAAGACGGTTCTTCATGACCAGACCGCGGCAATGCGTCACATTATGAAAAACGGTCGGCAGATTAGATGTGTGGAAATATTATTCTCTCTACGGTGGTATGTGGAACTTGTTTTGCAGAGCCGGACACTATCCTTGTGTTCAAGATCTTCTATGGAGTATTCGGAGGAGGAACCCGCCTTGCAATGCCGAAGACAAATCTGCGCGCCGGACTCATCGTCATTGAAGCCTGGTTCAGGGACTACTGAGGGAGTCCTGGATTAGGGGGTCTCCGGACAGCCGGACTATATCCTTTGGCCGGACTGTTGGACTATGAAGATACAAGATTGAAGACTTCGTCCCGTGTCCGGATGGGACTCTCCTTGGCGTGGAAGGCAAGCTTGGTGATACGGATATGTAGATCTCCTCCCTTGTAACCGACTCTGTGTAACCCTAGCCCCTCAGGTGTCTATATAAACTGGAGGGTTTAGTCCGTAGGACAACAACAATCATACCATAGGCTAGCTTCTAGGGTTTAGCCTCTACGATCTCGTGGTAGATCAACTCTTGTAATACTCATATCATCAAGATCAATCAAGCAGGAAGTAGGGTATTACCTCCATCGAGAGGGCCCGAACCTGGGTAAACATCATGTCCCCTGCCTCCTGTTACCATCCGCCTTAGACGCGCAGTTCAGGACCCCCTACCCGAGATCCGCCGGTTTGACACTGACACAAGCAATTCATGCATGATTAGTATAAGGGAGAGAACTTTCACATACAAATATATTATCTTGGACATCTTTTATGATTTTGAATTCCCGTTAATTATTTTCAAACTTGAGAAAATTAGTTGAAGTTGGACAAGGAAGACAACATAATGAGTTATGGTTGTGTATATTTGTATCAAAGTTATATGGTTATGTATCCTCCAACATGTGATGCTTGTTTATAATCTTTTGCTAGCCAAAAATTTTGTACTAAGCGGGAATACTGTTTGTGCATCCAAAATCCTCGAGCCAAGTTTCTTCCATGAGTGTCCACCATACCTACCTATATACGGTATTACCCTGTCGTTCCACGTAAAATTTGCATGTGCCATCTCCAAATCTTCAAATAAACATCTGTTCTGTGTGCCCGTAGCGCTCATGAAACAACAGGGGGTGGTCAGCATCTTCCATGCTAAGCGGGTTATTCTCACGATGGGTGTCATTGCACGAGAGAGGCTGGTAATTGGGATGCCCAGTCCTGTAATCAAAATAAAAAATTATAATGAAGCAAACTCCCCCGGAAAGTTGATTGTATGGAGGGCAACCGAGGATTCGGATATCCATGGATTGTGTTTAATGGTTTAGTGGGAGTAAACTTTACCTTTCCGCTTGGGAACCGCCAATAATGTGTTTAGCATGGAATATATTGAGAATTCTCGCTCGTGACATTAACAGGAAAGGCACAACACTCAAAATGTATTCATCTCTGTTTTAAGCAATGAGCTCTGGCACCTCTGCAAATCCATGCTTACCTCTATGAAGGGCTTATCTTTCACTCTTTCTGTTAATTTCATTTTTGTTGAGTAAATTTATTATTCCAACCTATGCTTTAGTTGGCAAAAATCATGTGGTGGGGAAAGATCCAGGCACATATGGCCATTCAGATATATCTGATCATGAATTATTATTGTTGATAGTTATCTCTATGATAAATAAGTTGGGAGGCGAAACATTAAGCCCATATCTTTCTCTGTGTTCAATGGATGCTATTTGTTCTAAAAGTTTGCATTGAGTATTAGCAATCATAGAAGAATATATGATAATTGAGTATGTGGAGCTCTTATTTAGACTTTGTTGAAAATAAGATGCATTGAAATTGTTTGGTGACTAATAACATAGGTCATTAAGTTTCAAGAGAATGCATTGGTTGAACCATAACATGTGAATTAATTGCTACTTTATCATGATGAGTTTTATGAAAAAGAGTTGCTGTTATGATACTAGGAAAAGTGACTGAAATTATCATTGATCAAACTTATGCATTAATCTAGCATTCACACTTCATAAATTATTTCTTTGATCATTTACCTACTCGAGGATGCGCATGAATTAAGCTTGGGGATGCTGATACGTCTCCAACGTATCTATAATTTATGAAGTATTCATGCCATGTTTACAATAATTTTATATGGTTTTGGTGCACTTGTATATGACTTCTATATGATTTTCATGGACTAACATATTGACCTAGTGCCCAGTGCCAGTAGCTGTTTTTTTTTCTTGTTTTTGGTTTTCTGGAAAATCCATATCAAATGAAGTCCAAATGCAGCGAAACTTTTTGACGATTTTTTTTAACATAAGAGACCCCTGAAGCTTCGAGAGAGTACCAGAAAAGCCACGAGGAGGTGACAAGGTACTTGGGCGCGGCCAGGGGGTGGTCGTGACAAGATACCTTGTGGCCCCCAGTGGCACCTTTTTGCGTGATTCCAATGCCAAAAATTCTTCTAAATTCAGAAACCCCTGAAATTTAACCTAGAACTTTGACTCCGCTGCCGCAAGCCTCTATACCAAAGAGATCCCATATGAAGCCCTGTTCTAGCACCTTGACGGAGGGGGAAATCATCACCGAAGGCCATCTTCATCATCCGGACAGTCTCCATGATGTGGAGGGAGTAGTTCACCCTCGGGGCTGAGGGTATGAACAAGTAGCTATGTGTTTGATCTCTCTATCTCTCTCTTGTTCTTGATCCGACACGGTCTTCATGTAACCATGGGCTTTGTTAATATAGTCGGATGATATGGTGTTTTTCCTCTCTCTATCTTGTTGTGATGAATTAAGTTTTTACCTTTGAGGTTTCACCATTATCGGATTGAATATTTTGGATATGAGAACACTTTATGTATGTCTTGCATGTGGATACCCTGGTGACAATGGGGTGTTATATTGATTCACTTGATATATGTTTTGGTATTCAACTTGTGGATTATCTAGCCATTGGGGTAATCTATGCATAGGGGTTGATGGACGTTTTCATCCTTCTTTCTCCGGTAGAAACCTTGGGGCACTCTTTGAAGTTCTTTGTGTTGGATTGAATATTATGAATCTGATGTTTTTTGATGTATATCAAGTAATCAACTCACGGAGACTTGTGGTGACATTGGAGTGTCTAGGTGACATTATAGTTGGTTGATGCGTATCATATGGTGTTATTTTAGTACGAACTCTAGTGATGTTTGTGACACTTATAGATAAAGCTCAATAGATTGATAATAAAAGATAAATTAGAGGTGGTTTCGTACCCTACAACAATTTCATCTTATGTTCTCCACTAGATAATAACTTTGGAGTGTTTCTTTGCCGCACGTTGAGAGATTGTTATATGATTCTGTCGGTGTTCTGGGAACGGGGTACCCAGACTTGCCTGCCTGCGGCCTGCGGCGTGGCTCAAGGGCTGGCCCAACACGACCCATCTTCATCAACACAAGCTCAAGACCCTCGCGAGGGGCCAAGCCTCGCGGGGCGGATGATAGGAAGCTTCCTCAGGCGCGGCCTCGTCAGGCTGGCTTGCGAGGAGGCGGAGAGATCAAGGCGGGGTACCTCACGAAGTTCCCATGACGAAGCCGTGGCGACCAAGGGCGCCAAGGGAGGCGCCAGCCCAGCAGTGTCCTCCTTTCCTCTTTGGTGCAAAGGGGCAAGCGCAGGCAAGAGCATCAAGCAAAGGCATCCGTTTTGGTGCAACAAGACCAAGACCGTCGCAACGGCAGGAAGGAAGTCATCGTGGAGCCCAAGCCGGCATCACCACAGAGCCTTTGACAAAGCGAGGACCAACTTTAGTCAGGATAAGTGTACTAGATGTTCCCCTTCAAAATGGCCAATTGTTGGCGCCCTTCCCGCTCAATATTTGGGAAGAGGCCCAGGGCCTTTGCCTATAAATAGGACTAGCCACCCACAAGGTAGATGCATCTGAGAGAGGATCCAGCATCCTGAATCAGCAGAAAGAGAGCGACTGAGCTCCCCCTAGCAGTTCATCGCACCAGCCAAGAACAGACCCTCACGAGGCTATTCTTCCTTGTATTGTTCATCATCAACCCAAGAGGCAATCCACCACACCACACACTGGAGTAGGGTGTTACACCACAATGGTGGCCCGAACCAGTATAAACCTTGTGTCTCTTGTGTTGTTCCTTTCATAGTTTAGATCCTAGCGAGGCGGTGAGGTGCAGGTAGGTAGAGGGCGAGATCTCCGCACGCACCCCAGTGTTCGAACCTAGAGGGTCTGCCGAAACCCGAAATCCGACATTTGGCACGCCAGGTAGGGGTGCGCCGAAATTCGTCTTCCGCCGCCCTGTTCTTCGCCGACCATCGCATCCATGTAAGACACTCGTTGGGCCCGTGCCGAGCACCGAGCCGCTCTCGCTTCCCGCGTCGCCCAGACGGCCCCTGTCGGCCGCCGCCCCCGCCGTTCCCGTCGCTTTGCCGTCAACGCCGCCACCGCCCGGCGGAGAACGAGCATCAAGCATCGCCCCAAAGATCCGCTCGGAGGCGAGACGGTCAGATCTGCTACTCCTTCACTCGCCCCACCTGGTTCTTCGTCTCGCGGCCCGCGCCCCATGGAGGCTCGAGCTGCGCTCATCGCGCAAACGAGCTCTGCGCTACCGCCCCGACGACGCGTCACGAAGAGTGGCTCGACCGCGTCGCCGAGCTCGTCCGCGCCGCAGGGGGCTCCCCCGCGCCGTCCTTCTCGCTGCACCGCGCCCCGCCCTGCGCGGGCGATGAAGCTCCGGGGGCGCCTCAGCCGCCTCCCCCTCAAGAAGGCGCCTTGGCCCCAAGGCGCGTGGCCCCTGGGCGGAACCCGCTCTGTCTGGCGCCAGCGCAGCAAGAGCAGAGCTGCCAAGAGGTCCCTCGCCCTCAAGAAGCTGCCCGA
Organism: Aegilops longissima; assembly: GCA_021605205.1. NCBI lineage: Eukaryota > Viridiplantae > Streptophyta > Magnoliopsida > Poales > Poaceae > Aegilops > Aegilops longissima. The sequence goes on along the minus strand of CM038677.1, from coordinate 650,758,677 downwards.
GTGCTCCCTGCACCGGCTCGTCACGACCACGCTCCTGCTCCAGCATGCCAAGACCCCGCGCTGCTCCCAGCTGTAGCGCATGGGGACCCGCAAGACCAGGCTCTTCATCACCAAAGGCCTCCCTTGGCCACAGCAGGCTGCCACGCCTTCACCACCGAGCTGCGCAGCGTCGCGTGGCCCGGCAAGTTCAAGCCAGACCTGCCTCCTCGCTACGACGACACGGCCGACCCTGCGGAGTTCCTCTAGCTCTACGAGCTGGGCATCGAGGCCGCCAACGGGGATGAGAAGGTCATGGCGAACTGGTTTCCCATGGCACTCAAGGACGGGGCCCGCACCTGGCTCCTGAACCTGGCTCTTGGCACGATCTCCTCCTGGGACGAGATGCGCACCCGCTTCATCGCCAACTTCCAAGGTACTCGCGACCGGCCTCCTACCGTGAGCGACATGCGCCGCATCAAGCAGCAACCTGGGGAGACCCTGCAGAAGTACATCCAGCGCTTCAACAATGCACGCCTCAAGATTCCCAAGGTGACCGAGGAGGCCATCATCTCATCCTTCTCCGACGGTGTGCGTGACGTCAAGATGAAGGAGGAGCTGGCGATGCATGAAGATCTGTGCACTTCCTTGGAGCTGTTCAACTTGGCGACCAAGTGCGCCAGGGCTGAGGAAGGGCGCCTTTCCCTCCTCGATCTGCGGACCGCAGACCCAGAAGAGAAAAAAAATCCAAAGCCAAGGACGTGAAGCGCAAGGGGGCTGCTGTGCTCGCGGCAGAACCAGACACCAAGCGGGGCAGAGATCAGCCCGAGTCCTCCAAGGGCAGCCGGTACTGTGTGTACCACGATCCCCACAACCACAAGACCAACGAATGTCAAGAGCTCCGAGCCATGCGAGAAGGGAGGATCGGCCGACGCCCCGACCGCAACGATCGAGGCTACGGCCAAGGAGGAGGAAGGAACGCAGGACGCTGGGAAGACCGTGGCCCTCGCCAAGGGTGGCGCGACCGACCTCGCGAGGATCGCTGGCAGGATCAGCCTCGCGAGGGAGACTGGAGGGATCAGCCTCGCGAGGATCGCCCGCAAGGAAACGCAGGCCTCCCTCCTCTGCCGCCGCAGCCAAGGAGAAACGGGAACCATCATCAGGACGAGGGGGCTGGGGGCTTCCAGGAGCCGCGCGCGATCGCTTGCATCCTGGCGGAGCTCAAGCCCCAGCCTCTCAACACATCTTCAAGCAGTTCGCCCGCGAAGTGGATGCAGTCCTCCCCAAGCTCGAGGCCACGTGCCCTCTTAGGTGGTCAGCATGCGCCATCACGCTCAGCTCGCCGGATCAGCTCAAGTCGCGCGGCCACAGCGGAGTCCTCCCGATGCTTTGTTCCCCAATCATCACAGAACGCAAGTCACCAGACCCTCATCGACGGGCGGAGCAGGGCTCAACGTCCTGTCCGTAGAGACATTCAACAATCTCCAAGTGCCTTACAATCAGCTTCAGCCAACCAAGCCTTTCTCCGGAGTCACCGATGGCTCCACGGTTCCGATTGGGCAGGTCCGCCTCCCTGTCACCTTCGGGGCATGTGACAACTACCGCACCGAGCTCATCGACTTCGATGTCGCACACGTTCGCCTGCCATACAATGCCATCCCCGGGTACCCAGCTCTGGCCAAGTTCATGGCCGTGACCCATCACGGCTACAACGTCCTCAAGATGCCAGGAAGCGGTGGAGTCATCACGGTGCCTTGTGAAGAGAGAGACGCAGTGTGCTCCCTGGAGCGAGCCTTTCAAGCCGCATCACTTGAAGACCCAGATCGCAGGAGCGTGGGGCTCCCCGACACCGCTCCCAAGAAGAAGAAGACATCGCCAGGCCCGACCCCTCAGGAGGCAGGCCCCTCAGGGTCCGAGCCTTCTCAGGGGGCACCTCCTTCTGTCGCATAGGAAGGCGCGCCCGACGCCCTCCTCAAGCAAGGCTCGGGGGCTCTCTCCTGGAGGGCCACTGACCTTGCTAAGGTCACGAGGGAGGCGCTGGGCACCACTTGAGGCGTGCTTCAAAGCACGCTTTCCCTGTGAAGGAGCAAGGCAAGGAGGGCCAAACCTCAGGAGTTCGTAAGTCAGATCACGCAGGAGTTGCAGGAGTCAAGAGTCATGAGTGGCAGCCGCCGCTTACCCGCCGTAGCTCCCCATCCAGGCGATGATGGTGGGCTGCACGTCTGCATCGACATCCCAGGGCTCAACCGAGCCGCCTCTTAGGAGCGCTTATGGCCCTCACGCGTGGGGCGCGCCAAGGCCCACCCCACTGCCACGTTCAGATGCCCTACGGCGTGCGGCAACGCGCCGCCACGCATAAGCGCCTCATGGGGAGCATCTCGAGGCTCAAGAGGCCAGGCGTTCCGCAGTCTGGCGGAGATGGAGATGGTCCACGAGGAGCCACGGCGCCCCGAGCCTCCCGAGGCTCTCTGGCCTGGGGCTCGTGAAGATTGGCTTCCGCAGCCCACGACGTCCGCTACTTCAACACCCTTCGTCCTCAACGCTATCGGTGACATCCTTCAAGTTTCATTTCAGGTGGGGCGCCCCTGTGGCTGCATCATTCCCAGCAGCGTGGGTCCGTCCCTGCGGCATGTATCCCTTTTACTTCATGTTCCTAGCTTACCTTATCGGAGGCGCCCCTCGGGCTGCATCATCCCCAGATCGCTCGGGCCGGACCCAGCGACGTCTGCCTTCCCTACATCTATCTAAATGAACTTGCTTCTTCGTGATTAACGTGCTTGACCTAGTTGCCTGCTCAACTGACACCAACTGATGGAGCTGCTCCCCAACGGCACGGCGCTTGTGCATGGGTCCGTCCCTGCAACGCCGCCAAACCTGAATGGCTGAGCTCTGGCTGCGGCAGCCCCGCACAGCGCCACCTCGTCAGGCCTTCAGTGCCTCGTCACCTCTCCAAGGCAACCAACGGCTGACCATCGCTTGTCATAGCGGACTCTTGTTCTTTTTGTGGTGAGCCTGCAGGATCCCTTCAAGGCGCAGCACCAGGCGAGGCCCTCGCGGCATCTTCTTCACTCTCGCCCTCGCGAACCGCTTTCATGTTAAAGGGGGGGGGGGGTACCTGAGCATCGCGACTCATGGGCTCCTCATGGCTCTCCGGCTCTCACCCTCCGCCTTGTCCACGGCATTGCGACCGGCATACCAGCGACGGCCGAGACCCGCCGAGGGCCGGACCCGAACGTAAGCGAAAGGGGAGCAAAGGCGAGAGGGAAGAGGCACGCGGGGACCTCGCCAGGCAACCCCTCGCCTGCCGATGCGCGGACCTAACGTCGCACCAGGAAGCGGTTCCTGACTCTTGAGATAAGTCACCCTCCGGAAACACTAGCTATCGCAACACCGTCCCCGCACCCAATGCAATCCCGTGTTAGCAATGTCGCGCTCCTTTCTCACCGAACGATGGATGCTGGAGCGCTAAAGGGGACCTCCTGAGCATCGCGACTCGGGGGCTCTTCTATCGACCCCGGCCGCCACCTCCGGCCTTGACCACGGCATCGCGACTGGCATACCGGCGATGGTGAAGCTCTGCCTTTGGGACCGGGACTGTCGCAGAGAGCACCAAGCCCTCACGAGGTTCGAAAGGAAGAACTAAGCTGAGATGGAATGAGCATCTCGCACTACTTCATGGCAAGGACTGTACTAACAAACAGAACCACAGGCACCTTACAAGCCCCCACGGGGCGCGCTTTTCGATTCCTCGCAGGGAACAGAGGGAACAGATCCTAAAGAACACTAACTACACGTGCCTCCGCAAGAGATGCCATCATCAACAGTGGGCCGTCAAGCACCGGCGCCGACCTCATCCAGATCAGAGACGGCGACGGCCTGACGAGCCCGTCCTGCTCCGAGAGCGGCGCAGGCTCGGGGGCTCGTAGCTGTCGTCGCTCGTCTCTGGAGTCGCGAAGAGCTTGGCGGAGTCGCTGGATCCTCCGACGCCTCCCCCGCCCGAGGAGCTGCCGAGGGAGCGATCAGTGAGCCTGGTCCTCACCGCGGCAGGGCCCCGACCACCTCTCTCAGGGCAGCACTCCAGCCGGCGTCCGTCCGTGTCGAAGACCTTGAAGAGCATCATGGAAGCGCCTCATACTCCAGGTGGATCGCGAGGGCGCCCCTTGTCCTGCAGACCCGGGCGATCTCGCCCCAGCCTCGAGTCATGAAGACCTTGCCCGGAGCGACGACCGCGACCTCCGCTTCGGTCGCGAGGGTGCTGCAGGTGGCGGCTGCAACGAGCTCAAGTATCCCCTGCGGCATCACGAAGGCGAAGGAGGGAGGAAGGCGGATCCAAGGCCGAGGAGGCATGGCGGCGTGAGCACAACCTCTTGGGAGGAGCCCTCGGCATGGACTCCGGGAGGGACGACGCAGACCGCCGTGACCCGCTGGCGCCGACGGCGGCGTCGCCCATGGCGCTGCATCAACTCTGCAGGACCTCAAGGTGGGCGACAAGGGCAGCAGGAACCTGGCGGCGGCCGCCGCACCAAGGCCTCGACACCTTCGCCGGCGCCCTCATCTCGACAAAGATAGGGCTAGCTGTTTCTTGGTGAGCGGGTCGGGACCTCTCGGGAGCCTTACCCTTCTCTTCCGCGGAGAACCGGCGGATCGGAGCCATTGCGGCAAGGTGGAGCAAGGACGGAGAGGAAGGAGAAGCAAGAAGAGATGGACTGGAAGGGCGCGCGCCGTTCCGTACTTATTGCCTGGGAAGGCCAACCGTCGACCTCCACGATCGCAGGTAATCATGACCCGCTTGCATGCAGGGACTTGTCAATTCGTGCAGTCGCCGAGGCGTCATGGGGAAGCAGGGCCGCCCACGTCCAATCAACCGCCACGCGGCGCCCGAGGCCGCAGGCTGTTAGGGCCCGCGGCGCTTCGCACTTGCCCCTTCGCTTCTCTGCTCAGCCAAGTCTGCGCGCGCCTTGGGCCCGGGGGCTACTGTCGGCGTTCTGGGAACGGGGGTACCCATACTTGCCTACCTGCGGCCTGCGGCGTGGCTCAAGGGGTGGCCCAACATGGCCCATCTTCATCAGCACAAGCTCAAGACCCTCGCGAGGGGCCAAGCCCCGCGGGGCGGACGATAGGAAGCTTCCTCAGGCGCGGCCTCGTCAGGCTGGCTCACGAGGAGGCAGAGAGATCAAGGCGGGGTACCTCACGAGGTGCCCATGACGTAAGCCGTGACGACCAAGGGCGCCAGGCGGGTGCCAGCCCGCGCAGTGTCCTCCTTTCCTCTTTGGTGCAAAGGGGGCAAGCGCAGGCAAGAGCATCAAGCAAAGGCATCCGTTTCGGTGCAACAAGACCAAGACCGTCGAACGGCAGGAAGGAAGTCATCGTGGAGCCCAAGCCGGCACCACCACGAGCCTTTGACAAAGCGAGGACCAACTTTAGTCAGGATAAGTGTACTAGATGTTCCCCTTCAAAATGGCCAATTGTTGGCGCCCTTCCCGCTCAATATTTGGGAAGAGGCCCATGGCCTTTGCCTATAAATAGGACTAGCCACCCACAAGGTAGAGGCGTCTGAGAGAGGATCCAGCATCCCTAATCAGCAGAAAGAGAGCAACTGAGCTCCCCCTAGTAGTTCATCGCACCAGCCAAGAACAGACCCTCGCGAGGCTGTTCTTCCTTGTATTGTTCATCATCAGCCCAAGAGGCAATCCACCACACCATACACTGGAGTAGGGTGTTACACCACAATGGTGGCCCGAACCAGTATAAACCTTGTGTCTCTTGTGTTGTTCCTTTCATAGTTTAGATCCTAGCGAAGCGGTGAGGTGCAGGTAGGTAGAGGGCGAGATCTCCGCGCGCACCCCAGTGTTCGAACCTAGAGGGTCTGCCGGAACCCGAAATCCGACAGATTCAATTTTGTTAGCACTGTTGAGAGATTGCACTAGTGAAAGTATGAACCCTAGGCCTTGTTTCTAAGCAATGAAATACCATTTGTGCTCAGTTTTATCACTTGCTACCTTGCTATTTTTATATTTTTAGATTACAAAAACCTGTATCTACTATCCATACTACACTTGTATCACCATCTCTTCGCCGAACTAGTGCACCTATGCAATTTACCATTGTGTATGGTATGTTGGGGACACAAGAGAGTTCTTGTATTTGATTGCAGGGTTGTTTGAGAGAGACCATCTTCATCCTACGCCTCGCACGGTTTGATAAACCTTAGGTCATCCACTTGAGGGAAATTTGCTGTTGTCCTACAAAACTCCACGCTTGGAGGATGATACGCCTATTTTGCATATGTTTTTCGATTGATATTTATTGCAATTTGGACTGTTATTTAACTTTATTATATTATTGTTATGCCTTTTCTCTTTTATTTTGCAAGCTTAACATGAAGAGGGAGATTGCTGGCATGTGGAATTCTGGACCGAAAAGGGCAATATCGGAGACACCTATTCTGCGCAACTCCAAATTACCTGAAAATTGACGGAGAAATATTTTGGAATATATAAAAAAACTATTGGCGAAAGAAACATCAGTAGGGGATCCACCAAGCAGCCACAAGCCTGGGGGGGGGGGGCGCCCCGTGGACTTGTGGGACGCCTGACAGGCCTCCGAAGCCCATCTTCTGCTATATGATGCCATTTGACATAGAAAAAAAATCAGAGAGAAGGTTTCGGGATAAAGCGCCGCCGTCTCGAGGTGGAACCTAGGTAGGAGCACTTTTGCTCTCTGGCGGAGCGATTCCAGTAGGGAAACTTCCCTGCAGGAGGGGGAAATCAAAGACATCGACATCACCAATGACCCTCTCATCATGGGAGGACCAATCTTCATCAACATCTTCACCAGCCCCATCTCATCTCAAACCGTAGTTCATCCCTTGTATTCAATCTTTGTCTGAAAACCTCAGGTTGGTACATGTGGGTTGCTAGTAGTGTTGATTACATCCTGTAGTTGACACTAGTTGGTTTATTTGGTGGAATATTATATGTTCAGATCCTTGATGATATTCAATACCCCTCTGATCTTGAACATGGATATGATTTGTGAGTAGTTACTTTTGTTCTTGAGGACACGAGAAAAGTCTTGTTATAAGTAATCATGTGAATTTGGTATTCGTCCGATATTTTAATGATATGTATGTTATTGCTTTCTTTAGTGGTGTCATGTGAACGTTGACTGCATGATACTTCACCACACTTGGGCCTAAGGGAAGGCATTGTGGAGTAATAAGTAGATGGTGGGTTGCTAGAGTGACAGAAGCTTAAACCCTAGTTTATGCGTTATTCCATAAGGGACTTATTTGGATCCATCACTACTACATGATGCTGCTAACGCGACACTACAATCAGAGACCCTTCGACGAAACTGTGTGTGATGCATTAATTGCAGACGATGGTGTAATAAAACCGTCAAAAATGAGACAAGCTGATCAGAGATGCGTGTGCGATGTGTGGCATACGGTTAATCCATACGAACTGTTTGCGATGATCTAGAACAACGGAAATGGTTAGCCAGATGAGGGCGTGTGCGATATACGGCATACAGTTTACGAGGATGAATTATTTGCGATTAGGAAACACAATAGAAATGGTCAGCCAGATCAATGTGTGTGCAATGGAGGGCATATAGTTCACTCGGATGAACTGTTTGCGACGAGCCAAGACAAAAGAAATGGTTCAACTAAACAAGATGTGTGTGATATGCGCAAACATGTATGTAATTAGAAATGTGTGCGAAGACCAATAATAACACACACGATTGTTGCTAATAAGCCGTGTGATTTTCTCTCTCTACAGAAGAGCAATATATATTGCATGCACATCCAATTAACATAAGTGACTATATAAATCATTCGCACACACCTCAATAAACAATTGCATGCATTCTAAACTAGGAGAAATGATCGTCTAGTCATCTACTTCTTGCGACGCTCCTGCCACTACTCTGTGGCTCGATCCCTGGTCTGGGGCAGGACGAAGACACTTCCTCATGTCAACGGTCCTCCTGTACATCTTGTAGCTTGTGTACGCGTCCTTGGCAGTGTACTTGACATGTTCTTCATCAAGTATCTCATGCTAGGCACTGTGCCAAGCGGTCCTGTCCTTCTTGCTCTCATCCTTCATCTTCATGTAGTAGGGGTTGATGATGGACAAGGCGAGGTCAACCAGGGAGTTCTGTTTGTTGTTATCGCTGCCCCAGACCTTGTAGTGGTCATGGATGTTGACAAGATTCTGGCAGGTCAAGTCCGAAACCTTGAGCGCTTTTAGATTGTTGGTGGTGTCCACCGTAGCGAAACTGTTGATAAACCTGGAGAAACGCTCGCAAGGCCTTGTGCCCAGGTGGTAGTGGTAGACAAGGACGTCATGTCGCACACACAACTGGGCGATGACAACCTTTTGATCTTGCCCGGCACAACCGCTGGTGAACTCGAGGTCGAAGCCGACCACTTGGTACTTGTCGTCAGCAAGCAACTGCTCCATAGTTTGGATCGAGCTCTCCACCGAGACCGGCTCAATCGTGTACACCACCGAGAGGTCCTCCCCCCCCCCTCATGTGGGTGTCCAGTACGTGATGCATGGTGAACTACCTCCCGTTGTCGTCGTCGGCCGCTGGGAGCGCCATTGGAGCCATGGGGACTGCCATTGAACCGCTGGATGTCCTCTCTGTATGTGTCGTCGTGGGTGTTCTTATTTTGTCGTGTGGCACGATAAATGAAGGTAAATGGCCGCGGGAATAAATGGGGGCCGGGCGGGCTAGATTCTCGCCGCGTCCGCATAGCAGTTTTTGCAGTGGGTAACTGCATCGTGGCGCCGCGCCCGGCGCAATCGCATGCATAATGGCAGCACGAACGTACGTGATCGTGCGGCGGCCCCAAACACTGGCAGCGCGCATGGAGGGACGAGGGTAGAGCGCGCATGGCGGGACGCGAGCAGAGCGCGCCGCGGCCGCCTCAACTGCGAGCAACCACATGCATAGAGCAGTTGAACATGCAGCGAATGGTCGTCTACAAGCTGGCCGGCAGTTGCGACGCTGCGTAGAGAGCGGCCGTGTGCTACTACTTCCGTCTTGGTCTATTAGTCCCCTTTATATTCTATGCCATATTTGACCTTAAATTTAACTTACAAAATGTTAATGCATGTTATAAAAATTATATAATTGGAAACTATGTTCAAATAATCCAACGATATAATCTCTCGCGACATGCATTCGTATTTTATTAGTTAAATCTCTAGTCAAACTTTGGCACAAAAATCGTAGGAAAATTAAATACCAAACATTATTTATTTATTAACCGTATGTGTACGTGTCGTTTTGTCCTCCTCTCGCACGTCTTGTCATCCCGCTGCCGCAGACGGCTTCGAGCGCAAGCTTCAGCAGCGCGCAGGGTGTTCTTTTGGCCAAACGGTGGCTCGAAGTGGCGCCAATGAATCGTTGGTGAGCCCATTCCCGCGCAACCGCACAAGTTCCCGTGCAAGAATCCCGCCCGACTCGGTCAAATCCCCCAAAATCTCAATGCTTACCAGCCTGCTATATAAACCCTCACGATTGGCGAGTCCTGCATCACATTTTCCCCTCCCTCCCTGTAGCTTATCTCGTCTGCTTCTCCCACAATCGCCAACGGCACCGGTCCGTCATTGTCACTCAGCCACTCTGCCGTCATCAGAGGACATCTCCAGCTGGGAGGCTACACCGCGGCGGCGGCGCAGCCCGTGACGTAGTGTAGTGCGCATGGCGTCCCTGTTAGATGTGCGCGGAACACCCACTACATGCTCCGCCGCCGCTGCCCATTGACAGCTGTTGCGGGCCGCCATTGCCACCACCCCACCATCTGCCGCCGTGGCCGCCACACCACTGTAGAAAGCCATGGCCATCGCCCGCTCCGCCGCCACGGCCCAAAGGCGGGAGGTGGCCATCGTGATCGCCACCCCACTGTCGCCACTGTGGCCATCACCCACTCCGCCACCGCAGCCTGAAGGCGGGAGGTGGTGGTCGTGGCCGCCACCCCATCATCGGCCGCCGTGTCCGCCAGCCTACCGTCGACCGCCGGGGTCATCACCTGCTCCGCCACCTTCGCCCGAAGGCGGGAGGCAGAGGTGGAGGCATGCACGTGCGTCAGCGACCTTGCGCGCTACATCGAGTTGCTGCGGGAGGAGGAGGAGGAGCGCCTCATCGAGCATGCAAAGAGCCTTACCGCCAACGTGGCCGCAACACACGCTGCCACAGAGGCGAGGAATGAGGGATCTACGAGGAGTCCCACCGCTTCGAGAGGGGTCGTCTGGAGCGATAGAGGGTGTTCGAGGTGAGTGTCACTGAAGGTGCAGCAGCGGCAGGCATCGTATTGCAGTTGTCCAGCTCGTAGATAGGCTCCTCCTCCTCTGCCTCTTACTGAGCGCGCTCGGCAGAGGAGAGGCTGCTGGGGTAGTACTAGTATTTAGGGGCTATTTTGTTCAGTTCATCTGACTATAGATGTGGTTGAAATGTACTACGTACTTAAATTAGCTAGTATATACAGTTGAACTAGCTATTTCAGTACGTGGTTAGCAACAATTGGTGAAATTTTGGTCGGTTCAGCCGTCGAGTTGAATTGTTTGTATTAAGAACGACTGCTTAATCTATGAATGAAATCTATGCATAATTACTAAATTTTAGTTGCAAAAATTAGATAGTGCTAGTGATATTTGGCTGCTTTGGCAAATGGCGGTGTTACAAGGTTGACAAAGGGTCAACAAATGTCAATCTTTCCAGTTTGACAAATGGCAATATACCCAATATGACAGATGCAAATCTTACCAAATGGTCTGTACGTGATTGCACATGGGTCATGCGAAAAAGCCGTTTGCGTTGAAGGGATGTACAAATCCTGCGTGCTAGATTTTCTTTTGGCTTAGGGGCGAAGGAACCATAGCTCTCGCTTTGCATATCGTATACAATCTGAACTGTTTGCAATGAAGGGATGCACAAATCCTACGCGGCAAATTTTTCCCGTGGCTTACTAGGGAAGACCGTAGCTCTCACTTTGCATATGGGTATTCTATATAAAACGTTTGCGATGAAGAGCTCCACAAATCCTGCTCGACACAATTTCACTCGGCTAACTAGGGAAGTCGTCGATTTGCATACGGGTTTTCTATCTTAAACGTTTGCGATGAGTGTTTTAAATTTTAAAACCATTGATGTTTTCTTAAATTGTTTGATAAGTCGGTACATTCAGAGAGAAGAACGCAAGTTTGCTCAAACCATATGTTTCATTCAGTCACACTACAACTTTATATTCATACGATCGAGATACAATATTAAACCCAAAAAACTAATTCCGGCGGCGGTGGAGGTGGCGTGCCGTGCCAGCGTTGTCATTGTCGTCCTCCAGGACGCCGTTGTTGAAGTCTTCAAGGCAGCACAAAATGTTCTTCACTTGGAAATCAAACATCATGTTGTCACGCGATCGATGGGCGGGGCGCATGAGGATGGCAACTAGTGGTGTTGCGAGGTAGCGGTCGACAACATCGTCCCATGACGCTGAGGGGGGCGCGCACACGGGGACCGGAGCCACGGTGGGAGCAAGGGCGCGCACAGGCACACACACGGGCGCTGGCATGTACACGAGCTTGCGCGGGTCCGTGACGACCTTGCCGACGCCTGCGACTTCCAGCTCTGCAATAGTGCTCGACGACTAGCCCGTCAATGCTACGGGGATGGTCGCTGGCGTGGGCGCGGGGATGGGAGCTGGGACGGATGCGGGGGCAGTGATACGTCCATTTTGCATCATGTTTACCTACTGTTATTTATATTGTTTTTATGTATAATAATGCTTTTTGGAGTATTTATAATGCCTTTTCTCTCATAAAATGCAAGGTATACACAAAGAGGGAGAATACAAGCAGCTGGAATTCTGGACCTGAAAAAGCTACGCCAGGCTACCTATTCTGCACAACTCCAAATGAGCTCAAACTTTATGGGGAATTTTTATGGAATATATAAGAAATATTGGAGCCAATAAGTACCAGTGGGTGACACAAGGTGAGCATAACCCACCTGGGCATCCCAGGAGGACTTTCGGGACGAAGCGCCGCCGTCTCAAGGCGGAACTTGGGCAGGAGCACATATGCCCTCCGACGGAGAGATTCCGCCGGGAACTGCCTGCCCCCCGAAGGGGGAAATCATCATCATCATCATCACCAACAACTCTCCCATCTTGGGGAGGGCAATCTCCATCAACATCTTCAACATCACCATCTCCTCTCAAACCTAGTTCATCTCTTGTGTTTAATCTTTGTACCGGAACTATAGATTGGTACTTGTGGGTGACTAGTAGTGTTGATTACATCTTGTAGTTGATTACTATATGGTTTATTTGGTGGAATATTATATTTTTAGATCCATTATGCTATTTAATACCCCTCTGATCTTGAGCATGATTATCATTTATGAGTGGTTACTTTTGTTCTTGAGGTCACGGAGAAATCTTGCTGCAAGTAATCATGTGAATTTTATATGTGTTTGATATTTTGATGGTATGTATGTTGTGATTCCCTTTGTTGTGTCATGTGAATGTCGACTACATGACACTTCACCATATTTGGTGTCGGGGATATACCCCGTGGTGTAACCCGGCCGGAAGTATAATCCGGCCGGACTTGGCGACTCACTAATGACCTGCTCTGACTGGATGACACACTAAGTGACCCGCCCGATCCTGGCGACTTATGGGTGACCTGGCAAGCGGATCAGAGGAGCGACAAGACCCGGGGCCCAGGAGGCTCAAGGCCCAGAAGGACGGCTTACGTTATGACAGGCCGGCTCAAGAGGAAAGGCGTGAGGAATATCTCCCTTACAAGGAATCAAGACCCGGACTTATATCCGGCTTGTAGTAGAAGATAGGCTAGTCCTAATCCTATTTGGACTCCACATGTAACCCGCCCCTCTAACTTATATAAGGAGGGGCAGGGCTCCCCAAAGGGGGAGGAACAAGAAACAATATCTAGGGCTAGACACAAAAGGGGGAGCCGGCTTATGCGGCTGTCAGGACCCCGATTCCAAGTCACATCAATCTAGCCGGTAACACCTCATATCACTTTGCGGCCTCACGCACGGTATTCCCAGGGGTGTCGCCTTACCATGGCCCGGGACCGTTTGCGCCTTTTGGCTCACGTATATGATAGTGTCGCTAGCATCCATATGACAGAGAACCCGGGCCGACATGGCTAGTCGTGAACCCAAAGCGGCACTAACCCATGGGGACAGCATACATGAATCACATCGAGTATGTCGGTCGCCAGCGTGTGAATCCGGGCTGTAGCACTGGCTAACAGACTTCGGGAACCCGGCTGTAGCAGGCTAGGCAGGACTCGGATGTCACAGCGTGACATTCCCCGAAGGGATGTATACAGAACGAACTGAATCACATGCCGCCGTCTAGTGTTCCAAGCAAGAGTCTTTGGGCTAGCAGGACTCCGTGAACCGGGCAGAAGCGCACTACTATGGCTCATGGAAGCACAAGACTACATTTCCCCATAAGAGAGGCTGCCAAGGATAAACAACTAGATTGTCGGATCCCACACATACCAAGCATTTCAATAACATACACACAATATGCTCGATATGTGCAAATACAACATGGCATCACAACATGACTCTACGACTCCAGTATTTATTCATTAGGCTCTGAGGAGCGAGATATTACAAACATGGGTCTCATGACCCAACATACAGAGCATACAAATCAAAGCACACGCGGAAGCTTAACATGTCTGAGTACATACATCTACAAATGAAAAAGGCTGAGAAGCCTGACCATCTACCAGATCCCGCCGAGGGCACAAGATCGTAGCTGAGGTAACAAGCTAAACGTCAAGTCCACGCTGAACTACTAGTGAGACTGAAGTCTCTGCAAAAACATAAAATAGGCAACGTGAGTACAAATGTACTCAAGAAGACTTACATCGAGCTAACTACATATGCATCATTATCAACAAAGGGGTGGTGGGGTTTAAGCTGCAGCAAGCCAGCTTTGACTCGTGGCTATCCTGAACTACGACGCAAGTAACTCTTTTGAGGTGGCGCACACGAGTCCACATATTCACCATATCAATACACCACTATGGACCTGCTCCCGTCTCCCTACGAGAATGCCATCCATAGCACTCACGCTTATCTTGCGCATTTTAGAGTATCCACTTTCACTTGTCTATGAACTGTACAGGCAACCCAGAAGTCCTTTACCATGGACAAGGCTATTCGAATAGATCATTTATAACCCTGCAGGGGTGTACTTTTTCACACACACTCTCGCCACTTACCACCATGTACACGTCGTGTATCTCGGAAACCTTCGAGCGGAAGCCTGGCGAGGGAGTCGACCATGACCTGACTAACCACACAAGTCTCTAGTCCAGGTTTATCGCCTATTCAGGTTCCATCCGCAAGGAGATCCGGCCGGGGTGTCGCTCACGGCCCCAAACGATGTGTGCAGGGTTCCTGAGACACCAAACGGGCGCTCGGTACATTGGGCCACGGTGTATCTACCGCATCATAGCCCACCCCTAGGGTCAGCGCTACGCACGACCTCCAACACATATCCTACAAACACCAGAAACTAGTTGCAACTCTTGGACAGAGATCGAGGCGATTAATAAGCCGAGAGGGGCCGAGTTACCGGAACCCAATGTGTGGTAGTAACTGTTTCATGGATCACAAACACAGAACTCAGTTCCTGAGGACGGCTGCAATGAGACAACCCACCATGTACTCCTACATGGCCTCTCACCACTACCTTTACCAAATCGTGTTCACACACAGTAGGACATGTTCACACACCTCTGATTCATCCTCGATGAATCAGACCTGACTCAACTCTTAGAAGTAGCTTGCATGGCAAACAAGCATGTATGAGTAGGCACATCAGGGCTCAAACAACTCCTACTCATGCTAGTGGGTTTCATCTATTTACTGTGGCAATGACAGGTCATGCAGAGGATAAAGGGGTTCAGCTACCGCAGCAGGTAACAGATGAATCGTTGTTGTCCTAATGCAGTAAAAGAGAGCAGGAACGAGAGAGTGGGATTGTATCAAAATGAACAAGGGGGTTTTGCTTGCCTGGCACTTCTGAAGATAATATAGTTCTTCATCGGTGTCATCGAACTCATCGTTGAACATTGTCTACTGAGAGGGAACTCATCGCCAGAAGAACACCATCAGTGCAATGCATAATATGATGCATGATCATGACATTGCAATATGCTTTTGATTGGGCTAATGCAACTAGCACCAAGGTTAAATGAAGTTGGTTTGAACCTTAGGTTCAAATTCAAACTTCATATGTGAAGGTTTATATGCCATTATATGATTTGTCCTAAACAGCAGCTATAAGTTGTTCTAACATGCATGAAAACAGTACAGATGGATAGATTAGATTTTTCTGATCATTTTTCATATATAAATTATTTCATTCTGAGTTATGATTGAATTTATATGAATTTTTGAAGTTTAGGACATTTTCTAGAATTTCCTGAATAAACTTAAATCCAGAAAATCAATTACTGCGTCAGCGTGACGTCACAGAGGCGTCAGCAGGGCTGACCAGGTCAAACTTGACGTGTGGGGGCCACACGTCAATGACACTGGGGTTAACCCCGAGTCAAACCTGGGCTGATTAGCTTTGACTAAGCCCTGGGGCCCACTGGTTAGTCTCAGGGGGGTAATTAGAAGGGGGGTTAAGCACTAATTAAGCCACCACGACAGCGCCCGTCAGAGTTGGCCGGCAGCGACCAAACCGCGCGGCGGTGCTTCTCCGGAACGCGCTACAGGCGGCGGAAAAGCGCGCGGGGACTACCAATCGGCAGCCCGCGCTCGACCGCATCCACCTGGGCATAGGGGAGGTCACGGGGACAGCGGAGCTCGCCGGAGCAGGGCTCGCGGCGACGGCCGGAGCTCGGTTGATGCGGGTTAGGCACTGCAGGGCACTAGGGGGGCTGCGGTTAGGCGCGTTGGACTCGTGGGGGTGCGGTGAGCTCAGTGGTAAGCTTGGACGCGTGCTTGCACGGCCGTAGCCGCGGTGGCGACATGGCCGGCGGCGAGGAGCAATCGGCTCCGATGACCACGGTGGCTAGAAGGCGGACGAGCACGGGAGAGAGGGAAAGAAACAGGGCTCACAGCGAATCCAAGAGAGTCAACGGCGAGGCCGGGAGGGTCTGAGTCATGAATCCACGCCGCGAGCCGGTGGCGACGATGAAGAAGATGGAGATGGCGTTGATGCAGAGCTTCCCGGTCGCCTGGCTCGTTGAGGACGAAAGGGCGGCGCAGGCGGAGCCTGGGCAAGATGAGAGGCCAGACGGGCACGGTGGCTACGGTGAATGGCGTCGGTGGCGGCACGAGCAGGTTGGTCTGCTCGGGAGAGGGGCTAGAGGCCGGGGAGAGAGCAGAGAGCGAAGGAGAGTGAGAGAGAGTCGAGGGGTCTGCGTGGCGTCTGTGGGGTCGGGAGCAAGCAGGGAGGCAGGAGGAGGTGGAAGCAGGAGGTGGAGCTCGGGCGCGCGCGCGTTGACACGCCGGTGTCCTTCTGGCGCAAGGAGGAGGGTGACTGGCACGGGCCATGTGGGCCGGCCCAGCCAGGTAAGTGGCCTCGTGGCCTTTCTCTCCCTCTCTTCTTTTCATTTAGTTTTCTTTTATATTTTCCTGTAAATGTTGGGCTTTATTAAAAATACTAAAACATTTCAAAAAATCCTGCAAATAATTGTGGGCTCTGTTGGGATTATTCCTAATAGCCCACACTTAAATTCAGAATTAATTGAGCACTTAAAATAATATATAGCATTTAAATGCCCAATTGCAAATACTAAATGATTTAATTCAGTGACCAAATATGTCATGGAAAAATGTGCAACACCTCTGGTTATCGCTTCCAACATTTTCCAGAAAAGACGAACATTTTTGAAAGCCATTTGGATTCACTGAGAATATTTTGGTTGAACCTAGTGAATTCTTTTAATGCTAGGGTTTAGGCAATCCCCATTTCAAGTTTCTTAGGAATTTAAACATGATGACATGATGAGCAAGCAAAGTCAAGCAAGGGCTGATCTGGGGCTGTGACAGCTCACCCCCACTAAACAAGAATCTCGTCCCGAGATTCAAGATGTGAGGTAAGAAGACAGAGGGGACGCAAAGCTATCACGATCTTCATGATCCAACTGCCCTCATCGTTGATACTGATTCATTGCTCCAAATTGATCTTGACATCTTTGCTTTTGAGATCTTCATCCAACACGATGGCGACAGAAAGAAACTCTATAGGAAACGATCTCCTCGAAGATCGAGCACTCAAGATCAGCTCGTGGAATGAGATGTTGAAACATCTCGAGTTGAGGCACAAAACACATCAAGAGGGATGGAAGAACAAACAACGAGGTTTGATTTGGTGGGCAACAATTCCACGCTTAGAGAGATGGTGGATGGTGTCAAGGTGGCGAGGAAATAATTGCCATGATTCAATAACGGGGCACCTTGGGGGAGGTGACTCGTAGAGTTATTACCTTAAATGGCAAAAAGAATTACTTTTGATATCTAGATCATTGAAACTCTTTATACTAGCCTAAGGCAATCACAAACGATCGTGTGAACGAATTCGAAAGAATGGCATACTCATACCAGAATAGATGATGTGGACTACCTTGTTGAAGACAACACAATGGATGATTTTTCTTATTATCGGGGATGGATGGGATCCATGGTAGGACCACTTTTGAAGATGATCCTAAACAGTAATTACTGAGGTGCAAGCTGGGAACAAAATGCAAATGCTGGGAATGACCCAACCATCATATCTGCCTGAGATTCAGATCTGGTTGGTGTCGGGACATTCTAGACTCATCAAGTCTAGAAAGAGAAATGAAAGTTTGCAACACAAATCGACAAAATGATGTTGCGAGATTCTCGGGAAATGAACTACGATAGCAAGCTCCAAAACATGAGCTGGTTCTGCTACAAACCCGTGAACACACTGTCCAAGACAAGCATGACCACGTAGTAGTCTTATAATAAAACACTACCGAGTTCAGGTGGGGAACCATCATCGAGGACATCGAAGTCCTTGCGTAAGTATAGCTCTTAAGAAGAAACTTCTTCTCCTTGAACAAATCAACCAGTGGCTTGGGGTGCTAGGGAATACATATGGAGTGGAGGTAATTAATCTGCCAAACCATAGAATACCTCGCACGAATGCATGACTGACTTGGGATGATTCTGAAGGAAGCAAAACAAACCTTTCTCAAATTCATGGCGGCAACTTGCACCAAATGCACATGAATCCGAGGAAGTCACTTCTTCCATCCAAGCATAAGCTTCATGAACGGAACACGAAGGCATTGCTTACAAAATTTCCAGCACTAGGTTGGTGTTCAACATGACTCATGGGGGAGACAGAATGCTGCTGATGGACTCAACAACAACTCATTGAAAATTTCCATATCACTGGAATTCCACCATCATGTGAACACGGTGATAGCATAGGTCAGACCCAAGGAGTATAATGGTGCATGCTCGAGGAATCAACCACGAGTAAGACAACATTACGAATATCGTTGGTTCTGATTTGACTTGACAATAGCCCATACTCAAGTCAAAGTTTGATAAGACAATAGGTTCAACAACTGATCACGGGGATCATTCGATGAAGATATCATGTTTCTTCAGCACACACTCAAAAGGATATCCCTTAAAATGAACTAAGTCGGACAAGCTTTCATCTTCCAACTCTCCAAGTTGTTGTTTAGCTTAGCCAACTAGCTCAGGGGTTTCCAACACAGATTCTTGGAGAATGGCTGGTTTAGAGAAAAACCAACTTGATCACGAACTCAACATAGCGGTCAGGTGACAACCTGGTGATACTTTCGAGAAGATAATCGGAATATCACGAACCACCGGTATGTTACTAAGCTCGAGAACAATCTTGCTTTCCAGAGCAAGACGATACGATCAAATAAGCAAGGGATTGAATAATCCTAACTCATTGATCGAAGAGTGCACCAGGAAAATGGACTAGGTGGCACGATCAACCTTAGGGTGATGATTCAATAATCAACACGCTAAGAATGAGAATATTGTCCATTAACTACCGAGCAACGGAGTTACTAGGAGTATAGATTTCACACATCACGGTTCACTTGTCGGCATTCCGGTTACAACAACACGGGACCGAGGAATGAATAATGATAGCGAGAAGTATCACTACGTCAAAATTCATAAGAGATGGTGCAATTCCTATGATATTCTTGGCATAAATAGAGTAATACTCAAAGGTAGAGCAGAGCAGAAGCTGGATTGGCATTTTGATCTACGGAATACAATTGCTTTGACCCAATCCTAGATATGGATGAGGTTCTGGAGTTTGTTTCTCCTAGTCATTATGAAATAGAATGGCTTAACGGACCACAAGAATATTAGGCATCGATGAACGGATGCACGCATACTCTTGATTATCAATTGATAGATGGAGGTCAGAAAACAACTAAAGAGGGACAACTCAAAGGAACATATATCTTTCTGAGTTGTGGATGCATAGATTAGTATGTCGAGCTTAAGCTCAACATTTCTTCAGGATAACCCATGCGGAAAGGGAGAACTGCAGATTCACAATTATGAATGGAGAACTCCTCAAGAGCACTATGGTTGTGATCTTTTGGTTACGAGAGGAACTTCGCCAAGGATAGTTCATGGTATTTGGAAGAACGATATACCACGGACCTCAAGGACTATCATAAAGTTACTAATATCCTAAAGGAACTAGCAAACACTATCAACATGAAGTAGGTAGGGTGAATCTCGGTCGGGAACCCAGGAATAGAATACCTACTACTAAATGGCATCACAGATGCTTTCGAGGATAATGGCCAGAATCATCACACCGGGAACACAGAACATGGCTAGATTACCAGGTGATACTCTAGACACCTAGGGTCATAATAATAGCTCCAACATAAATGCTGAGGCAATGAAATACCTCAACACACTAGTTAGTGTGGTTGATCTCGCACAAAAGGATCTTCGTAAGCGGTAAAAAGGAATTTGCAAATGCATCGACTATTTAGAAACACAGGATGACTCGGATAGCATAACGGCTGTAAATGCTCAAAATGATTTGAGACATCCCGCAAAATAGTGGCATGACCACTCAACATCACAATATCAAGGTTACGAGACCAGGTATGATCATACGGAAGTAGTAGAAACTGGGCGAGATTTGAAACTATCAATTCTATAAGTCTATGGATTAGTAACACGTCATCCTGATAGATAGATGAGAAGGCCTAGTTCTTAATCCCCGTAGAAGAGAAAAGGATGACTCAGATCAGAAGGCCATGAGGCATAAGGAGTAAAAAGAGCCTTACGTTCCCTTCCACAATCAATTCCCTTACGTAACTAAAGCATTTCTAGACACAACTTTGACCAGTTTGGCTTGGTAATCCTACAGGCAGTCAGGCTCTGATACAAAAGCTGTCAGGACCCCGATTCCAAGTCACATCGATCTAGCCGGTAACACCTCATATCACTTTGCGGCCTCACGCACGGTATTCCACAGGTGTCGCCTTACCATGGTCGGGACCGTTTATGCCTTTTGGCTCACGATATGATAGTGTCGCTAGCATCCATATGACGAGAGAACCGGGCCGACATGGCTAGTCGTGAACCCAAAGCGGCACTAACCCATGGGGACATGCATACATGAATCACATCGAGCATGTCGGTCAAGCAGCGTGTGAATCCGGGCTATAGCACTGGCTAACAGGACTCGGGAACCCGGCTGTAGCGAGCTAGGCAGGACTCGGATGTCGCCGTGACATTTCCCGAAGGACGTACATGAGAACAAAGTGAATCACATGACAGCCAGTCAAGTGTTCCAAGCAGATAGTGCTGGGCTAGCAGGACTTCGTGAACTGGCAGAAGCGGACTACTATGGCTCATGGAAGCACAAGACTACATTTCCCCATAAGAGAGGCTGCCAAGGATAAACAACTAGATAGTCGGATCCCACACATACCAAGCATTTCAATAACATACACACAATATGCTCGATATGTGCAAATACAACATGGCATCACAACATGACTCTACGGCTCCAGTATTTATTCATTAGGCTCCGAGGAGCGAGATATTACAAACATGGGTCTCATGACCCAACATACAGAGCATACAAATCAAAGCACACGCGGAAGCTTAACATGTCTGAGTACAGATATCTACAAATGAAAAAGGCTGAGAAGCCTGACCATCTACCAGATCCTGCCGAGGGCACAAGATCGTAGCTGAGGTAACAAGCTAAAAGTTGAAGTCCACGCGGAACTACTAGTGAGACTGAAGTCTCTCTGCAAAAACATAAAATAGACAAACGTGAGTACAAATGTACTCAGCAAGACTTACATCAGAGCTAACTACATATGCATCATTATCAACAAAGGGGTGGTGGGGTTTAACTGCAGCAAGCCAGCTTTGACTCGGTGGCTATCCTGAACTATGACTGCAAGTAACTCTTTTGAGGTGGTGCACACGAGTCCACATATTCACCATATCAATACACCACTATGGACCCGCTCCCGTCTCCCTACGAGAACGCCATCCATAGCACTCACGCTTATCTTGCGCATTTTAGAGTATCCACTTTCACTTGTCTATGAACTGTACAGGCAACCCAGAAGTCCTTTACCGCGGACACGGCTATTCGAATAGATCATTTATAACCCTGCAGGGGTGTACTTCTTCACACGCGCTCTCGCCACTTACCAGCATGTACACGTCGTGTATCTTGGCAACCTTCAAGCGGAAGCTTGGCGAGGGAGTCGGCCACGACCTGACTAACCACACAAGTCTCTAGTCCAGGTTTATCGCCTATTCGGGTTCCATCCGCAAGGAGATCCGGCCGGGGTGTCGCTCACGGCCCCAAACGATGTGTGCAGGGTTCCCGAGACACCAAACGGGCGCTCGGTACACCGGGCCACGGTGTATCTACCGCATCATAGCCCACCCCTAGGGTCAGCGCTACGCACGGCCTCCAACACATATCCTACAAACACCAGAAACTAGTTGCAACTCCTGGACAGAGATCGAGGCGATTAATAAGCCGAGAGGGGCCGAGTTACCGGAACCCAATGTGTGGTAGTAACTGTTTCATGGATCACAAACACAGAACTCAGTACATGAGGACGACTGCAATGAGACAACACACCATGTACTCCTACATGGCCTCTCACTGCTACCTTTACCAAATCGTGTTCACACACTTAGCTCACACACAGTAGGACATGTTCACACACCTCGCTTCATCCTCGATGAATCGGACCTGACTCAACTCTAAGCGAGAGAGGCATGGCAAACAAGCATGTATGAGTAGGCACATCGGGGCTCAAACAACTCCTACTCATGCTAGTGGGTTTCATCTATTTCTTGTGGCAATGACAGGTCATGCAGAGGATAAAGGGGTTCAGCTACACGCAGCAGTAACAGATGAATCGTTGTTGTCCTAATGCAGATAAAAAGAGAGCAGGAGCGAGAGAGTGGGATTGTATCAAAATGAACAAGGGGTTTTGCTTGCCTGGCACTTCTGAAGATAATATAGTTCTTCATCGGTGTCATCGAACTGATCGTCGAACGTCGTCTACTGAGAGGGGACAATCACCGGCAAACAAGGAAGAACACCATCAAAGCAATGCACAATATGATGCATGATCATGACATGGCAATATGCTGTTGATTGGGCTAATGCAACTAGCACCAAGGTTAAATGAAGTTGGTTTGAACCTTTGGTTCAAATTCAAACTTCATATGTGAAGGTTTATATGCCATTATATGATTTGTCCTAAACAGCAGCTATAAGTGTTGGAAATATGCCCTAGAGGCAATAATAAAAGCATTATTATTATATTTCCTTGTTCATGATAATTGTCTTTTATTCATGCTATAACTGTATTATCCGGAAATCGTAATACACGTGTGAATACATAGACTACAATACGTCCCTAGTAAGCCTCTAGTAGACTAGCTCGTTGGTCAACATATAGTCATGGTTTCATGACTATGGACATCAGATGTCATTGACAACGGGATCACGTCATTAGGAGAATGACGTGATGGACAAGACCCAATCCTAAGCATAGCACAAAGATCGTGTAGTTCGTTTTGCTAGAGCTTTTCCAATGTCAAGTATCTCTTCCTTAGACCGTGAGATCGTAACTCCCGGATACCGTAGGAATGCTTTGGGTGTACCAAACGTCCCACAACGAATGGGTGACTATAAAGGTGCACTACGGTATCTCCGAAAGTGTCATTGGGTTGACACGGATCGAGACAGGATTTGTCACTCCGTATGACGGAGAGGTATCACTGGGCCCACTCGGTAGTGCATCATCATAATGAGCTCAAAGTGATCAAGTGTCCGGTCACGGATCATGCATTACGGTACGAGTAGAGTGACTTGCGTGTAACGAGACTGAACGAGGTATTGGGATACCGACGATCGAGTCTCGGGCAAGTAACATACCGTCTGACAAAGGGAATAGTATACGGGGTTGCTTGAAACCTCGACATCGTGGTTCATCCGATGACATCATCGAGGAGCATGTGGGAGCCAACATGGGTATCCAGATCCCGCTGTTGGTTATTGACCTGAGAGCCGTCTCGGTCATGTCTGCGTGTCTCCCGAACCCGTAGGGTCTACACACTTAAGGTTCGGTGACGCTAGGGTTACTAGGAAGACTTGTATGTGATTACCGAATGTTGTTCGGAGTCCCGGATGAGATCCCGGACGTCACGAGGAGTTCCGGAAGGGTCCGGAGGTAAAGATTTATATATGGGAAGTTGTCAAACGGACACCGGAAAAGTTTCGGGTCATATCGGAATTATGGAGGGTCCACCGGAAAGGTTCCGGAGGACTACCGGGAGGGGCCACCTCCCGGGGCCACTTGGGCTGCGTGGGAGGCAGCCAGCCTCGGTGGGCTGGGCGCACCCTCCCTTGGCCCATGCGCCTAGGGTTGAGGGGGAACCCAAAGGGGCGCCTTGCTTGGGGGCAAGCCCTCCCTTGGCCGCCGCCCCCTCTAGATGCATCTAGAGGGGGCCGGCCCCCCTCCTCCCTTCCCCTATAAATAGAGGGGTGAGGGGAGGGCTGCAACACACAATTGAAGGCGCAGCCCCTCCCCTCCCCAACACCTCTCCTCCTCCGCGTGCGCTTGGCGAAGCCCTGCCGGAGAACAGTCACTCCTTCATCATCACACCGTCGTGCTACTGTTGGAGCCCTCTTCCTCACCCTCTCCTTCCTCCTTGCTAGATCAAGACGGAGGGGACATTGCCCGTACCGTACGTGTGTTGAACGCGGAGGTGCTGTCCGTTCAGCGCTTTGGTCATCGGTGATCCGAGTACGACTCCATCATCATCATCCTCTCGAAAGCTTTCGCTCTCGATCTACAAGTGGTATGTAGATGCAAACTCACTCCCATGACTCGTTGCTTAGATGAACTCATAGATGGATCTTGGTGAAACCGTAGGAAAAATTTTAATTTTCTGCAACGTTCCCCAACAGTGGTATCAGAGCTAGGTTTATGCGTAGTTCTCTATTGCATGAGTAGAACACAATTTAGTTGTGGGCGTGGATCTTGTCAACTTACTTGCCGCTACTAATCTTATCTTGCTTCCGCGGTATTGTGGGATGAAGCGGCCCGGACCAACCTTACACGTACGCTTACGTGAGACCGGTTCCACCGACTACCATGGACTAGTTGCATAAGGTGGCTGGCGGGTGTCTGTCTCTCCCACTTTAGTTGGAGCGGATTCGATGAAAAGGGTCCTTGTGAAGGGTAAATAGAAGTTGACAAGATCACGTTGTGGTTATTCGTAGGTAAGAAAACGTTCTTGCTAGAACCCAATTGCAGCCACGTAAAAGATGCAACAACAATTAGAGGACATCTAACTTGTTTTTGCAGCAATTGTCATGTGATGTGATATGGCCAAGTTGTGATGAATGATGAATGACATATTGTGATGTATGAGATCATGTTCTTGTAATAGGAATCACGACTTGCATGTCGATGAGTATGACAACCGGCAGGAGCCATAGGAGTTGTCTTTATTTTTGTATGACCTGCGTGTCATTGAAGAACGCCATGTAACTTGCTTTACTTTATTGCTAAACGCGTTAGCCATAGAAGTAGAAGTAGTCGTTGGCGTGACAACTTCATGGAGGCACAATGATGGAGATCATGATGATGGAGATCATGGTGTCATGCCGGTGACAAGATGATCATGGAGCCCCGAAGATGGAGATCAATGGAGCTATATGATATTGGCCATATCATGTCACTACTATATAATTGCATGTGATGTTTATTATGTTTATACATCTTGTTTACTTAGAACGACGATAGTAAATAAGATGATCCTTACAACAATTTCAAGAAGTGTTTCCCTAACTATGCACCGCTGCTAAAGTTCGTCGCTTCTAAGCACCACGTGATGATCGGGTGTGATGGATTCTTAAGTTCACATACAACGGGTGTAAGACAGATTTACACACGCAAAAACACTTAGGGTTAACTTCACGAGCCTAGCATGTACAGACATGGCCTCGGAACACGGAGACCGAAAGGTCGAACACGAGTCGTATAGAAGATACGATCAACATGAGAATGTTCACCGATGATGACTAGTCCGTCTCACGTGATGATCGGACACGGCCTAGTCGACTCGGATCGTGTAACACTTAGATGACTAGAGGGATGTCTAATCTGAGTGGGAGTTCATTGAAGTAATTTGATTAGATGAACTTAATTATCATGAACTTAGTCTAAAACTTTTGAATGATATGTCTTATAGATCAAATGGCCAACGCTCATGTCAACTTGAACTTCAACGCATTCCTAGAGAAAACCAAGCTGAAAGATGACGGCAGCAACTATACGGACTGGGTCCGGAACTTGAGGATCATCCTCATAGCTGCCAGAAACAATATGTCCTAGAAGGACCGCTAGGTGACGCTCCGTCTCTGCAGAACCAAGACATTATGAATGCTTGGCAGTCTCGTCTTGATGATTACTCCCTCGCTCAGTGCGGCATGCTTTACGACTTAGAACCGGGCTCCAAAAGCGTTTTGAGCATCACGGAGCATATGAGATGTTCGAGGAGCTGAAACTGGTTTTCCAAGCTCACGCCCGAGTCGAGAGATATGACATCTCCGACAAGTTCTATAGTTGTAAGATGGAGGAAAATAGTTCGTCGGTGAACACATTCTCAAGATGTCCAGGTTGCACAACCATATGACCCAGCTGAATATTAACCTCCACGATGAGGCGGTCATTGATGAGAATCCTCCGATCGCTGCCACCAAGCTACAAGAGCTTTGTGATGAACTACAATATGCGGGGATGGTAAAGACCATTCTGAAGTATTCTCTATGCTGAAGTCAGCCGAGGTTGAAATCAAGAAAGAACATCAAGTGTTGATGGTCAATAAGACCACTAAGTTCAAGAAGGGCAAGGGCAAGAAGAACTTCAAGAAGGACGGCAAGGAGTTGCCGCCCGTAAGC
The DNA here is from genome assembly GCA_021605205.1 of Aegilops longissima. Taxonomy (NCBI): domain Eukaryota; kingdom Viridiplantae; phylum Streptophyta; class Magnoliopsida; order Poales; family Poaceae; genus Aegilops; species Aegilops longissima. The sequence continues at coordinate 650,732,159 of CM038677.1, read as the reverse complement.
AAGTTGCTTGGGAAGAAGTCAAAGAATGGACCCAAACCCGAGACCGAGTGCTTTTATTGCAAGGGAGGGTCCTTTGAAGCGGAACTGCCCCAAATACTTAGCGGACAAGAAGGCCGCAACACCAAAGGTATATTTGATATACATGTAATTGATGTGTACTTTACCAAGACTCGTAGTAACTCCCGGTATTTGATACGGTGCCGTTGCTCATATTTGTAACTCACAGCAGAGCCGTGGAATAAGCGGATCTTGGCAAAGGACGAGGTGACGATGCGCGCGGGAATGGTTCCAGACTCGATGTGATCGCCGTCGCACGCTACCTCTTCATTTACCTACGGGATTAGTTTTGAACCTTAATAATTGTTATTTGGTGCCAAGTTTGAGCATGAATATTGTATCCGGATCTCGCTTAATGCGAGATGGCTACTCATTTAAACCGAGAATAATGGTTGTTCTATTTATATGAGAGATATGTTTTATGGTCATGCTCGATGGTCAATGGTTTATTCTTAATGAATCTCGGCGTAGTATTACACATGTTCATAGCGTGAATACCAAAAGATGTAAAGTTGATAACGATAGTCCCACATACTTGTGGCATCGCCGCCTTGGTCACATTGGTGTCAAGCGCATGAAGAAGCTCCATCTTGATGGAATTTTGGAGTCTCTAGATTATGAATCATTTGACACATGCGAACCATGCCTCATGGGCAAGATGACCAAGACTCCGTTCTCCGGAAAAATGGAGCGAGCAACCAACTTGTTGGAAATCATACATACCGATGTGTGCGGTCCAATGAGCGTTGAGGCTCATGGAGGATATCGTTATGTTCTCACTCTCACAGATGACTTGAGTAGATATGGGTATGTCTACTTGATGAAACACAAGTCCGAGACCTTTGGAAAGTTCAAGGAATTTCAGAATGAAGTAGAGAATCAACGTGACCGAAAGATAAAATTCTTACGATCAGATCGTGGAGGAGAATATTTAAGTCACGAATTTGGTACACACTTAAGAAAATGTGGAATCGTTTCACAACTAACGCCACCGAACACCTCAGAACGGTGTGTCCGAACGTCGAATCGCACTCTATTGGATATGGTGCGGTCTATGATGTCTCTTACTGATTTACCGCTATCATTTTGGGGATACGCCTAGAGACAGCTACATTCACTTTAAATAGGGCACCGCCTAAGTCCGCTGAGACGACACCGTATGAATTATGGTTTGGGAAGAAACCTAAGCTGTCGTTTCTAAAAGTTTGGGGATGCGATGCTTATGTCAAGAAACTTCAACCTGAAAAGCTCGAACCCAAGTCGGAAAAATGTGTCTTCATAGGATACCCTAAAGAAACCATTGGGTATACCTTCTACTTAAGATCCGAGGGCAAGATCTTTGTTGCCAAGAACGGATCCTTTCTGGAAAAAGAGTTTCTCTCGAAAGAAGTAAGTGGGAGGAAAGTAGAACTCGATGAAGTACTACCTCTTGAACAGGATAGTAGTGCAGCTCAGAAAATGTTCTGTGATGCCTACACCAATCAAGAGGAAATTAATGATGATGATCAAGGTACTTCGGATCAAGTTGCTCTTGAACTTCAGAGGTCCACAAGGACACGTTCCGCACTGTGGTGGTACGGCAACCCTGTCCCGGAAATCATGTTGTTAGACAACGGTGAACCTTGAACTATGAAGAAGCGATGGCGGCCCAGATTCCAACAAATGGCTAGAAGCCATGAAATCCGAGATAGAATCCATGTATGAAAACAAAGTGTGGACTTTGGTGACTTGCCCGATGATCGCGAGCGATAGAAAACAAATGGATCTTTAAGAAGAAGACGGACGCAGATGGTAATGTCACCATCTATAAAGCTCGACTTGTCGCTAAGGGTTATCGACAAGTTCAAGGGATTGACTACGATGAGACTTTCTCTCCCGTAGCGAAGCTTAAGTCCGTCCGAATCATGTTAGCAATTGCCGCATACTATGATTATGAGATATGGCAGATGGACGTCAAAACAGCGTTCCTTAACGGTTATCTTAAGGAAGAGCTGTATATGATGCAGCCGGAAGGTTTTGTCGATCCTAAGAATGTCGACAAAGTATGCAAGCTCCAGCGATCCATTTATGGGCTGGTGCAAGCATCTCGAGTTGGAACATTCGCTTTGATGAGATGATCAAAGCGTTTAGTTTATGAGACTTATGGAGAAGCTGCGTTTACAATAAAGTGAGTGGGAGCTCAGTAGCATTTCTCATATTATATGTAGATGACATACTTGATGGGAAATGATATAGAATTCTTGGACAGCATTAAGGCCTACTTGAATAAGTGTTTTTCAATGAAGGACCTTGGAGAAGCTGCTTATATATTAGGCATCAAGATCTATAGAGATAGATCGAGACGCCTCATAGGTCTTTCACAAAGCACATACCTTGATAAGATTTTGAAGAAGTTCAAAATGGATCAGTCCAAGAAAGGGTTCTTGCTCTGTTTGCAAGGTGTGAGATTGAGCTCGGCTCAATGCCCGACAACGGCAAAAGATAAAGAAGAGATGAGTGTCATCCCTATGCCTCAGCCATAGGATCTATTATGTATGCCATGCTGTGTACCGGACTGATGTAAACCTTGCCGTAAGTTTGGTAGGAAGGTACCAAAGTAATCCCGCAAGGAACACCGGACAGCGGTCAAGAATATCCTTAAGTACCGAAAAGGACAAAGGACATGTTTTCGTTTATGGAGGTGACGAAGAGCTCGTCGTAAAGGGTTACGTCAACGCTTAGCTTCGACACAGATCTGGATGACTCTAAGTCACAAACCGGATACGTGTATATGTTGAATGGTGGAGCAAATGAGCTGGTGCAGCTGCAAGCGAGCGTCGTGGCGGGATCTACATGTGAAGCGGAGTACATGGCAGCCTCGGAGGCAGCGATGAAGCAATTTGGGTGAAGGAGTTCATCACCGACCTAGGAGTCATACCCAATGCGTCGGGGCCGATCAAACTCTTCTGTGACAACACTGGAGCTATTGCACTTGCCAAGGAGCCCAGGTTTCACAAGAAGACCAGGCACATCAAGCGTCGCTTCAACACCATCCGTGAAAATGTTCAGGATGGAGACATAGAAATTTGTAAAGTGCATACGGATCTGAATGTCGCAGATCCGCTGGTCGAACCTCTTCCATGGGCAAAACATGATCAACACGAGAACTCTATGGGTGTTCGATTCATCACAATGTAACTAGATTATTGACTCTAGTGCAAGTGGGAGACTGTTGGAAATATGCCCTAGAGGCAATAATAAAAGCATTATTATTATATTTCCTTGTTCATGATAATTGTCTTTTATTCATGCTATAAGCGTATTATCCGGAAATCGTAATACACGTGTGAATACATAGACTACAATACGCCCCTAGTAAGCCTCTAGTAGACTAGCTCGTTGGTCAACAGATAGTCATGGTTTATTGACTATGGACATCGATGTCATTGATAACGGGATCACGCCATTAGGAGAATGACGTGATGGACAAGACCCAATCCTAAGCATAGCACAAAGATCGTAGTTCGTTTTGCTAGAGCTTTTCCAATGTCAAGTATCTCTTCCTTAGACCGTGAGATCGTAACTCCTGGATACCGTAGGAATGCTTTGGGTGTACCAAACGTCACAACGAATCGGGTGACTATAAAGGTGCGCTACTGGTATCTCCGAAAGTGTGTCATTGGGTTGACACGGATTGAGGCGAGGATTTGTCACTCCGTATGACGGAGAGGTATCACCGGGCCCACTCGGTAGTGCATCATCATAATGAGCTCAAAGTGATCAAGTGTCCGTCACGGATCATGCATTACTGAGTACGAGTAAAGTGACTTGCCGTGCTTGAGACTGAACGAGGTATTGGGATACCGACGATCGAGTCTCGGGCAAGTAACATACCGTCGACAAAGGGAATAGTATACGGGTTGCTTGAAACCTCGACATCGTGGTTCATCCGATGACATCATCGAGGAGCATGTAGGAGCCAACATGGGTATCCAGATCCGCTGTTGGTTATTGACACGAGAGCCGTCTCGGTCATGTCTGCGTGTCTCCGAACCCGTAGGGTCTACACTTAAGGTTCGGTGGACGCTAGGGTTACTAGGAAGACTTGTATGTGATTACGAATGTTGTTGGAGTCCTGATGAGATCCCGGACGTCACGAGGAGTTCGGAAGGGTCCGGAGGTAAAGATTTATATATGGGAAGTTGTCAAACGGACACCGGAAAAGTTTCGGGTCATATCGAATTATGGAGGGTCCACCGAAAGGTTCCGAGGAGGACACGGGAGGGGCCACCCCTCCCGGGGCCACTTTGGGCTGCGTGGGAGGCAGCCAGCCCCCGTGGGCTGGGCGCACCCTCCCTTGGCCCATGCGCCTAGGGTTGAGGGGGAACCCAAAGGGCGCCCCCTTGCTTGGGGGCAAGCCCCCTCCCTGGCCGCCGCCCCCTCTAGATGCATCTAGAGGGGGCCGCCCCTCCTCCTTCCCTATAAATAGAGGGGTGAGGGAGGCTGCAACACACAATTGAAGGCGCAGCCCTCCCTCCCAACACCTCTCCTCCTCCTCGCGTGCGCTGGCGAAGCCCCGCGGAGAACTGATCACTCCTTCATCATCACGCCGTCGTCTGCTGTTGGAGCCCTCTTCCTCAACCTCTCCTTCCTCCTTGCTGGATCAAGACGGAGGGACGCGTTGCCCGTCTTGACGTGTGTTGAACGCGGAGGTGCTGTCCGTTCAGCGCTTTGGTCATCGGTGATCCGAGTATGACTCCATCATCATCATCCTCTCGAAAGCTTCCGCTCTCGATCTACAAGTGGTATGTAGATGCAAACTCACTCCCATGACTCGTTGCTTAGATGAACTCATAGATGGATCTTGGTGAAACCGTAGGAAAAATTTTAATTTTCTGCAACGTTCCCCAACAATAAGTTATTCTAACATGCATGAAAGTAGTACAGATGGATAGATTATATTTTTCTGATCATTTTTCATATATAAATTATTTCATTCTGAGTTATGGTTGAATTTATATGAATTTTTGAAGTTTAGGACATTTTCTGGAATTTCCTGAATAAACTTAAATCCAGAAAATCAATTACTGCATCAGCGTGACGTCACAGAGGCGTCAGCAGGGCTGACCAGGTCAAACCTGACGTGTGGGGGCCACACGTCAGTGACACTGGGGTTAACCCCAAGTCAAACCTAGGCTGATTAGCTTTGACTAAGCCCTGGGGCCCACTGGTCAGTCTCAGGGGGGTAATTAGAAGGGGGGTTAAGCACTAATTAAGCCGCCACGTCAGCGCCCGCCGGAGTTGGCCAGCGGCGACCAAACCGCTGTGGCGGTGGTAAGCCACGGACGCTACAGCGGCGTAAAAGCGCTGGGACTACCAATCGGCAGCTCGCGCTCGACCGCATCCACCTGGGCATAGGGGAGGTCACGGGGACAGCGGAGCTCGCCGGAGCAGGGCTCGCGGCGGCGGCCGGAGCTCGGTTGATGCAGGTTAGGCACTGCAGGGCACTAGGGGGCTGCGGTTAGGCGCGTTGGACTCGTGGGGGTGCGGTGAGCTCAGTGGTAAGCTTGGACGCGTGCTTGCACGGCCGTAGCCGCGGTGGCGACATGGCCGGGGGCGAGGAGCAATCGGCTCCGATGGCCACGGTGGCTAGAAGGCGCGGACGAGCACAGAGAGAGAGGGGAAAGAAACACAGGCTCACGACGAATCCAGCAGAGTCAACGGCGAGGCCGGGGAGGGTCTGGAGCTCGCGAATCCACGCCGGCGAGCTTCGGTGGCCGACGATGAAGAAGATGGAGATGGCGTTGATGCAGAGCTTCTCGGGTCGCCTGGCTCGTTGAGGACGTAGCAGGCGGCGAGGCGGAGCTCTGTGCAAGATGAGAGGCCCAGAGGGGCACGGTGGCTCTGATGAAGCGGCGTCGGTGGCGGCACGAGTGGGTTGGTCTGCCAGAGAGAGGGCTAGAGGCCAGGGGAGAGAGCAGAGAGCGAAGGGAGAGTGAGAGAGAGTCGAGGGAGTCTGCGTGGCATCTCCAGGGGTCGCGGGAGCAAGCAGGGAGGCAGGAGGAGGTGGAAGCAGGAGGTGGAGCTCGGGCGCGCGCGCGTTGACACACCGGCGTCCTTCTGGCGCAAGGAGGAGGGTGACTGGCACGGGCCAGGTGGGCCGGCCCAGCCAGGTAAGTGGCCTCCTGGCCTTTCTCTCCCTCTCTTCTTTTCATTTAGTTTGCTTTTCTATTTTCCTGTAAATGTTGGGCTTTATTAAAAATACTAAAACGTTTCAAAAAATCCTGCAAATAATTGTGGGCTCTGTTGGGATTATTCCTAATAGCCCACACTTAAATTCAGAATTAATTGAGCACTTAAAATAATACATAGCATTTAAATGCCCAATTGCAAATACTAAATGATTTAATTTAGTGACCAAATATGTCATGGAAAACTGTGCAACACCTCTGGTTATCGCTTCCAACATTTTCCAGAAAAGATGAACATTTTTGAAAGCCATTTGGATTCACTGAGAATATTTTGGTTGAACCTACTGAATTCCTTTAATGCTAGGGTTTAGGCAATCCCCATTTCAAGTTTCTTAGGAATTTAAACATGATGACATGATGAGCAAGCAAAGTCAAGCAAGGGCTGATCTGGGGCTGTGACAGCAGCGCCTCGCTCATGAGCATAATGAGACCTAGCCTCAAACAGCATGTAGGGCTATTACCGAATGATGTTTCCCGGGGTCCGAAGCTGTCTAAACCCTTGTCTGTGTGTTGATCCGCCCTGCGTCTCTCATCCCATTCAACCCCCCTCAAGCTACCACATAGATGCGTTGGCCTCGCGACTAAGTCCGACACTAAGGACATCCGCCGTGACAAATCCACGACAGTTGGCGCCCACCGTGGGGCTCGCGCACGGTGATGTTCAGTTCTTGGAGGGATCTCTTCTTGGGATTGAGGAACTCACAATTTTCCAGATAAAGAAGAGCTGGTTTTGAAATGATCTGCATCAGTTTGAGGTTCGTCAGACCAGATTTATGATCGGTGAGGTTTAAAGGTTAAATAAAAATTTAGGGCTGCGCCGTGAGCCGCCGCCTTTGCAGGCCGAGTCCGTGGTGAGAGTTTTTTGATGATGGCAGTTTTCGGCGATCTATCAATCGCAGGTTACGTTGAGACGGACAAGAAATCTTCCATTGTAGTCGTTCTGTCTAATCCGTCAAGTTGCGTTCGTTGCTCCACGCCTCCGTACATAATCTATTGATGGATCAAGTCCCGAGGCAAAAAGTGGTACTACTACATCTCATGCGAAGCAAGTTGCAATTGAAAGTGCTGCTATTAGAGGGTGTTTGGATACTCTCTAGTCATGTGACTAGTAGTAGTCAGACTAGAAGTTTTTAGTCAGGCCCTGTTTGGAAGGTGACTACTACTAGTCAGCATTAAATGTCTCAAGATTAAATGTCCCTTGTGCAACACCAATTAGAGGAGAGAGAGGGGACTTTAGTCAAGAAAAGTCGAGGGGTGTTTGGAGGTTTACTGACTAAAGGTGACTAAAATTAGCCTCTAGTCAATAAAAGTTGGGGGTGGGGTGACTAGGGACTAAACTAGTTTTAGTCACCCACTAGTCAGGGGTGTTTGGAAATTTACTGACTAAAGCTGACTACTACTAGTCTCTAGTCTCTAGTCTCTAGTGATCCAAACACCCTCTTAGTACTTGCACTCGTTTAAAAATCAACAAAAGGAGCGGAGGCTTGCGTGCACCCGAGGATTATGCGTGAGCGTGGATTGGAAGGATTATTACAACAGGTTTATCATCACATCAAAACTAAAGGAAAGAAAGAAGCAATCTGCTGTGGCTGTTTTACAGATATGGCATATATGAGCCGTCGTAGCACAATACCAGTAAAAGGAAAATTTGGTCAAAGCAATGAAGATCCAGGAACAGAGCCGGTCACGAGTTACGACCAGGATTCCTCCTGCGCCCGCGGCCTTGTTTCGAGGCGCCCGCCGCCGCTGCCTCGCGAGCGCCCCGACGACTTCCGAACCATCACCGTCTTCCACACCGCGACCCGCTAGCCCCGCTCTCCGCCTCTGCCGTGCGTGGTTGCGGCCTTGAGCCGCCGGGTTCCCGTCCTCCGCTGTGCTCCTTCGTCAAGCCGCTGCGACATGCCGCGACTGACCACTTCATGGCGTATGCCACAATTGTTACGTTTAGGCCTACCCTCTATTCCTTCGCCTTATCGGTGGTGCCGCTCACAATGCGATTTGAGGCTAGAGGGTGGGACCTACTTATACTGCTAATTCCAGAGTCCTGATCTGTATGCAGATAAGCTTCCAAGTTTAAATAAACTTGTTTCCAAATAGAGTCCAGATGCGATTAACAACCACAATATAATCCATCTTTAATTGAACACTATTTTGTTACGTCCCAGGACACACACATGTGAGTTGTGCGCCATAATTAATCTAACAACTAATTATGTAGATCATAGTCAAGGCTGTATTTGACCATCGATCTAGTTCCTTCCAATTAATATTGTTCCCGGTAATATTTCGAGATAATAAACATGTATACTGTGTTCCAATATTAATTGACCAGCCTCCTTAAGCAAACGCCTAAGTATGCAATCCAGCAAGAATTAATTCCAACATTGTCTTAACAATGTCGACTTGCTTCCATCTATCCAAGATAATAATTCCATGCTTACACAAAGCATGTTTCCACAATGAGGTTCATGAATAATTAACAAGCAATATTTGGATATAGTTGAAGGACACAAATTCCTACATCTCCCACTTGTCCAAAACAATTATTCAAATATACGAAGTCCCATAGCACTAACATGATTGCTGAATAATTCCTGACTAAGTGGTTTAGTCAGTGGATCTGCCACCATTTTAGTACTTGGTAAAAACTCAATGTGTTTAGTCTTGCTGTGAAACTTGGGATCCCTGGAAACCTTGAGCGCCGCCTGATCATCGCAATACACAGTAATTGGCTTGTTTACACTGTTCACAATCTTCAAAGTAGAAAGAAATTCCTTCAGCCAAACGGCTTCCTTGACAGCTTCAGAAGCAGCAATATACTCCGCTTCCATAGATGACAATGCCACTGAATCCTGCTTCCTACTACTCCAAGAGATAGCTCCACTAGCCAATGTGAAAAGATACCCAGAAGTTGACTTTCGTTCATCTAGATCACCCTGCCAATCAGCATCAGTAAAACCCTGCAGCTGTAGATTGTCTCTGTTAAAACACAGACATAAATCCAAAATAGCTTTCACATATCTCAAAACATGCTTCATTTGATTCCAATGTGCAACACCGGGGTTCTTTTGATATCTGCTTAAAATTCCTACTGCATAGCATATATCTGGACGGGTAAACAACATTGCATACATCACGGAACCCAAAGCAGAAGCATAAGGAATAGTTTCCATTTTCTTCTTTTCCTCAGGAGTTTTAGGATACATTTCCTCACTGAGTTTATTCCCTGCCACTAAAGGTACAAGTGCAGGTTTGCATGTTTCCATAGAGAATCGTTTCAGTACAGTATTCAAATATGACTTTTGAGATAAACCCAAAATTCCCTTTTCCCGATCTCTAAGTATTTCCACTCCTAGAACATAAGAAGCGTTTTCCATGTCTTTCATATCAAAAGTAGAAGATAACCAGGACTTAACTGATGTTAGCATTTCCTTATTGTTAGAAGCTATAAGTATATCATCAACATATAGTGATAAGAGTGTGAAATTTCCTCCCACTATCTTAAAATAAATGCAATGGTCTCCTTCCATCATAGAAAAACCATATGATGTGATAGCATCATCAAACAATATATTCCATTGGCGTGAGGCTTGCCTTAAACCATAAATTGACCTTTTCAGCCTACACACCTTTCCCTGATTTCCTTCTTCAATAAAACCATCAGGTTGAGACATGTAAATCTCTTCCTCCAAATTACCATTCAAGAATGCAGTTTTAACATCCATTTGGTGGAGTTCCAGATCAAAGTGAGCAGTTAAAGCACTAATAATTGAATAGAAGTAAACTTTGCAACAGGAGAAAATGTTTCCACAAAGTCAATTCCCTCCCTTTGTGTGTAACCTTTGGCAACAAGTCTGGCTTTGTACTTTTCCACACAACCAGATGCATTTAACTTCCTTTTAAATATCCACTTTGATCCTATAGGCTTTCTATCATTTGGTAGGTCCACTAATTCCCAAACGTTATTATGTTCCATGGATTTCAATTCCTCTTGCATGGCAGCCATCCAAAGATTGGATTCTGTACCAGACATTGCTTCCCTAAAAGATTTAGGTTCGTTCTCGAAGAGTGATGTTTTGGAATAATCTTCGCCCAAAAACACATAATAATCATCAAGATATGCAGGGGTATTTATATTCCTCCCACTTCTCCTAGGTTCGCTAGTAGTAGGAGTTCCAGCAAAGGGGTAATCAATAGTATGATTTTCCTGATTAGAAGCATCAGTTTCAACATTTCCCTTGTTAACATCTTGACCAGGAATCAACAATTCCACCCTAGGACGTTTTGCCCTACATGGTGTATCCTTATCTAGAAAACCAGCATCCCTGCTTTCCAGTAATTTCCTTTTCTCAATATCATAAAACCTATAGCCATTAGACCCAGTAGAATAACCAATAAAAATTCCTGGTTGGCTCTTAGGCTGCAGTTTAGTTCTATGTTGAGAAGGCACTCTTATCTGTGCATTGCAGCCCCAAACAGCTAAGTGTCTTAAAGAGGGTTTCCTCCCCTTCCATAATTCATAGGGGGTTACAGGAACTGATTTTGATGGAGAGTGATTCAATAAATAAACAGCTGTGTGTGTGCTTCCCCAAAAACTCAATGGTAAATCGAATAAGCCATCATTGATCTAACCATGTCTAACAGAGTTCTATTCCTCCTCTCGCAACGCCATTTTGTTGAGGAGTGTAGGGTAATGTATAATGATGCACAATTCCATGTTCCTTACAAAATTCATCTAGAATTCCTGACGTGTATTCGCCTCCACGGTCAGTTCTCAACACTTTAATATTCTTATTTAATTGATTTTCCACTTCCGCCTTGAAGGTCTTAAACATCTCAAAACCTTCAGACTTGTGTTTAAGAAGATAGACATACCCATATCTAGAGAAGTCATCTATAAAGGTGATAAAATATATTTTCTGACCTCCCAGAGTAGGTGTAGAAAATTCCCCACAAATATCGAATGAACTATTGCTAGCTGCTCTTTAGATCTTCCGGCTTTGGGAAAAGGTGATCTAGTCATCTTCCCCATAACGCAAGCTTCACACACACCATAATCCTCCCACTTAAAATTCAGAATTCCAGAACTAATTAGCCTCTTAATTCTGTTCTTAGAAATATGTCCTAGCCGGATGCCAAAGATATGATTTCGAACAATTATCACTCCCATTGATATTCCTCACTCTTGAAGTTTTGTTCAGTTACCATGCAATCCATGTTTTCAATACCCAAGAAATCCTCAATATAGTACAAGCCGTCAAATCTATTTCCTGATTGAACTAATTTTCCATTCAATAGTATTTTGACCTTTCCATCTCCAAAATGAACTTTAAAACCAACTGATTCCAGTCTAGATACAGAAATTAAATTCTTCCTCATGTTAGGTGAGTAGACTGTGTCTTTTAGAATCAACTTTCCTCCACTAGGGAGTTCAAGAGTATATTCACCAACTCCTAATATATCAGCTCTAGCAGTTGTTCCTAGATAAATAAATCTAGTTCCTCTCTCAATTGGTTTTAAAGAGGTGAATGCATTTTTGTTCCTTGCTATATGCGAAGTGGCTCCAGAATCTACTACCCAGTGGTCGGACACAGAAGTAGTAAGCAAAGATTCTGAACATACAAATAAATTACACATACCATCAGGAGAAGATCCTTCCTTCTTGTTGTCCTGATGCTTGTTTTGTTGAGGTTTCTTCTGCTTCTCATTAGGCTTGTACTGCTTCTTCCTTTTCGGACAATCAACACGAAAGTGTCCAGATTCCCCGCAACTATGACACTTGTAGTTTTTCTTGTCAGTTTTAGAATTCCCAGCATGATCATCCCAATTCCTCTTCCTGTTCAATTTATCTCTCAGATCTTTTCCTGGATTTCTCTTGTTCCAGTTCCTTCTTTCTTCACCAAGGTGCAGCTCATTATTGGATGAATATTTATCCTTCCCTTGTGAAGCTAGTTTGTCTTCTTCCATGAGCAAGTGATGCCTCAAAGTGCGCATGTTCAGGATCCTCTCAGAGTGACAAAAAGAAATTTTAAATTGCTCCCATGAACGAGGCAACGAGTTTAAAGCTACCATAACTTGTACTTCCTCTTGAAAAGGATATCCTGCATTCTTTAATTCCTCGCTTCGTAGCAGACAATTTATTAATATGCTCATTTACGAGTTGCTATCGGACATCTTTGCAGTAAAAATTTATTGACTAAGCTAAGTACTTTGATAAGTTTAAACCTCGCCAAAATCCTCTTCGAGCCTTCTCATAATTCTGCAAGCACTTTTCTCTCGATTCATATTCTCCGCTAAAGAATCGGTCATAGAACCAAGCATAAAAATTCTAGCTTTTTATTATCTTTAGTCCATCCTTCATCTCTTCGCAAAATTTTCCTTTTCCTCGTCGGAAGCATCATCAGCAGGTTCAGTTGGCTCAGAGGTTGCAATTACATAGTCAATATTTTCGGCAGTAAGTAAAAACATGATCTTCCTCTTCCAAATATTGAAATTAGAGCCATCAAGCTTGCAGGACCTCAACAATTCAGCAAAGACACTAGTGGAAGCCATTGAGAATTGATGGAGAGTATACCGATCCGTAGCAATTTCCGGATGACGAGATCCCAAAAAAACTAATTCCTTGCCGAGAGCAAGTTGCAGTTTACACGCACCACAGCAGCAACAAATGATGCTTTTCCGTCTTTCCGTGGCGAAGGTGCAGCCCAATTCCTGCAAAGATGCGTGTTGATGTTCAGCCAGATACAGCAAGAGTAGCAGCTATTCAGAATAGCTTGCGGACAGCAGCAGTGGTGAAGACAGCCGCACGAGCAGCTGCAGCTGGCGGTGAGGGCCGGCGTACGGGTGGCGAACTGCGGCTCGAGGTCGATGGGTCGGGCGAGCGGCGGGGACGGCGATTTCGCGGCTGGTTCCGCGCCGGAGCGCGTGACACCGTCGAGGTAGCGGGCGGTGAGGGCGGGGCTGCTGGTCGATTCCGACAGATCGATCTGGGAGCGGCGGCTCCTGTAGAGTTGTGGGCGGATCGATCTGTGGCGGATTGGGAGGCGGCTCGTGGGAGTCGGGGAAGGATCGAATCGGCCTTCTGTATTATTCTTCCCGTAGGCAGAGTATATGCAGCGGAATTTGGTTAGAGATCGGAAACGAGTTTACGAACGCGGCGACCGTCTTTAACCCTTAACCTCGCTCAAGATACCGATGTTACGTTTAGGCCTACCCTCTATTCCTCCGCCTTATCGGTGGTGCCGCTCACAATGCGATTTGAGGCTAGAGGGTGGGACCTACTTATACTGCTAATTCCAGAGTCATGATCTGTATGCAGATAAGCTTCCAAGTTTAAATAAACTTGTTTCCAAATAGAGTCCAGATGCGATTAAAAACCATAATATAATCCATCTTTAATTGAACACTATTTTGTTACGTCCCAGGACACACACATGTGAGTTGTGTGCCATAATTAATCTAACAACTAATTATGTAGATCATAGTCAAGGATGTATTTGACCATCGATCTAGTTCCCTTCCAATTAATATTGTTCCCGGGTAATATTTTCAGTATAATAAACATGTATACTGTGTTCCAATATTAATTGACCAGCCTCCTTAAGAAAACGCCTAAGTATGCAATCCAGCAAGAATTAATTCCAACATTGTCTTAACAATGTTGACTTGCTTCCATCTATCCAAGATAATAATTCCATGCTTACACAAAGCATGTTTCCATAATGAGGTTCATGAATAATTAACAAGCAATATTTGGATATAGTTGAAGGACACAAATTCCTACAACAATTGCCACACCTCCGCCGTCCGAGTCTTGGGCCACACCTCGGCCGGCTTTCTGCATCATGCCGAGCCGCCATCCTGTTGCGGTCCCGTGCCAAGCTGCTTGCCGTCGCGACCATCGCCGCCGATCGCCTCCTACTCAAGTTCGCCGCGCCGGATCTCACCAGCCGGTCATCCCGGCGCTGAGCCGCCTCTCCTGCTCCGCCATGGTTGCGCAGTGGCCGTACCGAGCCTCCCTGGTGCGAGGCGCCCTTGAGGCCTCTCTCTCGCCCGGCTTCTGCACGAGCTGTGGTGAGCCGCCGTTGGTTTCAACCCGCCCCTGTTTCATCGGCCATGCGTTAAGCTGCCACTCCCGCGGGCTCCGCCCCTTGCCTCGTATTCACTTCCGGGCCGCCGGCGCCTTGCATCCAGACCAGCCTGGCGTGCGACAGGCCGCCGTGTTTTGCTCTTGCTCCATTTTTTGCTGGTTTGTTGTTCCTGCTTCGCCGGTCACCCACTGCTGCGTTCGTAAGACTAGCAGACAGATGGAGGAGGAAGACACGGACTGAGTCAACACAGACAGCTATGACTTGGGGACCGGACGCGGACACGGCCAAGGCCTCGCGCCAAGCCGCCGGCCTCCGCTGCCTGATCGGTCGACCTTCACAGCCGCGGCCTCGCCTGCGCCGGCAAGTTGCCGTTCATTTCCAAGCCGCCCCGCGGCCTAACATGATGCTATTACAGCCTTGTCCATCATTGAAAAGAAAGAGAAAAGAAAGAGACAGAATAACAGCCACGCATGGAACATCCACTAGCGGCACAGCCCCCAACAATCATTGATTTTCCAAGGCATCTCACGTGAAAAGTGCTACCACATGTTGCCATTTCAAATAACATGAGGTTATACTAATCCATCATTACTAGTATCCGTACGCCTCCGGACCTTTTTTAGTCTGCATATGGACATTTGACGAACGATGGACACAGATCATCTATCGTCCAGATCATCAGGTGATATTAGTCTAGTCTATTTTTTATACATATTAAATTCTTTCGAGAACTACTCTACTTTACGTATTTTCTGTACGCAGGGACAATGATTCATTATCAAGGTGATGCCATGTTATATGAAGTGTGCATCAACATCATCACGCACCGGCGTCTGCGCCCGCTAACTGATTGAACAGGCGCACGCAAGCCGCTGCCCGTACAGCTCAAATCTACATCAACTCGCCGGGACAGCGTGTGCGGTTGACTCGCCGTCCGTGTGGCTTCCCGCGCGTGCGATTTACTCTTCGTCTGTGTGGCTTACCACGCCCGCGATTGACTCGCCGGCCGCGTGGTTTACCGCGCCTGCGATTGACTCGCCCGTCTGCATCGGCTTACAACGCCGCGGCCGGCTCATCTGTTGCTCCCGCGGCTGACTCGCCCGTGATTAACTTCAGCGTCACCATAGTGATCATCAGCTCCCCGGCGGTTACTTTCCAGCTTATCAGGTGAAATCCATCCGGTATATTTTTATATTACATATTGCTTTCTTTAAAAGAGCAATTACCCTGGTTTGCAAGTTCTTTAAATGCAGGGCAAGTTGTCTACTGTCAAAGGGACAACATTCCGCTGTTTAAATTCTTTGCAGGTTTATATCATGGTCAAGCATGGAGAGTCTCAAGCCAACTCCTCGAGTAGTCTTACCACGCCTAAGGGAATGCACTGTGGAGTAGTTATTAGATGATGGGTTGCGAGAGTGTCAGAAGCTTAAACCCTAGTTTATGCGCTATTCCGTAAGGGACTGATTTGGATCCAAAAGTTTAATGCTATGGTTAGAATTTATTCTTAATACTTTTCTCGTAGTTGTGGATGCTTGCGAGGGGGTTAATCTTAAGTAGGAGGTTTGTTCAAGTAAGAACAACACCTAAGAACCGGTCCACCCACATATCAAATTATCAAACTAGCGAACACAAATCAAACCAACATGATGAAAGTGACTATATGAAATTCCAGTGTACCCTCAAGAATGCTTTTCTTATCATAAGAGACCGTTTTAGCCTGTCCTTTTCCTCAAAAGGGTTGGGCTACCTTGCTGCACTTTTGTTACCGTTACCGTTACTTGCTCGTGATACGTCCTCAATGTATCTATAATTTTTGATTGTTCCATGCTATTATATTATCTGTTTTAGATGTTTTATATGCATTAATATGCTATTTTATATTATTTTTGGGACTAACATATTAACCTAGAGCCTAGTGCCAATTCCTGTTTTTTCCCTGTTTTTGAGTTTCGCAGAAAAGGAATACCAAACGGAGTCCAAATGGAATAAAACCTTCGCGATGATTTTTCTTGGACCAGAAGACAACCATGAGACTTGGAGATGAAGTCGGAGGAGCCACGAGGTGGACACAAGGATGGAGGGCGCGCCCACCACCCTTGTGGGCCCCTCGTGCACCTCCTGACCTAATTCTTTCGCCTATATATACCCATATATCCCCAAACCAACAGAGGCATCCACGAAAACACTTCTCCACTGCCGCAACCTTCTGTACCCATGAGATACCATCTAGGGGCCTTTTCCGGCATCCTGCCGAAGGGGGATTCGATCACAGAGGGCTTCTACATCAACTCTATTTCCCTTCCAATGAAGCGTGAGTAGTTTACCACAGACCTGCGGGTCCATAGCTAGTAGCTAGATGGCTTCTTCTCTCTCTTTGATTCTCAATACCATGTTCTCCTCGATGTTCTTGGACATCTATTCAATGTAATACTTTTTTGTGGTGTGTTTGCCGAGATCCGATGAATTGTGTATTTATGATCAGCTTATCTATGAATATTATTTGAATCTTCTCTGAATTCTTTTATGCATGATTTGATATTTTTGTAATTCTCTTCGAACTATCGGTTTGGTTTGGCCAACTAGATTGTTTTATCTTGCAAAGGGAGAAGTGCTTAGCTTTGGGTTGAATCTTGTGGTGTCCTTTCTTACCTACTTTAGGGGCAACAAGGCAAGTATTGTCTTGTTGCCATCGAGGATAAAAAGATGGGGTTTTCATCATATTGCTTGAGTTAATTCCTCTACATCATGTCATCTTGCCTAATGCGTTACTCCGTTCTTTATGAACTTAATACTCAAGATGCATGCTGGATAGCGGTCGATGTGTGGAGTAATATTAGTAGATGCAGAATCGTTTCAGTCTACTTGACACGGACGTGATGCCTATATTCATGATCATTGCCTTAGATATCGTCATAACTATGCACTCTTCTATCAATTGCTCGGCAGTAATTTCTTCACCCACCGTATTATTTTCTATCTTGGGAGAAGCCTCTAGTGAAACCTATGGCCCCCGGATCTACTTTCCATCATATAAGTTTCTGATCTACTATTTTGCAATCTTTTACTTTCCGATCTATAAACCAAAAATTCCACAAATATTTACTTTAACTTTCATCTATCTCTATCAGATCTTACTTTTGCAAGTAACCGTGAAGGGATTGACAACCCCTTTATCGCGTTGGGTGCAAGTTGTTTGATTGTTTGTGCAGGTATTCGGTGACTTGTGTGTTGTCTCATACTGGATTGATACCTTGGTTCTTAAACTGAGGGAAATACTTATCTCTACTTTGCTGCATCACCCTTTCCTCTTCAAGGGAAAAACCAACACAAGCTCAAGAAGTAGCAGCTCGTTACGAATTGTCTTGCTATCAAACTACTCGTTACTTGTAATTTCAGTGCTTGCCGAGAATACCTTGCCGAAAACCACCTGTCATTTCCTTCTGCTCCTCGTTGAGTTCGACACTCTTACTTATCGGACTACGATTGATCCCATATACTTGTGGGTCATCAGGGCTCTTTTCTGGCGTCGTTGCCGGGGAGTGGAGCGCTCTTGGTAATTTGAAACTGGTAAGGAAAAATTATTACTACGTGCTGAAATTTATTGTCACTTGTTACTATGGAGATCAATCATTTAAGGGGTTTGTTCGGGGTATCTTCACCTCGGCCGGAACCACAATCAGTCACCCCTCAACCTACTTCACCTACTGAAAAAAATTGGTTATGAAATTCCTTCGGGTATGATAGAACAACTCCTAGCTAATCCTTATGCAGGAGATGGAACCGAACATCCTGATATGCACTTGATATATGTGGAGGAAATTTGTGGATTAGTTAAGCTTGCAGGTTTACCCGAAGATGAAGCTAAGAAGAAGGTTTCCCTTTATCTTTGAAGGGACAAGCATTGGCATGGTATAGGCTATGCGATGATATTGGATCTTGGAATTTGAATCGATTGAAATTGGAGTTTCACCAAAAAAATCCTATGCATCTAGTTCATCGTGATAGGAATTACATATATATTTTTTATCCTCGTAAAGGCGAAAGTATCGCTCTAGCTTGGGGGAGGCTTAAGTCAATGTTATTTTCATGCCCTATCATGAGCTCTCAAGAGAAATTATCATTCAGAATTTTTATGCTCGGCTTTCTCATGATGATCGATCCATGCTCGATACTTCTTGCACTGGTTCCTTTAAGAAGATTATCGATTTCCGGTGGGATCTTTTAGAAAGAACTAAACACAACTCTGAAGATTGGGAACTCGACGAAGGTAAAGAGTCAGGTATTAAGCTTAAGTATGATTGTGGTAAATCTTTTATGAATACCGGTGCTTTTCAAAAGTTTAGCACTAAATATGGACTTGACTCTGAGATAGTAGCTTCCTTTTGTGAATCTTTTGCTACTCATGTTGATCTCCCTAAGGAGAAGTGGTTCAAATATCACCCACCTATTAAAGAAGAAATTAAAGAATCGGTAATAGCTAAAGATGAAACTATTATCTATAATGTTGATCCAGTTGTTCCTACTGCTTATATTGAAAAACCACCTTTCCTTGTTAGGATATAGGAACATGCTAAAGTTTCAACTATGGTCAATAAAAGCTATATTAGAACACCTAACCCAGCTGAACAAATCAAGGTGAAACCTAGTGTTGCTACGGTTAAAGATCTCCTCGTCGAAAATATAGATGGGCATGTTATTTACTTCTGTGAGGAAGCTGCTAGAATTGCCAAACCCGATGAAAAGGATAAACATAGACCCATTGTTGGCAAGCTTGTTGTCTCAGTTAAAATAGCAGATCATTGTTATCATGGTTTATGTGATTTAGGTGCTAGCGTGAGTGCTATTCCTTTAACCTTATATCAATATATTATGAATGATATAACACCCGCTGAGATAGAAGACATAGATGTTACTATTAAACTTGCTAATAGAGACACCATCACACCACTTGGGATTATTAGAGATGTTGAGGTCTTGTGTGGGAAAATAAAATACCCTACTGATTTTCTTGTTCTTGGTTCCCCACAAGATGAATTTTCTCCCATTATCTTTGGTAGACCTTTTTTGAACACCGTTAATGCTAAAATAGATTGTGAGAAACAAACTGTCGGTGTTAGTTTTGGTGATGAGTCTCATGAATTTAATTTTTCTAAGTTTAATATACAACATCATAAGGAAGAATTGCCTAGTAAGGATGAAATAATTAGTCTTGCTTCTATTGCTGTACCTCCTACTGATCCACTAGAGCAATATTTGCTAGACCATGAGAATGATATGCATCTGCATGGAAGAAATGAAATAGATAAGATTTTGTTTGAAAAACTTCCTCTGCTCAAACACAATTTGCCTATTAAAACTCTGGGAGGTCCTCCTCCACCTAAAGGTGATCCTATGTTTGAATTAATACAATTGTCAGACACTTTGAAATATGCTTATCTTGATGATAAGAAGATATATCATGTTATTATTAGTGCTAACCTTTCAGAACATGAAGAAGAAAGATTATCAAAGGTTCTGAAGAAGCACCGAGATGCTATTGGGTATACTCTTGATGATTTAAAAGGCATTAGCCCCACTCTCTGTCAGCACAAAATTAATATGGAACCTGATGCTAAACCTGTTGTTGATCACCAACGACGTTTAAATCTTAAAATGAAAGAAGTGATAAGAACTAAAATACTGAAGCTTCTGGAAGCAGGTAGAATCTATCCTATAGCTGATAGTAGATGGGTAAGTCTTGTTCATTGTGTCCCTAAGAAAGGAGGTATTATTCTTGTTCCTAATGATAAGAATGAACTCATTCCACAAAGAATTGTTACTGGCTATAGAATGGTAATTGATTTTAGAAAATTAAATAAAGCAACTAGAAAAGATCATTACCCTTTTCCTTTTATTAATCAAATGCTAGAAAGACTATCCAAGAACACACACTTTTTTTCTCGATGGATATTCTGGTTTTTCACAAATACCTGTTTCACAAGGTGATCAAGAGAAAACCACCTTCACTTGTCCTTAAGGAACTTATGCTTATAGACGTATACCTTTTGGTTTATGCAATGCACCTGCTACCTTTCAAAGATGTATGACTGTTATACTCTCTGATTTTTCTGAAAAGATTGTTGAGGTTTTCATGGATGATTTTTCTATTTACGGAACTTCTTTTGATGATTGCTTAAGCAACTTGATCAAGTTTTGCAGAGATGCGAGCAAACTAATCTTGTCTTGAATTTGGAGAAGTGCCACTTTATGGTTAATGAAGGTATTGTCTTGGGACATAAAATTTCTGAACGAGGTATTGAGGTGGATAAAGATAAAGTTGATGCAATTGAGAAAATTCCATGCCCCAAATATATCAAAGGTATTCGTAGTTTCCTCGGTCATGTTGGTTTGTATAGGAGGTTTATTAAAGACATCTCTCAAATTTCTAGGCCTCTTACAAATATTTTACAAAAGGATGTTCGATTTGTTTTTGATGATGATTGTGTAGAAGCCTTTGAAACACTTAACAAAACCTTGATTTCTGCACCTATTGTTCAACCACCTGATTGGAACTTGCCTTTTAAAATTATGTGTGATGCTAGTGATTATGTTGCTGGTGTTGTTCTAGGACAAAGAGTTGATAAGAAATTAAATGTTACTCATTATGCTAGTAAAACTCTAGACAGTGCTCAACGAAATTATGTTATTACTGAAAAATAATTCTTAGCAGTGGTGTTTGCTTGTGACAAATTCAGATCGTACATTGTTAATTCTAAGCACTACAAAAAAATACACTTCCGTGATGATACGTGTTTGTCACAGTAGGTCACGTTTTCTGTCATGCATGTACATCCATGAAGATTTTATGACAGAATCAAGATAGTCATATCTGTGCTGTCGTAGAAGTGTTCCATGACAATACCAAAATTATCATCACGGAAGTGTCCACTTCCATGACGATAAATGGCGCGTCATAGAAGTGCTTTCGTCAAGGGTAATCGACACGTGGCATGCACCGTAATGGGTCACCGTTAAGATACGTGTTCCGGTTTGGATCCGATAACTCGTTAACAACCCCGACCAATGGGGATTTTCCACATGTAAAATTCTCATTCATCGGAGGATCCATGTGTCGGCTCGGCGTTGGGACAGATGTCATCCACTCGTAGTATGAGAGGCGCCTATGATACGTCGGCACGTGGCAAGGCCCAACAGTGGCCCATTCCGGTGAAAAAGGCCGGCCCGGTAAAAATTAGCAGGCCAACCCATATAAGGATTACTTGTGTCAGGTCCATTTAAGCCCATGGCCCATACGAGATGTGCCAATTCGGCCCATCAACGGCCCATTAACGATTTGACACCATTGCAGCCCATCGTCAGTTCGAGCCCATTAACAGCCCGCTATATATTTGGGCTCAATATCGAATCTATGTGGTTTCGGCCTGTTAACCGCCCATTCAAGGGATGGGCCAATTTTTAGGATGTACGTCTTTCGGCCTTTTAGCGACCTATTTAAGTGTTGGGCCAATTTCCGGCCCGGTGTGTCTTTTAGCCTGTTAACGGCCCATAAATGAGTTGGGCCATTTATAGTCGGACCTGAGTTTTGGCCTTTTAACGGCCCATGCTCTTCATGGTCCAATACCAGCCAGTTTCTCTTCGGCTGCTAAAGGCCCACAACCTGATTGGGCCATATCTGATCGACCTAACTTTCAGCCTCTTAGCGGCCCATGCTCTTCATGGTCCAGTACGAGCCCGCTGTCTCTTTCGGCCTGCTAAAGGCCCACTGTCTAGTTGGGACATATGTAGCCCGACCTTAGTATCGCCCTGTTAACGGCCCGTGAAATCAAAGAGCTTTAGGCCTTGTTACGGCCCATTAACTCAATGGGCCCACTAAAGTTTGTACATGTCAGTAGGCCCAATTAGATAATTTGAGCTCATTACGACGAGCAATTATGCACAGGACCAAAACCGATCAATCAAAGGCCTATGAGAATTTTGGCCCCTGCGAGCCCATTAGGGAAGCCCATTAAGGGTAGTGGGCTGCTTCCTTCATATAGGGCCCACGACTATTCGTGCTAACTAATAATTTCACTGCTTTTTTAGCTTCCTAGTGACCAGTTAGCTAGAATGCAAGGCTCGCTAAGCAAAGGTACGACATAGAAGGAAAAGGTTGCACATCTAGCATATATTACAGGAAATTACATCCACTAGGCAATCAAAGATTGATGCTAGTGCAAATAAATGAACAAAACCTAACGATCTACAACGTCACAATCTGCAACCTCGCCTGGATAACGCCCATAAGCATGTGAGCAACTTCTTCCTTCTTTGCTACACTGTCTCTGAAAACATTGATCAGTTGTTGTTGCGCAAGAATGTGCACCTCTAATTCCTCCACGATTTCCATCATTGCTTCAGCCAATAATTGGTTCACAAACATACCTTTTTTTGTTGCATTCGAAACAGAGGAAACTGAACAGATTCAGATGGCGATTTTGGTAGGCTTGTATTATTGATACTGGATAGTGTCTCGACCATTGCATCATAACATAAATTAGGAGGGAAACCAAATAGATTAATCAAGAGTTATTGACACATTACCTGGCCTAGTTCTTTTGTAAAGAAATAATGGGGTTGCCTTGCTGTTTTCAGAGTTTATCTTCTTATCTTCAGTAGCCTGCACCAAATCAACACACTAGCATTGCTATCATTGGCCAGGTCAGATAATAGGAAAGCAACATTGACACAACGAACATTTGGGCAACCAGACCACACTAGCCTACACCAAATTAACACAATATGGCATAGCTATCATCAGCCAGGTAAGGTAATATGAAAGCAACATTGACACAATGAATGAATGGGCAACCAGAACATCACTACAATTCAGTAATGTGCATGATATGAGATAGTACACTCATGCAGATCAATATGCAAAACTACCAGGCAGTTTTCCTTCCAAAAATCAACATTGTCGCCTTTAATTATAAATTTTGCTACAACTAAATTTAGATTAGATAAAGGTTGGATTCACGCTGATTAAGAAAATACATGCTGCTGTAAAAATATAGTGATATACAACAGGTACTTACATCAGCATTGGAGCACAGAGAATTCCTGCAAGATACTTTCCTCGAATACGATCCCAGTGCAGAAAGTCTTCTATCCTTTAGGCTTATTTTCTAAAAGAGAGATGAGTAGAAACATGTAGAAAATATTATCAGAATGCTATAAAATTTCATGATGCGAGGATACACACACGCTTCTTAGAATGGAGTTGACACATTTTTGCTGGACTGGAGCAGACTAGTTCTTTGGCAACTGGAATCTGCGTATTATCAGTAGGAGTTAGGTTTCTCTGTGCTGGAGCAGTATCTATGAACACTGGAGTTGGTTTACTATCTCCTAGCGTTCGGGTCTTTTGCAAAGACCTTGTTTGTAACCCTTCAGATTCTAACATAGACGTCATCCCCTTGCATGCCTTATATAGAAGAATGGTGCTTCAATTATAAAACATGCTACAACAGAGAGATGGAATAGGTACTGGAGAATAGAAAGGCATGACATATTGAAATGTATTCCCTCCATTCGGAAATATATGGATGGGTCTAGGCATATTTCAATTCTAGATACATCCATTTTATCCATTTCTGCGACATGTAACTCGGACGGTGGGAGTATGATGTAAGAGCTAGGGATACAACAGGACAACAAAGTAAAAAATCACTAGTTGAATGTAAAATTGTATGCTAGTGGAATACATACAGAAAAACACTAAGGCAACATATGCGTGTATGATTGGGAAACTAAGATGGCATTGCAAAAGACCACTAGAACAACACTTCAATGTAAAAAAACATGGTATGGTAGACAGATGAAGTGCATACTGATGAATAACAATGCATAAGATATTCAGAAGCATCATGTCCAAACTAAGAAGATGGCATTGTGATAGAGTAGAATGACAGTACTTGAATTTGAAAACAAGTTATCATGAATGGAATAGGTACTGAAAAACAGGAAGGCATGATATATTTACATGCATGATCAGCAGGCTAAGCACATGGCATTGCAACAGAGTAGATGCACACCAGACATTATATGCATGTTGTACCCATATCACGGGCCAAGTTAGGGCAAGAACCTTGTGGGGTGAATATGATTCATCATCTTTCTACAAATCTTCTGAAGAACTGCCTTTACATGTTCCATCATATTGGGTATCATTGACGTCCAGTTTGTTGGCCGTTACATTGCTCCGTGAGGTTCTTGTGGATATATTAGTGTGTGCAATTATATCTGACATGCATGGAAGACAACTAGTAGTTAGATTTATGTAATGAGTGCCAGTAGGAGACGACATAAATAGTAGGACTGGGGTTAACTAGTAGCAACAGGTCTAAAAACTAAAGGAAGACCACATATGAAAGCTATAGAATATGTATCGTTTGTACTCGAGATTAACTAGATGGCACACAAAAGTATTAAAGAATAACATAGGTAATACTAGAAGTGGTATAATACTATAATCACCAGCCTGTGGGATACATTGGCTAACGGATGATAACTATGGAATAGCGTTACCTAAAGAACAAGTCTCTTAGCTGAACTACGGAACAACGTTAACTCCCGAACAAGACCCGTAAGAGATCAGCATGAATATACAGTGAAATGTGATAATGTATTTTCCATGCTTAGATGGATAACAAAGCCATAAATGTTGGACACAAGTAAGATGAGGGCACAACCTATCTGGTCATCATCCATAGGAGTGAGCATCATGTGCTGACTTGTCGATGGCCCTGCAGTTGTTGTGGTTGTCCATGTCGGGCACGTGCATTCGATGCAGGGAACTGTTGGGTGGGGACTATAGCTCCCTTCTGTTGTATGCTTCCCTTGTTGGAGTAGCTGCGGTGAGAAGGAAGACGGTGTGGCTGAAGATGCAGAAAACACATAATGTTAAGAGTGACACATATCTCTGATCTAAAGAAATACCCTAAGAGATCAACAGTAAGGTACGAGAGTGGTCACACGTCTGTTGACTGAAGACTAAATTGGGGTCACTCTATTTTATTTTATTTTGGTACTGCCCGATCTACGTCGGATGGCTCGATGGTTGTCTTGTGCCTCCCGGCTAACAGTGTTCAGAATCTTCCCCGAAGAGCCAGCGACCACCGGTAGAGCAGCCTGCCTCCGCCGTTCCTGGCCGCGAGAGCCCCGACCAAAATCCTGTTCCCCGCCCCACCGCACTGCCGTGGTTGCGCCGCCCCCGTCCAATCCACAAAGACTCGTCGTCATCCAGATCCGGCGGCAGTACCTTCAACCCACGCAACTATAAGATAGCCATCTAAGCACTGCTTCTGCGACGAACTTGCGCCCCCGCACCCTTACATTAGACACCAGCCAACCGACAGCCTAGGAGCTCCGCCGCCTCGAGGGGTGGTGCTTCCCATTGGGAATCGATTGGCCCAGAATAAAAATTCAGACAACTGACACCCAAACACTACAAAGAAAGACACATCCATGACATTTTGGGCCGAATGAATTTTTTTCTGTCATGCTTATGACACTTCTATGACTATAATTGTGACAAAACCTGGTACCATCATAGATGTGGTGGGCTCCTACTTCTATGACAAAAAATCATGACAGAAAATGGGCTTTTCGTCCTGGGCGGGCCGGAGATGTAGCTGAAAGACATTCTTTGGGCCGTCGGAGAAAACCATGGTAGAAGTCAGGGCGAGAAAAATATCGGGGGAGTTCCCGGTTACGGTGGGTGGTCGGGGGCCGAGCGAGGCGCATTTATCTCATACGTATGCGCGTGTGCGCGAGGCACTGGGCTCTAACTGAACCCGAGCGAGGCGTTGGACTCTAACTGAACCCGAGCGATTGCACTGCAGGCTACGCGTTACTGAACCCGAGCGATCGGTCGATCCCTTGCTGTTGTTAACGGAACCCAAGTGATTTCTTCACTACTGCTGCTAACTGAAGCCGATTGATGCTACCTCTGGATGAACAGTGAGCATTATTGGGGGGGGGGGGGTTGGATGAACAGTTCCCGGTGGGGGGTTGGATGAACAGGGCCCCATGGTTGTAGAGTGTGTTGCCGCTGGATGAACAGTACCCCAATCGATCAAGCCGGTGGATGAACAGGACCCCGTGGAGGGCTGGATGAACAGGACGACCCCGTGGAGGGCTGGATGAACAGTAGCCGGTGGAGGGCTGGATGAACAGTAGCCCGTGGAGGGGTGGTTGAACAGGTCCCCGTGGAGAGGGCTGGTTGCACAGTAGCCGGTGGAGGAGCGCGCGGTGGAGGCTGGATGAATAGGAGCAGCTGGAGGCTGGAGGAGGTCGACGGTGGATGAACAGTAGCCCATGGAGGCAGTCGACGCTGGAGATGAACAGTATCTCGTGGAGTCCCGTTTTGCGGTACGCCACTCCCCTCCTGATGAACATGACCCCCGTTTCGACCGTAGCGCTCCAACACAAGTCTGTTTCCTCCGTTTTGCGGTACACCACACCCCTCCCGATCAACAGGACCCTGCTTCCACCGTAGGAGGTCCGTTTCCTCCATTTTGTGGTACGCCAGACCCTTCCCGATGAACAGGATCCTGTTTCGACCGTGGCCGGTCGAACACAAGGCCATTTCCTCCATTCTGCGGTACACCAGGCCTCGTTTCCATCGGCTGTTCCGTCCAAGCCGGTTGGCTCCCGATGTACAGCACGCGTTCCATTGCCTCCCGATGAACACGACACATTCTGTTGCCTCCCCATGAACACAACGACTATGCAGTTTCTCCGTTCCGACCCAGCCATGTACATGAGACCTGGCTGTACGTATGCGCGAGTAGGCATTCGAGACCCCGCCCGTATGTACATACATGGCCGTATTTACTTTCTTGCACCCTGGTCCCTGTACGTACGTGTACATGCTACGTGCGCGCCTCTACTACCACACGTGCCCTTCCTTACACAGCCACGGTTCATCACTGCAACCTGCAGATAGACCGATTGTATGTACGTACAAGTTCATGACCAGAATGACAACGCTACGTACGCTTCGACCGGGTGGGTCCCGACTGTCAGGCACTTCCTTGCATGCGAAGATGTAGCTGGTGGGTCCCAGCAGTCAGGGGGGAAACATTTTTTCGTGAAATACGGTGGCCCGTCCGGTGGGTCCCTGCTGTCAGGTGGAGGAATCATTATTTTCCGCGTAGTAAGGAGGCACTTCCTTGCTGCGGCCGTGGACCCAACTGTCAGCCTCTCGACGTGCAGTACTCTTCCGATGGAAGTCGTTCCTTGACCACGTTGACCACGCCGCGGCGAGAGCACTAGGGTGATGGACGACGGCGAGGCCTAGGAAGGGGACGACGCGGAGCCGGGGAAGACACGGCAGTGGAAGCCCACGCGGAGAGGAGTACGAGGGTTCACTGGTTTGGCTTTGGTGTGAGCCTGCTGTCGCCGCAGGGCCTGGCCAGCGGTGGGAGTAGTAGGGGGCAGTGAGGCCTCAACGGCAGCACAGCCGGCCACTGGAGGCTGGAGCAGGCGGTCTCGCCGGCAGTGGTTTGGGCGGCTGGTGCAAGAAGAGCAGCAATTGAACAAACAGTAGGACCGTTCGATTCAAATCCAATGGTCACTGCTGCTAGAATCGTTTGTTGACTAAGTTGACAAAGCCTTGCGTACGCGTCAACTTAGTAGACCCACAGGTTAGCCTCCGAACCGGTGCGCCCGAGATGTCAGTGGGAGGAATCATTTTTTTCGTGTAATAAGGAGGCAGTTTTTTTAGACAAATAAGGAGGTAGTTGATTGTGTGCGGCCAGGCCAACGGAGGGAGTAGGGTGGGCCGGTGAAGCCTGCGCGGCATGACAACGGGCCACAAGAGGAGGGAGCAGGCAGTCCCACCGGCGCTGGTTTAGGCGGCTGGAGCAGGAAGATCAGAGATTGAAGAAGCACGTCGGCCGTTGGATGGACATCCAACAGTCACTCCTGCTAGAATCGTGTGTTGACTGACAAAGCCTTACGTAAACAAGTCAACCTCGAAATTTGTGGCGTGTACAGCCCATTTTCTATTATTTTTATAATTTTTACTCATTTTCTAATTCATATGGAATTTATTGCAGCCCATTTTCCAATGTTAGAATTGCTGCCCATTTCTGGTCAATACTAGGGTTAAAAAATTGAACTAAAATGTGCGAAATTTTGAAAATTCGCAATTTTTTCTGGGAACAAAATATTCTTAATCCAAAAGTTATTAGCCATACTAAATCAAATTTAACAATAAATTAGTACCATGTCATGTTAAAATCCAATGAAATATAAAATATCAGTGAAGAACAAAAAAAAAAAAGAAACTAATTTTCCCATTTACTTTTAACAGATACTGGCCAAACTCTTTGGCTAGGCTGGAATGCATCCCTCCTCGTCTTAAAACATTTGCAGCCCAGTAAGTCGGAGAAAACAAATAGGCCTAGCTTGGGTATTCTTCAAAAATAAATAGTGGCCTACCTATGTTCCCAAAGAAAAAACTGCTGGGCTAGTCATGTTGTTAGACGGGCCACAGAGACTGCACAAACCAGTTTATAGCCTGCTCCTCCGAACAAATCCTCAAAAAAAATTGTGCAATTTGGTTGTTAATTGACCATACGTTGAAAATGATGTGGGTCCCAGATATCAGCAGGGTGGATTAGAGTAAAAAATGATGGGTGCATCTGTGTAGTAAAAGAGGCGCTTTGCTTGTGTTTGGGAGTGGACCTGGTGGGTCCGTACTGTCATACTCACATCTACAGTGCTCTCCCGATTCACTATGTTGACAGGGCCGGATGGCGGCGCCGCGGCGAGCACACCAAGGTGGAGGATAAAGTGTTGTCGCCAATGAGCTGGGTTGGGTTGGACATTCTTATTGAAAAATAAAAATGGACCGGAACTATTTACGACGTTGACTACGATTTGCATGGGTCCGCTGGTTGCAGGAAGAAAATGGTGGGAAAAAGAAGACTGGTCGCTATCTTTGCCTAAGAATTATACCGACTGAATGTAACGACACTATCATAGGAAATAATATCCTCCTGTTAAATCATGAATTTCAAGAACTGGTGCATGAGCATTTAGCTTTATTTATTTATTTATTTATTATTTACTTATTTATGTTTAGGGGAACATGAGCATGTACCTTGGCCGGATTCAAGTGAGAGCCTCCCTTCCAGTTAATTATGGGCTCCTCTATTGGGCCTTCATCAGTGGGTTGCATGTTATCAACAAGTGGAAAATGTGTTCCGTACGAAAAAATAGTATGCGCTACGTACGGTACGGGGCACTAAAGGATCGGACCGTGCAACGTCTTCCAAAATATTATGTTTGTCGTTCTAACAACACATTTATTCAACCAACAGACGAAATATACTACTGATTGTACATTGAAAACAGCAGCAACAACAACCAGGGCTGGGGGTGCAACGGAAGCAGTAAGCAGGCCAGAAGAGTAAAGACACAGCTCTCTCTTCCAAACCAAACATCAGCCATCATTACAAAAGTGCTACCAAAAATAAAAAGTGTATGCATCAAACTAAATAAAGATCCTACTACACCAAGAGTACGCATCTAACTAACTAGCTCAGTTGGACGTTACTATTTATTAAGCTGTGGAGATTGGCTGGCGGCTTGAACCAGATGGGTGCCTAACGAGGGAAACTCCAGCCAGCAGGTCGAAGTCTGATACTTGCGAACCTCTCTCCTACATTGGGCTGCAGAGCGTGGCAGCACATATCAAGGTATGGTGCATGTAGAGACGCATGGTACGCTGTGTACACACAATTTTTCCTGATGAACGAAACTGCACTGCCATCATGATCCTTGCCGTCTGTTATCTCCTGGTTAATCGGATAATTCAGTCCGAGAAATAGAGAGCGTGTACCAAGGCTAGTTACCAGCCTCCAGTCAAAAATTCCTGAAGGCCCAGAGAAGCTGGGATCCTGCTCAAAGATCTTGCAGTGACTATGATTGTATTCCGTGTAACAACATGTCCGGTACGTGCGAACGATCATCAATCATTCACCGTCGTCTGATCGAGCCAGGAACCACCTGCAACTGCCATGCCGCTTTTCTTTGAAAGGTTCTGGGATTAAGAAGGGCAGGGACACCAGGCGGCCTACAACATCATATCAAGTTGGAGTCAAATAAAAAAGGGCTCTTAATGTAGTCAATCTTAAGAATAGCATGTTATGAGCATGAATATTTTTTCAGTAAATGTTGACAGTAATATAAGCAAGCCATCATGATATCATAGGAAAGTAACATACTGCTGTAACAGCCGTTTGTAGCTATGATTGGAGTAGGCCAGCAATACGTCCTGCCATACAAGGAGTCGACAGCGTAAATTAAGCCCTTGTGTTCAATGGCATCAGAGAACCATGGAGGATGTATGATCCTGCGATGGACGTGCAGATTTATCCACTTATCGCAGCGACCTGTCGGATAAGCGAGACCGCGGTTCAAGAACGCAATTAGCCTGAAATCTTTATAATTTGCAAATCTTGTGGGCACTTGGCAGATTACAACCTTGAGCAAATCGAACTTGGTATAATGTTGGCTTCTGTAAGATTCCGTATTCTGGGCCCCGGTGCCAAAGCAGTGTAGTGTTAATCGAATGAAGGGGGATCAATCACCGGGTGTAGACCTCCACGAGCATCCAATTGCCGCCACCGTCGACGAGCACCATCTAAGATGTGTTCATGCCAACCCAGTACATACCCTTAATGTAGTTGAGGTGACGGGGATCGGATCGCAGTCAAGAGGGTTGATGCTCGCCACCCTAGGATCGTTATGTTGCGTGACACGCCGTATCTGAAGATTGGGCGGCATCAGCAAGCAAGGAGCTGGCTTAAAAAGCTCCGGCCTGAGGGATTTGAGTAAACGGTACAGCCCCGACGAGCACGCGGCGAGCGGTATGGTAGTGAGATTGTCCACACGCGAAACAATGAGCTTGATTACCTCTATGGGGAGCAAATTCCAGCCACTCTTTCGGCGGACGCTGCTTGGTTCTGCCATTGTTAGTGCTTGGGTTGCGGAAGAGGGGGGGAGGCGCCTTAGCAGGGATGGAAGATTGGACGATTATGTGTAGACAAGGATGGAGAAGCGAATATGTGCTGCGGGAAGTGGACAGGTGATGATGACTACAGCACGCTGCTTGACTTATGAGACACATACCAACAGCGTAGGGTCATATCAATGCCAGACAACTTGCTTGAGTGATCACAGTACTGGTACTCCCTATAGTACGTACTACTATGCCCTAACTTGCTTGACTAGAGTAGTAGTTGAGTAGGACTCTGCTCTACTACTAGCACCGGAGGATTAGTATATTCTAATCTAAAATAGATACAAACTTCAATGCCCGAGCGTGGAACGACTACGAACCGCCATCGGTGCTAACTCCAATCCTCAAACAAATGTTCATTTGGCGACATGTCGATTGCAAATGCCGCGACGCATTCAAGATGCGTGTGTAAGGGTGGCGGTTTTGTCAAATACTATGGCTTAAAAACAGGCCACCGTCGGATGGAAATCTAACGGTTACGTGGGAGTGGCCATGACTGAGCTCGTGGCGAACAATCGCCAGATATCATTACTAAAAAAAGGTTAAATCACCCGGGACTATAACTTGCACCGGCTGACCACTAACAATGATACTAACATAGTTGTAAAATGGTCAAAGACCGTGTCTACGTGGTGTTTGGAATTATATGCAAAAAAATAGCAAGATGCACGTGCATTTCACGGAACATCAAGATGCATTTTTTTACAAAACACCAGTTGTGATTGACCCATGCAGGAGTAATCCCATGTGTAAAAACTAATGATATATCAAGAATTTTATCGGAAACATGGTATCTCGACCATTTCATTGAAAAAATGATATCTCGAGAAAGATGATAGATAAGGTGAGGAGGTGGGCGTGGTGGTGGTGGTGGTCGGATGGGCGGAGGCTCAGGGATGGATGGCGCAGCAGCGCCACCATGCCAGATTGTTCCAGAGACTTCCTTTTTTATTTGCTCAGCAATGAGGTTGTGGGAGATAAGGATGAACGAGGCAAGGCCTTATCTGTAAATGTGGAGAGAGGTGCGGGTATCTTTTGTAAAATTGTCATAGTTTGATTTTTATCCGTCAGATATAGATCGGACGGTCTATACTATAAGATGGCAGGCACACCATCATCACCAATTCGGTTTTTTCTCTACTCCTACTCCTATCTATACTCTTATAAAAAACCGAGTTGGTGATGATGGTGTGCCTGTCATCCTGCAATATGGACCGTCCGATATATATCTGACGGATAGAAAGCAAACTATGACAATTTTGCAAAAAAGATACCCGCACCCCTCTCCACATTTGCAGATACGGACTTCTCTCGTTCATCTTCGTCTCCCACGAGATAAACAGCTCGTATAAATTCATATTGATGTTCCATGCAACTCATGGGCCTCTTGCTAGTATTATTTATACTTATCTCTACTCTTATAAAAAAAAGTTGGTGATGATGGTGTGCCTGCCATCCTGCAATATAGGCCGTCCGATCTATATCTGACGGATAGGAAGGAAACTATGGCAATTTTGCAAAAAGATACCCGCACCCCTCATCACATTTGCAGATAAGGCCTTCCCTCGTTCATCCTTATCTCCCACAAGAAAAACTACTTATATAAATGCATCTTAATGTTCCGTGCAACACACAGGCATCTTGCTAGTACTCCTATAAAAGACTCAGTTGGTGATGATGGTGTGTCTGCCATCCGCCATTTCTGATCATTAGATCTACATCTAACGACTGTGATGTAAGTTGTGGCCTTCTACAACAATTCCCACTTCTCTGCTCCAGTTTACACAAAACACCTTAGTATCTTGAAACCAACCACATTCCTCCCTTACCTCATCAAAACAGCCCAAAGAATATATATGGAGTGAAACATAAGATATTTTTAGTGATATGTATATCAAAACTAAACTGTTTTCTTTCAAATTTGTTAATATGTATTATTCTACTTTGGATCCGTTGCAATGGACGGGCTCATTGCTATAAAGGTTTATCTCTTGAATCGTCCGCAATATATAAAGGTGTACTGGTCCGGGCCGGATCCTTGCAGCGCGATGGCCTGATTTCGAATTCTGTCCTAAACTGTAGCTTTTTATATATTTTTAATATATACTTCTTTCACTACTGTACTGGGAGTGGAACCCACAGAGTACTTAGAATACAAGATTAAGGATGGATTCATTTCTTTCTAACTTTACATTTAATCAGAGCCAGCCCGCAAGTAATGTACCTTTGATCGACAAATGGAACCCATAGAGTACTTAGAATAGAAGATTAAGGATGCAATTAACTTTTTATAGAGGGAGAATCATACACGCAATTAACTCATATGGATTGTACGTGACTCTATTATTCTCCAACGGCAACCGACAAATTTCCTCTCGCGGGCCGAAGTAGGTTTCTCGGTTTGCATGCGGGTTTAACGGAGGGGTTGATGGAGGCGAGGAGGCGTGTGCAGCGGGCGGCGCAGTACTATTCGATTTGACAGCTACCACTAGTATATTATAAAAAACAAGGAAGAGTAGTAGAGATAGAGATAAGAGTAGAGACTAGGGAGGAGCACCATCTACTGCTTCGTGTGCTACTCCTGTGCTCCATTCGGCGGCCGCAACGTCCCCTATAGCCACTCCCTCCTGCGCTCCATTCGGCGAGCGCTGTTGAAATTTGGGGAGCGCACTCTCGCGACTGCTGGCAGCGGCGACTTCACCGACGATGACTTCTTTCTCGACCTCGGCAACCTCTTCCTCAACGACATGGGAGACAACCTCAACGCCAACGGTGCTGCTCCCGTTGCACCGTATGTGTTTTTGTCCTTCCTGTTCAAAGTCGTGGTAGAATTCATGTTTTTAGTGTGTGTCCTAGATTCGATCTATTCATCTACTATGCTAGTCCACATGATTAGTTAAATCTCTATTATAGCCGTCATGATTTATTTTGTGCTTATTCAGACTAAATCTCGTAGTAACTTGCTCATATATTCAACTGGCGCACCATCCCCTACAGCCACTCCCATTTCATGGACGACCTGGTCGATGCCTCCAAGGAGCCCTTCGTCTACTGCTATGAGTGCCCGATGCTGTTTTGGGGCTCGCCGGCGGACCTTGTGCATCACCTCACGCAGCCGTCCGTCTATCACTACTGGCCCTTGGCGGAGAACATTAAGTACGAGATGTACTACCCGTTCACCGTGCCGGAGTCGCTGGAGGATCACCGCCGCCTGCTAGTCTCGAAGGAGGACGGCAGTGTCTTCCTCTTAATCATGGGCACCGGCGAGGGCCGCGCAGGCCGTCGCCCCGTCTCTATAGTGTGCGTCAGGGGCGACGCTGCTGACACTGACACGAGGCCGATGTACAGGTGCATGCTCACTGTTACTACCCCTCCGAGTTACGTGGGCGGCGACACTGGCTACAGGAAGCTGACTAGGACTGTGCCGAGCTAGGACCTTCCCGCCGATGTGGACATGGAAGACGCATGGTATGATTCCCGCCCCCCCCCCCAACATGGTGCACGGGGACTCCAAGGAGGTTCACCTGGACATATGCATTACCAAGTTAAATGTTGATCATTAATTTTCGCTCAATGTAATCCGCTGTCTAACATGTGGAGACTTCCATGCATGATCTTGCTCTATTGGAGTATCGCGCATGAATAAAAGTGTATCCATTTATTATTTAGTCTAGAATCTTCCATGTATGAAATTTTTACTACATAGGTGAAAGACTTATGATGAACCATTTCTTACATCTCCTCTGCCCCCTTCCAAGTCATCCTGATTTAATCCCTCCATCTACGTATATAAGGGCATGGTTAATACTTAATAGTATAGCCAACTGTTGACTATAAGAAAGTGGCATGTCATCTGTAGCCAACATGTATACCAATCGATACTCAAAAACTAATTCTAAAAGATTATTTCTTGCAAAGCACAATAAGTGTTATTTTTTCACAAGTTTTGGATGCAGGTTGAACAGTTGAACGCTTTTGTTTGCAAAAGATACTTTTTATCTATTTCACCCGGATGTTTGTGAGCTCTAGAGATGAAATAATATCCGAAGAAACCTATCGATACCCGTTACACATGAGATGACCCCCACATCCTTTGTCAAAATAAACAACTCCCCGATCAATGCTTCACTTTTCTGTGCAATGCACGG
Source organism: Aegilops longissima (assembly GCA_021605205.1). Lineage (NCBI taxonomy): Eukaryota > Viridiplantae > Streptophyta > Magnoliopsida > Poales > Poaceae > Aegilops > Aegilops longissima. Next base: position 650,696,563 of record CM038677.1, on the reverse strand, counting down.
GCACCTTACTATAGATTAGTACGACCAAAAATTGTGCTAACATTATATATAGTACGATAAATGCTGATGCATGTCACCTAAAATTATATCATTGAAAACTATGTTCAAATACAAATCCAACGATATAGTTTTTGTTGACATGCACTAACATTTTGTCAGTTAAATATTCAGTCAAATTCAATGGGGGACTAATAAACCACGACCGATGTGTTACTAGTGTATAGGGCGGCGTTGCACGCACGTCTCACCCCGCTCGTGGCGCGGCAGTAAAGCCGTCATATCACAAAACCCAACCACTCATAGTAATAAGTGGCCTGGTAAAATAAACGGACAAGCAACCATCACATCCCTCCGTCTTTTTTGCATTTCATCTCTCTGCATTTACTTTCTCTGGTTCATCTCGCACACTCGATCCCTAGTATCCCTAGCTACTACTCCTAGGGCCAGTTCTTTTGGCGGCTTACAAAATAAGCCGTCTCTTCCCCAGCTTTTCCCATAAGACTAGTCACAGTGGAGAGTAACATTCAGGCGCCTCACTCATTTATTTGGGCTTCTAAACTACTACTACCTCCGTCCTGGTTTATAGGTCACCTTTGTAGTTCGTATTTTGACCAAATATTTAGCTAACAAAATGTTAATGTATGTCAAAAAAATTATATCGTTGGATTCGTATTTCAACATAGTTTTCAATGATATATTTTTTGGTAACAAGCATGAACATTTTGTTAGTTCAATCTGTAGTCAAAATTTGACACAATATACAATGGGGACCAATAAACCAGGATGGAGGTAGTACTAGTAGTACCTCCGTCCTGGTTTAGTCGTCACCATTTTAATTTGTGCTAAATTTTGACCAAAGATTTAACTGATAAAATATTTAGTGCATGTGACATATGCACGTACTTACAAAATGTGTAAGGATACACAAGGTTTCCAAACTTTTCCTTTTACATACCTAATTAAAGATGTTAATAATTCCTGAACGTTCGGGATTTATCATTTGCATCCCAAAACTAATCAGATCGCCTTACGAAACTACATTATATTCCTAATAAAAGCCACGACGCTCACAGGAGCTCTTGCGGCGCACCACGAGTGCCCTGGTGCGTGGCCGTTTCCTAGCGCACCGACACAATGCTTCTTCCTCAGCCTCGCAACTCGCGAGGTGCTGATTGTCGGCTTGCCGACGAGCGAGCGTGATCTCACCGGTGTGGTGATCCGGTGCCAACAGGTATTCCTCCTCGCTGGAAGCATGCACCCGGTCCACGTACCGCCCAGTGTAGATGAGGCGCTTGGGCCCGACTGCACTCAGGGCTTTGGCACGGGCGTCCTCCGCCACCCTCACGGCCCTCGCACGAGCCTTCTGCCAAAGAGCCAATTGCCTGACTCTCTCGGACGCGACATAGGCCAGCCAGGCAGCTTGCCCCGCGGCACCTTCTCTTCCTCGGCCTTCTTCTCCGCCTCTATTTTGGCGCGCTCTGCCGGAGGCAAAGCCTCCCACAAGGCGACATCCATTTCTTTCCAAAGCTCCTGAAGGCTGGGGGGCTCGGCGGGTGGCGCGGCGTTCTGCTCGTAGCGGGGAAACGACATGTCCTCTGACACGCGTGCTGGCGAGATTGGGAACACCGAGGCGTCCACCTCAACGCGTCGCGGCGAGGAGCGGAACGCGGACGCGTCCTCCTCGACTAGTGGCGGCGAGGAACGGAACGGCGACACGTTCTCCTCGACTAGTGGCGGCGAGGAACAGAACGGCGACGCGTGACCGTCCGCGCGGTGCAGCAAGGGGCGCCTAGGGCTTGGGAGGGGGATGCCATGGTGGTCGACGTGAGAGGGAGGGGAAGGAGATAACAATGAACGTGAGCGTTCTTCCGAATGCCGTGGGAGGTGCAATATTTATAGTGAGAAATGGCAGACCTACGTAATATATGGACTGAGCTTCACTGACTTAACTGCAGGTCCAGTTGTGTCACTGGCATGTGGGCCAGATGCCTGTTGGGCCCACATGTCAGTGACCCAATACACCTATAGTTAAGTAACTGAAGCAGCTATGTGGGCATATTTGTCGGAGTAAATTACGGGTGAGGGAAGGGTGGAAATATTGCTGGTCACAATGGATTGGACGAGCGCGGGGGAGGAGAGTCATGCATGCAGATTTTTTTCCACACGGGGTGGAGTGGTGGGACTGCTGGAGGGAGAAGGATAGTCAAGCAGGCGTTCAGATTTCAAGGTGCACTAAACTATTGCATGCGATGATTAAGGCTGGCCATAGTGGTGGTAATGTGCTACTCCCTCCTTTCCGGTTTACAGGGCTTAATTTGAAAATCTCTTCAACCAAGGTAGATGACGAATGGTGGAATTAATTCTGTAGTTTGCAAAAGTACTTAATTAGTACTCTCGTTTTTGTCAAAAAATTGTGAAAACTGATGCATTAATTACACCACATGCATAGCATGACCACTCCTATAAAAATCTCAGTTGGTGGTGATGGTATGTCTGCCTCTGGACAACGTGAGCCGTTCGATCTACTTGGAACCAATGGCTGAGATGTGTGTGCATAGAGACATGGCCTTGCCACCGGAGGTACTGCATAGCAGATATTTACCCACCTCTACCGTTGTATAATATACTACACTACTCATTCCAGCCTCATTTCCTTTTTGCTTCATCTCCTTGCATTCTCGCCGGCGGCGGCGAAGGTTCCTGAAGATGGAGTCCAGACTCTAGAAACCACAACAAAAACTATTCCACCGCCTCTATCTTGGTAAGAGTAGGTGAAATTTTTGAATCGAGCCCTTTAAACTAGAAGGGAGGTAGTGGTACTCTAATAGCTAACCTTGTTGTGATGACTAGATAGGACACAACACGCACACGGACGGAGGAACTAGTCTGCATTGTGCATTTAAGTTTTGTCTGAAGTCAATGTACCTCTACTTTGACCAAACTTATAGAAAAATGTACATCAACATTCACAATGTCAAATCAATATTTTTATACTCATTATAAAACATAGTTCTTATACTCATTAAATCAATATTCTAGATATTGATATTTTAAGTATAAGTTTGGTCAAAAACTTTGCAAACGGTTGATGGAAGTAAAAAGGACCAGAGGGAGTATCATGCATGCGGAGTAGGCAAAAAAAATTGCTCATTTATAGCCGGTCGAAGTCTCAAAGGGCGCGACCGCGCGAGGGAGGAGAAGGTCGTGGGAGGCGCGACGGTTGAGGGAATTAAGTGAAGTTACATCCACACGCCGGCATGGCGTGCAAACAGGCAAAAGCTATACCGTTAGGCCTACGATATGGGTCTAGTAGACATGACATCTAGTGGGTCCCGCATAGTACTCGAGAACTCTTTGGGGGCTTGCAGCCGTTTATCCACTGGGCAAGCCCACAACCCCACACCATTCGCACACCCTACTCGTCCCCGTCTTCTACCTTACTATAGTTCGCTCCCAGTCGTCCCGTCCTTTCACATTACACCAGTTCAACTTCTCCTAACCCTCCACCAAAATCCATGGCCTCCCAAATCTCCATGGTCGCCGCTGAGTACCAGGTTAGAGCCATCACCGGCGATGAGTTCATCGTCATCTACACCCGTGGATCCGCGATGGTGAAAGCATGCCTTGCTCGCTTCCTGCGCATGTTCAACGGTTCAAAGGATGAGTGGGCCACTGGGCTTGATGTTGAGTACATCATAGTCCCGGAAAGCGATAAGATTCTAAAGGAGGCTGAGAAGAAGAAGCTCGCCGTGATCTAGGTTTGCGTACATAACGTGTGCTTGCTCTACCACATATGCCATGCCAATGTTGAGTGCCAGGATTTTAAGAACTTCCTCAAGGACGAAAGAGTGAAATTCGTTACTGTAGACTTTAGGAACGACAGGGATGTCCTGGGTCGGATAGGCCTTGTTGTAGGCCAGCCCTTCGATCTCCAGAAGGCAAGCCTGGTGTCCTCCTCTCAGCCTTCAATGCCGACCCTGGCAGCACTCATGATTGACCCTTCGTATGCTAAACTGAATAAACCTCACCACGAGTTTCATCATGCATGGGGGTCGAAGACAATAGATGAAGATCACATCCTGTACGCAGCAATGGATGCCTACCTTTGTTTAAATATCTACAAGGGTTGGATGAAGAAGCAGAACCCAGTGTCCGATTCAAGCAAAGGAGCGGCGGCGAAGAGGAAGAGGAAGAGGGACGAGGACGTGGACTCAGACTCCGAGTAAGGTAGCAGTGTCGTCGCTCATGCTGGTTCTACTACAGTGTCAAGCGGACTAGTTGCTTAGTTTTATTTCAGGGGTGTGTTGTGCTGAGCCCCCAGCAGAACTATGTTTATGTTCTTTCTTGTTATTTGAACTTTATATTCTTTCTCGTTATTTGAACTCTTTAGTACATATAGGAGTACTAGTACTATGTCTTACTACTGTTCTTCTTGCAGTTGGTACTACCGCTCGTATCTTCGTGTTCCTACTGTACTTGATACGTTCGTACTGGTAGTATAATTTGGGTCAGTCGATTTGTGAAAGAAGTTCGACGGAGCGAAGGAAGAAGACGGCAGAGAAGCTACCCCAGTATCTATATTAGGGTGGCAGGGTGCCCATGATCTATCTTATGAGTGTTGGGTGGGGAATGTAGTTCGCCGGAAAATATGGATCGTGCCTGGGGTTAAGCGTATGGCGGGGGTGGGGGGGAGCATGGCGGTGGCAGGCGGCTCAGGGGAGGGCGGGGCAACGGCGGTAGGCAGTTAGGCGTGTGGCGCGCTGAGAAGATGAATAGTGCATCAATTACCGAGGTTGAAGAAGCCCTTATAGCCATCCATGTTGCATCCAACGGCTCACAAGAGTGTAGGATCCACATGGCATTCAAGGTCTTGAAGGTAGATTTCGTGTCCGCACATGGTTTGCAGGCTCGGCGCGGGCGCGACCGGCTTCCACCGCGACAGGCACCATGCGCGCCTCCTTCACGCGGCCGGAGATGACAATGACACGCTAGTTCCTCCTCGCCAGCGTGCTGGAGCACGCGCTCGTCCTCCTCTTCGTACGCAGTGTGCATAGACACGGCTCCACCAGCTGCTCGCATGCTTGGCAGCACGGCGGCATCGCGAGGAGGGACTACAGACGACGTGAGCGGGCGAGCCTTCGGCTTCATGGTACGGGGATGGCGGTGACACGGCGGTGATGGGCGAGAAATGGTTGGCCGGAGCAGGCGGGTGCCGGCATGCGCAACGGCGGCAGCGTCATATTGATGAATGCACGTATGGGAGCTTAGTTTAGTTTTATATAGGGTTGGTCAAACTTAAAAGAATACCGTACTAGTACACGTAAACATTAGACTGAGGCAGTGCTTATATTAGTTACCACAGCCATGATACGGAATCATGTGCAAGCACGTGAACCGTGGCCGCGCGGTCGATCGAACGGTGCGTCACCGTGTCGTGCTCGAAGGACATCCACCGAACCTTTTTGTGTGTGTGAAAACAATCCCCCAAATATTACTCAACTTTTTTTCCTGGAAAAGTTCTTTACGCTACAATATTTCCATATATTTGAATTTAGCTCCAATTTGTGTTTATTTGGATTTGGACGTTTTAGGTGCGCCCTAGTTTTTTTAATACTGATTTTGTGTGTGTGACTGAGAGAGAACGTGTGTATGTGTCTATATGTGTGTTGTGGCGGAAGGGCAATGTGGAGACGGTGCACGTGTGATAGAAACATAGAGAGGTGTGAATGTGCAAATGATCATGCATGAGTGAGACATAGACAGATGTCGTTGTGTATACATGAGAGAACGGACTTCTATTTGCACTTGTGTGTGTGTGAGAGAGAGATAGGAGCATCCGTAACACAACAACCATCTCTCTCGACTCGTCCGTCCCTCGCATGATCGCATGTAACAGATGCATCAACGCACACATTTTGACACCCTCACCCGGCCCCTGCCCACCTCAAGGCCCGCACATCGCTCTCTATCTCGCACGCACAATCTCTTCGTGAAAACCCTATTTAGCATGTAGCTTTCCGTCACATACACAGACATTTCTCTCCATAGGTTTGATTTCTCTCAATACCTCACACACACACACACACACACACACACACACACACAACACACACACACACACACACATACACACACACACCGCACACACACTCCCCCGAGCACACAATTCATCCCCATCCAAGGCTATATGGCGACCACTCTCGCTTGTGCTTCTCTGCACCCCAGCATGCACAACACCTCAACCTTCAAAGAAGTCATCGAGGAGATCGAAGACAGCGACCACACTGCACTAGAGAATGCGGGGCCATTTGGAAGCAGGATGATGTGACGATGGCTGACTGACTCCTCCCCCCTCTCTCCCGCACAAAATTACCAATCCCTCTCTCTCCCACACAAAATTACCAATCCCATGAGATCCTTCCCCTCTCGTCCATGTTTTTCTAGCTCTCTCATCAAACCTGTTGTCTCTTCTCCTTCCATGTCTACAGAATCCGGATGCACACACATCTCACGTATATTACAAGTCTCCATCTATCTCATAGACATAACTTCTTCCTCTCTCTTTCTCTCTCTTTCTCTCTCTATCGTTAGGTTTGTCTCCTACTCTCTTATCCACATACACACAATCTTTACTGCCCTATCTGCTCCATCTTCGCAAGCTCTCTCTACACGTTTCATTCACACATTGGGATGTGTTCAAAATGTTGCTTTTATAATGGATGATGTAGAGTTATGGTTGGTTTTGTTGCATCCTACAAAGTAATAACTATGAAATGCATTAAGATTCTCATTTGATTGGGATTATATGAGTTTGAGCATATTGTGAAGTACTATAGACCTCATATACATCTTCGAATTCCACAATGATTGTAACTATTGAATTGTATAGACCATTACATTCGAAGTCAGTAGCCTAATATATTTATTTCACAATTACAACAAAAGATTAATTCACTATAAACTAAGAAAACAAATCTGTACTCCCTCTATTTTTATTTAAGTCCGCGTATTAGTATTGGTCAAAGTCAAGTTTTGTAAGCTCTCAGAAAGTTTATAACAAAAAAAATTAACATATACAATAACAAATAAATAACATTAGATTTATTATTGACTGTACTTTCACATCATACATATTTGTTATGGTAAATGTTTATATTTTTCTTTAAACTTGGTCAAATTTTAGGAAGTTTGACTTCGGTCAAACCTAATATGCAGTTAATAAAATCAGAGGGGGTACTAGTAGTTACTAGTACTACTCGCTAGTTGCTTAGCCCAATCACCCAACACGCCACACGGGGAGTTCAGTGTCACAAAATTTTGAGGTCGGCGGGAAAATCTCCCGCGACCCTGATTCGAGCAGTGCGAAGTTACCATCATAGCCTTCAGAACAGGTCTACAGATTAAAATTGGTAGGGGCCTATTTTCGTAACTTCAGGTTCACCCTACCCAGCCAACCCCACCCCGGCGCCTAGAGTAGTACACCTTAATACTCCCCATTTTCTATCCCCACACCAAAATAGACTTCTCCACAGCACTGCAGCCTTCGTGCTCCTCCCCTTCTCCATCAACAAGACTCGCCCACCGCAGCGATCTGCCTCGCCGACAACCTCAGACGCCAGACTGGAGCCGGTCCACCGTCGTCGTCAGACACGGAGCCTCTTCCCGACACCGCCTTCCACGGTCTCGGATCTGCTTCCCTGAAGCCGACGCCAAGCGCAGAAGCACCACCGTTGTGGACAATGAACTGACTCCCGTTGCCGACCATGACAGAGGCCGCCGCGACCATCGTTCTCCTCCTTGATTGGTAATGTGTGTATTGAATCACTTAGCAGTACATGTGCAGTTCCAATTTTGTTCATACCTACCCTTCAAATTTCCTGACTGCTATTGTTCCCGTAAAAGTAATTGGTTATAGTAATTGGTTACACCAACATAATATCAGCTTGTAATTGTGCGTCGCTCCTGTATCACGCTGTGCTTGGGTAGGTTCTTCATCTGCAACCAGTAGTGTGTCAAATGATGGAAAGTTTTTTAGAACTAGCAAGATGCCCATGCGTTGCACGGAACATCAAGGGGCATTTGTATGATTAGTTTATCTTGTAGGAGAAAAGGATGAACGAGGGAAGGCCTTATTTGCAAATCTGGAGAGGGGTGTGGGTATCTTTCTGCAAAATTGCCATAGTTTCCTTCCTATCCGTCGGATATAAATCGTACGGCCTATATTGCAGGATGGCAGGCACACTATCATCACCAACTCTGTTTTTTATAAGAAAAAAGTAGAAAAAAAGAGTAGAGAGTAGAGAAGTAGAGATAAATGTTAAATATAAAATAAATATAACAGTAGAGAAGAGAGTAGAGATAAATATAAAATATAAAATAAATATAACAGTAGAGAAGAGAGTAGAGATAGCAGGAACGTTGGGAAAGGATCGCTGCTGCTGGAAAGCGGCGGGCAAGATTGGTTTTGGCGCGGCGTCCGGCGCGCTTTATAAAATCCAATGCGCTCCCACCGCTCTGTGCCTTGCCACCGCTCTCTCCCCGCTCTATGCCTCGCCACGGCTCTCTCCCCGCTCTGCGCCTTGCCACCGCTCTCTCCCCGCTCTGTGCCTTGCCACCGCTCTCTCCCCGCTCTGTGCCTTGCCACCGCTCTCTCCCCGCTCTGCGCCTTGTCACCGCTCTCTCCCTGCTCTTTCTCTCCTCGCTGCCACCGCGTCGCCGGGAAACTTGGGGATACCGTGGCGTCCGCGCGCGCCCCTCCGGCGACTTCTCCGCCGAGATCCGGTTCCGCGGGATGCGCCTCGGCCTCAACAATTTCGACACCGCCAATGAGGCCGCCCGCGCGTACGACGCGGCGGCGTGGCGCCTCCGGTGGCCTCATAGAACATTGAACTTCCCCAACGTGATGACGCGGGAGAGGTCGCAGGGGCTCGCGCCTCTGCCGCGGCTTATCACTGATGAGGATCGTCACAACAACCAGAGGCGGGAGCACCGTCTCGGCATCGCCGAGATGGACGAGGAAGCCTTGGCGCTCTGGCGCCAACGCTTCCCGCAGGACATCATCAACGAGCGCGAGTTCTACGCGCAAAGGAGGGCAGAGAGGGAGAAGAGGAGGGCGGAGCGAGCCGTCTATCGTGAGGACAAGCGTACGCGAAAAGCTGATGCTCAATTCAATATGAGGCTAGGAGCAGCGTCACCCTGGGAATCCGACGATGATCGGTATCTTCACGCCTACATTGAGACGTCGGAGGAGGACATCACCGAGGAGGAGTCGGACGACGAGGAGTTGTTGAACTATCTATTTTTTATCTATCTATGCTATATCTATGTTGAGAACTATCTATGTCTCTACTCTCTACTCTCTATCTCTATCTCTATCTCTACTTCTCGATCTCAGCACTGTAAACGCTTTTTTAAAGCGCCGCACGTTGCGCTTCTGTTGGAGATGCTCTAACATGGCAGACGAGTGCTTTAATGTTGCCCACAAGATGCGTGAGTGTTACTAGTATATTTTTCTTGCCATGTTGAGATTTTAAAGCCACGTGTGCGAACATGCAGAGGAGCAATGAAGACCAAACATGGGATATTGGGGACAACTTCAAGGAGCGTGGCAAGTTAAAGAGGAGCTGCACTGAACCTGTAAAACGAGATTTGGTAAGTAACACCCTTTCAATTACTTTTGTTTAGCCTCGTGTTCTTCGATTTGTATATGTTGTAGTTTCTGTTTCTCTTAGCCTCGTGTTCTTTGATGTGTAATAATAAGAGTCTTAATCGTAGTGCTTTCGTTTTTAGCTTGATGTAGGAAGTGGGTGTTTTCACCTTGTAGTCTGTTTTTATATTTTTCCTTTTGAATTCACTTCTCCGAGTCATGTTTATCTGGCTTCTACTAAATGGATCTAGGTTGCTCTGAGTATTGATCTAAAAAAGAAGTAACTTCATGTCAGGATGTAGTTCCTGCGAGGAGGAAAGTATGGCCAACCTCGAGATCATATTTCCAAAATGAGGTTGGATTACACACAAGGTGCCAGTTCCCTAATGATGCTGGATTAGACATAAGGTGCAAATTCCCAGATGACGTTGTATTACACATAAGCCAGGTGGAGTCGTCAATTGTTCGTGTCCACGTGGCTCTAGTAAAGGCTGAAAGAAAGCATGCAGCAGTCCTTGAGAATGTAGCTGAGTTCCTGAAGAAGCGAAAAGAGCAATCAGATGCTCTCTTCACCCAAGCCAAAGAAGAGATGGATGAAGCCAGAAAGAAGCTAGTAGAGGCAGAGCAGGCTAGGCGTCTCCTGCTATCTAAAACTGTTGTCAATACAAATTTTCCTTCATAATAGCTAGGTTCAAATGTTTATCCAGTGAGCATGCATGTTGTGATGTCCGTGCATCTACTGATGTGGCACAAAATAATTTTTTCGGGTCATGTAATAACAACAATTACTTTCCAAACAATAACAGACGAAGCATTGGACATGGTATAGTTCACGCGCAAGCCCAACATTCCAAGTTCAACTTCCACATCAAACTCATGTTCACAGATATCTGCACATTCATAGATAATGTCCACAACCATGATTCACTTCAAAGCCAAAAAACTGTGAGGAGAGTTATAAATAAAGAAAAACCTCTAGTTCCTACTACTAGCGCGAGCACAACAAGTCAAGAACATGCGTAATTAATTTTATTTTGGTCATTTTTTGACTAATCGCGAATAACTTCTGGAAGTAGGTATAATTTTTAATGCCGGCCGCGGCTGGGGTCCATGATGTTTTGAGCTAAACCGGGCAACACACCGGGTGTCTATGCCGGTGACACGGTTGTCGTAGCATCCGTGGGTTCAGAGCGGCGGCGGCTCCGGTGGTCTACTATTCCTCGATGTCAGCGATGGCCGCAAACGTGTTGGCCACCTCCGCCAGCATGCCGCGGTTCCGCCAACGTTTGCGTCGGATGGCGCGGCCAACCACGGTGCACTGGACGCCGTGGTCCCCCGTATGCCGGCATGCAACAACTGGCCACTCCTCTGCGAGCAGGCTTGGAGCATCGAGTTGATGCACTAGGGGCCAGCTTGGAGCGGCGGCTTGCTCCTCCGCTTGCCCACCTACAGCCTCGCCCATCGTACTGACGACCTGGGCAGGGAGGGAGGTGGGGCAGTGAGTTGCCTGGTTTGTCGGGGCACCCAGCCGGCTTTTATGCCGGAGAACTCGTCTTCCTGCTCATCGGATGCTATGGAGAAAATGGTGCAAGGAGGATATGGGGAGCAACGGTGTGGTGCGGTTCTTGCCAGGTGTCTGGCCTCATTTAAATAGCGAGCGGACGAGAGGAGCCAGCCGACGTTGTGTTCTAAAATGCCAGCTAGCTCACGGAAGTATGTGTTGCCGGCACACGCACGGATTCAATGGAGGCAGGCGGGGCAGTCTGAAGCCGGTTGCATGTGGCGAGGAGGCGTGTTCAACCTGGCCTGCAGCGAGTGGGGCCCTCTTGGCCGGCGCGCCGATTCAATGCCTGCGCTATGAGAGGTTGTGTCCGTGTCAGAGCAATCACTCCCTCCAGTCCTTTTTTGTTTGGGTATAACAAATTCACGGACAAACTTTGACCCAAAATACGATGGGGACTAGTAAACCTGGACGGAGGTAGTAGTTTTTTAATCAAAGAAGGGTTTCCCCTTCCCATTTTCATTACTGAAAACCAACATCTAAACCATAGTATTTGCGCTAGAACTACCAGGTTCAACATCTCGCAACATAAACCCATACAACCATATGCCAAGGAGGTAGTAGTTATGAATTCCATTTTCCCTCGATACCAATCGTTCTAAAAACTACTGAAGTACTTATAACGCGCCCTTGAAAATCAGAACTCTTACCCTACTAAAAATGATATTTTAAACGTGGCTAATTGATCTGTGGCAACTGGCGAGCCACCGCCTCCAGGTCGTTCACCTGTGGTCCCAACCATCAACTCCTATGGATCAAATTATCACGCGGGCTGACTATTCCTACAAAGGTGCGCTCCACCACATACCCGGTACCCGTGCATGCAGCAATCGTGCACCTAGGGTTTTAGGGTTTATCTGTTAACGGTGCCTTTACGTAACTCTCATGCGTGCGTGACAGCGAGAGACCGACTGCATGCGTGCGCCTCTTCTCTTCGTATATGTACTCCACCGTTTGTCCGGTGTCCAAAAAATTATTCAGTAGTAATAACTACTAGCAATGTGCCAATGCGTTGCCATACGATCAAAGTAGATTAATACATATTCACCGATTTGATAGAAAAAAGAGTCTAGTTTTGAAATACGTGTATCACTAAAAATATCTTATGTTTCACTCAAAATATATTCCTTTGGCGGTTTTGATGAGATAAGGGAGGAATGTTGTTGGTTTCAAGATTCGAGAAGTGGTATATCTCTAATTTCTATTCTTACTAGCAAGATGCCCATGCGTTGCACGGAACATCAAGATCTTGTGGGAGAAAAGGATGGACGAGGGAAGGCCTTATCTATAAATGTGGAGAGGAGTGTGGGTAAATTGCCATAGTTTCCTTCCTATCTGTTAGATATAGATCGGAAGACCTATATTGCAGGATGGCAGGTACACCATCATCACTGACTATGCTTTTTATAAGAGTCGAGATAAAAAAACAGAGTTGGAGATGATGGTGTGCTTGCCATCCTGCAATATAGGTCGTCCGATTTATATCTGACGGATAGGAAGGAAACAATGGCAATTTTGCAAAAAGATACCCACACCCCTCTCCACATTTGCAAATAATGCCTTCCCTCGTTCATCCTTTTCTCCCACAAGATAAACTACTCATACAAATGCATCTTGATGTTCCATGCAACGCATGGGCATCTTGCTAGTTGTTGCAAAAAGCCCATGTGTGTGTGTTGTGTGTGTGAGAGAGAGAGGGAGAGAGGAGGAGGACGGAGTGCATGTGTGACAAAGACACAAAGAGTGTCTGTGCAAGAGGGATCAGCTTAAAATGAGGTGATAGTGTGTGTGCACGATCGAGAGGGCGTGTCTCAAGAAGGGACGAAAAATCTACATAGATACAAGGAGCATGAGAGCGACATGTACGCGATAGTGGAATAATGAGTGTGCGGGTGTATAAACCTATCTGGAGGCTAGTCGATCAATGATGTGAGAGGAATACAAGTCGGGGGTGCGAAAGCGAGAGTTTTTTGTGTGTGAGAGAGAAACGATAGTCGGGAAGGGGAGTGGAAGCAGGAGCTGTGTGTGTGTGAGAGAGAGGGGGGGGGAGTTTGTCTGATCGGTAAACAAATGAATTATGTCAATTTATAACTGGGATGGAGACGGAAAGGAGACCACAACAAATGTTGTGTCTGTATGAGAGAGTAATTTTAGTGGTATGAGTCATATCTTGAGACATATAGGGTGTGTGAGAGAACCCCATAGAGAAAGACAAAGTGAAAGACGAGTGAGACTGTGTGTGTGGCGGTGTAAAAGAGAGCTTAGGTACCTAGTGATACCAGAGAACGGTAGAGACGTGAGAGATAATGAAAACCATGTAATGTATAATGATTGGGAGAGTGTGACACTTCTCAAGGGAGACGTCGAGAGACCATGTTTGCAAAGATAGGAGAAACATGAAGTGAGCGTGCGGGTGAGCTGGAGAAAACAGAATGATCGCTACATGAAGGAGCATGCTAGAGAGATGGGCGTGAAAGGAGTCAACATAAAAGGGATTCAAATATTTGAATTCGAGATGATGATACATGTAATTCATACTCGAACCAAAATTGATCTATCATGCATACTCATATGAATTCACGTGCATCTATGTTATTTAATATGTAGATATTACTGATCCATACATTTTAGTAGAACATAATTTGGTTTAAATTTTTTTGAATTCAACCTTATGATTTTGAGATCATTGTATTTGTAAATAGTATTATATACATATAAAGGAGCAGAATTCTTTGTTGTGCTTTTGAAAGTGTATATAAAAAATGATGTATATAGAATTTTATTCCAATCGCAAATGGATTCTACCCGAACAAAAATAGAATACAAATTGGATTCGAATTGAGTTGGCACGGTAAACGTGCACTCTTGCTCTGCAAAAATTTGAACGAAGCGGGGAAAGTCGTAGAAACCGCCCGAAACCAAAATCATGGAGATGCAAATTACTGCCTATCCCTGCCACGCCAAGCCTATCGGCTCGATTTCTATAGGTTTCGATAGGGGTGGGTTTGTAATTTCACTCAAACGTGACATAACCGCCTCTCACCCGGATTCATACATGGTGGGCGCCAAAACACAGTGTCTCCTCGGCCGAAATCGAATCCCTCCCTGATTCTTACACGGTGGGCGCCAAAAAGAAACTCTCGTCGGCAAATATTCGGTGTATGTGAGATTACCGTCCTATCCCCAACCGACTAATATTGCTGTGATGTAGGAAATTTTAAATGGGGGCTAAGTTTGTAAATTTCCTAGCATTTGGGACAAGCGTGCCCTAAAGACATGGTTCCCCCTTCCTCTCTCCCTCCATTTCCCCATTCATAGTCCATGGGCGCCAAAAAAGCCTCTCCACCCTAGCCTCCTTTGTCCACCACCCCATCCACCGCCGTCCTCCTCCACCATGCCGGAGCTGATACCCCGACGCCGTCGTCCATTACAAGAGATTGACCTCTCTCATCCGTGGCTTCGGACCCGGATCCTTGCATCTCGTCCTCTTGCTTCATCCCCGCCATCGTCCACCTTGCCGGTGCCGCTCCTACGACCGTCTCGTCCACCGCTCCCTGCCGCCACCGTCTACCCTCCTAGATCTTCCACGCCGCCGACAGCCATCGCTACCGCAGCACCGTCAAATTCTCAGCAGATGCATACACGGCGCCGCACCAGAGGCGGTACTCTTTCGTATCTGCTCAACTTATTTATCGCAGCAAGAAAATAGATCGGCACTGCTTTACTCTGATTTCTTGTCCATCACTTACTTGCTAGTTGAAAGCAAACATTGGTTACGAAGTTGCCATTGTCCGGTTTGCACCTTCACATCCGCCATGGCACGCTCAACACTATATTCGCAATGCTTATAGTTTTCCCCTTTTATATTCCACACTAGTTAAATGACAATAGACTAAATTTCAAAATTGGGTCAGTCGATTTTTCAGAGCTCGCCGGAGTTCGCCGGTGCGAAGGAAGGGGCTCGTGTGGGGACGGTGGTTGTGGGGGCAGTGGTGGGGCCTCATCAAACGAAGAAAACTCGACGCAGGTGGTGCGGGAGTGGGGGTGGGGTGGCGTAGGAACACATGCGGTGGGGGCGATTCAGGGGAGGGCGGGGGGTCGGGGCCGGTGGTTCGGCCGGTGGCTCGTGCGGTGTTCTGTATGGGAAGAATCAGAGACGAGGAAGAAGGGTTAGGAAACGTAGGATCTACATCCAACTGCCTGAAATGGTCGACTGACCCAAATGACAAAAGTCACGCGACTTGCATGCAGACATGCCTTTATATTCAGTACAATCATCATACCTACTTAGCACTTCTCCTGAATCCATCAAGCTAAACAATGTGCCACTCATAATTCCAAACTTGTTGCTCAAATATGAATCTGATATGATGCTGATATTACTAAAACAGATAACGTTTAATTGGTTAGCTAATGTTCCTACTTTACTTCCGAAAAGCATGTGCACCACATATAGAGAGACAGCAGGGAGTTGCATTCTTAATGTGCTCTGGTTCATCATATGTGGGCACTGCGCAACAAACATTTTATTATCCAAAATCTGCTTGCTCTTGTTTAGCATGTTCCTCTTCCGTTCTTCTTAATAGTACTCTCTCCGTTTTAATACAAGTCTTTGTATAGATTCCACCATCGACTACATATGGAGCAAAATGAGTGAATCTACACTCTAAAATGTATGTGTATACATCTGTATGTGATCCATAGTGGAAATCTCTACAAAGACTTATATTTTGGAACGGAGGGAGTATGATAGTAGTAAATTATGTTCCTTGTAGTGAAGATGAGCAGGGACATTTGCAGTGTAGAGGTCTATACGGTCGGTTGTGATGGACACTTTGAACTCTTTGGACCTCTTTGATTCGTAGGATTTTGTAAACATAGGAATAGGATTTGTAGTGGCCTGCCCACTTGAATCCTATAAGATTAGCAAGGAAATGCAGGAGCTGTGTCGCCTTTGAGAGTTACACTGATATTAACAGTACCACATCTTCAGTTGAAGAGAGCTGGTATCCGAAGCCTTTCTAGCCGTACCGGCAATACTAGCACATATATTCCAGCAAGTTCCACTTTGCTGATTTTACTCCTGATGCTTACGGTTTTCCCATTATATCTACATTATGATCTGTGTAGCTGCTATGTGTCGCACTAGCAGTAGTCCACTCTTGAAGCTAAACAACACACCAATCATAAGTCCAAAGCTTACTTCTTCAAATATGAATTGTGATATGATACTGATATTAGTTAACAGACACACATTTAACTGGTCAGGTAGTGCTCCCACTTTATTTTCCAAATGCATGTGGCCACATATAGAGAGACAACATGGAATTGCATTTCTTTGGGCGCTGTGATTCATCATGAATGGGCAACCAACATTGTATGCAATGCAGCGGAACCTCAAGAATATGCTTCCTCTTTTGTTCTTTAACATGTTCCTCTTTTGTTATTCTGTATTTAGTACATACAGTATGTTCCTTGTCCGGAAGGGGAACAGGGACATCTGCAGTCTACAGCTGATAGAGCTAGCCTGTAATCGATAGGCTTTCAATTAGTAGCGGCAATACAACACCGTATTTTCCAGCCAGTTCCACTTTCTCGATTTATATATCGTTGTTATGGTGTACCCCATTTATGTACACTACGATCTGCCTAGTTGATGTGTGCTCTTGTTATCATGGTTTGGCAATAAACTCTTTATATAGTATATTATGAACCTATCATCTCCCAACTATCCTTGCTTTTGTAACCTATTTTTTGTGTACTTGTGCCAGATTATATTAATGCACGCACCATATTACAACACACATGAGCTCTCTCATCAGAATCCAGTGATAGCACACAAGGGTTTACAGGGGCGCCCCTATATTAGAATATCCTCTACTATTTATCCACAAAGATAATCTCACTACTATTTATGTTTTCAAGGTTCTCAGATATTATACGTAATTACAGTGAATATCAGAATCCACGTATCAGATGAATATTGTGGAACACTGCAACGACTTACAAAATTGGCACCAAGGCATTGAGTGCCATTCTGGATGCAATGAGACTCATACGCTCCCCGCCTGTAGATTCTTGTTCAGAATATGATCCTAATGAATATTCTAACCTCGAGGAGTCAAAGGAAGATGGCCTGTCCTATTCAACCATCAAGGTGCCTGTTCTAATTTGGCAAGGTTTTATTGATTGCGCGTATCTTGTATATGTTGTCTTGCATTTCTTCTACTTTGTTGCACCGCCATCTGCTTAGTTTACTCATCATATATGTCAAGATGCCATGCCCATCCATTATCAATACATATTCCATCTGTCATCATACCATGTTTTTCCACTCAAATGTTGTTCTTGTGCATCAGACATAAAAAAGGAAGAGGGTGATTGCCAAACCTAAAGGAGCACCAGCAAAGTCCTTGAAAAACGTGGTGGTGCGGGAGAAATCAGACAACACCCCACTTATATTGGCTATACAACGAGTGACACAAAACGTAGGACCGACTCCAGTAGACTGTACCCATACTTCACTGGCCACACCACTAGCCCCACCACATAGGACCTGCACTCCAGCAAAAGGTATGCCGATTTCAGTTGCCATAGCACCAGCCGTACCACAGAAAAATCCCACTCCAGCAAAAAGTACAGCAAGTCCACCGGCCGAAGACCTATCCCAACTATAGAGACAACCAATTCCTACAGATTGGAACCCCATTCAAGTTATTCCCAGTTTTAAAGACAATGCTTTCAATGTTGTTAGGGACTACGTGCATATATTCCCATCATATGAAGATTATAGTGAAGACAAACACCATTTTCACACCTTCCTGTCCCACTTACGTGTAAGTGCTATTATTCATGGTGATTATTTTCCAGTTTTCCTGTTTTCTTTCTGGGCCTCTTGCCGTTATGCAGCCTTGCCGGTCGCCCTCTTGACGGGGACCTCTCCGGACAAGGAGGCTCGCCGCACTGGCTCGCTGGAGCCAAAGCACCGAAGAACGCGCTTCCTCCCCTGGACTGGGGGCTTCTCGGGCAGCTCCTCTTCGTCTGTGTCATTGGCCGCCTCCTCGATAGAAGGGCCCCCGGTGGCGGCACCGCTGTGCTCCCTGGTGGACTCCGGCTGCTCGGCAAAGTCTTCTTCGGCCCCGGCCTCGCTTTCCTAGAAGCCAGCGCTGTCGGCCGCCGCGGCAAGAGCTACCTCTTCCACCCTGCTGGCGATGTACGCCACCTCTTCAGCGGTGGTGTCGCGGACGAGCTGCTTTTCCTCACGGACAGGCCTCTCCGACAAGCAGTCAAAGAACTCTTGCACCCGCACCTCATTTGGCTCGACCCAGCCCTGGTCAAGGCCGTGAGCGTTGAACTCCGGCATCATAGTGATGATGGAGGACCGGGCGGAGTTGTTGCACAGGGGGACCATGGCTGCCGGCAACTTGAACGGCTTGTTGGCCTTCTCAGCCTTGCCGACTTTTTCGGCCTTGCCGGGCTTGTCGACCTTGAGCTGGAATAGCTTTGAGCAGAGGGACGCGTACTGCATCACTGTGAAGTTCTGATTCAGGCCGGGGCGCAACCTCATAATATCTGCCGCATTCCGGAACTCCCAAGCCGGCCCCCCTTTGTTATGCAGAGGGGCAATACGGCAGCGGAGGAAATCGTCCCTGATCATCTCCAGGGTGAGCCCAGTAGTCTTGAGGTGGTGGATTCTGGTGATGGCGACTGTGAGCATCTTGTCCTAAGGGTCGAGGTTGCCCCAGTTGCCGCGACAGACCACTTGCGCTTGCCGGGGGGTGCAAAATGGATGCGGCTCCTTCTCCACAATCCAGCACCACTTGTGCCGCCATTCATCCCACTTCTCCTTCTGGGTCCCATTTGGGTACGTCTCCTTGCAACAAGCCCTCAGGATCCAGGTGACACAGCCGAACAGCGCTCCTCCTGGCTGGATGCGGGGGATGAAATAGTGGCGGAAGAGCGTCGTGTTCGGGATCACCCCGGCGAAATTCTCACAGAGGTGGGCAAAGATAGCCATACACGCCATGGCGTTCGGTGTGAAATCCAAAAGATGGAAGCCGAAGGTATACATGAAGTCGATGAAGAAATCCGAGAATGGGAGGCACAGCCCGCAGTAAAGAAAATCAACAAAAAATGGAATCTATCTGGAACTGGCGTGCCTTTGGGTCCAGGGATGACGCGGGTGGCAGGATGCCCCGTCGATTCCCTCCCCCACATGAACTGGTACCGATCCTTGAGCGTGCGCGCATTGAGCCCAGGAGCGAAGATGACGTGCTCCCTCCGCCTCGTCACCAGCTCGTCCTCTGGCACCTCTTCCCCCTCGCTCGCCTTGAGCACTCTCTTGGCTTTGTTTTTGGGTGCCATAGCAGCCGAAGGAGGGCGGGGGAAGTTGTGAGGGTGCGGCGGCGATGGGCAGAGAAGGAGGCTCTGGATTGGGCTCGAGGAAGAAGGAGACGGTGGTTTCCTAGATTGGAATGGGCGAAAGGGGTAAATGAGCAGCGCCCCTGCGGATTCCTCTTTTTATGGGGAAGGCACAGGGCTGCCTCTTTACTGTTCGATGTGAAGGCGTTGGCGCAGGCACAGGCGTGCTGCAACCATTCCACGCATGACCCCCACGCCGGGCACTCAATATAGATCATGGGGAAGCGCCACAGACGAGAAGATTATACCAGTTATACCCTGCCACGCGTATCCGCGCACTGTTTGGGCCTGGCACAACGACGCTTCACACTCGTGTGTGGCCCAGGCCCGGGGGCTCCTGTCGGTGTACTAAAGTTTGGGCCCTTTAGTATCCCATACTTGTGCACGGGCAGTCGTAGCCACACCCACGGCGAGGCACGAAGAGGGCGATCAAGGATAAAAACGAGATACAAGGCAAAGAGACACGGCCAAGCCAGAGAATAGAGGACGAGCTGGACCCCCGGCAAGATCCTTGCCAGGACGGCTTGCGAGACCCCGACAAGATCCTTGTTGGGATGACTTGCGGGGCACTAACAAGAGCATCACCCTTGAGGTTGAGAGCTCTTACACCATAGACAACGTTAAAGCCAAGACCTAGGGGTGCGCGCGTAGTGGCGTGCAGATCTTTGTGAAGGCCAGAAGACGAAGTGCCTGGCAAGATCCTTGTCAAGGACGTCTACGAGGCCTCGGCAAGATCCTTGCCGGGGACATCGGCAAGACCGCAGCAAGGCTCCGCCACCCTATCACCACTCCAGCGCAGTGGCTGGCCTGCCAGCCTAGCAAGCGCTTTTGTGGTGGCATGCAAATCTTCGTGAAGATCCTGCCACCTCTCCAGCGCAGCAGCTGGCGAGCCAACTTGGCACTGCATGCCTCGTCGGCATGGACGCGTGTCAAGACGGAGCTGGGTGGCAACAGACGGGACGGGTTCTACTCCCGTCCCCGATAAAGCTGATGGGCATGTAAGCAACGCATTTAATGTGTTTGTCCTAAGACGCCGATGATAAACATAGGCATTGTAGCTATTTTAGACCTCCTATGTGCCACTTTGGCAGCCCCTTGGACATATAAAAGGAGGCCCACGACGTACTAGAGGAGGATTCGGACTTTTGAACCTCTCAGCCCAGCTTGCATGCAGAGCAGCGAGCTGAAGCTCAAGAACACAGAATATACACTCAAGCAGGACTAGGGTTTTACGCTTCTCAGCGGCCCGAACCTGGGTAAAAATCCGTCGTGTTGATCGTTAGATCTACTCTTTGCTCTACCCCTCTTCCCTGTCAAACCATAGAAGGGATCCACATGATCCCGTAGGTGCTGTCTTACCACCGACAATGAGCATCCACGTCTACCTTACCAACTCGATTTGAATCAAATTTTGAAATATTAGATTGCCACTTCTTTTTTAGATGGAGAGATGACGCTCGGGACTAATGTGTTTTTACATGCTCGTTGCTAACGATTTACTATATGAAAAATAGCTGACCCACTCAAAAACGGGAATCAAACCCAAAATGAAATATCTCGATTCAAAATAGTGAAATAAATCCAAAATTGAACACCTCAATCGAGTAGCATGTTGTACAGTATTATAGTACTCCATGAACATGTTGAAAGTCAAATTAATGAACTTGTTTGACACGCATATCTCCGTTCATGTGTGGATTGCAGACAACATGTTCTCCAATTCAAATATTTGAATGCAAGTTTATATCGAAACATGGTTTATATCAGTCTTTGATGCATAAAACGCGACCTCCCCCTCTCCCGGACTCCTGCTCTCTCTCTCTCTCCCTGACAATCTTCAATTCTATCACACACATCCAAACACAAACCTTGTTGGTCCCTCCCCCCCTCTCTGTGTGTGTGTGTGGGGGGGGGGGGGGGTCTTTCTAGTTCGCATGCACACTCCATGTATATGTCTCTCTCGCACACTATGTATGATTCTCTAGTCCAAGCTAAATATCTTGGGTGCACTCATCATACGCACACAAATTCCCTGACTCGTTGCCCGTAACTCTCTCACGCACCACTCTGCCGTCTCGGAGCTCTTCCCTCTCTCTCTCTCAAACTCTCCATCTCCTTGGGTCACACATACACATGCATATCTCACTCGAACTCGATAGACCCATCTAAAACTCTCTCTCTCTCCCTCGTTCTCTCTCCATCTAACACCCACACACACACACAATCTCACACCTAGCCAAGTATGATGGTCTCTCACTCAATTGTAGGTACACACAGTCCCCCCTATATGTATATGACTAGCTAATTCTTAGTCTCCATCACAAACATGTGCGTGGTCTATCTTGATTTCTCTCGGGGCATCTTTTTATCGCACATGCACCTCGTTCCTCGATCTCCCACCCATATAGTCCCCTCAGGATCTCGAGGGGATCTCTCTATCACAAACACACCCTCTCTCCCTCCCCATGCGTCCATCTTCTCCATGCGTCCCTCTCGTCCTTTGTCCCTTGTTGGCCAGACCACTATTGGACATGTGCTATAGGGGTGTCTCTCTTCGTTGCACACAATAACGCACTAGCTGTTGATGTCGCTTAAAATCTACGTCGGTATTCCCCAAAGAGGAAGGGATGATGCAGCAAAGTGGCGGTAGGTATTTCCCTCAGATATGAAACCAAGGTTATCGAACCAGTAGGAGAACCAAGCAACACAACGTAAACAACCCTTGCACACAAATAACAACACCTCACAAACCGACGTGTTAAAGGGGTTGTCAATCCCTTTCGGGTAACAGCGCCAAAAATTGCTTGTTGACGGGAGAAAGTTGTAATAGATTGAATAAATAGATCGCAAATAAAATAAAGTGCAGCACAATATTTTTGTATTTTTGGTTTAATAGATCTGAATAAAAAGTGCAAATAAAATAGATCGCAAAGCAAATATATGAGAAAGAAGACCCGGGGGCCGTAGATTTCACTAGTGGCTTCTCTCGAGAAAGATAGCAAACGGTGAGTGAACAAATTGTTGCTGGGCAATTGATAGAACCTCAAATAATTATGATGATATGCAGGAAATGATCATTACATAGGCATCACGTCCAAGATTAGTAGACCGACTCCTGCCTGCATCTACTACTATTACTCCACACATCGACCGCTATCCAGCATGCATCTAGTGTATTAAGTTCATGGAAAAACAGAGTAATGCAATAAGAATAATGACATGATGTTGACAAGATCTACTCTGTAGAGATAGACCCCATCGTTTTATCCTTAGTAGCAACGATACATACGCGTCGTTTCCCTTTCTGTCACTGGGATCAAGCACCGTAAGATCGAACCCACTACCAGGCACCTCTTCCCATTGCAAGATAAATAGATCAAGTTGGCCAAACAAAACTTAAATATCACAGAAGAAATACGATGCTATAAGAGATCATGCATATAAGAGATCAAAGAAACTCAAATAACTTTCATGGATATAAAAAGATAGATCTGATCATAAACTCAAAGTTCATCAACCCCAACAAACACACCGCAAAAGATTTACATCATATGGATCTCCAAGAGACCATTGTATTGAGAATTCAGCGAGAGAGAGAAAGCCATCTAGCTACTAACTACGGACCCGAAAGTCTACAAAGAACTACTCACGCATCATCGGAGAGGCACCAATGGAGGTGGTGAACCCCATCCGAGATGGTGTCTAGATTGGATCTGGTGGTTCTCGACTCGGCGGCGGCTGGATGAATATTTCGTCGACTCCCCTAGGGTTTCTGGAATATTGGGGGTATTTATAGAGCAAAGAAGCGGTCCGGGGGGCACCCGAGGAGGGCACAACCCACGAGGGCGCGCCTAGGCCTCCTGGCGCACCCTGGTGGGTTGCCCCCTCCTCGGGATTCCCCTCAGGTGCAATCAAGGCCCAATATCTCCCTTCTGGTCCATAAAAAATCTTCATGAAGTTTCGTGGCATTTGGAGTCCGTTTGATATTGATTTCCTGCGATGTAAAAAACATGGAAAAAACAGCAACTGGCACTTGGCACTATGTCAATAGGTTAGTACCAAAAAATGATATAAAACGACTATAAAATGATTATAAAACATCCAAGATTGGTAATAAAACAGCATGGAACAATCAAAAATTATAGATACGTTGGAGACATATCAGCATCCCCAAGCTTAACTCCTGCTCGTCCTCGAGTAGGTAAGTGATAAAAACAGAATTTTTGATGTGGAGTGTTGTTTATCATGTCATATCATATTCTTTTCTTTGTAGCATGGACATTTGGAATTTTGTGTGATTCAAAGCAATAGTCTAGTTTTGACATAATAATTTAGATACTCAAGCATATCAACAAGCAACCATGTCTTTCAAAATATCAACGCTAAAATAAGTTATCCCTAGCCCATTATGCTCAAGCATTGATCCATTCATGAAACACACTCGAATATTAGCTACACCCAATACTTAAGTATGATCATATTGCCTCTTAGTTGGTGCTTTTGTAAGAGAAGATGGAGACTCAAATTCAAAATAAAAATTGCATAGAGTAAAAGAAAGGCCCTTCACAGAGGGAAGTAGGGATTTGTAGAGGTGCCAGAGCTCAAAGCAAAAAAATTAGAGATAAAAACATTTTGGGAGGTGTATCCATCCCACCAAGAAAAACGACTTAGAGTTCCGAACACTTTCCATGCTAGATATGCCACAGGCGGTTCCCAAACAGAAAATAAAGTTTATTCCTTTTTCCACCATTCTTTAACTTTCCATGGCTAGCCGTATCCACGGGTGCCTTCCATACCAAAACTTTCCAAGGAATTTATTATTTGACAAAATAAAGTAAATTTATTTTCGCATTTCGGGACTGGGCATTCCTAAAACCTTTGCCTTACTCTCGTGCAATGACAAGTGAATAAACACTCATCATGAGAATAGCACATCCAGCATGGAAAATATTAGCCACCCGTTAACGTTCCGCGAGCGAAACAAACACACAAAAGAGAAGTTTATTTTGAAAATTAGAGATGGCACATGCAAATTTGCTTGGAACAACAGAAGAATACCGCATATGGGTAGATATAGTGGACTCATGTGGCAAAACTGGTTTAAAGGATTTTGGATGCACAAGTAGAGGTCATAATTGGTGCAAAATGAAGGCTAGCAAAAAGATTGAGAAGTGACCAACCAAGAAATGAATAATCTCATAAGCAAGCATTAAGCATAATTAACACCGAATAATGCACCACAAGTAGGATATAATTTCATTGCATGACTATTGACTTTCGTACTTGCATAGGGAATCACAAACCTTAACACCAACATTCTTACTAAAGCATAATTACTCATCAATATAACTCACATATCAGATCATCATATCTCAAAACTATTACTGAGAATCAAATTTATTCGTCCAATGATCTTCATGAATTTTTTACTTATCCTTCTTGGATATCTATCACTTTGGGACTAATTTTCATGTGTTGCTTTTCATAAGCTCAAACAAATATAAGTGAAGATCTTGAACATAATTTTCTATTTCTCTCAAAATAATTTAACTGAAGCAAGAGAGAATTTCTTGAAATTTTTACTAACTCTCAAATAAATCTAAGTGAATAAATAGAGCATTTCTTCAAAAACACTAAGCACACCGGTCTCAAAAAGATATAAGTGAAGCACTAGAGCAAGTCCTAGCTCATAAAAGATTTAAGTGAAGCACATAGAGCAATTCTAACAAGTCATGAAATAATTTTGGCTCTCTAAAATAGGTGTGTCCAGCAAGGATTGATGACTTAAAACACAAAATAAAACAAGCGAAGAATCATATCATACAAGACGCTCCAAGAAAAACACATATCATGTGACGAATAAAAATATAGCTTCGAGTAAAATACCGATAGTTGTTAGAAGAAAGAGGGGATGCCACTCAGGGGCATCCCCAAGCTTAGTTGGTTTCTCATTCTTGGATAATAGTTTGGGATTCCGGGGGCATCCCCAAGCTTAGGCTTTTCTATCCTTCTTTCATCCATCGTAAGATAACCCAAAACTTGAAAACTTCAATCACACAAGACTCAACAAAACCTTCGTGAGATCCGTTAGTATAAGAAAGCAAACCACTACTATAAGTACTGTATCAAACCAATTCATATTTTGTGTTTGTATTATATCTACTGTATTCCAACTTTTCTATGGCAAAAACTCATCGAAGAAAACCATAGAGCCATCAAAATAAGAACACAACACAAAGAAAACAGAATCTGTCAAAACAGAACAGTCTGTAGCAATCTGACTTTTGCGAATACTTCTGTAACTCCAAAAATTCTAAAAGACATAGGACAACCAGGGTAATTTGTATATTAATCTTCTGCAAAAAGAATTGGCATTTTATCACGTTCTGGTGATTTTCAACAATTGTTTTCGTGAGCACAAAGTTTCTGTCTTTTTCAGCAAGATCAAACAACTATCACCCAAGAAGATCCTATCGGTCCTACTGTTGGGGAACGTTGCAGAAAATTAAAATTTTTCCTACGGTTTCCCCAAGATCCATCTATGAGTTCATCTAAGCAACGAGTCAAGGGAGTGAGTTTGCATCTACATACCACTTGTAGATCGAAAGGAAGCGCTCAAGGGATGGTGATGATGGAGTCGTACTCGCCGTGATTCAGATCACCGATGACCAAGTGCTGAACGGACAGCACCTCCGCTCAACACACGTATGGTACGGACGACGCCTCCTCCGCCTTGATCCAGCAAGGAGGAAGGAGAGGTTGAGGAAGACAGCTCCAACGGCAGCACGACGGCGTGGTGTTGTTGGTGCAAGAAGATCTCGGCTGTGGCTTCGCCAAGCACGCACGGAGGAGGAGAGGTGTTGGGAGGGAGGGCTGCGCCTTGGCTTTTTTTGTTCAGCCCTCCCTCACCCCTCTATTTATAGGGAAGGGCAGCAATGGCCCCTCTAGATGGGATCTAGAGGGGGCGGCGGCTGTGAGGGGGACTTGACCCCCAAGCCTGGGGGCGCCTCTAGGGTTCCCCCAACCCTAGGCGCATGGGCCCAAGGGGGGCCCAGCCTCCAGGCTGGCTCCTGCCCCACGCAGCCCATGTGGCCCCCGGAGGGGTGGCCTCCCGTGGACCTCGAACCCTTCCGTGGCCCCAGACAATACCGATAAGCCCGAAACCTTCCGTGTCCGTATGACAACTTCCCATATATAAATCTTTACCTCCGGACTATTACGGAACTCCTCGTGACGTCCGGGATCTCATCCGGACTCAACAACATTCGTAATCACATACAAGTCTTCCTAATAACCCTAAGCGCCACCGAACCTTATGTGTAGACCCCACGGGTTCGGGAGACATGCGACATGACCGAGACGGCTCGTGTCAATAACCAACAGCGGATATGGATACCCATGTTGGCTCCTACATGCTCCTCGATGATGTCATCGGATGAACCACGATGTCGAGGATTCAAGCAACCTTGTATACTATTCCCTTTGTCAATCGGTACGTTACAAGCCCGAGACTCGATCGTCGGTATCCTAATACCTCGCTCAATCTCGTTACCGCAAGTCACTTTACTCGATCAGTAATGCATGATCCCGTGACCAAACACTTGGTCACTTTGAGCTCATTATGATGATGCACTACCGAAAGTGGGCCCAGAGATACCTCTCCGTCATATGGAGTGACAAATCCCAGCCTCGATCCGTGTCAACCCAATGACACTTTCGGAGATACCGTAGTGCACCTTTATAGTCACCCGATTACGCCAGACGCTTGGTACACCCAAAGCACTCCTACGGTATCCGGGAGTTACACGATCTCATGGTCTAAGGAAGAGATACTTGACATTGAAAAAGCTCTCGCAAAACGAACTACACGATCTTGTGCTATGCTTAGGATTAGGTCTTGTCCATCACATCATTCTCCTAATGATGTGACCCCGTTATCATTGACATCCAATGTCCATAGTCAGGAAACCATGACTATCTATTGATCAACGAGCTAGTCAACTAGAGGCTCACTAGGGACATATTGTGATCTATTTATTCACACGTGTATTACGATTTCCGGATAATACAATTATAGCATGAATAAAAGACAATTATCACGAACAAGGAGATATAATAATAACCCTTTTATTATTGCCTCTAGGGCATATTTCCAACACCTACTTGGAACAAACACTAATTAAAACACAAAAAACACAATCATACCAGTAGAATAATTGTGCTAACACTCAAGAACAGAAAGCAAAAATAAAATTTATTCATTGGGTTGCCTCCGAACAAGTGCTATAGTTTTACGCCCCTAGCTAGGCATAAGATTTTATCGATGCTCACGTGAAAGATAATTATTGAAAAACAAAGAGAGCATCAATAAACATGTGACTAACACATTTAAGTCTAACATACTTACTATTCATAGGAATTTTATAGGAAAATAAATTATCAAGACAAGAAACATCTAGCATATGCAAGGAAGAAGAAAGAAACAGTAGCAATCTCAACATAACGAGAGGTAATTTAGTAACATGAAAATTTCTACAACCATATTTCCCTCTCTCATAATAATTACATGTGGGATCATATTCAAATTCAACAATATAAATATCACAAATAATATTCTCTTCATGATCCACATGCATGTAAAAGTTGACACTCTTCCAAAATAGTGGGATTATCATCAAATAAAGTCATGACCTCTCCAAGCCCACTTTCATCAAAAATTTCATAAGAATGAACACTCTCCAAATATGTGGGATTATTCTTAGCTAAAGTTGACACTGTTCCAAACCCACTTTTAATATTATCGCAAGCATATTCATCATGAGATTTAAATAAATTTTCAAGATCATAAGAATCATCACCCCGATCATGATCATTGCAACAAGTAGTGGACATAGAAAAATTAGCATCCCCAAGCTTGGGGTTTTGCTTATTAATTGCACAATTGACATTAATAGAATTTATAGTTAAATCATTGCAATCATGCTTTTCCTTCAAGGAGCTATCATGATTCACTTCATAAATTTCTTCATCACAATTTTCGGATTCACGAATGTCAAGCAAAACTTCATAAAGATAATCTAGTGAATTCAATTCATTAGCAATGGGTTCATCATAATTGGATCTCTTGAAAAGATTAGCAAGTGGATGAGGATCCATATCAATTGTTTTTTAGCGAGCGAAGATGCAAGTAAATAGAAGACACGTGGCAACACAAGCAAACATAGCAAACAAGAGATCTGATAAGAAAAAAGCGGACGAAAAAGAGGGCGAATAAAACGGCAGATTTTTGTGAAGTGGGGGAGAGGAAAAGTAGAGGCAAATGGCAAAGTAAATTGTGAGGAGATGAGATTGTGATTAGGAACCTGGTATATGTTGAAGATCCCCCTGGCAACGGCGCTAGAAATTACTTTTGATGTCGCTTGAAGCTACGTCGGTATTTCCCCAAAGAGGAAGGGATGATGCAACACAGCGGCTGTAGGTATTTCCCTCGGATATGAAACCAAGGTTATCGAACCAGTAGGAGAACCAATCAACACAACGTAAACAGCCCCTGCACACAAATAACAACACCTCGCAACCCGACGTGTTAAAGGGGTGGTCAATCCCTTTCGGGTAACGGCGCCAGAAATTGTCTGTTGACGGGAGAAAGTTGTAATACATTGAATAAATAGATCGCAAATAAAATAAAGTGCAACAAATTATTTTTTGTATTTTTGGTTTAATAGATCTGAATAAAAAGTGCAAATAAAATAGATCGCGAAGCAAATATATGAGAAAGAAGACCCGGGGATCGTAGATTTCACTAGTGGCTTCACTCGAGAAAGATAGCAAATGGTGAGTGAACAAATTACTGTTGGGCAATTGATAGAACCTCAAATAATTATGACGATATCCAGGCAATGATCATTACATAGGCATCACGTCCAAGATTAGTAGACCGACTCCTCCTGCATCTAGCACTATTACTCCACACATCGATTGCTATCCAACATGCATCTAGTATATTAAGTTCATGGAAAAATAGAGTAATGCAATAAGAACGATGACATGATGTAGACAAGATCTATCTATGTAGAGATAGACCCCATCGTTTTATCCTTAATAGCAACAATACATACGTGTCGTTTCCCTTTATATCACTGGGATCAAGCACCGTAAGATCGAACCCACTACCGGGCACCTCTTCCCATTGCAAGATAAATAGACCAAGTTGGCCAAACAAAACCCAAATATCACAGAAGAGATACGATGCTATAAGAGATCATGCATATAAGAGATCAAAGAAACTCAAATAACTTTCATGGATATAAAACGATAGATCTGATCATAAACTCAAAGTTCATCAATCCAAACAAACACACCGCAAAAGAGTTACATCATATGGATCTCCAAGAGACCATTGTATTGAGAATTCAGCGAGAGAGAGAAAGCCATCTAGCTACTAACTACGGACCATAAGGTCTACAAAGAACTACTCACGCATCATCGGAGAGGAACCAATGGAGGTGGTGAACCCCATCCGAGACGGTGTCTAGATTGGATCTGGTGGTTCTGGACTCTGCGGCGGCTGGATGAATATTTCGTCAACTCCCCTAGGGTTTCTAGAATATTGGGGTATTTATAGAGCAAAGAGGCGGTCCGGGGGCACCCGAGGTGGGCACAACCCACCAGGGCGCGCCTGGGCCTCCTGGCGCGCCCTGGTGGGTTGTCCCCTCCTCAGGATTCCCCCCAGGTGCAACTAGGGCCCAATATCTCCCTTCTGGTCCATAAAAAATCTCCGTGAAGTTTCGTGGCATTTGGACTCCGTTTGATATTGATTTCCTGCGATGTAAAAAACATGGAAAAAAGAGCAACTCGCACTTGGCACTATCTCAATAGGTTAGTACCAAAGAATGATATAAAATGATTATAAAACATCCAAGATTTATAATAAAACAGCATGGAACAATCAAAAAGTATAGATACGTTGGAGACGTATCAGCTATCTTCGTGTATCTCCTCACCTCGCTTTTCTATCTCGGAGATGCATGCGTGATATGTTTGCATAAGAAATCAACACACACTCTCTCTCTAATTTATCGTTTGTTGTCCCTTTCTCTTTCACACACACACTCTCTTTTTGCACACGCAATCATTCTCCTTCACACGCACTTGATCTCTCTCGACTTAGGCACTCTCTTCGGTCCATAGCATATAGATTTATTGAAAAGTCAAACATCACAAAGTTTGACCATGTACGTGGAGAAAAACATTTACATCTAGAATGACAAACATATATCATTAGATTCATCATGAGATGTACTTTGTATGATATATCTTTGGTATTGTAGATATAAATAATATTTGCGTAAAGCTGGTCAAAGTTTCCAAAGTTCGACTTCTAAAAAAATTATATGCACAACATTAACGAGCGGATGGAATATCTCTTTCCCCCTCTCAGCTATCTGACGCACCACTCAGCCGTATCAGGGCTCCTCTATCTCTCTCAAACTTTATATCTCCCTGGTTCACACATACACATATCTCGCTCGCGCTACATAGACCCATCTAACACTCTTCGTCCTTGTTCTCTCTCTATGTGACACGCACCCCCCTAAGTACCATAATCCCTCACTCCATCATAGGCGCACAGACTCCCCCCTAAGTATGACTATCTCTCACTAGCCATCAGGAACACACGTATTGTCTCCTTCCATCAATACGTCTATCTCGATATCTCTCGGGGTATCTTCTATCACGCACACACCTTGTCACTCGATCTCCCACCCATGTAGTCCCATCACGATCTCCAGGGGATCTCTCTGTCACAAACACACACTCTCTCCTCCCCATGTCTGCATTTTCTCCATACGTCTCTCTCGACCTCTCTCCCTTGTTTGTCAGACCTCTCTTGGCCACGTGCTAGGGGTCTTTCTCTCTCATTTGCAAACAACCACACACTATCTCCTCACCTCGCTTCCACTGTCGAAGATGCATGTGTGATATGTTTGCATAAGACACACACGCTTTTTCTCTACTTTATTGTGTGCCCATGTATCTTTCAGACATGCACACAAACTTTTTTCACTCACTCTTTCTATTTCACACACACTCTCTCTCTAGTTAGGTACTCTCTCACGTCCATAAGCATATGGATGTTTTGAAAAGTCAAACCTCAGAAAAGTTTGACCAGGTATACGCGGAGAAAAACATTTACATCTAGAACGATTATTAGATTCATCACAACATGTACTTACTTCATACTATCATTTATATTTGGTATTGTAGATATAAGTAATTTCTTTATAAACTTGCTCAAAGTTTCAAAAGTTTGACTTCAAAAAAAAATATAGCCACTACATTATCAAACGGAGGGAGTAGCTCTTTCTCTCTCTCTCTCTCTCTCTCTCTCTCTCTCTCTCTCTCTCTCTCTCCCTCTCACTCGGAACTCTATACCGAGGGATTATATGGTCATTGTGTCAGCAGATAGCTCAGATATTGTTTAGTTGATCGCCAACCAGTCCACATGCTGCCTTGTCACCGTGTTCTCTATCTTCGTGTGCTGTCCATGTGGCAGTGGGTGAATATAAGTAAACTAGAGGCCCATCTGACACACGATGAAGTAAACAAAGTTGAAACCATTGGGGGTAGCACCCCGCACGCTAGTAATAGAGGGCACACTTCTTCTGCATGAAGGACGCACTCACGCACACTTCACCACTGCGCGCCAGCATGCACACAAGGACGCACTCGCGCACACCTAGCACACAATACACACCAGCACATGTGTACATCGGCGTCACCGCCATCTGAGATGGACGGCGAGGCAGCCAACAAGCGGAGGCGGCTCGAGCCAAAAACGCATCCGGCGAGCCCAGACTTCATCAACAACCTCCCCGATGACATGCTGCTCGTCATCATCGGCCTCCTCCCCACCAAACCTGCCGAGCGAACCACCCTGCTCTCCCGATGGTGGCGCCCCCTTTGGTGCCGCGTCCCCCTCAACCTCACCATCGACAACTGCATCTGCGACGGGGATTGCAAACGCATGGCTGCAGTCTCCAAGATCCTTTCATCGCACCCTGGCTAGCCAGACGCCTTGACATCCGCATGTTCAGTACCAACTGCAAGGTCCAAGCCAAATTTGATGAGTGGTTCTTATCCCCCGCCCTAGATCAGCTCGATGAGCTCAGGTTTGAAGCTGGACGATGTCGCTCTCTTTCCCCGTCCGCGCTCCGCCTCACGCCAACGCTGCGCCACGCCAGCTTCAGCTCCTGTTATTTTCCCCAGATTAATGTCGTGCCCGCCCTTCTTCTCCCTCAACTCAAGCAGCTCGACCTCTTCGACGTTGGCATCTCGAAGAAGGCCATGGAGTACCTACTCTGCAGTTGTACTGCGCTCGACTACCTTTGTCTTCAGCAAATCCACGGGTTCATTAGCCTCCACATCACCTTGATGAATCTCCGATGGATTTATGTGTCTTGCTGGCCCGCAACAAGACATCAATTGGGAAGAGATCACTCCATTGTTCCACGTTATGGTCATTGAGAATGCGCCTTTCCTTGAGAGATTGCTTGTATCTGATCTAGAAGGTCCAACAAAAATCAGGGTCATTGACGCGCCGAAATTGACAGCGTTGGTGTACTCGTCTGCCAAATTCTCCGAACTCTTTATTGGACCCGTAATCGTTCAAGTACAACACTCATCTTCTTCTCCGTCTTCTTGAAATTCACATTTTTAAATTTCCTCTTGACGTATTTACGACTATCATCCAGAAAATGATTCCCACAAGCTTGACCCAGTCTGTGCGCACAGTGAAGATCTTGGCAATAAAATCTATCGGCCCCAATCTGGATCAAGTTGTTGGATTCCTTACATGCTTTCCATGCACGGAGAAGCTACTCATCGAGGTGAAACTTCTTTCCTATTAGTGAACGCTAAACACAACGTAGCTCAATTTTTTTGCAATTTTCCCAAATTACAATGACAAGTGTAGTGTTCAAAACTACATCTACGCACTGCACCGAAGGAAATGTTTTTAGTATTTTTTCTCACGTGATGACCTGCATCGTTTTTTGTTGTACTACTAGTAGCCTAGGCTAGTCATAGTGGCAAGTAACTTAGACTAGTAACTCTATGGTTACCCTAAGAGCAAGTACTACCTCCATCCTGGTTTACTCTTACTATTTTGTAGTATCAAAATTTGACCATAGAATTAACTGACAAAATTTTAATGCATGTCACTACAAATTATATCATTGGATTCGTATTTGAACATAATTTCAAATGGTATAATTTTTTGTGACATGCATTGGCATTTTCTTAGGTAAATCTATGGTCAAAATTTTACACTAAAAACGAGGTAGTACAAAAGTGGGCTATAACGGCCCTCCAGTATGTAGGCCAAAACACATGCCAAATTCACTTGTGATGCATTTGGCATCGATGCCCCTCCATTGCTCACCTGGTGCCCCAATCTGGATCACCTACTTTGCTCCGGTGCTAAATTAACTCACGCAATGAAAAACACTTGCATGGGAGACGGAGAGGACCGAGGCAATAAAAAAACACTTGTTTGGGAGAGTGAGAGGCTGGTGTAGTTGGTTTGATTGATTTGTTTATACATGTGGGTCTGTGTGCACAGCGGTGCCAATTTTTTTTGATTTGACATCGATGCGTATTATGTGGCATACTTTTGAGAAATATAGTATCAGCCACATAGTGGAAGGCAACAAATGCCCAAGATCTTCACGTGCTCCTAGGTAAATGAGAGGAAAGAGAGAGAGAGAGAGAGAGAGAGAGAGAGAGAGAGAGAGAGAGAGAGAGAGAGAGAGAGAGTGAAAATATATCACTAGCCTTAGAGCCAACCCTATCGTATGAGCGAATGATATTGGTACCTCTTGATGACATGGCAATCTTATACGCCAGCTGCTCTAATATGTTCTCTTCGTTTGCATATAAAAAAGTCACAAAAGTGAAAAATGTTCTACACTATAACAATCTCATCTAATGCCTTGATCTCCATCTTACAAAAAGTGATTTGATCGACTACCGAGGCAGCACATCTGAGATTAAATTGGCCAGGTTCTTTGTTTCAGAGGCAAGTGTGCTCAAGGCAATGAGGTTTGGCATTCTCTGGCGCAACAATGAATGGCGTGCTGATCACCGCAAGCGTCTAAGCCTAAATGACTAAGTCTCCACAGAAGCTGAATTTGTTTTTGAAACATCAAGTCGCCGGAGACTCGAAAATTTATTTTCCCACTACTGACTTGTCAGGGCGGTGGATTTTAGTTTGTACGATAATGTTGCATCCACCTAAAGTAATGAAAGTTCTTACGTAAACTTCCTAATAATTCCCTCTTTGTAGGTGCAGCATTACTCCTAACATTTGTAATATCAGTTTGAAACTTGTAATATTGCCGTGTCATATTCCTGCGTTTTCAAAATCCTGCGAATCAAAAAGGTCTTGAGTTGGTGATGATGGTGTGCCTGCCATCTTTCACGAATAGTCGTCGGATCTAGATCTGACGCATACAAAGCAAACTTCTGTAGTTTTGCAAAAATATGCCCGCACTTGTTCCCTATTTACAAACAACTCCTTGTCTCTCACAATCAGCCTTATCTCCTCCCCACCACATCTAGAAGGTCATAGAACAATCTGGCGCGATGGCTGCTGCCGACGCTGTCCACCCCCAATCTTGGTGTTCCGTGCAATGCACGGGCATCTTACTCGTATAATAAAAGAGTAGAGATACTCGTGGCAACTCACGGGAAATTATGTCGAACACGGATAGTTGTAAGCAGGCTAGCTCTACAGCCATGATGATAGTGACTGCACATGATGAGGCTGACTTTGGTATGCCGAACACAGCGACTACACTCAGGTGTCATCTCCGGCGTAGGGTCTTGTCACTTCACTGTGAGGAGTAATTTGACCAACGGGTAGTACAATACTAGTACTACGTTGGTAGTACTACTACTAGTCAAGCACCACCGTCTAGATTTTGTAGTACTACCACGTCCGTCTGGATTTAGTATTTGACTAGCAATATCTAGTAATGCATGTCACAAAAAATATACTACTCCCTCTGTAAATAAATACATGGAGTATTGTTTTATTCGGTCTTGAACGTAGTTCCCAATGATATTATACACTCTCCCTTCCGGTAGATGGCTCAAATCTGAAGTCTCATCAATCAGACTATTATTGTACTCACCGAGCGCTCAGCTTGGTAAGCTACCAACAAAAAATTGCAATCAAAGACTACTATTGTAATCCCTCCGTACTGGTGCATTAGTCACATTACGAAAACCAAATAATCCCAAAACTTTCAGGCGGGGTGCATTAACTACCCACCTCGTTCCCTGTTTTTGCCATGCAAAAAGAAATCACCCAATAGGAGACGTGGGGTGCATATGCATTCAATGTCTTGAGACTAGTTAGCACAACATTTTTTGGTTACATGCATTAACATTTTATTAGTTAAATCATAGGTCAAAACTTTTCGCAAAATGCAAAGGGGACCAATAAACCAGTAAACATCAAAGTTCTCTCGTTTTGCCCCAACTTGGTCTCGGTGAGATGACTATACTGCACCGGCATGGAGGGAGGGCCGAGGAGTAGATGGCCAACACACACGTGAATGCAACGCAGTCTGCACTTCTTATATAAAGGCTCCCCGCCAGTCCAATCTACGAAATCCTACGCAGCTACGCACCCTAACCAAGGGCAAGAGTAGTCACTCCAATCACAAGATTAGTTCACTAGAAGCTAAACCCATGGAGGCGATGAGCGCGAGCATCAGCCGACTGTGCCAGATGGTCCACGACGCCGGCCTGTGGCCCGACACCGAGGAACGTCTCCAGGTCGTGCTTGAGGCCTCTAGGGAGAAAGACCTCTTGGACGATAGCTTCGTATCCTTGTTCGACGAGGTCCTCGTCGGCTTCCTCGACATGTTCACCGTCGTCAAGAAGCTCGCGGACAACCTTGACGTACGCCTCAAGCCCATGCGCCCAGGCTCTGTGATGCCCGCCACCCTCAACGGCCTCTATGGTGACAACCTCTTCGACGCACTGGTGGTCCTGCGACTGCCTGCCGTCGCGCCAGAGAATGTCCACCTCGAGGTTGCTTACCGCCCAGCGCCTGGCGCAGCAAGACACTATCGACATAATCACCCTGTCTATGCGCAAATCGTCCACAAGGACTACTACGTGCAAGAGGAGGACGATAGGACGATGGCCTTCTTGGACCGCAGGGCAACCTTGGATGGCATTGTTCAAAAGCACGTTGTGCTCGCCGCCAACGTCGCTGCTCCTCACATGTCGGTTGGTGACCCGACGCACTAGGGCGTGAGGATGTAGTTGATGGATCCGTATGTATTAGTAATTATCTTACCTTTCACATCAACTTCATAATTTTCGTACGTACTCCATGCATGAACCGCGCCAGAACCAATCTTCTCATTACTCTAGGGAAAATCGTTATTTCTATCTATCGGTCGCGCCATGGAGCAGAACCAAATTTTACAAGCTATAAGTTCAAATGGAAAAGCATGTCGTGTTTGTGTCGCACCCCCACACAGTTGGTCTGGCACGCCGTTCAAGGGGGAATGTGTGTTGTGTTGCATTTTCACTTACAAGTGGGACCGCAGTTGAGCAAACTGACTACCGGTAAACCCCCACCCCGCCCACCGCACGATGGCTGAGAAAACAGGAGGAGAAGAGATGGTTGTAGCATGGACTCCAAGAAAACTGGTGTCAGATGGGACTCGTATGGGTGGCGTGTGCCGTACTGCTAGACGTGAATGCTAGTTATGGCCCATGCCATCCCACTATATCGAGGTGCTGGTTATGTAGAGCAAACACAATATCTCTCCAGGAGTACGATACACCACTAGTACTACTCACATTGTCGCGAAATTTCCTGGAGTCCGTGCTCAGCCCTCCTCTCTCTCTCTTCTCAGCCAGCCAGCAGACGTGCAGAGCCCATCGTCTATTTGCCACATGCGGTCCCACATGTCAGTGAAAACGCAAGACGACCCACTGAACCTGCACATCTTTCACCTCGACGTGCTCGTGATGAAAAAAAAATCCAATAAAGATCTTCGGTGGCTGCTTTTGGAGTTACTCAAGAGTAAGATTCTATTTACTGTTTAACCCAAGATGCACATCACGTGGCTTCAACTAGCACTCCATTTTCTTGCATGACACGACATGGATGCTGGATGCCCACGTGTCGGCAAAAGGAGGAAGAACTCGGCCAAATCTTCTCTACATTTAGAACGGAGGAGTAGGAAACACGGCAAGCCTTCTGCCTACATCATACTATGTACAAGCCCACCTCACGCAGTCACGCTATCACCATATGCGACACCTAGCTCTAGTTGATCTAACTAGAACTAACTATTGTGCTAGCATACTCCACTATTAGGTTGGTCTCTATGTGATGTGGCAACTTCATATAACTGGATGCTGGCTATACTACTACGGTACTCACACTCCAAGAAGTGACTCGAAAACCATTCATAAATTGCGTTTATGACATGCATATGCAAATGTACCATTCATTACATACAACAAGAAATCAACACAGAACGACAACAAGGAGACATGTTGGATTATAGATTATTTCCAACAAAACATTCTAGTAAATGCTAAAGTTTTCATAACACAAGAAATAACAAGCGAAATGAACTTCAGCTCAACCAATCCTCGGCGTTGGAAACGCTTGCTTTGAACCATTGGTAAGCCTCTGGGAAGGGCCAGCTATTGTCAATATCGAGACCAATGCAGGACTGATCATCCAGGCTGAAGCGGCATATATCAGGACGCATATTGTGATAGCCAGGGTAGGGAACCATAGCAATGTCTGAGGTATAGATATAGTTGCTTGTCATAAACGGTGGTAACGTTGTGGCAACAGTAGCTGGATCGCCTTTCACCATCATTGGATAGTTTTGTCCAAGGAAGAGCGAGTTTTCTCCAAGACTATCAATATTGAACCAGGGAGAAGGTGTTGGCGCTAACACACTAGTATCCATCCCGAATACCCTGCAACAGATGTTGGAATAGGTCCGAAGAGTGCGACCATGGGAGACAACACATGCGTCCTTAGTAGTAACATCGGCAGTGCGCTGTATACACACAGAAGAGGTGATCCATCGGAATAAGTTTCCAGGCGCCACTGAGTATATAGGTCATGTTCGTCCTCATGCTCGTGATCATCACCATCGTCATCTCCCCCTTGGTTATAAAGTTTTTCAAGTATAGGTAGTGGAATGTTCACATGACCTTAGAAACACAAGAAGGTTAATTAGTAAAGGGAAACTAGCTAACCCGCATGCCTGTGGATGAAACAATTATAATTATGGTGGAAGACAAACATCGCGAAACCATAAGGATTCCATGCAAAAACAGTGGCGGCAAACACAAGACGCTCGTATTGAATTGCATCACAGTACTCATCCGTGTACAGAAATTGATTTTTGAGCAATATCCATCGAGGCGTGGAAGTAAGGACGGCAAGAAGCTTGTCAAAGATAGCAACAACTTCATACTTCATGTAATCTCAAGAGCGGTTGGGAACTTGACAAATTGCTATCTTCCGTAGACGATAGTCACCATGATCATATTT
Source organism: Aegilops longissima (assembly GCA_021605205.1). NCBI lineage: Eukaryota > Viridiplantae > Streptophyta > Magnoliopsida > Poales > Poaceae > Aegilops > Aegilops longissima. The sequence continues at coordinate 650,657,323 of CM038677.1, read as the reverse complement.
GAACGTACGTAGATCATCTGTGTGCTCAAGCTTAGGGCACTCTGAGATTTTTGGAAGTGGAATCCGCTGATGAGTGTACACATTCACAAGTTCCCACTCGCTATTGTACCCAATATAAACAACCCAATCTCCATTTGCGCCTGCCCATGACTTGCCCTTTGTGACGCCCTCGATTCAATCGTACACTAATCATGCACGCAAATGTGTATGATCAAGATCAAGGACTCACGGGAAGATATCACAACACAACTCTACAAATAAAATAAGTCATACAAGCATCATAATACAAGCCGGGGCCTCGAGGGCTCGAATACAAGTGCTCGATCATAGACGAAGTCAGCGAAGCAACAATATCTGAGTACGTATATAAGTTAAACAAGTTTGCCTTAAGAAGGCTAGCACAAATCGATACAGACGAAGAGGAGCAGCCTCCGCGGGATCCTCCTAGCTACTCCCGGTCGCCGCCGGGCTGCACGTAGTAGTAGGCACCTCCAGTAGTAGTCGCCATCGACGGTGGCCTCGCCCCGGCTCCATAGTCTGTTGCAGAATCGAGTAGAGGTAGGGGAAAAGGGGAACAAGGCAACCGTGAGTACTCATCCAAAGTACTGCAAGCAAGGAGCTACACTACATATGCATGGATATATGTGTAAAGGCCATATCGGTGGACTGAATGCAGAATGCCGTAATAAGAGGGGATAGTTAGTCTTAACGAAGACTACGCTTCGTCACTGTCTTACAACAGTAGAGGAGGGCAATCAAGTCCTCCAAGTAACATCACATAGCAATAATCCTACCCGCATCCCTCCTCATATCCCCGAGAGAGCGACCACCGGTTGTATCCGCACTTGAAAGGGTGTGTTTTATCAAGTATCCGGTTCTAGTTGTCATAAGCTCAAGGTACAACTCCAAGTCGCCCTGTTATCAAGATCACGGCTATCCGAATAGATTAACTTCCTGCAGGGTGCACCATCTTACCCAAAGACGCTTGATCCCATTTGGTCAACACACTTTCTCGGTCATGCCCGTCATGAAGATCAACACGCCGCAGCCCCACCTAGGCACAACAGAGAGGCCAAAGACGCCGGTCTAAACCTAAGCGCCGCAGGGTCTGGGCCCATCGCCTCGAGCACACCAAGACGTTATGCGGGCGGCCGGAAGCGACTCTAGCCTAGTGGCGCTCAGCCCAATCCGGCGCGCGCTCCGTCGCCGACGTCTCAAGTGCTTCACTGATACAAGACGCCGGATACCCATAACTACTCCCGCGAGATGGTTAGTGCGATAAGCTCAGAGCCAACTCAGATCAAATACCAAGACCTCGTTAAGCGTGTTAAGTAACCGCGAACGCCGAACAGGCCAGGCCCACCTCTCTCCTAGGCAGTCTCAACCTGCCCCGCCGCTCCGCCTCAAAGATCCACTCTGGTGCTCCATCACCACCCGACTTTAGTCTCCACAAGTATCATGTATAAGTATATAGTATATACCCGTGATCACCTCCCGAGTGATCACGCCCGATAGTATAGCACGACATGACGGACAAGAATGTAGGGCCATAGATGAAAGTACTAGCATCCTATACTAAGCATTTAGGATTGCGGTAAAGGTAACAACAAGAGTAACAAGGACAAAGCTATGCAGAAAGATAGGAGTATCTCAAAGCAAGAATATGTTACACTACTCTAATGCAAGCAGGTAGATAAGAGTAGGCGATATCTCGGTGATCAAGGGGGCTTGCCTGGTTGCTCGCAAGAGAGAGGGTCACAACACCAGAGATTTAACCGGCGCAGCAGCGTCGGTCTCAGTAGTCTACCGGAGAGAAGAGGGGAAGAAACAATGAATACCAAGTAAACAGATGCATATCGATGCATGACATGTCAAGAGGCGATGCTAGGCGTGCCCTAACGTGGTATGAGGTGGTATCTGTTAAGGAAACATCCGGAAAGTATTCCGGTGTTTCGTGGTTTTCAGCAGAGGAGCCGAGGTGGAAAGTTGCGGTTCGATAGGTTAGGGTGTGGCGACGAACGGATCTGCGATCCGGATTCGCCTCGCCGCTCGAGCAACTTTCATGTTGAAAATATTTTAACCGAAGTTACGGATTAAAAGATATGATTTTCTAAAGATTTTATTAATTTCTGGAATTTAATTAATTAATTAATTAATCCGAAAATGGAATTATGACGTCAGCATGATGTCATGCTGACGTCAGCAGTCATCAGGGTTGACTTGGTCAACCTGACGTGTGGGTCCCGTTCGTCATACTCTGTTAGTTAATTAACAGTGGTTAATTAGGTTAATTAGTCATTAGATTAATTAATCAGGATTAATTAAATTAATTATTTACTTAATTAATTAATTAATTATATTCATTTTTATTTTTATTAATTATATTTATCTAATTTCATTTTCCTTTCCTTTTATTATAAAACGTCTGGGGGCCCATGTCATAGCGAGTGGGGTGGATCGTCACCCAGTGACCGAGTCAATCAGGCGGCGGGGGGCCCTGCCCACCAACATGGCTGTGCAAGGGTTCGGCGGCCACGCCGGGCGGTCGGCGTTGAGGAGCCCTGGTGGCGTCCATGGCGGAGGGGGCGCCGACTCGCCGGACTTCGTCATTCGTGGCCAAAAGGGCGCGGCGGTATGCTCGAAGCGGGAGGACGGCGGCGTCCATCGGTGGCAAGGGGACGGCGGACTCGGGTTGAACGGCGCCATGAAGCGGAGGAGGGTGGTAGGGTTCGGGATCCCGACGGAATAAGCATGGGTCTGGGGGCTGTGGATGGGGCGAGAGGGAGGCGCGGGGTGCGGCAGGTGCTGCCCGGCGTGGCGGCGACGGGCGCCCTCGGCAAGGCGTGCTCGCCGGGCCGAGGTTCAAGCGAGGAGAAGAGAGCGGGAGGACTGGGCGGAGGCCCAGGCAAGTGGGGGGGGGGGAAGGGGTCCGGTCGAGCGACGGGCGCGAGGGGAGGCTCATGGGGCGGCCGAGCCGCGACGGGAGCGGTGGCGTTCGGGAGGGAGACGAGGGAGAGAGGAGAGCTCACGGGGCGCAGGTCTTTGTAGGGAGTTTTGAGACGGCCGGGGCGACCTGTGAGGAGGAGGGCGGGAGGCGGCCGACGGCGACGCTGGATCCGCGCGGTGGGGTTCGGCGAGGCCTGTGGAGCTCGGGCGCTGGGCGACGGTGGGGGGGGGTCGATCCGGGCGGGCGAGGGGCGTAGGGGGGCGACGTGGCCTGCTCTGGCGGCAGGGACAAAGGCGCCAAGGCCGGAAGGGGGGCGGTGGATTGGTCCCGATCCGATCTGGATCGGGAGGGGAGCGAGGGGGGTGGTGTGCGTGCGCAATGGGGATTAGGGTTCCCACCGACGGGGGTGGATAAGGAGTGGGGGTTGGGCGGGCAGGGGGTTGGCTGGCCGGCTGGGCTGTGGGCTTGGCCTGGGCTTGGGCGAGGGGGTTTTCTCCTCTCCCTTTTGTTTTATTTTGTTTTTCTTATTTTTCCTTTTCTGTTTTAGTTTATTTAAAATACCCAAACACTTTACAAAAATGTTTGCACCCCACCATAATTAACTTGGTAATATTTGACAACCCCCGAACATTTTAGTTTTAAATTTTTGAAACTTTTATTGTTTGCCTATGTTTTCAACTTGAATTTGAACCGGGTTCGAATCAACGTGAGTTTAATCACAGTAACCGAGGTAACGTGGCATCATTAGCAGGGATTACTGTAGCTTAATTATCCGGGTGTTACAAATCTCCTCCACTACAAGAAATCTCGTCCCGAGATTTAGGAGGTAGAAGGAAAGAGTGCGGGTATTCATCTCAAGACGATCCTCGCTCCTGTGTGGCTTCGTCTTCGAGTGATTCGACCATCGGACTTTGAGGAACTTGATCGCTTTCGACGACGCAGCGGCGCTCAGCTTGGTCGAGAATGCGGACCGGATGCTCTTTATAAGAGAGGTCCTGTTGCAATTCGAGCACTTCATGGTCCATCGCTCGGATTGGGTCCTTGAAGCAGCGTCGGAGTTGTGACACGTGGAACACATCGTGAACTCCGAGAAAGGTTCACGGAAGCTCCAGCTTGATATGCCACTTTTCCACGCCTTTCCAGAATAGTGAATGGGCCAATATAGCGAGGAGCTAGCTTGCCCTTGATCCCAAGCGGTGAGCACCCTTCATTGGTGTAACGCGAAGATAGGCCTTTTCGCCAAAGTTGATAGACCATGTCCTTGTGATGACGGTCATAATTACTCTTTTGACGGATCGAGCAGTCTTGAGATTCTCGCGAATAATGCGGACTTGTTCTTCGCATGTTGGATAATATCCGGACCAAGAGTGGACGCTCCCGCTTCGACCAGTTCGAGGGGTTCGCACTTTCGTCCATATAACACTTCAAGGGGGCCATCTTCGAGACTAGCTTGATAGCTATTATTATACGAGAACTCAGCATACGGGAGAGATTCCTCCCATTTCTTGTCAAGGAACGACACAAGCTCAAGCATGTCTTCGAGAATTTGGTTGACACGCTCAACTTGCCCTTGAGATCATGGATGAAACGCAGATCGAAAGATAAATGAGTCCCCATAGCTTCTTGAAAACTTGCCCGTAATCTTGAAGTGAATAAGCTGCCACGGTCCGAACCGATAACCAAAGTGGAATGCCGTGAAGTGAAACAATTTCGACATATAGAGCGTTGCAAGCTGACTAGCGTGATCGCTTTTTGACCGCCGTAAAATGAGCAACTTTAGAAAGCCGGTCAATGACGACAAGAATAGCATCATTACCTTTCGCGATTTGGGAAATCCAAAGGACGAAGTCCATTTCAACATGGTCCCATTTCCACTCCGAATAGAGATAGGTTGCGAGTTCCAAAGAGGCCTTTGATGCTCGCTTTGATACGACGGCAAACGTCACACTCAAAGAACATAGCGAGCAATGTCTTGCTTCATATTAGACCACTGTAATCTCTCGATTTAATGTCTTGATACATCTTTGTACTACCAGGATGGATACATAGAGGCGATCATGAGCTTCTTTCATAACCTTCTCGAGTCATATTCAGGTTTTCCTTCTTACACGGCACCACTAGGCGGCCCTTGAAGTACAAGGCGCCATCATCAAGAATAGTGAAGAATGAGGATTTCCTTCTTTGAGGTCTTGCTTAATCTTGTAGACTTCGAGTCAAATCCCTGCATTGTCTTTATGGTGCCCACGTAGATCGGGTTCAACAGCCGTGGTATAGAGGGAACCAGGAAACAACACGGAGATTCATCTTGCGGAACTCCGGAGGAGGGGGAGCGTGCACCTGAGGAACAATATGGAGGTTCAGCTTTCTAAATTCTTCAACAAGTGGGGCTGAACTTTGTGAACTCAAGGTGGTTGTAGTAAGACTTATGCTCAAGGCATCAGCCATTACATTAGCCTTGCTCGGCGATAGGAAATACCCAAATCAAAGTCTCGCAACAGTCTCCATCCATCTCTCGCCGACGGAGGTTCAGGTCTGGCTGAGTAAACAGACACGCGGACTTTGGTGGTCGGTGAAGATCTCGCAACGACACGAGAAGGTAATGCCGCCAACGCTTTAGCGCATGAATGACAGCAGAAGTTCGAGGTCGTGAACGGGTAGTTCTCTTCGTGAGGGCGCAATTGTCGAGAGGCATAAGCAACCACTTTGCGCTCTTGCATTAGGACACCGCCTAATCCTTGACGAGAAGCGCCGCGATAAATGACGAAGTCCTTCTTAGTATCGGGAGGAGCTAGCATCGGGCAGAAGTCAACTTGTCTTTGAGTGCCCGGAAACTTTCCCGACACTTATCTCGTCCATTGGAATTTGACGCCTTATGCAACAAAGTTAGTCGAGGCTCGGCAATCTTGGAGAAGTTCTCATTTAATCGACGGCAATAGTCAAGTAGACCGAGAAAACTTCCGACTTGCTTAACGCTCTTGGAGGAGTCCAATCGAGAATAGCCTGAACTCTTTCGTGGTTGACGGCAATACCATCCTTAGAGATGACATGCCCAAGATAGGTTACTTCGGAAGCCGTAATTCACACTTGGAGAACTTGGCATAGAGTTGATGTTCTCGTAGCTTTTCCAAAGACAAGACTAAGATGTTCAAGATGTTCTTCTTCATTCTTGAAAAGATCAGATATCATCCAGATAAACCACGATTTAACTTGTCGAGGTAATCCATGAATATATAGTTCATCAAAGCAGAGAAGGTAGCTGGAGCATTGGTTAAGCCGAAGACATGACGGTGTACTCGTATGAACCATAACGAGTCACAAATGCGGTCTTGGGGATATCCTCCTCGCGAACATGGATCTGGTGGTAACCCAACCTCGAGTCGAGTTTCGAGAACACCGACGAACCGCCAGCTTGATCATAAAGATCATTGATCCGAGGAAGAGGATACTTATTCGAATGGTAGCTTGATTTATGGGACGGTAGTCTTGGACCAATCGGTTTGTCCCATCTTTCTTCTTGACAAAGAGAGAAGGGCTCCCCAAGGAGAGCAACTTGGGCTAATGAAACCACTTTGAAGAGATTTGTCGATTTCCTCCTTGAGCTCAAGGAGTTCATGCGCGGCATCTTGTAGGGTCGCTTGGCTATAGGAGTGGTGCCGGTTTCAAGTCGATGACTAATTCGATAGCTCTAGCAGTGGGGAATCCTCGAAGTTCTTCAGAAAAACGCCTTGGAAATCGCAAACGATGTGAATGTTTTCAATACCCTCGAGTGGTGCGGTGTTCAATGCATTCAATGCATAGAGCCTTGCCTCGCATTTTGCACCGATGAGCTTGGTAAGTGACTATTTCATCCAAGGGTGTAGCAGATGGACGGTCTTCGTGGCGCAAACTATGGAAGCAAGATGCGCTTTAACCAATTCATTCCCGTAATGAGGTCAATGCTACAAGACTTCAAAGACGATGGGAGAGACAAGGAATTCCAATCCTTCGATTTCAACGGGACGTGCTGCAAATCATGGAGGTTCGACATTGGCCCGCAGGGTGTGTACTAATAGTGAAGCATTCATGTCTTCACTTTTAATGCCATGCATGAATGCAAAATCTTCAGACATGAATGAATGCGATGCCCTGTATCAAATAAAACGATGCTGGTACTGAATTTACGAGAAGTGTACCCATCACAAGAGCAGGTTGGTCTTGAGCTTCGCTCGATCAACGTGGTTGGCCTGAGCTTGACCATAAGGCTTGGCGGTGTTGTTGCGGGCTGGGTGTTTCCACGGCCACTTTGGAAGGGCCGATTGATTCTGGTTCGTTGCATTCTCTAGCACGGTGCCTCGTTGTCCGCACCAAGCACGAGCCATTATTGGGGGTGGGAACAGAGCTTGGGGTGGTGGAGCTGGAAGCTTTGGCTGCTTAGTTGTAGGCGACGAGGTGCAGCATAGCTCGCCTTTGGAGCAGGTGCATTCGGCTGGTACATACCGTTGGGAATCCATATCTTACGCTTCCTGCGAGGACGGGCCCAAGATGAGCCCGTGTCACGGTTGCGCTGTTAGAGCTCGTATTCCTCGCAGACCAGTTTCGACATTGATAGCTTTGTTCACCAAGGTGGCGAAATCAGCAAAGTCGTGCACTAGAAGTGCGAGCTTGATGTCGCCTGAAGGCCGCCACGGAACTTCTCGTGTTCTGCGGCATCGCTTGCAATATCCTCTTCAAAGATAGCGAGACAAGTCCAAGAACTCTCGCCGATAAGCTTCAACATCTTGTTGCCTTGGGTGAGGTTATGAATTCACGCTTCTTCCGTCCATGACCCTTGAGGGATGAAGCGGCACGAAAGCAGCTTGGAAGTCCGCCAGTGATGAGTGTTCCAATCTGGCAGAGTACGCTGTGGCTGTCCCACCATTGAGCTGCGGGTCCCTTCAGAAGAAGGAAGAAAAGGTAACATAGCTGGCGGGGGCTACATCAGCAGACTCCATCTCATAGGTGATGTCACGGAGCTAGTCATCAAGATCCGCCGGGCTGGGTTGAGCTGCGGTACACGCCGGGTTCAGCGTATGAAATCCGCAGAGTTGTTGCGTTTGGGTGCTGGTTCATTTTGGGGCGAGGAAACCGAGCCATCATGTTTTCCATGAACTGGCGATTCATCTCAAGCTGTTGGATCATACCAGCCATGTACTCAAAGCGGTGGTGGGAAGTTGCCACCACGACCACGACCAGCCGGTCTAACCATCCCGCTAATATATAACAGGGGTAGTTCAGCATTTGAGAAATTAGTCAAAGGACAAGAATTATTCATGATGAAACATGCATAATGGAAGCAAAGACGATAGAACTACTTAGTAGTTGGCATATCTTACAAAAGGAATCATGCATAGAGTTCGATACATAGAGTTCAAGACATAGACTAAGACATCATAGGCGCACATGTGCTCGCTGGGCGAATACATCAAACACTAACAAGCAAGTCTACATCACCCCACGCTGTATCGCGGAGGTAGTCAGAGCCTCGAAAGCTGGTAGTGCGGCAGCGGATAGTCCTCCACGTCGGTGACTGGGGCCGCGGATACTCGGTGCTGAATCCGACGCCCAAGTGGCGTAAGAGGGCAAGCGCGGAGAGTAGCCTCCCACGCCCGCCAACCGACACCCCGGGGCATCACGGTCTGGCTGGGTAGATCGCAGAACGCGCAGCTCTCCGGATCGGACAAAGGGTGCATCAGCGCCGAGCACGGTAAAGGTGCCGACGGGTGATGTACAACTCGTGGCGAAGAGCTCGGTTAGCTCGATCCAGCCCATCAAGATGCGTAACAAAGTTCGATGGTAGAAGGGCTCTCTCGTGACAAAGTGGAGTAGGCAGCAGTGTAGTAACCTCCTCACCAACATCGACGCGATAGCAATGTGCCCAAGGGGAGGTGTCCAACTCGATACTCGCACGAAGACGTGTCGAGCAGCATAAGCAGCATCGTGGACTGCCATATCGATAGTCACTCCAACACCATGTGCGTGTAAAGACAAGAGTGGAGTCATACTCCCGAGAGTAGAGGTGGACGATGGCGCGGCATCGCCCCGGTTATAGTCCTGGTACTCCTCAAAGACGGTGTACTCGTGGTGCCAGCGATAACCCGATAGGTCATCATCTCGCTAGCACCGCAGTGATCCCGAGGCACCAATGGGCCGTGTGTCGCACGACCCGCCTCGTGGGTTCCATCTGAAAACAAAGACGCTTCAAAGGAGTCAAATGACGGTGTGGAAATTGATCAAAATACAATTCCAAGAAACAGCTATGGCTTTATCCAACTTTGGGGTGAATGTGGTCACAGATCCTAGTGTCGCTTAGTAAAATCGCTTAACCCGAGTAGAAGAGAGTTCGAGTCCCGAGTAAAGGTCGAGGAGTAAAAGATCCTAGTACCACCCGATGGCGACGTGGGCCCGTAAGGCACACAGCCAAGTTAGTAAAAGCTTTGCAATGTCTAGACTCGACTTCGCCAAGGAGTGTGGAAGGGGATTCCTACAGCAAAATGGCTCGATACCAACTTGTGACGCCTCGATTCAATCATACACTAATCATGCACGCAAATGTGTACGATCAGGATCAAGGACTCACGGAAGATATCACAACACAACTCTACAAATAAAATAAGTCATACAAGCATCATAATACAAGCCAGGGCCTCGAGGGCTCGAATACAAGTGCTCGATCATAGACGAAGTCGCCAGAAGCAACAATATCCGAGTACGACATAAGTTAAACAAGTTTGCCTTAAGAAGGCTAGCACAAACCGGGATACAGATCGAAGAGGAGCAGGCCTCCCGCTCGGGATCCTCCTAGCTACTACTCGGTCGTCGCCGCCGGGCTGCACGTAGTAGTAGGCACCTCCGCAGTAGTAGTCGCCATCGACGGTGGCCTCGCCCCGGCTCCATAGTCCTGTTGCAGCAATCGAGTAGAGGTAGGGGAAAAGGGGAACAAGGCAACCGTGAGTACTCATCCAAAGTACTGCAAGCAAGGAGCTACACTACATATGCATGGATATATGTGTAAAGGCCATATCATGGACCGAATCGCAGAATGCCGTAATAAGAGGGGATAGCTAGTCTTAACGAAGACTACGCTTCGTCACCGTCTTACAACAGTAGAGGAGGGCAATCAAGTCCTCCAAGTAACATCACATAGCAATAATCCTACCCGCGATCCCTCCTCATATCCCGAGAGAGAGCGACCACCGGTTGTATCCGCACTTGAAAGGGTGTGTTTTATCAAGTATCCGGTTCTAGTTGTCATAAGCTCAAGGTACAACTCCAAGTCGCCCCTGTTATCAAGATCACGGCTATCCGAATAGATTAACTTCCTGCAGGGTGCACCATCTTACCCAAAGACGCTTGATCCCATTTGGCGGACACACTTTCCGGTCATGCCCGCCGCTGAAGATCAACACGCCGCAGCCCCACCTAGGCACAACAGAGAGGCCAAGACGCCGGTCTAAACCTAAGCGCGCAGGGTCTGGGCCCATCGCCTCGAGCACACTCAAGACGCTATGCGGGCGGCGGAAGCGCACCCAGCCTAGTGGCGTTCAGTCCAATCCGCAAGACGCCGCCCGTCACGACGTCCTCAAGTGCTTTGGCTGATACCACACGCCGGATACCCATAACTACTCCCGCGAGATGGTTAGTGCGATAAGCTCAGAGCCAACTCAGATCAAATACCAAGACCTCGTTAAGCGTGTTAAGTAACCGCGAACGCCGAACAGGCCAGGCCCACCTCTCTCCTAGGCGGTCTCAACCTGCCCGCCGCTCGCCTCAAAGATCCAACATGGGTGCTCCATCACCGACCCGACTTTAGTCTCCACAAGTATCATGTATAAGTATATAGATATACCCGTGATCACCTCCCGAGTGATCACGGCCCGATAGTATAGCACGCAGCAGACGGACAAGAATGTAGGGCCACAGATGAAAGTACTAGCATCCTATACTAAGCATTTAGGATTGCGTAAAGGTAACAACAAGAGTAACAAGGACAAAGCTATGCAAAGAAAGATAGGAGTATCCAAAGCAAGAATATGTTACACTACTCTAATGCAAGCAAGGTAGATAAGAGTAGGCGATATCCGTGATCAAGGGGGGGCTTGCCTGGTTGCTCGCAAGAGAGAGGGTCACAACACCGAGACGAACCGGCAGCAGCAGCGTCGGTCTCGTAGTCTCATCGGAGAGAAGAGGGGAAGAAACAATGAATACCAAGTAAACAGATACATATCGATGCATGACATGTCAAGAAGCGATGCTAGGCGTGTTCTAACGTGGTATGAGGTGGTATCTGGTTATGGGAAACATCCGGAAAGTATTCCGGTGTTTCGTGTTTTGAGCAGAGGAGCCGAGGGGAAAGTTGCGGGTTCAATAGGTTAGGGTGTGGCGACGAACGGATCGCGATCCGGATTCGCCTCGCTGCTCGAGCAACTTTCATGTTGAAAATATTTTAACCGAAGTTACGGATTAAAAGATATGATTTTCTAAAGATTTTATTAATTTCGGAATTTAATTAATTAATTAATTAATCCTGCTCATCATACTCATTAGTTAATTAACAAGTGGTTAATTAGGTTAATTAGTCATTAGATTAATTAATCAGGATTAATTAAATTAATTATTTACTTAATTAATTAATTAATTAATTTTATTCATTTTTATTTTTATTAATTATATTTATCTAATTTCATTTTCCTTTTCTTTTTATTATAAAACGTCTGGGGGTGGGGCCCCATGTCATAGGCGTGGGGTGGACTGTCACCAGTGACCGAGTCAATCAGTAGGGGGGGGGGGGCCTGGCCCACCAACTGATGGCTCCAGCGGTTCCCGGCGGCCACGCCGACGGCCGGCGCTGGGGAGCCCGGTGGCGCCCCATGGGCGGAGGGGGGGCCGGACCTCACGGACTTCGTCATTCGGTGGCCAAAAGGGCGCAAGGCGGTGCGTTCGAAGGGAGGACGGCGCGTCCATCGGTGGGAAGGACGGCCGGACTCGGCCGAACGGCGCCATGAGCCATGAGGCGGCGGTAGGGTTCGGATCCCGACGGAGTGTGCACTGGGGCCCGGGGGCAGGATGGGGCGAGAGGGAGGCTGGGGTGCGGCAGGGTGCTCCCGGCGTGGCGGCGACGGGCCCCTCGGCCAAGGCGTGCTCGCCGGGGCCGAGGTTCGGGCGAGGAGAAGAGAGCGGAGGGTCGGGCGGAGGCCCGTGCAAGTGGGGGGGAGGGGTCCGGCCGAGCGACGGGCGCGAGGGGGGGGGTCATGGGCGCGGCCGAGCCGGGCGACGGGAGCGTGGCGTTCGGGAGGGAGACGAGGGAGAGAGAGGAGAGCTCACGGGCGCAGGTCTTTGTAGCGAAGCTCGAGACTCGGGGCGACTGTGAGGAGGAGGGCGGGAGGCGGCCGACGGCGACGCGGATCCGCGAGGTGGGGTTCCATGAGGCCTGTGGAGCTCCGGCTGGGCGACGTGGGGTCGATCCGGCGTGGGCGGCGTAGGGGCAGGGGGGGGCGACTGGTGGCGCCTGTGGCGCAGGGACAAAGGCCGGCGCCTAAGGGGGCGGGTGGTTTGGCCCGATCCGATCTGGATCGGGGGGAAGCGAGTGGGGGGGCGAGTGGTGTGTGGGGGATTAGGGTTCCCACCGACGGGGGTGGATAAGGGAGTGGGGGTTGGGCGGGCTGGGGTTGGCTGGGCGGGCTGGGCAGTGGGCTTGGCCTGGGTTGGGCAAGGGGGTTTTCTCCTTCTCCCCTTTTGTTTTATTTTGTTTTTCTTATTTTTCCTTTTCTGTTTTAGTTTATTTAAAATACCCAAACACTTTACAAAAATGTTTGCACCCCACCATAATTAACTTGGTAATATTTGACAACCCCCGAACATTTTAGTTTTAAATTTTTGAAACTTTTATTGTTTGCCTATGTTTTCAACTTGAATTTGAACCGGGTTCGAATCAACGTGAGTTTAATCACAGTAACCGAGGTAACGTGGCATCATTAGCAGGGACTACTGTAGCTTAATTATCCGGGTGTTACACCCTTAAGCGATGGCATCTTAACATCACACGTATCATTATCAAGCGGCATCAACTTGCACAAGGCGAGGCTTCCGTCGTCATGCAAGGCCAAATGAAAGGTGGTCATGGCGAAGAAGATAGGGGAGGTCAAACCGCTCCTGGACCCTTGGGTTCTTTGTAATGATATTATTAGTTGAGTCGAGAATGGTCTTGAATGAACCTGCCATGCTAGCCAAGGTGATGACGCCGCACCGATCAGTGAGTTCCTCCACCAAGTCATCTTTCAGATCGGGGCAAGAATAACGGGGTTGTTTCCGGCCTATTCCCTCCATGGAGAAGATGATCGAACAATGGCAGAAGGAAGGGTGAAGGAAAATGGAGGAGGGAGGTGCTATGTCCTGAGCTTGCGTTGGTTTTCCTTGAAGAAAAAACGGTGATACAGCAAAGTAGCGTAAGTATTTCCCTCAGTTTTTGAGAACCAAGGTATCAATCCAGTAGGAGGCTCCTCAAAAGTCCCACGCACCTACACAAACAAACAAAGAACTCGCAACAAACGCAATAAAGGGGTTGTCAATCCCTTCACGGCCACTTGCGAAAGTGAGATCTGATAGAGATAGTATGATAAGATAAATATATTTTTGGTATTTTATAATATAGATACAAAAAGTAAAGATGCAAATAAAAGTAGATAGAAAGCAAATATGATAAGAGATAGACCCGGGGGCCATAGGTTTCACTAGAGGCTTCTCTCAAGATAGCATAAGTATTACGGTGGGTGAACAAATTACTATCGAGCAATTGATAGAAACGTGAATAATTATGAGATTATCTAGGCATGATCATGTATATAGGCATAACGTCCGCAACAAGTAGACCAACTCCTGCCTGCATATACTAATATTACTCCGCACATCAACCGACTCCTGCCTGCATCTAAGTATTAAGTTCATAAGAGCAGAGTAACGCCTTAAGCAAGATGACATGATTTAGAGGGATAAACTCATGCAATATGATATAAACCCCATCTTTTTATCCTCAATGGCAACAATACAATACGTGCCTTGCAACCCTTTATGTCACTAGGTAAGGACACCGCAAGATTGAACCCAAAGCTAAGCACTTCTCCCATGGCAAGAAAGATCAATCTAGTAGGCCAAACCAAACTGATAATTCGAAGAGACTTGCAAAGATAACTCAATCATACATAAAAGAATTCAGAGTATATTCAAATATTATTCATAGATAAACTTGATCATAAACCCACAATTCATCGGATCTCGACAAACACACCACAAAAAGAGTTTACATCGAATAGATCTCCACAAGAGAGGGGTAGAACATTGTATTGAGATCCAAAAAGAGAGAAGAAGCCATCTAGATAATAACTATGGACCCAAAGGTCTGTGGTAAACTACTCACAACTCATCGGAGGGTCTACGGTGTTGATGTAGAAGCCCTTCGTGGTCGATTCCCCCTCCGGCAAAGTGCCGGCGAAGGATCCAAGATGGGATCTCGCGGACACAGAAGGTTACGGCCGTGGAAATTGTGTTTCGTTGGCTCCCTGGATGTTTTCGGGGTACGTAGGCTTATATAGGAGGAAGAAGTACGTCGGTGGCCACCCGAGGGGCCCATGAGATAGGGGGCGCGCCCTGTAGGGGGGCGCCCTACCCTCTCGTGGACGCTTCGGCTGCTTCTTGACTTGCACTCAAAGTCCTCTGGATCACATTCGTTCCAAAAATCAAGCTCCCGAAGGTTTTATTCCGTTTGGACTCAGTTTGATATTCCTTTTCTTCGAAATACATAAAAATAGGCAAAAAAAAATAGCAATGCGGGCTGGGCCTCCGGTTAGTAGGTTAGTCCCAAAAATGATATAAATGTGTAAAATAAAGCCCATAAACATCGAAAAGGGGTAATATAATAGCATGGAACAATAAAAAATTATAGATATGTTGGAGACGTATCAAGCATCCCCAAGCTTAATTCCCGCTCGTCCTCGAGTAGGTAAATGATAAAAACAGAATTTTTGATGTGGAATGCTACCTAGCATAATTCTCAATGTAATTTTTCTTTATTGTGGCATGAATGTTCAGATCCAAATGATTCAAAATAGAAGTTCATATTGATAAAAGAAATAGTAACACTTCAAGCATACTAATCAAAGTAATCATGCCTTCTTAAAATAGCATGGCAAAAGAAAGTTCATCCCTACAAAATCATATAGTTAGGCTATGCTTCATTTTCGTCACACAAAGATGTTCCCAACTTCTATACCCCCGATGACAAGCCAAGCAATTGTTTCATACTTAAATAATCTCAAACTTTTTCAACCTTCACGCAATACATGAGCGTGAGCCATGGATATAGCACTATGGGTGGAATAGAATATGATGATGGGGATTGTGTGGAGAAGACAAAAAAAGATAAAGTCTCACATTGACGAGGATAATCAACGGGCTATGGAGATGCCCATCAATTGATGTCAACATGAGGAGTAGGGATTGCCATGCAACGGATGCACTAGAGCTATAAATGAATGCTCAACAAAACAAAACTAGTGGGTGTGCATCCAACTTGCTTGCTCACGAAGACCTAGGGCATTTGAGGAAGCCCATTGTAGGAATATACAAGCCAAGTTCTATAATGAAAAATTCCCACTAGTATAAAAAAGAAAACTTAAGAGACTCACTATATGAAAAACATGGTGCTACTTTGAAGCACAATATACGAGACTCACTACATGAAAAACAAGGTGCTACTTTGAAGCACAAGTGTGGAAAAAGAGATAGTAACATTGCCCTTTTTATTTATTTTCTTTTTTTTTTCTTTTTTTCTTTTTTCTTTTTTTCTTTTCTTTGGCCTTCCTTTTTTTCTTTTCTTTTTGGCCTTTCTTTTCTTTTCTTTTCTTTTTTGGCAATGTTGTAATAACGATGATCATCACACTTTCATTGATTACAACATATGAAAACTTGAAACTAGAACAAGATATGACTCTATATGAATGCCTCCGGCGGTGCACCGGGATGGTGCAATGAATAAAGAGTGACATATATTAAAATTAATGCATGGTGGCTTTGCCACAAATACGATGTCAACTACATGATCATGCAATGGCAATATGACAAAAGTAAAGTATGTCATGATGATGATGAACGGAACGGTGGAAAGTTGCATAGCAATATATCTCGGAATGGCTATGGAAATGCCATAATAGGTAGGTATGGTGGCTGTTTTGAGGAAGATATAAGGAGGTTTATGTGTGATAGAGCGATCGTATCACAGGGTTTGATGCACCATGAGTTTGCACCAACTCTCAAGGTGAGAAAGGGCAATGCACGGTACCGAACAGGCTAGCAATGGCGGAAAGGTAAAAGTGTGTATAATCCATGGACTCAACATTAGTCAAAAGAACTCATATACTTATTGCAAAAATTTAGAAGTCATCAAAAATAAAGCACTACGCGCATGCTCCTAGGGGGATAGATTGGTAGGAAAAGACCATCGCTCGTCCCCGACCGCCACTCATAAGGATGCACAAGCTAGGTACACTTCATGTTTCAAATTTGTTACACAACTTTAACCATACGTGCATGCTACGGGACTTGCTAACTTCAACACAAGCATTCTTTAAATTCATAATCACACAACTAGCATGACTTTAATACCACTACCTCCATATCTCAAAACAATTATCAAGTATCAAATTGATCATAGCATCCAATTCACTTTCTATGATAGTTTTTATTATACCCAACTTGGATGCCTACCATTCTAGGACCAATTTTATAACCATAGCAAATACCATGCTGTTCTAAAAGACTCTCAAAATAATATAAATGAAGCATGAGAGACTAGAAATTTCTACAAAAATAAGCCACCGCCGTGCTCTAAAAGATATAAGTGAAGCACTAGAGCAAAAATTATCAAGCTCAAAAGATATAAGTGAAGCACATAGAGTATTCTAGCAAATTCTAATCAAGTGGGCTTCTCCCAAAAGGTGTGTAAAGCAAGGATGATTGTGGTAAACTAAAAAGCAAAGACTAAAATAATACACGACGCTCCAAGCAAAACGCATATCATGTGGCGAATAAAAATATAGCTCCATGTAAAGTTACCAATGAACGAAGACGAAAGAGGGGATGCCTTCCGGGGCATCCCCAAGCTTAGGCTTTTGGCTATTCTTGAATATCTTGGGGTGCCATGGGCATCCCCAAGCTTAGGATATTGCCACTCCTTATTCCATATTTTATAAAAGCTTTACCCAAAACTTGAAAACTTCACAACACAAAACTCAACAGGAAATCTTATAAGCTCCGTTAGTGAAAGAAAACAAAACCACCACATAAGGTACTGTAATGAACTCGTTATTTATTTATTTTGGTGTTAAACCTACTGTAATCCAACCTCTCTATGGTTTATAAACAATTTTACTAGCCATAGATCCATCGAAATAAGCAAACAATGCACGAAAAACAGAATCTGTCAAAAACAGAACAGTCTGTAGCAATCTGTAGCTAACACAAACTTCTGGAACTCCAAAAATCGTACTAAAATAGGAAGTCCTGGAAATTTTGTTTATTGATCTGCTGCAATTAGAATCAGTAATTTATCACCTTTTGGTGAATTTAAACAATTCTTTTCGTGAACAGAAAGTTTCTGGAATTTTCAGCAAGATCAAATCAACTATCATCATAGGTTATCCTATAGGTTCTACTTGGCACAAACACTAACTAAAAGATAAAAATACATCTAAACAGAAGGTAGATGCAAGATTTATTACTAAACAGGAACAAAAGCAAAAAACACAAATAAAATTGGGTTGCCTCCCAACTAGCGCTATCGTTTAACGCCCCTAGCTAGGCATAAAAGCGAAGATAGATCTAAGTAGTGCCATCTTTGGCACTAAATTCGTAAGTAGCTCGCACGATAGATTCGTAAGGTAATTTGACTTTCTTTCTTGTAAAGTGATCCATGCCTTTCTTTAATGGAAATTGGAATCTAATATTCCCTTCCTTCATATCAATAATCGCGCCAATCGTTCTAAGGAAAGGTCTACCAAGAATAATAGGGCAAGAAAGATTGCAATCTATATCAAGAACGATAAAATCTACGGGCACCAAATTTCTATTTGCAACAATGAGAACATCATTGATCCTTCCCATTGGCTTTTTAATGGTGGAATCCCCAATGTGCAAATTTAAAGAGCAATCATCAAGATCATGGAAACCTAGAATATCACATAAAGTTTTCGGAATCGTGGAAACACTAGCACCCAAATCACACAAAGAAAAACACTCATGATCTTTAATTCTATTCTTTACAGTAGGTTCCCACTCATCATTAAGTTTTCTAGGTATAGAAACTTCCAAATTAAGTTTTTCATCATAAGATTGCATCAAGGCATCAACAATATGTTTGGTAAAAGCTTTATTTTGACTATAAGCATGAGGAGAATTAACAATGGATTGCAACAAGGAAATACAACCTTCTAAAGAACAATTATCATAATAAAATTCCTTGAAATCCGAGATGGTGGGTTCAATACTATTTAAAGTCGTGACCTCTCCAATTCCACTTTTACCAAATTTAGCATCAAGATCTAAAAACTCCGAATTCTTGGGACGCCTTCTAGTTAAAGTTGACTCATCATCAGTCCCATAATTATCAAGATTCATATTGCAAAACATAGATCTAATAGGATACGCATCAATATCTTTAAGGTCTTCATCATTATTTTCATGGAAACTAGAAGAACACGCCTTTACAAAGCAATCTTTCTTAGCACGCAATCTAGCGGTTCTTTCCTTGCACTCATCAATGGAAATTCTCATTGCCTTGAGAGACTCATTGATATCATGCTTAGGAGGAGAAGATCTAAGTTTAAGAGAATCAACATCAAGCGTAAGTCTATCAACGTTCCTAGCCAAATCATCAACTTTGAGCAATTTTACTTCAAGCAAAGCATTAAAATTCTTTTGAGAGATCATAAATTCTTTCACACTATTTTCAAAATCAGAGGGAATTTTATTAAAATTACCATAAGAATTATTGTAAGAATTTCCATAATTATTAGAGGAATTACTAGGGAACGGTCTAGCATTAAAGTTTCCTCTATAAGCATTGTTTCCAAAACTATTCCTACCAACAATATTTACATCCATAGATTCATTATTATTCTCAATCAAAGTAGACAAAGGCATATCATTGGGATCAAGAGGAGTATTTTTAGTAGCAAATAATTTCATAAGTTCATCCATCTTTCCACTCAAAACATTGATTTCTTCTATAGCATGCACTTTTTTACTAGAAGATCTTTCGGTGTGCCATTGAGAATAATTAGCCATAATATTATCAAGAAGTTTTGTAGCATCTCCTAAAGTGACTTCCATAAACGTGCCTCCCGCGGCCGAATCTAAAAGATTTCTAGAAGCAAAGTTCAAACCGGCATAAAAATTTTGTATGATCATCCATAAATTCAAACCATGAGTAGGGCAATTGCGAATCATCAATTTCATTCTTTCCCAAGATTGGGCAACATGCTCATGATCAAGTTGTTTAAAATTCATAATATCGTTCCTAAGAGTGATAATCTTAGCGGGAGGAAAATACTTAGAGATAAAAGCATCTTTGCACTTATTCCAAGAATCAATACTATTTTTAGGCAAAGACGAAAACCAAACTTTAGCACGATCTCTAAGTGAAAACGGAAATAACTTCAATTTAACAATATTGTTATCCGTATCTTTCTTATTTTGCATATCGCACAAATCAACAAAGTTGTTTAGATGAGTAGCGGCATCTTCACTAGGAAGGCCGGTGAATTGATCTTTCATAACAAGATTCAGCAAAGCAGTATTGATTTCACAAGACTCAACATCATTAAGAGGAGCAATCGGAGTACTAAGGAAATCATTATTATTGGTATTCGAGAAATCACACAATTTGGTATTATCTTGCGCCATGGCAACAAGTAATCCAACACACAAGCAAACAGAAAAAGGCAAGCGAAAAAGAGAGGAGGAAATTGGGAAAAAGAGGGCGAATAAAACGGCAAGGGTGAAGTGGGGGCGAGGAAAACGAGAGGCAAATGGCAAATAATGTAAAGGCGAGGGAGATGAGTTTGTGATGGGTACTTGGTATGTCTTGACTTGAGCAAAGACCTCCCCGGCAACGGCGCCAGAAATCGCACGTTGGCGGGAGGTCGAATCTTGACTTGACTTGGTGGAAGCCTCCCCGGCAACGGCGCCAGAAATCACACATTGGCGGGAGGTCGAATCTTGACTTGACTTGGTGGAAGCCTCCCCGGCAACGGCGCCAGAAATCCTTCTTGCCACGTCTTGAGCTTGCGTTGGTTTTCCTTGAAGAGGAAAGGGTGATGCAGCAAAGTAGCGTAAGTATTTCCCTCAGTTTTTGAGAACCAAGGTATCAATCCGAAGAGGAGGCTCCTCAAAAGTCCCACGCACCTACACAAACAAACAAAGAACTCGCAACCAACGCAATAAAGGGGTTGTCAATCCTTCACGGCCACTTCATGAAAGTGAGATCTGATAGAGATAGTATGATAAGATAAATATATTTTTGGTATTTTATAATATAGATGCAAAAAGTAAAGATGCAAATAAAAGTTGATTGAAAGCAAATATGATAAGAGATAGACCCAGGGGCCATAGGTTTCACTAGAGGCTTCTCTCAAGATAGCATAAGTATTACGGTGGGTGAACAAATTACTGTCGAGCAATTGATAGAAAAGCGAATAATTATGAGATTCTCTAGGCATGATCATGTATATAGGGATCACGTCCGCAACAAGTAGACCGACTCCTGCCTGCATCGACCGACTCCTGCCTGCATCTAGAGTATTAAGTTCATAAGAATAGAGTAACGCCTTAAGCAAGATGACATGATGTAGAGGGATAAACTCATGCAATATGATATAAACCCCATCTTTTTATCATCAATGGAAACAATACAATACGTGCCTTGCAACCCTTTCTGTCACTGGGTAAGGACACCGCAAGATTGAACCCAAAGCTAAGCACTTCTCCCATGGCAAGAAAAATCAGTCTGGTAGGCCAAACCAAACTGATAATTCGAAGAGACTTGCAAAGATAACTCACTCATACATAAAATAATTCAGAGAAGATTCAAATATTATTCATAGATAAACTTGATCATAAACCCACAATTCATCGGATCTCGACAAACACACCGCAAAAAGAGTTTACATCGAATAGATCTCCACAAGAGAGGGGGAGAACATTGTATTGAGATCCAAAAAGAGAGAACAAGCCATCTAGCTAATAACTATGGACCCGAAGGTCTGTGGTAAACTACTCACAACTCATCGGAGGGGCTATGGTGTTGATGTAGAAGCCCTCCGTGGTCGATTCCCCCCAGAGAGCGCCGTGAAGGCTCCAAGATGGGATCTCGCGAATCTGAAGGTTACGGCGGTGGAAATTGTGTTTCGTTGGCTCCTGGATGTTTTGAGGGCGTGAGGCTTATATAGGAGGAAGAAGTACGTCGGTGGTCGCCGAGGGGCCCACGAGACAGGCGTGCCTCAGGGGGGCGCCCTACCTCTCGTGGCCGCTTGGCTGCTTCTTGACTTGCACTCCAAGTCCTTTGGATCATGTTCGTTCCAAAAATCACGCCCCCGAAGGTTTCATTCCGTTTGGACTCCGTTTGATATTCCTTTTCTTCGAAATACTGAAATAGGCAAAAAACAGCAATACAGCCTGGGCCTCCGGTTAGTAGGTTAGTCCCAAAAATGATATAAATGTGTAAAATAAAGCCCATAAACATCCAAAAGGGGTAATATAATAGCATTGAACGATCAAAAATTATAGATACATTGGAGACATATCAGGAGGAAGAGCGTGTGACAACAGTTCCAAATCGAGATGGAAAGGCGAAGAGGCGGTGAACGGTTGCCACTGTACAGGAAGACGCGCTCTGGCCTACATAGATGTCCATTCGGAAATTGTACAAAAGGACTCGCCGTCGTCTCACTGACATATTGGAATGGGACCGCATGTCAACGAAACATGGTGTGTCATTTCTCGTGCAAAATGCGATCTGGCCGCGTTGGCCCGAGGTGCCGCATTATTTCTCGACTTTATTTTTTAATGGTGTGCCGTTCAGTTTTGAAGCACGACAAACTGGTATTGTATGCAGAAAAAATATAAAGTACTCTACCACTACTCCACCTCAAGTACTAGTATCAAAAAAGATATATAGGCTGGACCTTCAGTGCTTGCTTACTAAGGGCTGCCCACTTACTTCTCACACTATCACCCTCTCTTCATATCTAAAAAAGACGGCCTCTCTCTTCCTCCTCACCAGTGGTCACAGATCCGCCGGGGAAGAAAAGGACATGCAGCATTGACGCACTCGTCGTTGGCGAGCGAGGTCACACACTTACGACAAGGCCGTCCTCTCAGACCTACGGCCCCATGGGATGACCTCCGTCCCCAAGCTCGCTGCCGTAGTGTGTGCGGAGGACAACGACCACGAGCGAAGCCACTTCCCGCCGACCCTCGGGTATGCTACTTCTTTTCGAACCATACCCTTGTTCTATTGCCCCATCTTCCACGTCGCTGCATGTGGATCTTTTTTCCACTCCACGATCTTCCCAATTTGTTATCCTCTGCTCTGCTGGTCACGCAGATGAAAACCTTAATTTGCACTATTAAAGGAAACCCTACTTCATGTAGACTAATCCATGTCTGGATTGAATAAGGAAAGGAAGGGAGAAAGTACTGTCGAAGAGACTAGGCATCGAACCCGCATCTAGCTTGAAAAGGGGAAATCAGTAGCTACGGAACGAGTCTCGTGTCTCTTGGTTGAAAAAGGGTGAAAAAGGGTAGAAAGGCATGACAACGCAATAGAGAATGACCAGGTCGATCGGTTTGTTGTCCTCACATAGGAAAAAGGTGGCTAAAGAGAACAAATATGGGACGTAATCCACATATGATGCCTGGATATTTATTGCTCTGGGCAACCATACCTACCTCACCACTCTATGCGTCTGTGGAGGTACATCGTACTGGTGCGCCCACTGTCTGAATGGGCCTCCCATGCTCTTATTGCCACTTTTTTGCTGTTAGTATAATGCCGGCGATAAAGTCAAGCAATGCTACTGCTAAAGTGATGCCACATTTAACTAATGCCGCATTCAGTCTAATGCCACCGAAAAATTTAAGCAATGCCATTTAATGTCAATGGATTATTTTAGGGTTAGCTGTTGATTGTGGATGTATTAAAGATTTTTTAGATAAGGCATTCTAATGATGTTGCACGGCCAGTATACCAATGATGAAACTTGTTACTACCTTCAGATTTTTGCACTGTTAATGCTTATAGATTACATACATCAGTTTCATGAGATAAGTCAAAAAAAAGTACAGTGTCACCAAAATGCCACGGCACTGATGTTATTTTATTTTGGTTAAAATGCAGAAAAAATTATGAAGACAAGAGGAAAGGTCAAGAGTGGGCACCTCCTCCTTCCACTGTTCTCTTGATTCGTTCGATCAAGTTTTTATATTTGATCGACTATCAAGATTGGGATAGCAATTTTGAGGTCCCCTCGAGTTCGAAATGATATTTACCTTGAAGGTACATGGTTTGCAATTTTTTTATACTATCATTACTTAATAATGATAGTTACCTTCAAACTTTTGTATTTGGTTTAATGCTATTGCACAGCTAGTATACCAATGTTGAAACTTGTTACCTTTACATTTTGTATTGCTAAAGCTTATACAAATCTTCCGGTGCTAGCTTATGGAAATCTGTTCAGTAAAACCATTGTACTGTGCCCTGTAATAAAGAAACTACTCTACTGTTGCACTAGCCATTGGATTAGTGTATATTTTTACTATTCGAATGGTGTTGCATTGGCGTATGGACATATATAAAGTGTGGCAAGCTTTCCTAGATATGTGCACAAGAAAATTACTACCTATTTTTCTAAATAGTAGACGTTTGGGTACTTTAAATTGAACTAGGAAAATGTCTTATATTATGGAACAGAGGGTGTAGAGTTCACTCAAATTATCCCGGTAAAGCTAGTCACACCTTGGTTAAAAATTAATGTTCATCATGTTATCGGAGGAGGTCTGTATGTTTGTCTCTAATGCATGTCGATTACATACCTGACATCATGATGTAATGTTAAGTCGTTTCTTTTTGTACAGTGTCACTGAATTGTCAAGGCGGTGATGGCATTTTATTTTAGTTGAACTGCACAAAATATCTTAAAAGAAGAGGAAACACTACAAAAAAATACACTTCCGTGATGATACGTGTTTGTCACAGTAAGTTGGGTTTTTTGTCATGCATGTACATCCATGACGATTTTATGACAGAATCAAGATAGTCATACATGTGTTGTCGTAGAAGTGTTCCATGACATTACCAAAATTATCATCACGGAAGTGTCCACTTCCATGACGATAAATCGCGCGTCACAGAAGTGCTTTCGTCAAGGGTGACCGACACGTGGCATCCACCGTAACAGAACGCCGTTAAGCTATCGGGTCAGGTTTTGGATCGGATAACCCGTTAACAGCCTCGACCAATGGGGATTTTTCATGTGTAAAATCATCATTGGCTGGAGGAAACACGTGTCGGCTCATCGTTGGGACAGATGTCATCCACTCATTGGACAGAAGGCGCCTATGATACATCGACACATGGCATAGCCCATCAAGTTTAAATGGGTCGGCCCACCTAAAGGCCCACAAGATTTTGCGTACCATAATGGGCCGGCCCAGCTAAAGGCCCACGAGATTTTGCAAACCATAATGGGCTGGCCCAGCTAAAGGCCCACAAGATTTCGCGGGCCATAATGGGCCGGCCTAGGTAAAGGCCCACAAGATTTTTGTGTGCCATAATGGGCCGGCCCAGGTAAAGGCCCACAAAATTCTTGCGGATCATAATGGGCCGGCCCAGCTAAAGGCCCACGAGATTTTGCCGACATTAATGGGCCGACGCAGTTGTAGGCCCACAAGATTTTGAGGACACTAGTAGGCCGGGCCATTAACTGGCTGCCATGTTGTGGGCCAAATGTCGACCCATATTTGATCCGGTCCATTAATGGCCTACCACGTCCCGGGCCTAATAATGACCCATATGAGATCCGGCCTGTTAAAAGCCTCCCACGTTCTGGGCCAAATCACGGCCCAGATCAGGTCCGACCCTTTAAAAGGCTTTGGGCTTAATTATGGCCCATATCATATTCGGCCCGTTAACTGTACGCTATGCTTTTGGGCACACTTGCTAAAGGCCCATTTAGTAATTCGGCCTGATATTAGTTTCAGCCTGTTAAGGGCCTGTTTAAAATTTTGGCCCTATATTAATTTCGGCCTGTTAAAATACCGTCATATAGTTGGGCCTAACTACGGCCCGGTTTGCATCCGGCCTGCTCGCAGCCGATATCTGATTGGGCCAAACAAGGAATGAGACAACTTTGGCCTGTTAAAAGCCCATGATTTGATTCGCACAATCATGGGTTGAGGTCCATTTCTGGCTGCTGCCGGCCCGTGAGCTATTTGGAACATTTCAGGCCCAACCTACTTCTCAGCCTCCTAAAAGCCCATTGAGTTTTCTTGCGAAAAGAGGGCCAGGGGTTACTCGGCCTATTAAAGGCCCAAATCTACTAGTGGGCCAGTTTGACGGGGCCCATGATGCGGATCATACATCGTGATTGCATGACGGCCCAATTATGTACCGTAATTTTACGGTTTGGCGGTTTAATGCGAAGACAGGATATATATCGATAAAATAACCGCAGCATCGTGAATAAGAAAAACCTAGACTATACAATAAAGAAATTATGGCATATTACATCCTTTGGGCATCAAAGTTCGCCACTATGATAATAAAGCACAAGGCATAACAGATTACATACATTGGGCATCAAAGATCGCCACTAGTGCAAATAAACACGCCGACAAAATAATATACAAAACCGACAAACACTTCAATAGAGTTCAAGAAAGGTTAGCCTCATTGGAGAGCTGCAGCAGCAAGCACTGAGCAAGATGATGAGACTGTGCTTGTTCAACACTTATATCTTCCTCACTCGAAAGATAAACAAGCGAGACAGATGATGGGTTTTGCACATAAAAGTATCATGCTAACAATTCATCACATTTCTTCTTGACGAATAATGTGACATAGTTTAAAATTGCATTAACACAATATGGTATTGTTCAGGTCAAGACATGGCAGGAAATGACATTGTGAAGGAGTTGGTAGCTTCACGACACCTTTGGATTACGGATCAAGAACTCATAAGTATCAATGGTTAGTGTCTGTCAATTTATCCCATTTCAGATTGGCAAATAAAGAGACAGTTTAAATAATAGTAGAATGATATGACATTGTTCATAGTTAAGACATTGCAGAATATGACATTGTGCTGTAGTGGGTAGGTTCACCACACCACTGGATTACAGATGAAGAACACAAGCATACATGTAGTGCAAAAGAAGATCACTTGCTCTGTATAGTTTAATTTACATGCTATGAAGAAGGAACTTGGTTGTACAACCTAAAACTTAAATTGAGAAGGACAAACTTTTGTTTATGAACTACATAATAAACTTTAAACATGCAATTTGATGCAAACACCAAAAATAAACAGCTGTTGCAGTCATGCCTAACCAAATATACACAACAAAGTTTGAAGGCTTCAGAAGGACAAACTTACATTACTGGTGAAGACAGGCTCTATAAAGCCCTTGCCCATGCCGATGGGGGGGGGGGCAATTCAAGAAGTTTACCACAGAATCTTCTTCATAAGCATTGCCTTTATTTTACATTTTGTTAAGAGTAAATATAGATGTGATAATATACGAAAAAATGGAGAATATTTAAGATAAGATGAAGAGTGATGCTACATAACCAAGTAGCTATAAATGTATGTGCAGCGATACAGGCAAAAGGCACAGCCAAGAGCAATGCACACCTAAACTTCTTCAGTACCAACCTTATGGTAAGAGTAAATATAGATCTGATGTGTAGAAAATGGAGGGCAAAGGAAAATAAGCTGCAGAGTGATGGTGCATGAACAACTACTGTCAATATAAGTACATCGATAAAGGACAACATGTACTTACAAGAACAATGCGAGCTAAAAATTCATTATCATTGGATATATTCTACACTAATGTAACCATTCATACAGATCAGATAATTTGAGTGAACAATTGATAAGCAAGCTATCATGCATACTACTGTCACATAATGAACCAGGTATGTATGCAAGTACAGTGATACAGGACAACAGGTACTAACAAGAGCAAAGCAGCGGGCATCATATTTGCGATATCATGTCGTTCTTTTCAAACCGGAATTCTTCTTCACGCAGATTTCCTGCAAAAAAGATCCGTAAGGCACATGCGGAAAAGTAGAAGTTCAAATTGTCATGTGATTTCATAGATAGTACCTCATCCTGGAAATGACACCAGTGCATAACAAGGTTTTTCAATTCAATGTCTTCTAAATTTAGCACATGAGACTTCACCGGAAATTCGTTTATAGACTTGACATCAAAGTGTGATTTCCTCAGGTAACACCGATACTGCTGCAATGCTTCCTTCAAAAGCACAAGCAAGCTTTGTTCGTATGACTATCCAGATTGACCCTCTCCTAGTTACAACAATGTAATGTAAATCATTGATGTGTTCAATCAGCAGAAAACAGGAAAATAATAACCATGAATAATAGCACTTACACGTAAGTTGGACAGGAAGATGTGAAAATGGTGCTTGTCTTCACAATAATCTTCCCATGATGGGAACATATGCATGTAGTCCCTAACAACATTGAAAGCATTGTCTTTTAAACTAGGAATAAATGGAATGGGGTTCCAATCTGCAGGAATTGGCCGTCTCTGCAGTTGGGATAGGTCTTCGGCCGGTGGACTTGCTGTACTTTTTGCTGGAGTCGGATTTTCCTGTGGTACGGCTGGTGCTATGGCAAATGAAATCAGTATACCTTTTGCTGGAGTGCAGGTCCTATGTGGTGGGCCTAGTGGTGTGGCCAGTAAAGTATGGGTACAGTCTGCTGGAGTCGGTCCTATGTTTTGTGTCACTGGTTGTACAGCCAATATAAGTGGGGTGTTGTATGATTTCTCCGGCACCACCACGTTTTCAAGGACTTTCTTGGTGCTCCTTCAGTTCGGCAATCACCCTCTTCCTTTTGATGTCGATGCACAAGAACAACATTTGAGTGAAAAAACATGGTATGATGACAGATGCAATATGTATTGATAATGGATGGGCATGGCATCTCGACATATATGATGAGTAAACTAAGCAGATGGCGGTGCAACAAAGTAGAAGAAATGCAAGACAACATATGCAAGATACCCGCAATCAGTAAAACATTGCCAAATTAGAACAGGCACCTTGATGGGTGAACAGGACAGGCCATCTGCCTTTGACTCCTCGAGGTTAGAATAGTCATTAGGATCATATTCTGAACAAGAATCAACCGGTGGGGAGCGTATGAGTTTCATTGCATCCAGAATGGCACTCAATGCCTTGGTGCCAATTTTGTAAGTCATTGCAGTGTTTAGCTTCAAGAGTGCACTGCCGCTAGTGCGACACAAAGCAGCTACACAGATCATAGTGTAGATATAACGGGGGAAACCGTAAGCATCAGAGTAAAATCAGCAAAGTGGAACTTGCTGGAATATATGTGCTAGTATTGCCGGCACGGCTAGAAAGGCTTCGGATACCAGCTCTCTTCAAGTGAAGGTGCGGTCTTTATTAATATCGATGTAACTCTCAAAGGCGACACAGCTCCCGCATTTCCTTGCTATTCTTATAGGATTCAAGTGGGCAGGTGACTACAAATCCTATTCCTATGTTTAAAAAATCCTAAGAATCAAAGAGGCTCAAAGTGTCCATCACAACCGACCGTATAGACCTATACACTACAAATGTCCCTGCTCATCTTCAGTACAAGGAACATACTGTACTACTATCATACTCCCTCTGTTCCAAAATATAAGTCTTGGTAGAGATTTCCACTATGGATCACATACAGATGTATCCAGATACATTTTAGAGTGTAGATTCACTCATTTTGCTCCATATGTAGTCCATGGTGGAATCTATACAAAGACTTGTATTTAGGAATGGAGAGAGTACATATTAAAGAAGAACGGAAGAGGAACATGGTAAAGAAGAGCAAGCAGATTTTGGATAATAAAATGTTGGTTGCAGTGCCACACATGATGAACTAGGCGCATTAAGAATGCAACTCCCAACTGTCTCTCGACCATTTCAAGGCGGTTGGATGAAGATCCTCGTCTCCTAACCCATCTTCCTCCTCGTCTCGATTCTTCCCATGAGAACACCCAGACGGGCCGCCCGGCCGAACCACCTGCCCCGCCGCTGTGTTCCTCCGCCACCCACCCCACCCCCACCCCAACCCCCACCGCGTCGAGTTTTCTTCGTTCAGCTAGGCCCCACAACCACCCGAGCCCTTCGTTGGCACCGCGAACTCCTGCGAGCTCTGAAAAATCGATGACCCAATTTTGAAATTTAGTCTCTGTGATTTAACTAGTGTGGAATATAAAGGGAAAACCATAAGCATTGGGAGTATAGTGTTGAGCGTCCATGGCGGATCTGAATGTGCAAACCGGACAAAGGCAACTTCGCAACCAAGACAAGAAAACAAAGTAAAGTAGTGGCGATTTATTTTATTGCTGCGATAAATTAGTTGAGCAGATACGAAAGAGTACCGCCTTTGGTGCGGCACCGTGTACGCATCTGTAGAGAATTGGACGGTGTTGCGGTAGCGATGGCTATCGGCGGCGTGGAAGCAAAACTAGGAGTGTAGACGGTGGCGGCCGGGCACGATGGACGAGACGGTCGTAGGAGCGGCGCCGGCAAGGTGGACGATGGCGGGGATGAAGCGAGAGGACGGGATGCAAGGATCCCGGTCCAAAGCCGTGGATGAGAGAGGTCGATCTCTTGTAATGGACGGCGGCGTCGGGGAATCAGCTCTGGCATGGTGGAGGAGGACGATTGTGGATGGGGTGGCGGACGGCGGCGGACGGAGGAGGGTGGGGTGGAGAGGGTGTTTTGGCGCCCACGAAGTATGAATGGGGAAAAGGGAGGTAGAGAGGAAGGGGGGAACCATGTATTCAGGGCGCGCTTGTCTCAAATGCGAGGAAATTTACAAACTTAGCCCCCATTTCAAATTTCTACTACATCACAGCAACATTAGTCGGTTGGGGATAGGACGGTAATCTCGCATACACCGAATATTTGCCGACGAGAGTTTGTTTTTGGCGCCCACGTGTATGAATATGAATCGGGAGGAGTCGATTTCGGCCGAGGACACACTGTGTTTTGGCGCCCACCATGTATGAATCCGGGTGAGAGGCGGTTACGTCACGTTTGGGTGAAATTACAAACCTACCCCTATCGAAACCTATAGAAATCCAGCAGATAGGCTTTGCGTGGCATGGATAGGCAGTAGTAATTTCCATCTCGCAGATTTTGGTTTCGGGCGGTTACTGCGACTTTCCTCGCTTC
This sequence comes from Aegilops longissima, assembly GCA_021605205.1. Classification (NCBI taxonomy): domain Eukaryota; kingdom Viridiplantae; phylum Streptophyta; class Magnoliopsida; order Poales; family Poaceae; genus Aegilops; species Aegilops longissima. The sequence goes on along the minus strand of CM038677.1, from coordinate 650,626,812 downwards.
GTTCAAATTTTGCAGAGTGCACGTTTACCATGCCAACTCAATTCGAATCCCGTTTGTATTCTATTTTTTTCGGGCGGGATCCATTTTCAATTGGAATTACATTCTATATACATCATTTTTTATATATACTTTCAAAAGCACAACAAAGAATTCTGCTCCTTTCTATGTATAATATTATTTACAAATACAACAATCTCGAAATCTTAAGGTTGAATTCAAAAAAGTTTAACCAAATTATGTTCTACTAAAATGTATGGATCAGTAATATCTACATATTAAATAATGTAGATGTGCGTGAATTCATATGAGTATGCATGTTTGATAGATCAATTTTGGTTCGAGTATGGATTACATGTATCATCATCTCGAATTCAAATATTTGAATCCCTTTTTTGTTCACTCCTTTCACGCCCATCTCTCTCGCATGCATGCTCCTTCAGGTAGCTATCACTCTCTTTTCTCCAGCTCACCTGCACGCTCACTTCATGTTTCTCCTATCCTTGCAAACATGGTCTCTCGACGTCACCCTTGAGAAGTGTCACACTCTCCCTATCATTATACATTACACGGTTTTCATTATCTCTCACGTCTCTCTGTTCTCTGGTATCACTCGGTACCTAAGCTTTCTTTTCACCGCACACACACAGTCTCCACTCGTCTTTCACTTTGTCTTTCTCTCTATGGGATTCTCTCACACACCCTATATGTCTCTACATATGACTCATACCACTAAAATTACTCTCTCTCTCTCTCTCTGTAGACACAACATTTGTTGCGGTCTCCTTTTAAATCTCCATCCTGGTGAGATTATTCATTTGTTTACCGATCAGACAACCCCGACTACCGTCTCTCTCTCTCTCTCTCACACACACACACACACAACTCCTGCTTCCTCCCCTTCCCGACTACCGTCTCTCTCTCACACACACAAAGCTCCGCGCCGCACCCGACTCGTATTTCTATCACAAACATTAATCGACTAGCTAGCCTCTAGATAGGTTTATACACCCACACTCGTGCTTCCACCATCGCATACATGTCTCTCTCCGCTCCTTGTATCTATGCAGATTTTTCTTCCCTTCTTGAGACCGCCCTCTCGATCGTGCACACACACACTATCGCCTCATTTTTAGCTGATACCTATCGCACTTTTACACTCCTTGTGTCTTTGTCACACATGCACTCCGTCCTCCTCCACTCTCCCTCTCTCTCTCACACACATGGGCTTTTGCAACAACTAGCAAGATGCCCATGCGTTGCACGGAACATCAAGATGCATTTGTATGAGTAGTTTGTCTTGTAGGGGAAAAGGATGAACGAGGGAAGGCCTTATTTGCAAATGTGGAGACGGGTGTGGGTATCTTTTTGCAAAATTGCCATAGTTTCCTTCCTGTCCGTCAGATATAGATCGGACTGCCTATATTGCAGGATGGCAGGCACACGATCATCACCGACAATGCTTTTTATAAGAGTAGGGATAAAAAATAGAGTTGGTGATGATGGTGGGCCTGCCATCCTGCAATGTAGGTCGTCCGATTTATGTCTGACGGATAGGAAGGAACATATGGCAATTTACCCGCACTCTTCACCACATTTGCAGATAAGGCCTTCCCTCGTTCATCCTTTTCTCCCACAAGATCTTGATGTTTCGTGCAACGAACGGGCATCCTGCTAGTAAGAGTAGGTATTAGACATATACCACTTCTCGAATCTTGAAACCAACAACATTCCTCCCTTATCTCATCAAAACCGCCAAAGGAATATACTTTGAGTGAAACATAACATATTTTTAGTGATATACGTATTTCAAAACTAGACTTCTTTTTTATCAAATCGGTGAATATGTATTAATCTACTTTGATCGTGTGGCAACACATTGGCACATTGCTAGTAGCTATTATAATTTTTTGGACACCAGACAAACGGTGGAGTACATATACGAAGAGAAGAGGCGCACGCACGCAGTCGGCCTCTCGCTGTCTCGCACACATGAGTGTTACGTAAAGGCGGCGTTAACAAATAAACCCTAAAAACCTAGATGCACGATTGTTGCATTTGCGGGTACCGGGTATGTGGTGGGGCACCTTTGTAGGAATAATCAGCTCGCGTGATAATTTGATCCGTAGGAGTTGATGGTCGGGACCACAGGTGAACGACTTGGAGCGCGGTTGCTCGCCAGTTGCCACAGATCGAGTAGCCACGTTTAAAATATCGTTTTTAGCGGGGTTAAGAGTTCCAGTTTTCAATGGCGCGTTATAAGTAGTAACTAGTTTTTAGAACGATTGGTATGGAGCAAAAATGGAATTCATAGTACTACGTACCTCCTTGGCGTATGGTTGTATGGGTTTATGTTGCGAGATGTTGAACTTGGTAGTTCTAGGGCAAATACTATGGGTTAGATTTAGATGCTGGTTTTCAGTAATGAAAATCGAAAGGGGAAACCCTTCTTTGATTAAAAAAAACTACTACCTCCATTCTGGTTTACTAGTCCCCATCGTACTTTGGGTCAAAGTTTGTCCATGAATTTTACTTGTAAAATGTGAATCAAAAACGAGATTTTGTTATACCCAAACAAAAAAGGACTGGAGGGAGTGATTGCTCTGACACGGACGCGACCTCTCATAGGGCAGGCATTGAACCGGCGCGCCGGCCAAGAGGGCCGCACTCGCTGTAGGCCCGGCTGAGCACGCCTCCTCGCCGCGTGCAACCAGCTTAAGACTGCCCCTCCTGCCTTCATTGAATGCGGGCGTGTGCCGGCAACACGTCCTTCCGCGAGCCGGCAGGCATTTTAAAACACAAACTGACTAAAATATAATTAATTTACGCATGGTCTTGACTTGTTGTGCTCGCACTGGTAGCAGGAACTAGTAGAGGTTTTTCTTTATTTATAGATCTCCTCACATTTTTTTGGCCTTGAAGTGAATCATGGTTGTGGACATTATGTATGAAATGTGCAGATATCTGTGAACATGAGTTTGATGTGGAAGTTGAACTTGGAATGTCGGGCTTGCGCGTGAACTATACCATGTCCAATGCTTAAATCATTATTGTTTGGAAAGTAATTGCTGTTATTACATGACCCAAAAAAACATTTTGTGCCACATCGGTAGATGCACGGACATCACAACAAGCATCTTGTTGGATAAACATTTGAACCTAGCTATTATGAAGGAAATTTTGTATTGACAACAGTTTTAGATAGCAGGAGGCGCCTATCCTGCTCTGCCTCTGCTAGCTTATTTCTGGCTTCTTCCATCTCTTCTTTGGCTTGGGTGAAGAGAGAATATGATTGCTCTTTTCACTTCTTCAGGAACTCAGCTACATTCTCAAGGGCTGCTGCACGCTTTCTTTCAGCCTTTACTAATGCCACGAGGACACGAACAGTGACGACTCCACGGCTTGTGTGTAATCCAGCATCATCCGGGAATTTGCACCTTGTGTCTAATCCAGCATCATTAGGAAGCGGCACCTTGTGTGTAATCCAGCCTCATTTTGGAAACATGATCTCGAGGTTGACCATACTTCCCTCCTTGCGAGGAACTGCATCGACATGAAGTTACTTCTTTTTAGCTCAATACTCGAGCAACCTAGATCCATTTAGTAGAAGCGGATAAGCAGAACTCGGAGAAGTGAATTCAAAAGGAAAAATAATATAAAAACAGACTACAAGGTGAGAACACCCACTTCCTACATCAAGCTAAAAATGAAAGCATTAGGACGATTAAGACTCTTCTTATTACACATCGAAGAACACCATGCTTAAGAGAAACAAAAACTACAACATATACACATCGAAGAACACGAGGCTAAACGAAAGTAATTGAAACGGTGTTACTTACCAAAGCTCGTTTACTGAGTTCGGTGCAGCTCCTCTTTAACTTGCCACGCTCCTTCAAGATGTCCCGAATATCCGTGTTTGGTCTTCATTGCTCCTCTGTATGTTACTTTTCGTGGTTTTAAAATCTCAACATGGCAAGAAAAATATACTACTAGTAATACTCGCGCATCTTGTGGGCAACATTAAAGCACTCGTCTGCCATCTTAGAGCATCTCCAACAGAATCGCAACGCACGGCGCTTTAAAGCGTTTACAGTGCTGAGATCGAGAAGTAGATACTAGAGAGTAGAAGATAATTCAACTACTCCTCGTCGTCTGACTCCTCCTCGGTGATGTCCTCCTCCGACGTCTGACTGTACGCGTGAAGATACCGATCGTCGTTGGATTCCCAGGGCGATGCTGCTCCTAGCCTCATGTTGAATTGAGCGTCCGCTTTTCGCCTATGCTTGTCCTCGCGATAGGCAGCTCGCTCCACCCTCCTCTTATCCCTCTCTGCCCTCCTTTGCGCGTAGAACTCGCGCTCGTTGATGATGTCCTGCGGGAAGTGTTGACGCCACAGCGCCATGGCTTCCTCGTCCATCTCGGCGATGCCGAGACAGTGCTCCCACCTCCAGCTGTGGCGACGATCCTCGCCGGTGCTAAGCCTCGGCTGAGGCGCGAGCTCCTGCGCCCGCTCCGGCGTCGGCACGTTGGGGAAGTTCAATGTTCTATGAGGCCACCGGAGGCGCCACGCCGCCGCGTCGTACGCGTGGGCGGCCTTGTTGGCGGTGTTGAAATTGCCGAGGCCGCGGCGCATCCCGTGAAACCGGATCTTGGCGGAGAAGCCGCCGGAGGGGCGCGCGCGGATGCCGCGGTATCCCCAAGTTACCCGGCAACGCGGCGGCATGGTGGCGCGGCGGCGGCGAGGCGAAAAAGAGCGGGGAGAGAGCGCTGGCGAGGAACAGAGCGGGGAGAGAGCGTGGCAAGGCACCGAGCGGTGGGAAGGCGTTGGATTTTATCAAGCGCGCCGGACGCCGCGCGCCAAAACTAGCGCACGCCCGGCCGCTTTTCCCCCGCGCGTGCGATCCTTTCCCGACGTCTCTGCTATCTCTACTCTCTTCTCTACTGTTATATTTATTTTATATTTAATATTTATTTCTACTTCCTTCAGTGTCTACTTTTTTTCTCTATACTTTTTTTACTTGCAATATAGGCCGTCCGATTTATATCTGACAGATAGGAAGGAAACAAATGGGAATTTTGCAAAAAGATACCCATACCCCTCTCCAGATTTGCAAATAAGGCCTTCCCTCGTTCATCCTTTTCTCCCACAAGATAAACTACTCATACAAATGCATCTTGATGCGTGCAGCATATGGGCATCTTGCTAGTTCTAAAACCTTTCCATCATTTGCCACACTACTGGTTGCGGATGAAAAACCTACCAAGCACATCGCGATACAGAGGCGGCCGCACAATTACAAGCTGATGTTCTGTTGGACAATGGAGGCTATAACCAATTACTTTTACGGGAACAATAGCACCCAGGAAATTTGAAGGGTAGGTATGAACAAAATTGGAACTGCACATGTACTGCTAAGTGATTCAATACACACATTACCAATCGAGGAGGAGAACAATGGTCGCGGCGGCCTCTGTGGGTCATGGTCGGCAACGGGAGTCACTTCATTGTCCATGACGGTGGTACTTCTGCGCTTGGCGTTGGCTTCCGGGAAGCAGATCCGAGACCATGGAAGACGATGCCGGGGAAGAGGCTCCGTGTACGACGACGACGGTGGACCGGCTCCAGTGCGGCGTACGAGGTCGTCGATGAGGCAGATGGGCTGCGGTGGACGAGTGCGGCGATGTAAAGGGGAGGAGCACGAAGGCTGCGGTGCCGTGGAGAAGTCTATTTTGCGGTGGGGATAGAAAATGGGGAGTATTCAGGTGTACTACTCTGGGTGCCGGGGTGCGGTTGGCTGGGTAGGGTGAACCTGAAGTTACGAAAACAGCCCCCTACCAAGTGTCATCTGTAGGCTTGTTCCAAAGGCTATGATGGTAACTTCCCACTGCTCGAATCAGGGTCGCGGGAGATTTTCCCGCCGACCTCAAAATTTTGTGACACTGGACTCCCCGTGTGGCGTGTTGAGTGATTCGGCTGAGCAACTAGAGAGTAGTAGTAGTAAACTCTGCATATTAGGTTTGACCGAAGTCAAACTTCCTAAAGTTTGACCAAGTTTATAGAAAAATATAAATATTTACCATAACAAATATGTATGATGTGAAAGTACATTCAATAATGAATCTAATGGTATTTATTTGTTATTATATATGTTGATATTTTTTGTTATAAGATTTCTGAGAGTTTACAAAACTTGACTTTGACCAATGCTAATACGCGGACTTAAATAAAAACGGCGGAAGTACATATTTGTTTTCTTAGTTTGTAGTGAACTAATCATTTGTTGAAATTGTGAAATAAATATATTAGGCTATTGACTTCGAATGTAATGGTCTATACAACTCAATAGTTACAATCATTGTCGAATCCCAAGATGTATACAAGGTCTATAGTACTTCACAACATGCTCAAACTCACATAATCCCAGTCAAATGAGAATCTAAATGCATTTCATAGCTATTACTTTGTAGGATGCAACAAAAACAACCATAACTCTACATCAGCCATTATAGAAGCAACATTTTGACATATCCCAATGTGTGAATGAAACATGCAGAGAGAGCTTTTGAAGATGGAGCAGATAGGGCGGGAAAGATTGTATGTATGTGGACGAGAGAGTAGGAGACAAACCTAACGAGAGACAGAGAGAGAGAGAGAGAGATAGAGAGAGAGAGAAAGAGAGAGGAAGAAGTTAGGTCTGTGAGAAAGATGGAGACATGTAATATACATGAGATGCGTGTGCATCCGGATTCTGTATGCGTGGATGGAGAAGAGACAACATGTTTGATGAGAGAGCTGAAAAAACATGGACGAGAGGGGAAGGATCTCATGGGTTGAGGGATTGACAATTTTGTGAGGAGGAGAGAGGGATTGGTAATTTTGTGCAAGAGACAGAGAGAGGGTGGGGGGAGGAGTCAGTCAGCCGTCATCACATCACCCTGCTTCCAAATGACCCCGCATTCTCTAGCGCACTGTGGTCGTCGTCTTCGATCTGCTCGATGCCCTCTTTGAAGATTGAGGTGTTCTGCATGTTGGGGTGCAAAGAAGCACAAGCGAGAGTGGTCGCCGTATAACCTTGGATTGGGATGAATTGTGTGCTCGGGGGAGTGTGTGTGTGTGTGTGTGTGTGTGTGTGTGTGTGTGTGTTGTGCTGCGTGTGTGTGTGTGTGTGTGTGTAGATATTGAGAGAAAACAAACCTAAGGAGAGAAATGGGTATTCACGAATAGATTGTGCGGGCCTTGAGGTGGGCCGGGGCCGGGTGAGGTTGTCAAAATGTGTGCGTTGATGCATGTGTTGCATGCGATCGTGCGAGGAACGGACGAATCGAGAGAGATGGTTGTTGTGTTACGGATGCTATTCTCCTCCTCCTCTCTCTCTCTCTCTCTCTCTCTCTCTCTCTCTCTCTCTCTCTCTCTCTCTCACACACACACACACAAGTAAACTAGAAGACCATTCTATCATGTATACACAACGTATCGGCATTTGTCTATGTCTCACTCATGCATGATCAGTTGCACATTCACACCTCTCTATGTCTGTATCACACGCACACCGTCTCCACATTGCCCTTCCGCCACAACACACATATGGACACATACACACGTTCTCTCTCAGTCACACGCACACAATCAGTATTAAAAAAACTAGGGCGCACCTAAAACGTCCAAATCCAAATAAACACGAACTGGAGCTAAATTCAAATATATAGAAATATTGCAGCGTCAAGAACTTTCCCAGGAAAAAAAGTTGAGTAATATTCGAGGATTGTTTTCACACACACAAAAAGGTTCAGTGGATGTCCTTCGAGCGCGACACGGTGACGCACCGTTCGATCGACCGCGTGGCCGCGGTTCACGCGCTTGCACAAGATTCCGTATCGTGGCTGTGGCACTAACTAATAAAAGTGCTGCCTAAGTCTATTGTTTACGTGTACTAGTACGGTTTTCTTTTTAAGTTTGACCAACCTTATATAAAACTAAAGTAAGCTCCCACACGCGCACTCAGCAATATGCCGCCCCCGCCGTTGCACATGTCGGTGCCCGCCTGCTTCGGTCAACAATTTCTCGCCCATCACCGCCGTGTCGCCGCCATCCCTGTGCCATGAAGCCGAAGGCTCGCCCGCTCACGTCGTCTGCAGTCCCTCCTCGCGATGTCCCCGCGCTGCCAAGCACGCGAGCAGCTGGTGGAGCCGCGTGTATGCATGCAGCATACAAAGAGGAGTACGAGTGCGTGGTCCAGCACGCCGGCGAGGAGGAACTAGCGTGTCATTATCGTCTCCGCCCGCGCGGAGGATGCACGCATGGTGGCTGTCGCGGTGGAAGCCGATCGCGCGTGTGTCGAGCCCGCAAACCAGGTGCGGATGCGGAATCTACCTTTGAGACCTTGAATGCCACATGGATCCTGCAATCTGAAGGAGCAATTCGGGTCAGTCGACTCATGTGAGCCGTTTGGTGCAACATGGATGGCTAGAAGGGCTTCTTCCACCTCTTTTCTCGTCTTCTTCCTTCGCTACGTCGAACTTCTTTCACAAATCGACTGACCCAAATTATACTACTAGTACGAACGTATTAAGTAAAGTAGGAACACAAAGATACGAGCAGTAGTACCAACTGCAAGAAGAACAGTAGTAAGACATAGTACTAGTACTACTGTACGTACTTAAGAGTTCAAATAACGAGAAAGAACATAAACATAGTTCTGCTGGGGCCTCAGCATAACACACCCTTGAAAATAAACTAAGAAACTTGTCCGCTTGACACTGCAATAGAACTAGCATGAGCGACGACACTGCCACCTACTCGGAGTCCGAGTCCACATCCTCGACTTCGTCCTCGTCCCTCTTCCTCTTCCTCTTCGCCGACGCTTCTTTGCTTGAACGGACCTTTGGGCTCGCTTATTCATCCAACCCTTGTAGATATTTAAACAAAGTTAGGCATCCATTGCTGCGTACAGGATGCGATCTTCATCTAATGTCTTCGACTCCCATGCATGATGAAACTCGTGATGAGGTTTCTTCAGTTTAGCGTATGAAGGATCAATCATGGCTGCTGCCAGGGTCAGTATTGAAGGTTGAGAGGAGGACACCAGGCTTGCCTTCTGGAGATCAAAGGACTGGCCTACAATGAGACCTATCCGACGCACAACATCCATGTCGTTCTTATAGCCTACAGTAACGAATTTCACTCTTTTGTCCTTGAGGAAGTTCTTAAAATCCTTGCACTCAACGTCGGCATGGCATATGTGGTATACCAAGAAAACGTTATGTACGTAAACCTGGATCACGGCGGGCTTCTTCCTCTCTTCGTCCTTTAGATCCTTCTCTCATCCCAAGATCTTGTGGTGTACTCAACATCTAGCCAGCGACCCACTCATCGTTGAGGCTGCTGAACATGCGTGAGAAGCGAGCAAGCCATGCTTTCACCGTCGCGGATCCACGTGTGTAGATGACGATGAACTAATCGCGGTGATGGCTCTAACTCGATACTCAGCGGCGACCATGGAGATTTGGGAGGCCATGGATTTTGGAGGAGGGTTTGGAGAAGTTGAAATGTTGTACCCATAAAAAAAGCGGGAGCGAACTAATGTGAAAGGACGGACGGACCGGGAGCGAACTGTTGTAAGGTAGAAAGCGGGACGAGTAGGGCATGCAAGCGGCGTGGGGTTGCTGGCTTCTTTAACGCCCGGACACACCCGCCGGTGGTCGTTACTCTGGCGGGATCTAGGCTGGCCCCACAGATCAATACTAGTCTTTTCTGCGCACTTTGTCCTCACTAAATGCGCACCTGGGAGCAACTTCGGTCGGTCACCCATCCCGACACTACTCCAAGCTGAGCACGCTTAACTTTGGAGTTACTGTCGAATGGGCTCCGGAAAAGAAGGAATTCCTTATTGATATGAGTAGTCTATCATCCCTAATAAGCGAGGCTATCACATACACCCCACTCGGAGGAACCGGCGTCCTCGTCGGGCCACACGAACGTTCCCTCTTGGCACAAGCGTCGTGCTTCGATCCGGTACATGTGCCATGTCGGGTGCCACGACGGGTCACAAACGCCATGAACAACATGACCACGCACCATGCGCAACCATCCGTGTAACGCGAGGGTCGGCTCGATACCAACTTATAACGCCCGGACACACCCGCGGTGGTCGTTACTCTGGCGGGATCTAGGCTGGCCCCACAGATCAATACTAGTCTTTTCTCGCACTTTGTCCTCACTGCGTGCGCACCGGGAGCAACTTCGGTCGGTCACCCATCGACACTACTCCAAGCTGAGCACGCTTAACTTTGGAGTTACGTCGAATGGGCTCCGGAAAAAGAAGGAATTCCTTATTGATATGAGTAGTCTATCATCCCTAATAAGCCAGGCTATCACAACCAGGGCACTCGTGGCGCGCCGCAAGCGCTCCTGCGAGCGACGTGGCTTTTAGGAGGAGTATAATTTTTTTTCGTAAGGCGATCTCATTAGTTTTGGGACGCAAATGATAAATCCCGAACGTTCAGGAATTTTTGGCGTCCTTAATTAAGTATGTAAAAGGGAAAGTTTGGAAACCTTGTGTATTCGTACGCATTTTGCAAGTACGTGCATATAGCACAAACGTTACTATATACTATCGCACTAAACGTCTCTCTCGATATATGCTTGCAGACTGTGCTACTCCCTCCGTCCAGGTCAATAAGTCATCTTTGGTTGTGCACCATGACCAAGAAGGAGGGAAGACTTATACACCTAGATGGAGGGAGTACTACTATTACTTATGTACGTGCAAATGCACGTTTTAACATTACGATGCGGTTTTTGTAAAAGTAGAAACACAGCACTAGTCAAGCTTGTGAAACGATTCAATGCAAAACAAATGCAAAAATGCTCGTTTGGTTGTTTACTTTTAGCTTCCTTCTCTGTGGTTATTTCTCTGTCGTACTTTGTACGGAGTATCTCACTGGTTGGAAACACATGCAAATTCCCAAACCGCTTCCTACACCCTGTATCGAATTTTTTGCCTAACGAGTTGTGCCGTGCAATTGGAATTCCAACTTGAGTACTACTACTAGTAGGAGTACCAGGGGCCAGTTCTTTTAGGCTTCTAGATTAGTAATCCCATAACTACTACCTCCGTCCTGTTTTATTGGTCCCCATTGTAATCTGTGTCAAATTTTGATCATAAATTTAACTAATAAATTGTTAGTGCATGTCACATGCACTACTCCATCCGTCTAGGTGAGTAAGTCATCTTAGGCTGTGCACCGTGACCAAGGAGGAGGAGAAAACGAGAAATGCTAATGTTTATTTGCTAATTAATAGTATTGCATGCAATGAACTAACCACTGCATGTCGTGTTTGATATCTCAAGTCATTAAAAGCATGCACACTCTTTATCTCTTATTGGTTGATATGTCAAGAAACAAGAAACGAGGTAGAAGTTAATGCACCACGCCTAAGTGTTTTGGGATTATTTGGTTTTCATAAGATGACTTACACACCTAGACAGAGGGAGTAACATTTTATCGATTAAATCTTTGGTCAAAATTTAGCACAAATTACAATGGTCAGGAATAAACCAGGGACGGAGTAGTAGTTTAGAAGCCCAAATAAATGAGTGAGGCGCCTTATTGTTACTCTCCTTGTGACTAGTCTTATGGGAAAAGCTGGGAAGCCACCAAAAGAACTGGCCCTAGGAGTAGTAGCTAGGGATCGAAAAGCGAGATGAACCGGAGAACTAGTAAATCTGAGAGAAAAAATGCAAAAAAGGCGGAGGGATGTGATGGTTGCTTGTCCGTTTATTTTACCAGGCCACTTATTACCGGGAGTGGTTGGGTTTTGTGATATGACGGCTTTTATCCCGCGCCACGAGCGGGGTGAGAGGTGAGACTCCCGTGCAGCGCCGCCCTCTAAACTTGTACTACATCGGTCGTGGTTCATTAGTCCCCCATTGAATTTAACTGAAGATTTAATTGACAAAATGTTAGTGCATGTCAACAAAAACTATATCGTTGGATTCGTATTTGAACATAGTTTTGAATCATATAATTTTAGGTGACATGCATCAGCATTTATCGTACTATATACTCCCTCCGTTCCTAAATATAAGTCTTTGTAAATATTGCACTATGAACCACATACGGACGTATATAGATGCATCTTGAGTGTAGATTCACTCATTTTGCTCCGTATGTAGTCCATAGTGAAATCTCTACAAAGACTTACATTTAGGAACGGAGGAAGTATAATGTTAGTTCAATTTTTGGTCGTACAACCTCGTGCTCCTCCCTATGTCTCTATCTCTACTACTCTTCTTTGTTTTTTATAACAAATCGAATAGTGTTGCGCCGTCCGCTGCACACTCGGCTGAACACGCCTCCTCACCTCCATCATCACCAACTGAGTCTTTTATAGGAGTAGGAGTAGAGAAAAAACCGAGTTGGTGATGATGGTGTGCCGTGCAATGCACGGGCATCTTGCTATTTTTTTGCATATAAGTCCAAACACCACGTAGATACGGTCTTTGAGCACGGTTCGTAGTCGTTCCACGCTCGGGCATTGAATTTTGTTACTATTTTAGATTAGAATATACTACTCCTCCGGTGCTAGTAGTAGAGCAGAGTCCAACTCTACTACTCTACTCAAGCAAGCTAGGGCATAGTACTGTAGTAGGTACTGTAGGGAGTACCAGTACTGTGATCACTCAAGCAAGTTGTCTGACATCGATATGACCCTACACTGCTGGTATGTGTCTCGTAAGTCAAGCGGTGTGTTGTAGTCATCATCACCGTCCACTCCCGCAACACATATTCGCTTCTCCATCTTTGTCTGCATATAATCTCGTCCAATCTTCCATCCCCGCTAAGGCGCCTCCCCCCCTCATACGAAACCCAAGCACTAACAATGGCAGAACCGAACAACGTCCGCCGAAAGAGTGGCTGGAATTCACTCCCCACAGAGGTAATCAAGCTCATTGTTTCACATGTGGACAATCACAGTACCATGCCGCTCGCCGCGTGCTCGTCGGGGATGTACCGTTTACTCAAAGCCCTCAGGCCGGAGCTTTCTAAGCCATCTCCTTGCTTGCTGATGTCGCCTGATCTTCAGAAATGGCATGTCACGCAGCATAACGATCGTAGGGTGGCGAGCATCAACCACCTTGACTGCGATCCGATCCCCGTCAGCCTCAACTACATTAACGGTATGTACTGGGTCCGCATGAACACGTCTTGGATGGTGCTCGTCGACGGTCGCGGCAGCTGGATGCTCGTGGAGGTCTACACTCGGCGATTGATCCCCCCTTCCTTCGATTAACACTGCACTGCTTTGGCACCGCGGCCTAGAATACTCGGAATCTTACAGTAGCCAACATGATACCAAGTTTGATTTGCGCAAGGTTGTAATCTGCCAAGTTCCCACAAGATCTGCGAATTATAAAGACTTCAGGCTAATTGTGGTCTTCAACCGCAGTCTCTCCTATCTGACAGGTCACTACGGTAAGTGGATAAATCTGCACGTCCATCGCAGGATCATATATCCTACATGGTTCTCTGATGCCATTAAACACAAGGGCTTCATTTACGCTGTCGACTCCTTCTATGGCTGGACGTATTGCTGGCCTACTCCAGTCATTGCTACAAACAGCTGTTACAGCAGTATGTTACTTTCCTATGATATCATGTTGGCTTGATTATATTACTGTCAACATTTACTGAAAAAATATTCATGCTCATAACATGTTGTTCTTAGGATTGACTAAATCAAGAGCCCTTTTTATTTGACTCAACTTGATATGATCTTGTAGGCACTGGTGTCCCTACCCTTCCTAATCCCAGAACCTTTCAAAGAAAAGCGGCATGGCGATTGCAGGTGGTTCTGGCTCGATCGACGACGGCGAAAGATTGATGATCATTCGCACATACCGGACGTGTTGTTCCGCGGAATACAATCACGGTCACTGCAAGGTCTTTGAGCAGGATCCCAGCTTCTCTGGGCCTTCAGGAATTTTTGAGTGGAGGCTGGTAAGTAGCCTTGGTACACGCTCTCTGTTTGTCGGACTGAATTATCCGATTAACCAGGAGATAACCGACGGCAAAGATCATGATGGCAGCGCGGTTTCGTTCATCATGCAAAACTGTGTGTACACGACATACCATCGTCTGCATGCACCATACCCGATATGTGCCACCACGCTCGCAGCCCAAAGTAGGAGAGAGGGTCGCAAGTATCGGACTTCGACCCTTGGTGGAGTTTCCCCGTCGGGCACCCATCTGGTTCAAGCCGTCGACTAATCTCCTGACTTAATAAATAGTAACGTCTAACCGAGGCAGTTAGTTAGATCGTACACTTGGTGTAGTAGGATCTTTATTTAGTTTGATGCATACACTTGTTCTTTTTGGTAGCCCTTTTGTAATGATGGCTGATGTTTGGTTTGGAAGAGAGCTGCGTCTTCACTCTTACGGCACCTATCTTTATACATTGCAACCCCAGCCCTAGTTCTGCTGCTGCTATTGTTTTCAATGTACAATCAGTAGTATATTTAAATCATTGGTTGAATAAATGTGTTGTTAGAATGACAAACACAATATTTTGGAAGTCGTTGCACGGTTCGATCCTTTAGTGCCCCGAACCGTACGTAGCTCATACTATTTTCCGTACGGAACACATTTTCCACTTGTTGATAACATGCAGCCCACTGATGAAGGCCCAATAGAGAAGCCCATAATTAACTGGAAGGGAGGCTCTCACATGAATCCGGCCCAGGTACATGCTCATGGTCCCCTAAACATAAATAAGTAAATAAATAAATAAAGCTAAATGCTCATGCACCAGTTCTTTGGGAAAATAGGTTGCCCAGTATTTCTTTTTGAAGAATACCAAAGCTAGGCCTATTTTTTTCTCCGAATTACTGGTCTGCAAATCTTTCAAGACGAGGAGGGATGCATTCCGTCATGGCCAAAGAGTATGGTCAATGTCAGCTAAAAGTAATATCAAAAGGGGTTGAAAATTCCAAAAAAATTATAGCAAATGGGATATTAGTTTCTTTTTTTGTTTTTGTTCTTCACTGATATCTTATACGTATTTCATTGGATTTAACATGACATAGTACTAATTTATTTTTAAATTTGTTTTAGTATGGCTATTAATTTTTGGATTAAGAATATTTCATTCCCGGCAAAAAATTTGCGAATTTTCAAAATTTCCCACATATTTAGTTAATTTTTTACCGGCATCTTGACGAGAAAATGGCCAGCAATTCTAAAAATGGAAAAGCGGGCTGCAAGAAATTCCATATGAATTAGAAAATGAGTAAAACTTATAAAAATAATAGCAAATGGGATGTACCGCCACGATTTGAGGCTGACTTGTTTACGCAAGGCTTTGTCGGTGAACACACGATCCTAGCAGCGATGGATCGCTGGATGTCCATCAACTGCCGGCGTGCTACGCAATCTCGATCTTCTGCTCCATCCGCCTAAACTAGCGCCGTGGACTGCTGCTCCCTCCTCTTGTGGCCCATTGTGATGCCGCTTGAGCTTCCCGGCCCACCCTACTCCCTCCGCAGGCCTGGCCACATGCAATCAACTGCTCTAAAAATAATTACGCGAAAAAAATGATTCCTCCCACTGACATCTGGGGCGCACCGGTTGGGAGGCTGACCTGTGGGCCTACTAAGTTGACGCGTACGCATGGCTTGTCAACTTAGTCAACAAACGATTCTAGCAGCAGTAACCATTGGATTTGAATCGAACGGTGCTGCTGCTTCTTCAATCGCTGCTCTTCTTGCACCAGCCGCCCAAACCAGCGCCGGGGAGACCGCCTGCTCTTGCCTCCAATGACCGGTTGTGCTGCCGTTGAGCCCTCATCACCCCCTACTACTCCCACCGCTAGCCAGGCCCTGCAGCGACGGCAGCCTCACACCGCAGACGAACTAGTGAACCCTCGTACTCCTCTCCGCGTGGCCATCCACTGTCGCATCTTCCCCGGCTCCACGTCGTCCCCTTCCTAGGCCTCGCCGTCGTCCACCGCCTTGGTGCTCTCGGCGTGGCGTGGTCAATGTGGTCAACGACATTCCATCGGAAGAGTACTGTACGTGGAGAGGATGACAGCTGGATCCACGGCCACAGCCCAGTTTTTTGTGATTTGCCAAGTAAGTTGCTTTATCGGGCTGTTGGGCTACAAATCTTTCAAGGCGAGGAGAGCTTTCATTAATTTGGCCGAGAAAATGGCCCATCGGTAATGAGAAATGGGTTGTACATTTTTAAAACACATCAAACCGGCAATTAGTTTCAAATATCTTTTTTTTCATTTCGATATTTTAAATTACATTAATTTTTATGCGTGAAGAATTTGTTGGATTTTATATTGATATACATTTATTTTTAAAATCAGTTTGAATGTGAGTCGAAATTTGGGATTAAAACAGTTTGGACCTTTTGAAATATGCAAAATTTTGTATAATTTTTTAACCGTAGCCACAGTATGGGTTGTAATGCTAACAAAAGAATATGGGCTAAAAAACCTTAAGAATTAGCAAATGGGCTGTAAATTATTAGAAATAATGGCAGATGGGTTGTATGTTGTTTTCCATGATTTGAGGCTTTCTTAAAAAAGGTTGGCCTGGCAAAGTGACTATTGGATGTCCATCCAACAGCCGTCGTGCTTCTTCAATCTCTGCTCTTCGCTCAAACAAGCGCCGGCGACTGCCTGCTCCCTCCTCCCGCAGCCGGCTGTGTTGCCGCGCAGGTCTCACCGCCCCACCGTACTCCCGTCGCTGGCCTAGCCATCCTCTACTCACCCACACCTGTTATTCTCGGCGACGGCAGACGAACGATAAACCCTCGTGAGTCGTACTCCCCTCAGCGTGGGGAAACAAGCGCGAGTCTTCCCGCCTCCGTGTCGTTCCTTCCTAGGCCTGCGCCGTCGTCCACCGCCTCTGGTGCTCTCGGCGCTGCCTGGTCAACATGGTCAGCGACCGACATGCATCTGAAGTGGATCAGACGTGGAGAGGCCGACAGCTGGGTCCACGGCCGCACGCAAGGAAATTCCTCCTTATTACGCGCAAAATAATGATTCCTCCACCGACATCGGGGACCCACCAAAAGGGCCTCTGATTTCAGCGGAAAAAGCGTTACCGCGGCTGACAGCTCGGACCCACCAGCTATATCTTCGCACGCAAGGAAGTGCCTCCTTATTACGCACAAAAAAAATGAATACTCCCCCTGTTAGCTGTGACCCAGTATAGTGGCAGGTTGACTTGTGGGCCTACTAAGTTGACGGGGACAGAAGGCTTTGTCAACTTAGTCAATATGCACGATTCTAGCTCCAGTGACCGTACGATGTCCATCCAACGGCCGTAGTGCTTCTTCAACCTCTGGTCTTCTTGCTCCTGCCGCCCAAACCAGCATCGGTCGTGCCTCGTGCTCCTGCGTCCCGTGGCGGCTGCGATCTGGCGGAGGCCTCACCGCCCCTACTACTCCCACCGCTGGCAGGCCATCCCTCTACTCGCCCCACCCCTACTATTACGGGCGGCGGCAGACCTCACACCGCAGCGAACCGGTGAACCCTCGTACTCCTCACGCGTGGGCATCCTTTATCACGTCTTCCTCGGCTCCGCGTCGTCCCCTTCCTAGGCCTCGCCTTCGTCCACCACCCCGATGCTCTCGGCGGCGTGGTCAGCGTGGTCGAGGCGACTTCCATCGGACGTGGATATGACGTGGAGAGGTCGACAGATGGGTCCACGGCGGCCGCAAGGAAGTGCCTCCTTATTACGCGCAAAATATTTATTCCTCCACCTGACAGCAGGGACCCACCGGACGGGCCACCGTATTTCGTGAAAAGACGTTTCCCCCCTGATTGCTGGGACCCACCAGCTACACCTTCGCACACAAGGAAGTGCGTCCGGGCAAAAAAAACCAAAATGAGTCAACCCCCTGACTGCTGGGACCCACCAGCTACATCTTGTGAGCAAGGAAGTGCACGGATACCGGGACCCACCTGGTCGAAGCGTACGTAGTGTTGTCATTCTGGTCGCGAACGTGTACGCACATATATACTAGTCGATGTAGAGGCACACACGTGTCGTAGTAGAGGCGCGTACGTGTGGTAGTAGAGGCGCGCACGTAGCATGTACACGTACGTACAGCGGCCAGTGTGCAAGAAAGAAAACATGGCCACGTATGTGTACATACGGGCGGGGTCTCGAACGCCTACTCGCGCATACGTATGGCCAGGGCTCGTGTACATGGCTGGGTCGGAATGGAGAAATAGCGTCGTCGTTGAGGGAGTCCTGGATTAGGGGGTATCCGGACAGCCGGACTGTGTACAACGTCCGGACTATTGAAGCGTGAAGATACAAGACTCAAGACTTCGGGCCATGTCCAGATGGGACTTTCCTTGGCATGGAAGGCAAGCTTGGCGATCCGGATATTATATTTCCTTCCTTGTAACCGACTCCATGTAAACCCTAGCCCTCTCCGGTGCCTATATAAACCGGAGAGGTTGGTCCTTAGTAGGCCGATCACAATTACAATCATACCATCATGGGCTAGCTCTTAGGGTTTAGCCTCTACGATCTCGTGGTAGATCTACTCTTGTACTACCCATATCATCAATATTAATCAAGCAGGAATAGGGTTTTACCTCCATCAAGAGGGCCCGAACCTCGGGTAAACATCTGTGTCCCTTGCTTCTGTTACCATCAGCCTTGACCTTGGATCGGGACCCCCTACCCGAGATCCGCTGGTTTTGACACCGCCCGTGGTGCTCTCGGTGGCGTGGTCAATGTGGTCAATGACCGACTTCCATCGGAAGACTATCGTGCGTGGAGAGGGTCGACAATTTGGGTCCCGGCGGCGGCAAGGAAGTGCCTCCTTATTACGCGCAAAATAATTATTCCTCCACGACAGCGGGGACCCACCGGACGGGCCACCGTGTTCGCGAAAAAACGTTTCCCGACTGCTGGGACCCACCAGCTACATCTTCGCACGCAAGGAAGTGTGTCGGGCAAAAAACGATTCGCCCCGACATTGCTGGGACCTACTAGCTACATCATCGCACGCAAGGAAGTGCGTCCGGGCAAAAAAAAGCGATTCGCCCCCTAAGCTGCTGGGACCCACCAGCTACATCTTCGCGAGCAAGGAAGTGCACGGCGGTGGGACCCACCTGGTCGAGCGTACATAGAGTTGTCATTCGGTCGCGACGGTACGTACATACTGGTCATAGTAGAGGCGGCGCGCGTACACGCACGCATAGCGGTGAGGTGCAAGAAAGAAAATACGCCACGTATATACATACGGGCAGGGTCTCGAC
This sequence comes from Aegilops longissima, assembly GCA_021605205.1. Classification (NCBI taxonomy): domain Eukaryota; kingdom Viridiplantae; phylum Streptophyta; class Magnoliopsida; order Poales; family Poaceae; genus Aegilops; species Aegilops longissima. The sequence continues at coordinate 650,607,521 of CM038677.1, read as the reverse complement.
GCCTACCGCGCATACATTACATGGCTGGGTCGAACGGAGAAACAGCGTCGTCGCCGTGTTCATGGGGAGGCAACGGAATGCATCGTGTTCATCGGGAGGCAACGAAACGCGTGGGAGCCAATCGGCTGGGTCGGAACGGAATGCGTGGTCGTGTTCATCAGGATGGCTTGGACGGAACAGGCGAAGGAAACGAGGCCTGGTGTACCGCAGAACGGAGGAAACGGACCTCCTACGGTCGAAACAGGGTCCTGTTGATCGAGAGGGTGTGGCGTATCGCGAAGCGGAGAAGCAGACCTCCCACGGTCGAAGCGGGGTCTGTTGATCGGGAGGGTGTGGCATACCACAAAAGCGGAGGAAGCGGACCTCCTACGGTCGAAACGGGGTCTGTTGATCGGGAGGGTGTGGCGTACCGCAAAAGCGGATGTAACGGACTTGTGTTGGGCGCCACGGTCGAAGCAGGGGTCTGATACATGGGGAGCGTAGCAGAAATTCAAAATTTTCCTCGTGTCACCAAGATCTATCTATGGAGAAACTAGCAGCGAGGAAGGAGAGTGCATCTACATACCCTTGTAGATCGCTAAGCGGAAGCGTTCATGAGAACGGGGTTGAAGGAATCGTACTAAATCGTGATCCAAATCACCGGAGATCCTAGTGCGAGCAGACGGCACCTCCGCGTTCAACACACGTACAGCCGGTGGCGTCTCCCACGCCTTGATCTAGCAAGGAGAGAGGGAGAGGTTGAGGAAGACTCCATCCAGCAGCAGCACAACGGCGTGGTGGTGGTGGAGGGCGTGGCAATCTTGCAGGCCGCCAAGCACCGCAAGATATGAGGAGAAAGAGAGGAGGGCTGCACCAATGGCGGAGATCAAATCGTGTGTTATGGGCAGCCCCTAGGCCTCATATATATGGGGAAGGGAGGAGGGCGCCCCTCTGGGGTTCCCACCCCAGAGGGGCGGCATCCCTAGATGGGAAAAGGGGAGGCGGCCAGGGGGGGAGAGGAGGTGCCCACTAGATGGGCCTTAGGGCCCATCGCCCTAGGGTTGCCCCTCCCACTCTCCCTTGCCTTGGGCCTCTTGTGGGGGTGCACCAGCCCCTTGGGGCTGGTTCCTCCCACACTTGGCCCACGAGCCTATACAGGGTTGGTGGCCCCACTTGGTGGACCCAGGACCCTCCGGTGGTCCGATGCGTCTGGAAAAACCCGAAACTTTTCCGGTGACCAAAACATGACTTCCCATATATAAATCTTTACCTCCGGACCATTCCGGAACTCCTCGTGACGTCCGGGATCTCATCCGGGACTCCAAACAACATTCGGTAACCACATATAAACTTCCTTTATAACCCTAAGCGCCATCGAACCTTAAGTGTGTAGACCCTACGGGTTCGGGAATAGCGAACATGACCGAGGCGTTCTCCGGTCAATAACCAACAGCGGGATCTGGATACCCATGTTGGCTCCCACATGTTCCACGATGATCTCATCGGATGAACCACGATGTCAAGGACTCAATCAATCCTGTATACAACTCCCTTTGTCTAGCGGTATTGCACTTGCCCGAGATTCGATCGTCGGTATCCCGATACCTTGTTCAATCTCGTTATCGCAAGTCTCTTTACTCGTTCCGTAACACATCATCCCGTGATCAACTCCTTGATCACATTGTACTGATATGATGATGTCCTACCGAGTGGGCCCAGAGATACCTCTCCGTCACACGGAGTGACAAATCCAGTCTCGATTCGTGCCAACCCAATGAGACACTTTCGGAGATACTGTAATGCACCTTTATAGCCACCCGATTCGTTGTGGCGTTTGGTACACCCAAAGCATTCCTACGGTATCCGGAGTTGCACAATCTCATGGTCTAAGGAAAAGATACTTGACATTTAGAAAAGCTTTAGCATCTGAACTACGATCTTTGTGCTAGGCTTAGTATTGGGTCTTGTCCATCACATCATTCTCCAAATGATGTGATCCGTTATCAACGACATCCAATGTCCATGGTCAGGAAACCGTAACCATCTGTTGATCAACGAGCTAGTCAACTAGAGGCTTACTAGGGACCTGGTGTTGTCTATGTATCCACACATGTATCTGAGTTTCCTATCAATACAATTATAGCATGGATAATAAACGATTATCATGAACAAGGAAATATAATAATAACTAATTTATTATTGCCTCTAGGGCATATTTCCAACATGTTCATCGGGAGGGGTGTGGCGTACCGCAAAACGGGACTCCACGGGATACTGTTCATCTCCACCGTCGACCTCCTCCAGCCTCCACAGACTCTTTGTTCATCCACCGTCGACCTCCTCTAGCCTCCACGGGCTCCTGTTCATCCGGCCTCCACCGTGCGCTACTCCACCGCTCTTGTTCAACCACCCTCCACCGTCACTGTTCATCCAGCCCTCCACACCACGGGTCCTGTTCATCCGAGGCAACTCCATCGCTCCTTTGTTCATCCAACCCCCCCGCAACGCCATCGCTCATGTTCATCAGGCGGCATCGATCGGCTTGATTAGCGGCGATGGCGAAGAATCGCTCGATCGGGTTGATTAACAGCCATCGATCGACCGCTCGGGTTCGATAGCGCGTAGCTGCGGTCTGTAATCGCCGGGTTGATTAGAGCCAGCGCCTCGCTCGAGTTGATTAGAGCTAACGCCTACGCATACGCGCAGCGTCGTACGAGAGAAAGCAGCGCATCGCTTCGGCCCCGACCTCCCACCGTAAAGGGAACTCCCGAATTTTTCCTCGCCCTCGCTTCTACCACGGTTTTTCCGTCATGGGACGGCCAAAAGAATGTCATGCAGCTGCGTCTCCGGCCCGCCTAGGGCGAAAAGTCCATTTTCTGTCATGATTTTTTGTCATAGAAGTAGGAGCCCACCACATCTATGATGATACCGGGTTTTGTCACAATTATCGTCGTAGAAGTGTCATATGTATGACAGAAAAAAATTTGTTTGGCCCAAAATGTCACGGATGTGTCTTTTTTTTGTAGTGAAAGGTCAGGAATGGTTCAGCTTTTAAGGATATACTATGTATGCCTTCCTGACATTAGCCGATGTTGCATTATTTATTCCTTCAAACAGGTGGTTAGAAACAGTCTTGCTACCTTTTTTCCATTAAGAAATTTGAATGCTTATATTTGCGAGTCTATGGTTCAACTAGTGCCACTTTTATAGTAATCACAGTTTCAATATCTACGCAAACAGGGATGCTCGGTTTTAGTGGAACTACACAAAAAGTCCAAATAGTTCAACATTAGGAGCCTGTTTTCTTCCAAACTGCTATATCCAATTGGTGGCACTATGAGCTGTTCATTACGAAGGTACATGGTTTGCTACCATCTCGCTACTCTTTTTGTACTGTCATTAGATAGTAATATTAGTGGTTTGCATGTGAATTTATTGGCAGGGTGGACCTACATTGGAGGTGCAGGACATGATTCAATGATTGGATGCTCAATTTCGGTTGTATCAATTTCACCTCTACCATCACTGCGGACATGGATATCTTTGGTCTAGTGAAGAATAGGCGCTATATTTCTGCTCTGTACCAGCAAATCAATTCAGTGTGAAATTGTCCAGGGCAAAACATGACAGTATCAAATTGTCCAGTGCAAAACATGACAGATGCTAAGTGGAAGAGGTGTGTTTAAACCGAAAATACAAGGTGGGGTATATGTTTACTAGCTGCTTGATATTTGTGCAGACAGATGTCTGCCCGTTTCTATTTGGCAAACAAACAAAGTGACCACAATTTTGGTGGAACTGCACAAGAGATTAGTATAGTCACTGCATGTAGTGCCATTTGAAAATAGACATAGAAAGATTGGATAGTCACTTAATGGACTGCATAAAAGTAGTATTGTACTATTTATTGGTCAACACTAAGTGCTTCATTGCTTTGGTCTGATTATACAATGGGCATCATTTTGCCTAAGTTAAAGTTTGTATTTCGAAAATAGTCTTGCCGTGTGATCGAGAGAAGACCAAATCATATTGCAGTGGATGTTCCTCCATCATGTGTGGTTCATTCTCATGGTTCCAGCTATTGGTGAAACCACTTACATTTGCAAGAGGAATTGCAGACTTCATAAACAAATTTTTCTTTCACTCTGTATTGAATGTTAGCCCAGAGAAGCATCCATGTTAGTAGGAAGAACATATGTTTTTTCTAGATCTTTGCTTTTGGGGCTACATATTTGTATATGATCTATGAATCATTGAGATGCATTAAGATGTTGATCTTATGTATGGGAATCATACTAGTTGGTTGTGAATTTGGGCTACTAATGTGAACATATGACAATGCCAGGCCTGTGAGTCTCGTGTGAACATTTCGAACTGATTGGCTCTTACTACTGTGCAGAACATGATCCTTATTTATGTGTTCTCAGTGTTTACAAGTTACTAACAGTTCATTATTTCTGTTCGCTCAGTTTTTACAAGTTACTGATCGATCACTAGCTAGCCTACTAATACGCTCCTGGCAGTTTTTGTTGTGATGCAAGATCTGAAGTGGCAGTCTATTGAATAAAAATGCCTACCTCTGAAGAAACTGACATGTTGTTCTGAAGAAAATGCCATGCAAATCTGAAGAAACTGCCAGCAAAAAAGTTCGCAAATGCCTTATCTCCCAGCGAATGTTCATCCGCTATTGCAATCCTACACATACACTATCCGACCGACTCGATACTACGCGAATAACCAGCGGATCACGCACGTACCTTATCTGGATGAATCAAGTGCACTCGTTTGACCGTCATGCCGACGTGCGACCCAGCACGGACGAGACGCACCACTGACGGGACGGTACGGGACGGCACAGTCATAATTTCAGTTTTTCTAGTTTTCCATGGCAAGCTGGCGCGCTAAGCCATGCTCCCTAGATTAACTGTGTAGGATGTACATAGGAATGGAAACGTCCTTCTTGGATTGACTGTGTGGGATGTACATACGAACGAAAAGGTATTCCTTGAATTGACCGTGTGGAATGTACATACGTTATGGAAAAGTTTGTCTGGGACTGACTCTGTGGGATGTACTTACGACTGGAAACGATTGGCCCCGTATAATTGTATTTTTTTAACAAAACTGTAAGTATAACCGTATTTATTGCTCGCCCATCGCACATGACCTCATTTTGCCCAGCATGTGTGACCGGAGGGCCTATCCCCAATGGTTTATGTGTCGTGTGGGAAGGACCCCCTATCGCCCACACTCACTTGGCGACGGTTCAAAATGCCGTCGCCGAAAGGGGTTAAAAACCGTTTGTATAGCACCACATTGTACCAGTGCATATGTCTCATGCTATGGTTAGATTTACCTTAATTCTTCTTTCGTAGTTGCGGATGCTTGCGAGAGGGGGTAACCTTAACTAGGAGGCTTGTTCAATTAAGAACATCACCCAATTACCGGTCCACCCACATATCAAATTATCAAAGTAGCGAACGCAAATCAAACAAACATGATGAAAGTAACTCGATGATAATTCCCATGTGTCCTCGAGAACGCTTTGCTTACTATAAGAGAACGTTCCGGCCTGTCCTTTGATATAAAAAGGATCGGGCTACCTTGATGCACCTTTGTTACAATTGCTACTTGTCGCTCTTTACAAATTACCTTGCTATCAAACTATATGTTATCGATAATTTTAGTACTTGCAGAAAAATACCTTGTTGAAAACCACGTGTCATTTCCTTATGCTCCTCATTGGGTTCGATACTCTTACTTATTAAAAGGACTATGATGGATCCCCTAAACTTGTGGGTCATCAAGACTCTTTTCTGGCGCCGTTGCCAGGGAGTGAAGCGCCTTTGGTAAGTGGAATTTGGTAAGCAAACATTTATATTACGTGCTAAAATTTACTGTCACTTATTACTATGGAAAGTAATCCTTTGAGGGGTTTGTTCGGGGTATCTTCACCTCGAATCGAAGCGATAAGAGTTGCCCCTCAACCTACTAAACTCACTAAAAATATTTATTATGAGATTCTTTCGGGTATCTTAGGGAAACTGCTAGCTAATCCTTATCCAGGAGATGGAATAGTACATCCTGATATGCACTTAATCTATGTGGATGAAATTTGTCGATTGTTTAAGCTTGCAGGTTTATCTGAGGATGGAGTTAAGAAGAAGGTGTTCCCTTTATCTTTGGAGGGAAAATCATTGACATGGCATAGGCTATGTGATGATATTGGAACGTGGGATTTGAACCGGTTGAAATAGGAATTTCATCAGAAGTTTTATCCTATCCATCTGGTTCATCATGATCGGAATTATATACATAATTTTTTGCCTCATGAAGGAGAAAGTTTCGCTCAATCTGGGGGGCGTGGCTTAAGTACATGATGTACACATGCCTCAATCATGATATCTCAAGAGAAATTATTATACAAAACTTTTATGCTAGGCTTTCTCATAATGATCAATCCATGCTCGATTCTTCTTCTACATGTTCCTTTATGAAGAAACTGTTGAATTCAAATGGGATTTTCTAGAAAGAATTAAACGCAACTCTAAAGATTGGGAACTCGACAAAGGTAAATAGTCATAAATAAAACTTAAGTTTGGTTGTGTTAAATTTTTTATGGAAAACGTTGCAGTTCATAAGTTTAGTACTAAATATGGACTTGACTCCGAGATAGTATAGCTTCCTTTTGTGAATCATTTTCTACTCATGTTGATCTCCCTAAGGAAAAGTGGTTTAAATATCATCCCCCTATTGAAGAAAAGATTGAGGAACCCATTATAGTTAAAGATGAAACTATTATTTATAATGTTGATCCAGTTGTGCCTACTACTTATATTGAGAAACCTCCTTTCCCTGTTAGGATTAAGGAACATGCTAAAGTTCCAACTATCATTAATAAAAGTAATATTAGAACACCTAGACCCTCTTAACAAATTAAAGTTGAACCTAATATTGCTATGGTTAAAGATCTCTTGGTCCATAATATTGATGGGCATGTTATTTACTTCTGTGATGAAGCAACTAGGACTGCTAAACCCGTTAGAAATGAACGCGATAAGCTAGATAAGAATAAACCTGAAGTGGGCATGCCTATTGTTTTTGTTAAAATTGGAGATCATTGCTATCATGGTTTATGTGACCTGGGTGCTAGTGTTAGTGCTATTCCGTTTACTCTATATCAAGAAATTATAAATGATATTGCACCTACTGAGATTGACGATATTGATGTCACTATTAAGCTAACGAATAGAGATACTATTACACTGCTTGGGAATGTTCGAGATGTTGAAGTCTTGTGTGGTAAGATCAAATACCCTACTGATTTCTTAGTACTTGGTTCACAACAAGATGATTTTTGTCCCATTATATTTGGTAGACCTTTCTTGAACACCGTTAATGCTGAAATTGATTGTGTTAAAGAGAAGGTTAGATCCAGAGGATCAGGCAAGACGGCACCGGCGGCTCCCAACTCCACCATTCTGTACTCTCATCTAAAAGAACCAGTCGATGGCTCCCCTTCTCCTCCCCCTGGCTCCCCCTCTCGACCGTGGCATCGGCACGGTCCTCCCCTCCTTCTCCGGCGGCGCTCCCCTCACCTGGCTCTCTCTCCATGGGCCCTGCTCGCCCTGCCGCGTTGGCACCCTCCACCCCTTCTCCTCGGCCCTCCCCTCCTGGCTCGCGGCTCCGCAACAAGTTTTGGGCATTGGCCGATGGTGACGACGACTCTGATTTTGAGCTCGAGCATGTGCTCCGCTCCCCGGGTCTTCTCCGCGGGGCCGCGGCGGGGGTGGCGGTGGTGGCGCCGATGCGGTTCTAAAAGTTCGCCTCGGGTGACGTGGCAGACTGGCCTTCTCTTCCTTGTTGGATGAATCTGGTTGGGTCCATGTTGGTCGTCGTCGGAGATCGTCACGGGCGGTGCCTGCGCCCTCGCCGGACCGTGGTGTGCTGGCTGCGTGGCCTAGTTTTGGGAGCCCCTTGGTTGGCGTTTCCTACTCCCCGACGTTCGTGTCGCCGGCGGCGGGATCTGCGGAGGGGTCGTGTCCGCTGACGATGGCGGCGGCGGCCTCGATGCCAACCCTAGATCGGGTGGCCGGCCAGACGGCTTGTGGGCCTCTGGTGCGGGCCTCCCCGACTCCTCTTGGGCCTGTTGGGCCGTCCCCTCTCTCCTTGTCTGTTGTCTTCCCCCCTCTACCTGTTCTGGGCCTTGGACCATGGTCAGCCCAACCTCAGCCCTCCCAACCTGGCCCGGCCTACTTGGGGGACCCCGGCCTTCACTACAGGAATCAGAAACTTTGCCGTCAGCCATGGTGGACGGCAAAGGCACACATGGAGGATGGCCAAGACCTTTGTCGTCAGCCAGCTGACGGCAACACGTCCGGCTGAATAGGCTACGGCAAAGGCTTCTTTGCCGTCTGCTGGTGGACAACAAAGATACAAAGGTCTTTGTCGTCCCCCAGCTGACGGCAAAGAGCCTAGACGGCGCACGTGCCAGCTTAGGTCCATTAAGGGGTTAACGGCGTTCATTGCCGTCGGCTGGCGGATGGCAAAGACCTTTGTATCCCTGCCGTCAGCCAGTGGACGGCAAATAGCAGTGACTCATTGTCGTCGGCCGGCGGACGGCCAAGTGTGCCATGTGGCAACACCTGGGGGGCTGGCCTATTTGGTAGCTTTGCCGTCAGCTGGCTGACGGCAAATATTCGACGTTCTTTGCCGTCCGCTGGCGGACGGCAAAGATCATCAAATAGGCAGCTTATCGCCCGGAGTTGAGCAATTAGGTGACACGTGGCATTTTTGCCGTCTGCTAGCTGATGGCAAAGCTCTTTGCCGTCCGCCAGCTGACGGCAAAGAGTCTATATAGCCCATGTTTTTTCTATTTTTTCTTGAAACCATTCAATTTGGCAGAATTCACACACACACACACACACACACACACACACACACACACACACACACACACACACACACACACACACACACACACACACATATATATATATATATATATATATATATATATATATATATATATATATATATACTAGTATAAATGCTCGTGCGTTGCACCGGGCAAAAAAAGAGACACAATCTGCTTCATGTGCTATTGTGCATCATTTTTATATCCAATTTAAATAAATATTGATAATTAGGTTAATTTCGGTAAATTTCTTATTTTTAATAAAATTTAATGTTTTCATAAAAATTGAACACTATTTGGGCTTGTCCCGAACAAACACTTCTTTTTTTGAAGTTAACACCCCCACTTTATTAAACTAAATTAGGAATTTCATATGATACAATGCTAAGAATACAACAGGGGGAACTGAGTCCCAAAGGACCGATGCTCTACTGCTTATTCCTAAGCGCGCCAGCAAATGGGCAGCACCATTTGCTGTCCTTCGGACCTAGGTGATCTTGAACTCGCTCAAAGTTCTGATCATGACTTTTACCTCCACCACCACTTGTCCCACGGATGATAAGTTCCGACCCTGATCATTAAGCTTCCCAGATAGTAGGACGTTTATCTCATTTCACTCCTTTTTTTTCTGTTATCAAATGCTTTTACTAAATTAAATTCATGGATGTTGGTTATAGTGTATAATGCAACCATGCCAGTGACAGGGAGAAGGAGCAGGCGTTGAGGAGTGCAAGCAGCAGGGTAAGATATTTAATTTTTCATATGATCTTAACTGCTTCGCAACATTATTGCATTTCCAGGGATAATCGTAGTCTTTCCCCTTAGTTACTGATTTTGGTGGTAAATTACATATGCACATGGAATTATTCGTATAGATTGCACAAACATTATAAAGGGCCATCAGACTAATCAAAATTTTAAATAACGACGAACGAGTCATTGTAGACATTATAAAGAAATATCCATGAACAATTTACTGGTTCAGAACATGTAGACATCCTCCTTCAAGACGATCAAGTAGTCCAACTTTTCTGTGTACTAATCTGGGCGTCCAATCTCCGAAAGCTGGGTACTTTACTGCTGGTCGAGTTGTTGTATGGTTTTGCTTTCGATTTCTTTTCCTCTTCCACATTCGATCAAGTAATCCATTTCCTTTTTAGTTTGTGATCAGTAGTAGTCTGTTAAGGACACAGATAGTACAAAATCCTCAAATACATCTCTCCGCTCCGCTGCTTCCAGGCGGACGTGTTCTGGTCGTCCTCGTAGCTGTCGGAGAATTCCTCTTGCATAAAAGGAGCCGCATATGGTCACGGATCTCACTGACGATCTTGTGGTCCCGCACAGCGGCAGCCAAACGCTCGGCCTCATCACGATCATACACGCTCTTCTCCTCCATGACCTGCGGTACTGCGTGAGAATATTTTGTTATATAACAGGAAAGATCATTTTGCAAGTCCCTAAAGAGAAGTTCTGAGCATCATGCCTGCAACCCAATTCTGAAATTCTCTGCATTATCACTGTCCTTGGCCACAAAAGGAGAACATGTCGAGGCCGACCACGTCCCTGTCTATGCTATGTAAACGGCACACAAGTGCTACCAAGCTGGTCGCCGAACTCTCCAGCCTCTATATTTTACTTTTCTGAATCCAGTTTGCACTAAACAGGATACACATTCAGTCCCTCCACACAATGTACAGCCTTGCAGACCTGCAAATCAATCAGCCCGCCCACATAACATAATCTTACATCCTAGGAGAAAAGGACATTTTTGAAGTAACTCAGCGGATTTATTCGCACAAACAAAAGAAGCAACTAAAGAGTTTTTCTCCACACAAGAGAAGTAATTAAATCGGTCGCACGAACTGAACATGGTAACTAATACTTACTGCAATGCATATCCCATAAGCTTGGTCCAATAATGAAAAGCTTTTGCAACAACACAGATGAGATATGGTGCTTCCAACCAAAGAAGACCTGCTATTTAGTTGCTTGTTCAAGGTTGAATTGATTGTCACTGAAATGCGACCAACTGCTGTCACAAAGTAAGACATGAGACGCATCCTGGTACAACCATTACTCCCAGATCGAAGTATGCAATTATAACTATTACCAAATGGCAAAAATCTGGCACAAGAATACCACGTTATAGAGGGTTCGGGTATAAGCATATGCGATCGATGATCCAAATTCTGAACATATACTTCTGTTGAGCTTAGAATCGATTAAGCTATTGAGATTGATAATGTGTGTCAAGATTTTAATAGAGAAAGCATCAGTGTATTGGAACCTGACTACTGGTCCCTTGTTTTGTTTTTCATGATTGCAGAAGCTTGAGTACTTGAGCTATCTACAAAAAACACTAAAACTACTTACGAATCCAATGCACCTCTACCAAGATAAATCATACTGTAGGTGTTGGCATCTATGATCATTCCCCTATTCATATTCTGCAACTCTGGTCACACATATAAGATAAGCTTTTTGTTCACATACTAACATAACTGTAGCTTCTATGAATCTACTTCAACCACTACAGACTTGAACCAACTTTCATAATTGAATTAACGTGCACAAAATAAAGAGCTCCCTATGGTAAGGTGTCATCTCTATTCTTGAGGTCCAATTAACATCATAATGGTGATCAACTTAAGCAACATGTATAACAGTATTATGTAATTATGCATCTGAATTGAGGAGACTATAATTGCTGATGGTTGGGAACTTGGGAGTGTGTTCAAGGAACATTCTGGAAAATAAATTACAATGTTGTACTCCCTCCATAAACTAATATAAGAGCGTTTAGATCACTAAAATAATGATCTAAACGCTCTTATATTTGTTTATGGAGGGAGTACCTGGTAGTAATCATGATCTCACAACGCACACTTTGGTGAAGGAAAGACGGACAAAGTACATCGATCTGCAGACCATATCTAAAATATGATGTTCTTGCTACACTAAATTAGCTTCTTAGAAAATTACATGTTGATATGGGTGGAAGAGGGACAGGCACATACATCACAGTGTTCAGTCAACAATTGTAAGCATAGTTATCGTCCATCTTGTACTGCAGGTTCCCGATCTAGAGTTCAATCCGCACACCACCTACATCTTTCACCTGGATCCGCTCTATAATTGAGGGAATCACAATTATACACGCCTCTGCAACGCCACACTCTTTCTTATGCAACTTGCCAGTGACAGAGATGACCAAATCAATGGCGCAGATATGTACAGTAGTAAAATTGCTGCTTGATTCTTCCAATTGCCTCATCAATTTTTCTATTAATTAAACGAAATAACAAAGCAATCACATAATCTATTCATAGAAAGTAACCCAACTTAGATCAAATCCGCACTCGTCCCTCCTCGGTCCTTGATTTGTACCAAACTTGCGGTAACAACTCTATTTCTGTCAAACAAATGGCCCTTGCTGCATCAAATCCTGCATATATAATGGTGACATCAGTGGCAAATTCTGCAGCTGCACTCATGTAGCTTAAAAACACACACACACAAATAGGAGGCAGTGCTGACTTAAACACCAGCATAAAATCCTTATATCATAATTTTGAAGACAGGAAATTAACCTCAACCTCAAGCATGCGAGGTCTTCTTAGCAAAAGGAAATTTAACCAGTGTTTGCAAAAAGTGTAGTGAAAACTTAAACTACTGAAATTAATTTTGTCGTATAGCTAGAACCCTCAATCACTTTTCTGCTTGAGGGCTGAAAATCACATCCCCTCAATTTCAAACAAAATTTAGGACAATATCATCAATATAGGAAAGATCTGTAAACTACCAAGGGAAGAAACATGAAGTAAACCTATAGTTTGACCAGCTAGTGCTCAATTTCACAAACGAAAAGCCTTAAATATTAGTGCAAGCATCCAAGTGCACAAGAAAATACCTCACGGCAGAAGATTCATGCTAGAATAGGCCGGTGTTGAAGCAGTGCAGGACGGAATTCGTGGCTGCCTCGAGCCTCCTCCCTAACCTGCAGCAGCGGCAATGGTCCTCACCAAACGGAGCTTTAGGTCAACTACAATGGCAAGTCAGAAACTTCGCCCGTCCAACCGAGTCGAGCAGGGGGAGGCCGGCGGACGGGCGGATCGGTGTGGGAGGCTTGGTAGTGGCCGGATCCGGGGCACGGCGGAGCGGAGGATGCGGATCCGGGCAGGGGCGGCCGGATCCCACCGGAGTCGCGGGGCGCGGCTGCCGGCAAAGCTCGGGGCGGCCATGGCGGCGCTGCAATGAGAGGGAGAGAGAGATGGTGAGAGGGAGGGAGGAAGGAGAGGGAGGAGGAGAAGGCAGGTGCGGTGACGTGACCTGTTCGCGGCGGCGGTCATCTCCGGTGATGCCGGCCGGCGCGGCGAGGCAGCGGAGGAAGACGGGGTCGGGGCAAGCGCCTGGTGCGGAGCCGAGCTCCGTGGCTCAGGCGCACGCATTTTTGGCTTTTTGACCCTAAAAGGACCACGGGTCGAATACATAATAATGCAGGGTTCTTTATGTAAGAACGAAATGTTTTCTCAAATAGCCACTTAAAATAGGACCGCGGTTGATTCCTAAAAACCACAGGGGCCTTTGTGAAAAAAGGATGAGACGGTGAACCCGACAGACTCAACTCGTGCTTTATTATTAGGGAGAGATATACACACATATGAAAATACTTTCGACAAGCATACCAACACATATACATACCAAATCATATCCCTGCCATATGGATATGATCATCCAACACATATACATAGCAAATGGTTTCATCCAACACATATACATAGCCAACATATCCAACAACAAGCCTACAATGGTTTCATCCATACATACATATATAGGTAGCAAGTTTGACATTGTTCATCATACAAAATCAAAACAAAAAGGAAGCATAAAGAGAAGAGTAGAGTCCATCAACGCAAGCTTCCTCATCTAAAGCAAATCTGCAAATTGGGAAAGAATCAAGTTAGAAGAAGAAGACTATCTAGAAGAAGAAGAAGAATAAGAAGAAGAAGAAGAAGAAGAAGAAGAAGAAGAGGAAGAAAAGGAAGAAGAAGATTTTTTCTTCTCTTTATTTTTCTAAGTGTAGGTCATTTTAGAGCTAAGCTAGGTAAATATGTCATTTTGGAGCTTACTAAGGTTATTATATCATTTTCGAGGAAACTAAGGTAAGTCTATATCATTTTGGAGGTAACAAAGATTATCATGACATATTTTAGGAAAGAAAGCTAAGTATAGCTCATTTTTTGTCTAACTTAGATAGTTATGCCATTTAGGAGGAAAGTAAGCTAAGTATGCATTTGTTAAGCAAAACACTAGAGAAAACTTACCCTCATCACAATAAATGCGATGAAGATTGCAACTAAGGTAAAGATTGATCCAACGGCATAATGATACCAAGCCTCATTATCAATGGCATATTTTCTAATCTTCTTAAGCTTCAGGCGCATTCCATCCATCTTCAAGCGCATTGCATTCATCTTCAACTTGTGATCATCGACGACATCGGCAATATACAACTCCAATGTCAACTTCTCTTCTTCAATTCTTTTAATTTTTTCTTTCAAATACTCATTTTCTTTTTCAACTAAATTTAACTTCTCGACAAGAGGGTCGGTTTCAAATTCCGGTTCACATACCTGCTAGATTAAAATATCTCTATGTCAACTTGATGTCCATAATTGTCATAAATGAGAAATGCAACAAACAGTTATGAAAGAGAATTTACGATATCTGAATTATAAAGCGGGCGAGGACCGATGGGGATGGACATCAAGACCATGGCACTATGTATAAGAAACAATCATACAAAGTAAGAAAAATATACAAGTAACTATATAAATCTAGTACAACACTAAAAATTGAATACCTAGTCATAATCTGGTTCAGTAAATGCTTCGGGATCAATAAATGCATCATCATCATCACTATCAGTAATGACGAGCTCATCATCATCATTAATAAATGCATCATCATCATGTGGAAGGCCACCTCTCGTGTAATGTCATGCATTGATGAGGTCATCCGCACGATAACCTCTTCTAGTTCAGGCTCTTCTTGTTCTGACCGAGGGGTGAAGTCGGGTTCACTGTTGCTGTCTACTTCAATGTTCTGGAGTGAAGTAGAGCGGTTCTATAAACGTTTTTGGAAAGACGCGTTTCTTGGAAGAATTCTCCTTCATATGTGTCTGGGTTAATGTGAGGTGCATAATCATCTTCATTGGGGGGAGGTGGTCTAACACGTGGTGGCATTTCATAAACGACATCCCAACCTTTGAGATTAGGATCACTTTGACAAGCCCACGGTAGATAGAAAACTTGGGTTGCCTGTTGAGCCATAATATAGACATCGGGAACATCCAAATGGGTGCTTTGATTGATTTCCACAAGCCCTATATGTTCATGAGTCCTTCTAGTCTCTTTCGGTTGGAACCAATAACATTTGACGACTACGACGTTTGGTGGGGTTGCACCATAGAATTGAAGTTCATAAACTGCTTCAACTCTTCCATAATACTCGGTATCTCCTTCGCCGATAGCAGAGACACAATAATTTGTAGACTTTCGGTCGGCCATAGATAGCTCTTTGCCATATGTACGAAAGCAATACCCGTTGATGTCGTATTTGTCAAACGAACGGACCTTATAGTCAAAACCATTAGTGACTTGTCTCAATTCGGCGTCCATAACCTCTGAATTAGCCTACAAGTTTAATACGAAAGGGATTATTGCATTAGCCACAAATTAGATGAAGAAATGAAATTGTCTAATGGAAATTACTGTTTGTTTGAACCAAGAGATGAAACCGGGATAGCTGCGTCCATGCTTTGCCAGAAGCTCATACTCTTCGATGGAATCCTTTTGGATCACCGCTCCATACAAGAATATGGCGATGTATCGACTGTATCAAATTTATCCGGGAATAAGAGTAGTTCAATGGAATTAGAAGTTGCGAAAAAATGTACCGAGAACTTAGTCGATGTACGGAGGCACTTCTGTTAGGTTGGTGAAGATATACAACCAAATGATCTGCCATTCTTTGAAATCCAACGTTAAGGAATTAGAAGCACCATCTGGTGCGAGATCCCCTTTGAATACGCTGAGGTTGGATCCACCCTTTTTAGGTTAAATCGACATTGTACCGAGGCTTTGGATTATGCAAATAGCGATTTTTGGCTTCGTAGTGTCTTTGTCACGAAGTTTGCCGCCTCCTCGATGTGAATGCCTCAGCCATCGATGCTTCAATTCTACGTTTATTTTTACATTTTGCTCGTAGCGTCTTCTGCATCCTCTCAGTAGTGTAGCACCAACGATTTTGCATAGGCCCCCCAATCTTGCCTCGGTTGGGAGATGCAAAATCAAGTGCTGCATTGGATTAAAGAAGCCCGATGGAAAGATCTTCTCTAACTTGCAGATCAACTCCAGCGCCAAATCTTCCATTTCTTCTAGCAGGCCAGGCGATAGTTCTTTCGCACAGAGAACACAGAAGAAATAGCTCATCTCTGCCAGTACTAGCCATTCATCCTCAGGGATGAAGCCATGCAACATCACCGGCATTACGCACTCAATCCATATGTGCTAATCATGACTCTTGAGACCAAATATCTTCAATTTATCAAGACTCACTCCCCTCTTTAGATTCGCTGCATGCCCATAGGGGAACATCAACTGTTGTTGCACCCACAAGATAATTTCCCTCATAGCTGGCCTTCCAAGATTGAACCATGCCTTTGGCTTCGTCCAGTTCTGCTTTCCTTTTGGTTCTTTCATGTTTTGTAACGTCCTATCACATAGCGCCTCCAGATCGACTCTAGCCTTAGTATTATCCTTTGACTTCCCATCTATGCCGAACAATGTACCAAAAAGTGCCTCGGCGATATTCTTCTCAATGTGCATCACGTCGATGTTGTGTGGGCAAAGGAGGTCTTTAAAGTAAGGCAGATCCCACAAGCATGTCTTGTGAGTCCAGGCGTGTTTCGAATTATACCCTTTGAAATACCACCGACGCTCTGGATCCGCTTGAGGCGCGAATCGAACTAGTGTCCCTTGGTGAGGAGTCCGGACTAGGGGTGTCCGGATAGCGGACTATCGTCACGGTGGACTCCAAGACTATGAAGATACAAGATTGAAGACTTCGTCACGTGTGCGGATGGGACTTTCCTTGGCGTGGAAGGCAAGCTTGGCGATACGGATATGTAGATCTCCTACCATTGTAACCGACTCTGTATAACCCTAACCTATCAGGTGTCTATATAAACCGGAGGGTTTTAGTCCGTGGGGCGAACAACAATCATACCATAGGCTAGCTTCTAGGGTTTAGCCTCCTTGATCTCGTGGTAGATCTACTCTTGTACTACCCATATCATCAATATTAATCAAGCGGGGTAGGGTATTACCTCCATCGAGAGGGTCGAACACAGGTAAAAACATCGTGTCCCTTGTCTCCTATTACCATCCGCCTAGACGCACAATTCGGGATCCCCTACCGAGATCCGCCGGTTTGACACCGACATTGGTGCTTTCATTGAGAGTTCCTCGTGTCGTCACCGATAGGGCCCGATGGCTCCTTCGATCATCAATAACGACGCGGTCGGTGAGACTTTTCTCCCGGACAGATCTTCGTGTTGGCGGCTTTGCTGCGGGCCAATTAAGCAGCCGTCTGGAGCAGATCGAAGCTCGCCCGCCATCAGTCGATTTGGATGTTTGAACTATCGGCCGATATCCGCGGAGACTTGATCTTTGACGGATTCGAGCCTCGATAGCGTGCCGCCTTGTCTCGATGGGTAATGATCTAGCTCTGCGGCGAATAGTGCCACGGAGGTCGCACCAAGATCCGCTTCGACCCTTAATCCGGGCGGATTCCCGATCGAGGACGAGTGGTTGGACACGCCTCGGGGCTACAATCTCTACGGCGATCGAGCGAACTCCATCCCGTCGCTGCGAAGACCTCGACTCCGGTGCGGACTCCTCTCCGGACTCCGAACCCTCCGCGCCCGCCAATCGAATCCGATTGGCGCCGTTATGGAGTTCATCGCCGCGGACATCTTTCGGCTTTTCGCCCTTGGCGACATCCTGAATTCGCTGAAGTCTCTCTCTTTATCCGGAGAGCCTGGCGGACTGCGGACGGAAGGTTGGGATCTGGACGGCGAAATTCAACGCCCACCCACCACCCACTTTGTAGCCATGGTCGATGATTTAACCGACATGCTCGACTTCGACTCAAGGCGTCGGCGGTATGGGCGGCGATGCGGAGGCGACCAAGACCCAGCGCCTACGAGGCGCTGGAAGGCCACCTCGTCATATGACATATACATGGTGGACATCCCGAAAGATGGGAGCGGCGATGGAACAACGGAGGATGACCCTCAAGAAAGCAGCCGAAGCGCCGGCGTCGTGGCGCCGCTCTAAATCCGCCACAATAAAAGCGGTGATTCCGCACGGAGATAATAACACCGGACGGTGTCAAGAGAACCCCTCGGCAGCAGGACTCGGCCACGGGAGGAGGAGAAGCAAGTCCGCACGATAGTGCGGCAGAAAGAGAGGCCGAGGGCGATAATTATCGCCTCCCTCGGAAGATGAGGCAAGCCTCGGCAACGACAATTTGTCGTGCCGAGGATCCCGCCGAGCAGGGCGTTTCAAACGCGGGCTTATAGCCTCGGCAAGTAGCCTCAAGAAAAGCAGCAACGACTTAGAGCTGATCAAGACCTGCTAGGCAGCGGATGGATGAAGTCCTTGCGGCCAAGAGTATGAACTCGAGCGCCCCTCTAAAAGCTACCCTAAACGCAGGCCGTTGCCTCGACTAGAGGAGGAAGCACCCAAGTCACCGGCAAGACGACATGGCAGACCGGTCACCCGTGGCATGACAGAGAAGCCTCTCGGCCCTCCACTCAAGCCACACCCGGCGCGCTCAAAAAGTACCAAGGCACGGAAAGCGACGGACTTACGAGATATATTGGAGGATAAGGCAAAACATACAAGATCGATCTCACGGATCGGCGTGGGCGTAACGACGCGGGATGATTACCGTCGCGCGGATACAACAAACCGGCGGGCGAACACATTAGACAAAGCTCATATGAGCTACGCCGTGATATAGCCCAATCTGAGGCGCCAAGACACCCACTATGCTTCACGGATGAAGTAATGGATCATCAAATCCCGAGGGCTTCAAACCCGTAAACATCGAATCATACGATGGTACCACAGATCCTGCGGTGCGGATCGAGGACTATCTCCTCCATATCCACATGGCCTGCGGTGATGATCTACATGCCATCAAATACCTCCCACTCAAGCTTAAAGGACCAGCTCGGCATTGGCTCAACGGCTTGCCAAAGATAATCAATTGGTTTTGGGAGGACACGGAAGCCGCATTCCTTGATAACTTCCGGGGCACATATGTGCGACCACCGGACGCCGATGACCTTAGCCACATAATTCAGAGCGGAAGAATCGGCGGACAATTACGGACACGGTTCCTCGCAAAGAAAAATCAAATCGTTGATTGTCCGGATGCAGAGGCCCTTGCAGCCTTCAAACATAACATCCATGGCGAGTGGCTTGCCCAAAGCACCTAGGACAGGAAAAGCGAAATCTATGGCAGCCCTCACAACCCTCATGACTCGCTTTTGTGCGGGAGAGGATAGCTGGCTAGCTCGAAGCAACAACTTGGCCAAACACCACGATAGTTCGGATACCAAGGACAGCAATGGCGGTCGCGTTGCAACAAGAACAAGCGCCCGCATTAACAGCGATATCATGAAGATACGGCCGTCAATGCGGATTCAGAGGCTCTAAACCGGTCGTGGAAGAAGCCATTCAAAAGAAATACCCAGGGCCCGCCCAACTTGGACCGAATACTCGATCGCAGCGCGGACACGGCACCCCGAAAACCAGCCAATCACACCAACAGGATTGTTGGGTGTTCAAACAAGCATGCAAGTTAAGTGCGAACTCAATGACAAGGGGCTGCATAGAGATCACGAGGAAGAGCCCGGCCGCCCGAACAATAGAGGATGAAGGGTTTTCCCACACAAGTGCGGACGGTGAACATGATATCGCAACCCACATACCCAAAAGGGGCGGAAGTGTGCACTAAAGGGCGTATATGCGATGGAGCCATCGCCCAAGTTCAACCCATGGTCTTCCTGCCCGATCACCTTCGATCGAAGGACCACCCCACTAGCATCCGTCACGGCAGTTTCGCGCATTGGTTCTTGACCCAATTATCGACGGATTTCACCTCACCGAGTCCCGATGGACGGCGATAGCAACTGAACCTGCTTTATCAGGATACAATGCGCAAAATAGGCATAGACCCCTCAAGGATTAAACCTACAAAGACGACCTTCAAAGGCGTCATACCGGGTGTAGAGGCCGGTTATGCGGGCTCGTTACACTCGAAGTGGTCTTGGATCCCGGATAACTTCGAAGCGAAGAGTTAATCTTCGACATCATCCCATTCCATAGCGGCTATCATGCCTTGCCGAGCGAACCGCATTTGCAAAGTTCAATGCGGTGCCGCACTATGCATACCTCAAGCTCAAGATGCGGGCCCTCGAGGAGTAATCACGGTCAATGGAAACACGAACGCTCTCTCCGAACGGAGGAGCACACGGCGGCCCTCGCAGCGGAGGTACAAAGCAGCCTCTCACAGCAATTGTCGGGTCCGGCCACTAAGCGTCCGGACACTGTCAAGTGCGCCCGGAGTAACCTACAACAAGACCGCCTGGCACGATTCAAGCACGCGTAGCAATCCGGCCCCAACCCCCGCCCTCGCGAAATCTTGAAGCTAGTATTACGCGTACATAATTACGCTCTGGAGATACCATGGGCATATGGGGAGGGGCAAGACCACGGCATGCCAAGAATGCGGCATGACCCCACCAGGGGCTCCCGATTGTGTCATTCTTTTTCTTTTTTCCCTTTTTCTTCCTTTTTTCTTACTTTCAGGACTCCGTCTTTGAGAAGTCCTGTCCGGCACTTGAATCGCCGAACTCACGATGCAACAGCCAGGGAAGCGGAAAGCCACGTCGAATGTTCAGGTGGTCTCTATTACGAGCATTATACCTGTTTTACATACCATCCTGCAGCTTACCCCTAGAGGGGGACATGTTAGATAGTCCCATCCCTTGCTTATAGCACTATTTGTATCGTTCTGCTTTCATTGCAGTACCTTTTTGAATAAACAATGCATAGCTTTTGCCTATTATTGCACTCTTTTATCTATCCATATATATGTTCATTTCATGACATGTTGCACCCGTACACTTTGGTACGGCCAATACACCAGGGGCTTGTATCCCAAAATTACGGTGTGATAAGTCCGAACACTTTCACAAGTGCGGCACCCCGAATTTATAGCACTATATGAATTGGATCCGAATCATGTCTTGGGTCAATAGTTGGGTTTGCCCGGCTCCCGTGTTTTGGTACCTTACGTTCTGCTATATCGGCTAAGGTAGCACCGGGAGAACCACTGCGATTGTGCCCCAGTTGAGCTGGGTCGAGCACCTCGATGAGAAAGCTAAAATTAGCCGTCATGATAGGGCGAGAGCCGGTCGCTGTTCGAGAGGTTTTTTTGGGTCCCTAAAGACTTATGCCGCTTAGAGCGAGGAACCGGAATTGTCCGGCCAAGGCGTGGATAGCGCCCCGAACTCGGTCTTCTGAATACTAGGGGCTTCGCCGAAATTTAAAATTATAGAATTCTATGGCTAAGTGAGAGTGTTCAAGCATTATAAGTCCGGTTTCCTTGTTCGTTGTGTTGGCGCCTCCTTGATGGACCCAAGAATGGGAACAAGAGTGCTCAAGTTTATCTCGAACACCCCCTTTTCGTGGCATGGGGCTGAAGCCAACGACTTGCCATCTCTCAAATTTGATAAACGGCCGCATGAAGGTAATATTTTAAATTAACAAGCGTTGCTTAAGCGCATATGAACAAGTTTTCAGCGTCTGAGGATAACAAATGCGAGTCTATTCAAAATTACATCTCTGGAGCACTCATCCGCTATTAATGGGCACCCTTGAGAGGCCCTCATAATACATTTGGGCGTGCGATGCTCATGGCCCTTGGTGGCCCGTCCGTCACAAGCTTCTCCGCATCCAGCTTGCCCGGTGCACCTTAGCATGGGCAAGGGCCCGACGGACACCTTCAATGTAGACGGGCGCTTGATGACTTCAATCCGTGGACAGAGCGTCCACCAGCCCGCTGCACCAAGCCAAAATAGCTCCGTGCATGGCTTCCAACGCCACAACCAGCGCTACAAGGCCCTTCATGGCCTGTTCGGCGACCTTGTGGAGCCCGACCAGCTGCTTCACTAGTCGCTCAGGGCACCGGCTGTCCGCCTCGACATCTTGAGACGAACACCTTTTCCGTCGAGCTCCCTCCTTGGCGCGGTAGAATGCAGCAAACATCGGACACACTCACGGGCAAATCTGCGAATGCTCTGGAGAGCTCGAATCCGGGTAAGTAATAGGTAATTCACTTTCACATGCTTGCTTTGCATAAAGAATGCCTTACCGCGCTATCTTCTTCAACGACTCAATTTCTTGGAGGGCTTTTGGGCCTCGGCCTTAGCACTTTGGCACTCTCAAGAGCCGAGGCGAGCTCGGACTCTTGAGTCTTCGAGTCACGCTCCAAACCCTCGTGTTTTTCCATGAGAGCTTGGAGCTCTTGCCGTACCTTGGCCATTGCGCCTCCCCTTCTCTCGCTCGGTGCGTGCTTGGCCGCTTTGTTTTCGGCCACGGACACCGCTTCCTTGTGGTCGCCACCTCGTTCGTGGCCCCTCTAGTACCCAAGTTATTCCTGTTATTTTTTGCAACCAAAACCTTTTCTATAAGGTATTTCTTTAATAAGGTATTACTTACCTTCCTTGTCCTCGAGCTGCTTCTTGGCTTGTCCGAGCTTGTTCTCGGACCGCTCGAGGCTCTGCTTCAATGCATTGACCTCCGCAGTCAGTGCGGCAGAGGTCAGCAGTGCAGCCTGCATTTCCATATTGACATACTTATGTTAGACTCCTGCGTATATCTTTTTAGATCCTTAGTCCGGGTTTTCTTTCCGAACACCGAACTAAGCATCGAGAACTACTGTCTATCGGTAATATTTTTACATATTCTAAACTTACCTCAAAGCCTGTTAGAAGGCTGGTACAGGCTTCAGTCGGTCCGCTCTTGGCGGATCGAATTGTCGGATCACCGCACTCATAACAAAGGCGGTGCTCCTCCTCGATGGAGGTGTCGTTGAGCGCCTCCAGTAAGCTATCCGGTGCCTCCGGTTGGACGGAGGACACCGGCGTATTACCCTTCTTGCGAAGGGACCGCTTGCCGGACTCCGGAACCGCTGAAGGTTCCGGCATGGAGTCCGGACAAGGGCCGGGCTTAGAGCCCCTGGGGGTCTTGCCCCCCACGCGCCTGGAGTCCGGGAGGATGCCTTGTGGCTCCTCCTGCGCCACCTCCTCTTGACCAAGCCCCCCTTGGGGCACCACCTCGGTGTCGTCCGCAACGTGGGGTGAGGAGGCGGTCGAAAGCGAAGTACTCTCCATTTCCGACTAGCCCAGGGAACCGCTTGATGAATCGGCAAACTCGCCCTTGGGCGGGCTGCACGATTGCTCGACATTAGAGAACACTCTGCAATATTAAAAGCCATGGGTACCCGGACACTTACGATCTCGCCAGGGGCTTGGCCCTTGTAGGCCAATCCTCCTCGTCGTCGTCGACGTTGGTGGAGAAGTCCGGAGGAAGGGTTCTTCCTTCTTGGACCCTCCGGCCTCCCGGTGGGGCGACCTTCCTTTCTTCTCCTCTCACTGGGGAGGAGCTTCTTCTTCTTCCTCCTCGTCCTCGGAGAAGATTCGCATCGAATCGACAAGACACTGGCGTCGGGAGCTCCTTGAGTTCCGTGGCCTCCTTCTTAGCCTTCTTCTCGGCACCACATGCGGCGCCGAGCCAGCAGCCCTGGCTAATCATCAGGCGTCCTCCGGGTCTTCCGGCAAAGGAGCGGACGGTTAATCTGTCCGAACGTCTTGACCGATCTGTCAAAGATTAGGGAGTTTTAGATCCCACATAGAGTCAATCTATGGAAAAAGAGTCCCGTAAAGGGTAAAATAACTTACCTCGTCGGCTGGACGCCGCGAGCTGTATCCGCGATCCTTGTTAGCGGATGTTGGGGCTTCAGCGTCCTTGAACAGCACCTTCCAGGCATCTTCGTGCGTAGTGTCTTAGAGCCGGCTCAAGGTTCGGTGCTGTGCCAGATCGAACTCCCACAAGTTAAAGGCCTGTTGTTGGCATGGGAGAATCCGGCAGATGAGCATCACCTGGATTACGTCGACAAGCATGAGATTCTTGTCCACCAGGTTTCGGACGCATGTTTGGAGTCCGGATAGCTCTTCCGAATTCCCCCACATCAGGCCCGTCTCCTTCCATGACGAGAACCGTGTGGGGAAGCCAGATCTGAATTCGAGGGCCGCCACCCATTCGGGGTCGCGTGGCTCGGTGATGTAGAACCACCCTGATTGCCACCCCTTTATGGTCTCCACAAAGGCGCCCTCGAGCCATAGGACCTTGGCCATCTTGCCAACCATGGCGCCTCCGCACTCCACTTGACGGCCGCCCACTACATTCGGCCGGACGTTGAAGATCTTCAGCCATAAGCCAAAGTGGGGCTGGATGCGGAGAAAGCCTTCTTTACTGACGATAAACGCCGAGATGTTGAGGATGAAATTGGGGCGGTCGTGGAAGTCCAGGCCGTAGTAGAACATCAGCCCCCGGATAAATGGGTGAAGTGGAAAACCTAGTCCGTGGAGGAAGTGGGGGAGAAACACTACCCTCTCATGGGGCCCGGGGGTTGGAATAAGCTGGCCCGCATCGGGCAGCCTGTGCGCAATATCACCGGACAAGTATCCGGCCTCCCGCAGTCTTGTGATGTGCCCCTCCGTGACGGAGGAGGCCATCCACCTGCCTCCGCTCGACATGGTTGGAGAAGGTTGAGGTGGGATGTGCGGACTTGGGTATTGGAGCTCGTCTTGTGAAATGGATAAGCAAAGGAGGAAGAAGGCGAGGTGAAAGGGTGGATCCTTATCCCTTATATGGAATGACGAAGCTATCGTCCCCACTAACTGGTAAAACTCGCTTATTTCCCAAGCGCGTAATCAATGGCGCGGATGGGTTACCCACGTCCGTATTGATGAGAATCCGGAATAAGGGGCACGATCTATGCTTTGATAAGGCGTGCGAGGAAACCGCCGCTAACCGTGCTAAGGTGGAGCGGTAAAAAGCGATTCATCTAAAGGCACGGCCGTGGTGTGATGTCATGCGCGGAATCGTCGGCGAGTTTGTGCAAAAGTTATTCTCTCTATGGTGGTATGTGGAACTTGTTTTGCGAGCGGACACTATCTGGTGTTGAGAACCTTCTATGAAGTATTCGGAGGAGGAACCCGCCTTGCAATGTCGAAGACAATATGCGCGCCGGACTCGTCGTCATTGAAGCCTGGTTCGGGGGCTCTTGAGGAGTCCGGACTAGGGGTGTCCGGATAGCCGGACTATCGTCACGGCGGACTCCAAGACTATGAAGATACAAGGTTGAAGACTTCGTCCCGTGTCCGGATGGGACTTTCCTTGGCGTGGAAGGCAAGCTTGGCGATCTTGATATGTAGATCTCCTACCATTGTAACCGACTGTGTAACCCTAACCTATCCGGTGTCTATATAAACCGGAGGGTTTTAGTCCAATGGGACGAACAACAATCATACCATAGGCTAGCTTCTAGGGTTTAGCCTCCTTGATCTCGTGGTAGATCTACTCTTGTACTACCCATATCATCAATATTAATCAAGCAGGAGTAGGGTATTACCTCCATCGAGAGGGCCCGAACACAGGTAAAAACATCGTGTCCCTTGTCTCCTGTTACCATCCGCCTAGACGCACAGTTCGGGACCCCTACCCGAGATCCGCCGGTTTTGACACCGACACTTGGCCTGTCAACGCAGGCGGTGTAGAGTTTTTGACAACTCTACCTCTGATGAAGTTCTTCTTGTCTTTCCTAAACTTATGGCTAGGATGCAGGAACGTTCTATGCATGTCGACGCAAGAAAACTTGCGACCAGCCTGAAGCCCACGAAACGCAAGAGCTCCCTTGCATGTGGGGCACGGGAACCTTCC
This sequence comes from Aegilops longissima, assembly GCA_021605205.1. Classification (NCBI taxonomy): domain Eukaryota; kingdom Viridiplantae; phylum Streptophyta; class Magnoliopsida; order Poales; family Poaceae; genus Aegilops; species Aegilops longissima. The sequence goes on along the minus strand of CM038677.1, from coordinate 650,581,481 downwards.
ATGCACACACCAGCCAACGAATAGCGCATATGCCGGCAAGTCATGTGTCGAGTACATGTACCAGACACACATTATGAAGTTCCGTTTGCTAAAGACGTCGTATGTCTTGAACCCATTATCCCAGGCTTCTTGCAATTTGTCCTCAAAGAATTTGCATGTACATATTCATATTCTTCCCGGATAGTTGGGCCTGGAATTATCAACGTCAGGAAAATGTTCTTTCTTTGCATAATCTGTCCGGGGGGGATTGAGTGGAAAGACAAATACGGGCCAACAACTGTATTGGGCCCACCCCCCTGGGCGCGCCCTCCACCCTCGTGGGCCCCTCATGGCTCCCCTGATGTACTTCTTTCACCTATATATTCCCATATACCCTAAAAACTTCGGGGACTAGAATAGATCAGGAGTTCCGCTGCAAGCCTCTGAGTACCAAAACCAATCGGGACCCTATTAGGCACCACCGAGGGGGGAACCCTCACGGTGGCCATCTTCATCATCCGGCGCTCTCCATGGCGAGGAGGAGTAGTTCACCCTCGGGGCTGAGGGTATGTACCAGTAGCTATGTGTTTGATCTCTCTCTCTCTCTCATGTTCTTGATTTGGCACGATCTTGATGTATCGCGAGCTTTGCTATTATAGTTGGATCTTATGTTGCTTATCCCCCTCTACTCTCTTGTAATGGATTGAGTTTTCCCTTTGAAGTTATCTTATCGGATTGAGTCTTTTATGATTTGGGAACACTTGATGTATGTCTTGCATGGGATAACCGTGGTGACAATGGGTTATTCTATTGATTCACTTGATGTATGTTTTGGTGATCAACTTGCGGCTTCCGCCCATGAACCTATGCATAGGGGTTGGCACATGTTTTCGTCTTGACTCTCCGGTAGAAACTTTGGGGCACTCTTTGAGGTTCTATGTGTTTGTTGAATAGATGAATCTGAGATTGTGTGATGCATATCGTATAATCATACCCACGGATACTTGAGGTGACATTGGAGTATCTAGGTGACATTAGGGTTTTGGTTGATTTGTGTCTTAAGGTGTTATTCTAGTACGAACTCTAGGGCTGTTTGTGACACTTATAGGAATTGCCCAATGGATTGATTGGAAAGAATAACTTTGAGGTGGTTTCGTACCCTACCATAATCTCTCCGTTTGTTCTCCACTATTAGTGACTTTGGAGTGACTCTTTATTGCATGTTGAGGGATAGTTATATGATCCAATTATGTTATTATTGTTGAGAGAACTTGCACTAGTGAAAGTATGAACCCTAGGTCTTGTTTCCTATCATTGCAATACTGTTTGTGCTCACTTTTATCATTAGTTACCTTGCTGTTTTTATATTTTAAGATTACAGAAACCTATATCTACCATCATTATTGCACTTGTATCACCATCTCTTCGCCAAACTAGTGCACCTATACAATTTACCATTGTATTGGGTGTGTTGGGGACACAAGAGACTCTTTGTTATTTGGTTGCAGGGTTGCTTGAGAGAGACCATCTTCATCCTATGCCTCCCACGGATTGATAAACCTTAGGTCATCCACTTGAGGGAAATTTGCTATTGTCCTACAAACCTCTGCACTTGGAGGCCCAACAACGTCTACAAGAAGAAGGTTGCGTAGTAGACATCAGTTTGCAGGTAGTACATGGCCTTTGGGTAGAAAACGTCCAAATATTGTCATAATTGCATCATAGCATTCTCTGCCCAAGTTGAATTTAGCCTTCAGAGCCATTATTTGTGAGATGGCATCCAGCTGCCAAAGCTCGGTGTGCTCGTGGAGAGGACGTTTTGAAGACTCCAACATTTCATTGAAGGCCTTTGCAGGATCATCAAAGTCTTGCACCATGTCTTGCATCCCGGTACCATGCTCGTCGGTGCGACGACGAAGCACCTCAGCTCTGGCATGTTGGGCAGACTCGCCATGAAATGTCCACAACGTATAATCTGGCGTAAAACCCCACTTCTGCAGGTGTTTGCCCATTTCATCCTCTGTCCTCTTGTGCCAATTGTTGCACCCGGCGCAGGGGCACCATGTTATCCTCTGGCCATTTGCAAATGCGGCTCTCAGAAACCCCTTGGTTTTTGTTAACCATTCAGTGGTCATGTCTTTCTGACTAGTGTGATTGGTGTACATCCACGCACGATTAGTCATCTTGCCTAGCTAATGGACACATAAGAAATATATATATATATATATATATATATATATATATATATATATATATATATATATATATCAACATGTATATTTCATTAGTTAAAGGAGTTTGTCACTTTTATTACGTCCATGCAACCTAGACGCTAATAGGTAAAGATAGGTCCTAATCCCACCCGAGTATGTGTAGATTGGGTTCGTTTTCCCATGCTCTGCTCCGGATCCGACGCAAAATTTCGGCAGCACCTCCCCGCTGTTCTCCTGATACACGTCTCGGCAATAAGCAGAGAGGATGTCTACCCGGAGAACAACAGGGAGGCACTGACAAAATTATGTATCGGATCCGGAGTAGAGCATATGGGAAAACGAACACAATCTACACATACTCGGGCTGTCCATGGATAACATTGGACAATTCAAAAGAATCACGGTTATAAATATGCAAATGCATGCATATTTATAGATGTAACCCTTTCGAACGGGAGACGCATAGTGGTCACGCATACTGATGATTGAAGACACCTATAGCTAGCAAGTTTCATCGGCACGAAGACCGAAACAGAGGAAATCAAGGGGGGGATGTCATTTGTGCTAACCCACGAACGCAGGGGCAGAGCTCGTCGAACACTAGACCCTCGTAGCGACGAAAAAACTGCACATTTAAATCAAAAGATGAGTTTAATAGCATTGTTTTTTCCGTCAAGCTAACTAAATATTTACAACAGGACGAGCGGGTTAGGGGTTCCTTGGCATGGATAGAACCCTAAATAGCAACTACCATCGATGCAAGGTACATGAGGCGGTCGGCGTTGAACACTAGATCCACGTCCCAAAAGTGATGCCGGCTCCCGGTGTCCCGCAACAATAGTTCTGGTGGCCGATGACGATCGAACACCTTGGCAAATTTGTCTGGCAGCCTCTGCGATGAGGATTAAAGCCAAGTTTTGAAATTTCAAACAACCAAACCAACTTGAGTCAGTTTGGGTGTTTCAAGTTTCAACACTTAGCTTTCAATCATCATCTCTGAGGCTGCCTGTAGGACCTTGAAGTATGTCTAGAGGGGGGTGATTAGACTACTTGACCAAATAAAAACTTAACCTTTTCCCAATTTTAGACTTTGGCAGATTTTACCAATTTTAGAACAAGTCAAGCAATCTTCACACAATTCAAGCAAGCATGCAAAGAGTATATTGGCAGCGGAAAATAAAGCATGCAACTTGCAAGAATGTAAAGGGAAGGGTTTGGAGGATTCAAACGCAATTGGAGACACGGATGTTTTTGTCGTGGTTCCGATAGGTGGTGCTATCGTACATCCACGTTGATGGAGACTTCAACCCATGTAGGAGTAGCAGTTGCTTGAGTCCACGGAGGGCTCCACCCACGAAGGGTCCACGAAGAAGCAACCTTGTCTATCCCACCATGGCCGCCGCCCACGAAGGACTTGCCTCACTAGCGGTAGATCTTCACGAAGTAGGCGATCTCCTTGCCCTTACAAACTCCTTGGTTCAACTCCACAATCTTGTCGGAGGCTCCCAAGTGACACCTAGCCAATCTAGGAGACACCACTCTCCAAGAAGTAACAAATGGTGTGTTGATGATGAACTCCTTGCTCTTGTGCTTCAAATGATAGTCTCCCGAACACTCAACTCTCTCTCATAGGATTTGGATCTGGAGGAAAGAAGATTTGAGTGGAAAACAACTTGGGGAAGGCTAGAGATCAAGATTCATGTGGTTGGACTGGAATATCTTGGCCTCAACACATGAGTAGGTGGTTCTCTCTCAGGCTGGTAAGTTGGAAGTGTAGGTTTGTTCGATGGCTCTCTCCACGAATGAAGAGGAGGTGTAGGGTATATATAGCCTCCACACAAAATCTAATGATTACACAATTTACCAAACTCGGTGAGACCGAATCATCAAACTCGGTCAGACCGATTTAGTAAACCTAGTGACCGTTAGGGTTTTCGGTGGGACTGACATGCATCTCGGTAGGACCGATTTGGTTAGGGTTAGGGCATAACGTAATCTCGGTGAGACCGATTACACAAACTTGGTGAGACTGAATTTGGTAATTAGCTAACCAGAGAGTTGGTCAGGTAAACTCGGTGGGACCGATTTGCTCTTTCGGTGAGACCGAAAAGTTACAAAAGGGAAACTGAGAGTTTACATTGTAATCTGGTGGGACCGATTCGCTCTTTCGGTGAGACCGAAATGTTACGAAGGGGAAACAGAGAGATTACAATCCCATCTCGGTGAGACTGAGATCCCTATCAGTGAAACCGATTTGCCTAGGGTTTGTGGCAGTGGCTATGACATCTGAACTCGGTGGCACCGGATAGAAAGAATCGGTAGGGCCGAGTTTGACTTTAGGTTTAGGTCATATGTGGATGTGAGAAAGTAGTGGAGGGTTTTGGAGCATATCACTAAGCACATGAAGCAAAAGGCTCATTAAGCAACACCTCATCCCTTCTTGATAGTATTGGCTTTTCCTATAGACTCAATGTGACTTGGATCACTAAAATGTAAAATGAAGAGTCTTGAGCTTTTGAGCTTGGCCAATCCTTTGTCCTTAATATTTTGAGGGATCCACTTTCATCATCCATGCCATGCCATTCATTGAGCTTCTCTGAAATATTTATCTTGGAATAGTATTAGCTCAATGAGCTATATGTTGTTATGAATTACCAAAACCACCTAGGGATAGTTGCACTTTCAATCTCCCCCTTTTTGGTAATTGATGACAACATATAGATCAAAGCTTCGACAAATGATAATAAAATTGAAAAACATTGTCGCTTTGAGAAGTATGTGATAAGCAAGAGCTCCCCCTAAATTTGTGCATATCTTAAGATTTGCTTTGGACTGCAAATGCACAAGAAATTAGGCTCATGGGTTACTCTTCCATGTCACATACATCTTGGTGGAGCGCTCAAAATAATAACGATTGAATACATGCACTCATCACCAAGCACAATGAATGATCATATAAGGATAAATAAGATAATATCATAAAAGGCATAAGTGTAGCTTATGATCAAACACATGATCATCAATGTCTCACAGGTAATGCATAGTATCTCAAGCAATCAAATGCAAAAGAACTTCAACCAAGAAGACAAGAGAGAACAAAAGCAAATCTCTCTCTCTCGAAGCCTATGATCTATACAATTTTCTCCCCCTTTGGCAACAAGTTACCAAAAAGTTCCTAGAAAATGCATAGCACTATATTGTCTCTCAGGCTTGGTCTTCTGGTGGTGGTGTAGATAGGACTCCAAGGATGAACGCATTAGTAGACGTGGTAGGAGCTGAAGAAGTTGGAGCTGGAGCTGGAGCTGAAGAAATTGCTCTGGTGTATGGAGTTGGTACTGCAGCTGACCTCTGAGCTCTAGGCACTCTGGCAAATGCATCAGTTGTTGTATTGCCCTTCCTCTCCTGCATATCATCTTGTAAATGCTCCACAACTGACTAAATCTCAGTTACTTTGACATCAAGATCATAGAATTTTTGCTCCATGATTCTCTCCAGGCTCTCCTAGTTTTGAGTTAGGGCGGCCAACCCCTTCTCAATCCGCAGAGTTGATGCTATTAAGTAACCAAGCTGCTCTTGCTTGTTCTTCAGAAAGTAGTCAGATGCCTCTGCTTGAGTTGGCATCTTTGCAGCTTTCTCTTGCCTTGCCTTCTCCTTTCTCTCCTGAGCTTGCACTGATGATGGTTCATACTCGGTCATGACAACTCGATTGTCCTCAAAATCAGGATAGAGAACCATGTGTTCCTTATCCAATAGATAATTTCTGTGCCCATCTTGAGTTTATCAACTCCCGAATCGTGGGGCATAACCACAACTCCTCTTCCGATCTGCTGCTCTCCTCTTAATTGTCTCGACTATGAGGCTCATGACCTTGAATTTCTGAGGCACATCAAAAACATGAAGCAAATTGATTGCATGTCCTCTAATCATGTTATGGTCACCTGATTTGGGCAATAGAGTATGCCTTAAGATCCAGTTGATCATAGGCAGCCCTGACAGTAGAAAATGGACTGATCCAAACTTGAAGTTCTCAAGTGAATCATCTGGGATCTCCTTGTACATGTGTGACATAGTGTTATGATCCATTTTATTCTTACCATAAATGTCCAGGTCATCCTCACTTTCCTTTGGGGCATTGATCAAACTTGCCCATTCCTCTATGGTAGACTGATATCTAGTTCCTTCTGACATCCACACTATCCTGCCATCTGGATAGAAATGTGTTGTAGAGTAGAATTGCATGATAAGTTCATCATTCCAGTTGGTGAGCTTCTGCCCAACAAAATCAGCAACTCCACAAGCACTGAAGATGTCATATACTCCAGGGTAGTGTTCTGCGTTCTCCTTCATGTAGGTCCAGTTGACCCATCTGATATCGCAAACTATGGGATTCTTATCCAGCAAGATAGTCTCATAAAAGTCCTGCTGCTCCTTGGTGTGGACCCTGTAGTCCACATCAGTCTTTCTCCTTGTGGCATATGGATTTGTCTCTCTCCATAGCCTCAACCCATTATCTCTCCTGATCTTCATGTTTTCAGCCACAGGATGAGCATCATTTCGGTCTGGGATCTTGGATTTGAGCTTCCTTAGGACCTGCCCTTCTTCATCTTCTTCAGCTTCAACCTCAGGCAATGGGGCCTTGTTCTTTTAAATTCTTTGGTATGCTCTGGTATTCCTCTTGGGTGCATTCTTGGGCTTGGAGGCAGCTTTGTGCTTGGAAGTTGCAGCCCCGACTTGATAGCATCACCCATCAGCTTTTGTGCCTTGGGTGCGAGGCTCGCAACCTCTTCTTCTTCTTCCTCTTCCATCATGGAAGGCTTCCCAATCACTCTTGCCATGGTCTTCTTGACCCTTTCTTTCCTTTTCTTTCCCTCTCTGACAAGAAGGCTCTTTGGGTTGAGATTCCAAAGGAGCTTGAGTAGACACTCGGCTTTGGACATAGGTTGTGCACTCTCTTGGCCTTTTGATTTTCAAACCAGGCTTCACTGCAGATGAGCTGAACTCCCTCTTGAGCACTTTCTTCTTGGAGCTTGCCTCATCCTCAACTGCCACGTAATCCTCATCCTCGGACTCTGAGGTCTTTTCTTTCTTGACCTTGTGGCAGCCTTGGGCAAATTGCTCGAGTGCTTCGCTCCCCTCATCTGAGCTGCTTGAGGGACTAGTGCCCTCGCTCAATTGGATCTGCTCTTGATTTGTTCGGCTATCACTCAGTCGACATCTTTGTTCGATCTGCTGACCACCGTGAATAGGTATAGATGAGGTAGAGTGGATGAGCATCACAAAATGCAGAGATTTTTGCAAAGAATGATTCAAAAACTTAGTTTTAGTTTCCCATCGAAAACATTTGGATCTACCGATTTTCAAACTCGGTGATACCAAGCAGTTTTGGAACCTAAACTAGTGAACTCGGTCAAACCGAGTCACAGTTCGGTGGCACCAAGACTGCTAGGGTTTCACAAAGTTCGAAAATTGGTCACACCGATTAGCAATTCTCGGTCAGACCGAGACTTACTAGTGCAATGGCATCAGCCAAATCGGTGGGACCGAGTTTTTCAACTCGGTGGGTCCGAGATGGTTTCAGTGAAACCTAACCTAAATTTTCTAATCGCAACTATTCTAAGGATTGATTTGACTGGATAGGAGTGTTTCAATCGTGGCAAGATGCATAATGTACACAATGTGCTGAGAATCGGACGAGGAAAGCAATGTGATCGAGTCCATACCCTAGTTTGGCGGGAACTCTCTACGGCGGCAACGGCGGAGGAGAATTCCGTTGACGGCGGCGGAGACCAGCGACAGGAGGCGGCTGGCGACGAAGTCGACGATCCATATACCAAGTTGGCAGAGCGAGCTATGCGCGGGCGAGAGGATTCTGAGAAAGTTTTCCAATTTTGCCCGTGCGATATATATAGCCCGACCCTGTCGGTGTGACCGAGTGGTACAACTCGGTGGCACCGAGATGCAAAACTATGAACAGTTATAGCAACTCGGTGTGACCGAAAAAGTACAAATCGGTTGCACCGAGATGAAAACCTAGATCGACTTGGTAATCTCGGTATGACCTAAATGGAGGAATCGGTCAGACCGAAAATCACAAAGAAGTTTTGGAAGTTTAAGTCTATGACGAATCGGGGACTCCGAGTGCTCCTCACACAGAGTGGTTTGAATCTGACTTGATCAAATTTTGTGATGTAGCATGAATAGAGTTTGAGACGAGAAAAGCATAGATAGCTAGAGAAAGGTTCTTAGGCATTCTTGTCCATCCACCTGGCCAAAGAAAGAAAAAACAAACAATCAAAACAACAAGTGGATGTCCTCGAATGAGTAAATATGCAACCAACATGCTCACACAATAAGATGACAAATGAAATATGTGACAAAGCATGCACAACCAATTCTAGCATCTATCAAACAATTGGCGATGACTAGGTCATCTATATATGAGTATATTGACTTAGGAGTCAAATGAGAACATTTGATCATAGGTCATACTCATCGTTTAAGCTCAAGTGGGGTTACCACTTTTACATAAAGCATTTATGTGTTCACATCATTAGAGTTGCTTTGACTCAATTCTTAGAGTTAAGCTCCCCCTAGATGTGAGATCCCCCCTTAGAGGGATAAACTAACCTTGGGTTTTGTCGATGATGACTTCATGTAGGTGTTGAAGATGTGGATGCTCAATGTTGATGTAGATCGTTCGGAGCAATCCTTTGGAGTGAGTTGCACTTTCAATACCTACATGGGTTAGTCCCTCAAGGAACAAACAAGAATATCCATAGACATGGAGTGATGCACACACAAAATGATGTCCATGAAAAAATTAGATTACCTTGTCCCTTGCCTTACCAACATGAGGGTTTGTGACTCCTTGAACTAGTGCAAGATATGGAAGTTGATTGCACTTGTCCTTGCCATAATGATATGAGTGAAAAATGTTGGCGGAGTCACCCTCAAGAACTCTCTAGTTCTTCTTCTTCGGGATCCACATCAACTTGATGGGAATCCTTGGTGTAGTAGTTGTACTTGATGAAGTAGAACTTGAAGTAGTCTTGGGAACCCACTTGACTAAGGCCTTAGGTGCTTCTTCAAATGCATCAATTTCCTCTTGAAGCTTGTCCTTGCCTTTGTTCTTGTGGTCTTGTGGTGGAAGATCATCTTGTGCTTGTGTTCCCTTGAAGGAAGTAGGATCATACTTCTCTTGTTGAGGAACAAACCTCGTCTTGGGGTATTGATCTTCTTCCCACTCAACTCCATTGGCATTGAACTTTCGTTCAAAACCAACACCTTGATTCTTCCGGTGCCTTCCTTGCTTGCGTACAATTTCCTCAAATTGCTTACTCCCGGCAAGACTCTTGTATACACCTTTCTCTCTAATTCCCTTCAATAAGTTGTTTTCTTTCTCAAGTGTAACTTGGCTAAGAGGATCATTAGTGGAATCAAGAACTACTAGAAGCAACAATATTGGATTTAGCATTGTTATTGTTACTACTAGAAGAAGAATCTTTCTTGTTCTTGTTACTAGACTTGACTTGAGGCATGTAAGTAGATAAGAGTAAACGCTTGGCAATGTAAGAAGAACTTTTCTTACGAAGATCATCATTGATTGCCTTTAAGAACTCATGCTCTTGCTCAAGATTGAGCTTTTCAAAGTGTAACTTCTCAAGAGCCCTTAAAAGTTCTCGATGATCTTCGAAGATAGTTTCATGAGCTAACTTAAGAGTGTTTAGTTCTTTAGTTAGACGCTCAATTTTCTCCTTGTCATTGTCATTCGTTTCAACTTGATTAGCATGATTAATTGACGTTTCATCATAGTATTCATCACTAGAGTTGTCAACAAGTAAATCATCATCACCTAGCAAGTCATCTTCATCAACATCAAAATCAACATAATCGGGGTGTGTTACCTTAGGACCTTTGGCCATGAAGCATCTACCAATTCCTTCATTTGGTGATTCAAATATGTCGTAGGAGTTGGTTGACACAAGTGCTAGACCGGCAACACCTTCATCTTGAGTTTATTGAGTCGGAGTGATAGCTTCTCTCGGAGTGATGGTGAGTCGGAGCGGATACCCATTCACCAACATGAGCTTGATGTCTTCGTTTTGTGTAGCTCTTTGATGACTTGTCCTTCCTTTCCGAATCCTTGCTTCTCCGTGAGGGTCTTCGTTCATAACGATCATCTCTACTCCTTATCTCTCTTGGTGGTGATTCTTCTCTTCTACTTCTTCTCTTGGGAGAATCTTCTCTTCTTTTGTAGGGTGCCGTACACTCATTGGAATAGTGTCCGGGTCTCCCACAATTGTAGCAATTGCGCTCTCGACTAGAAGATCTTTTGTCATTGTAGGACCTTGACTTAGAGCTTCTTTCTTTGCTTCTACTCTTGTAGAATTTGTTGAAGTTCTTCACCATTAAGCTCAATTCCTCATTGAAGGTTTGTTTCTCACTTGATGATGTGGGGGCTTCACATGAGGCTTTGTAAGCACCACTCGACTTGCTGTGAAGTTCCTCCTTATCCTTGAGTGACGTTTCATGAGCAACATGTCGGGACCCCGATTCTAAGTCACACCGATATAGCGTGTAACACCTCATATCACTTTGCGGCCTCACGCACGGTATTCCTACAGGTGTCGCCTTACCATAGCCCGGGACCGTTTGCGCCTTTTGGCACACGTATATGATAGTGTCGCTAGCATCCATATGACAGAGAACCCCGGCCGACATGACTAGTCGTGAACCCAAAGTGGCACTAACTTATGGGGACAGGCATACATGAATCAACATCGAGCATGTCGGTCAGCGTGCGAATCCGGGCTGTAATCGGGCTAACAGGACTCAGGAACCCGGGCTGTAGCAGGCTAAGGCAGACTTCGAATGTCACCGCGTGACATTTCCCGAAGGATGTATACAGAACGAAGTGAATCACATGCCGGCCATCAAGTGTTAGGAGCAAGTAGTCTTTGGGCTAGCAGGACTCGTAAACCGGGCTGTAGCGGACTACCATGGCTCGGTGGAAGCACTAGACTACATTTCCCCATAAGAGAGGCTACCAAGGATAGACAACTAGGTTGTCGGATCCCACATAGCAATACACGTTACGACGCATAACATGCAAGTATGTGTTGTACAACATGGCATCACAACATAATGCAAACTCATATAGATAAAGGCCTAGAAGAGCCACATAGCATTAAATACAAACAGGGGTCACATGACCCATCATTGAAGCATACAAGCAACAAGCGGAAGCATTACATGTCCGAGTACGCACAACTACAAAAGAAAAAGGCTGAGAAGCCTGACTATCTACAAGACCCTCCCAAGTGTACAAGATCGTAGATGAGGTGACAAGCTACTGTCAAGTCCAAGCGGAACTACTAGTAAGACCGCAATCTCCATTTGCAAAACATAAATAAAAGCAACGTGAGTACAAAGGTACTCAAGAAGACTTATATCGATCCTATTATACATGCATTTGTATCAAGAAGGTAATGTGGGGTTTAGTTGCAGCAAGCCAGCTTTGACTCGATGGCTATCCTGTTCTCGACTACAAGAACTTCTTTGAGGTGATATGCACACACGAGTCCACTAGTTACCACACAATACACTACTATGGATTCATCCCCGTCTCCCTACGAGAAGGCCATCCATAGCACTCACACTTGTCTTGAGCATTTTAGAGTATCCACTTCAAGTTGTCTATGTACCACGTAAGCATCCAAGAAGTCCATAACCGAGGACATGACTATTCGAATAGATCATGATAACCCTGCAGGGGTGTACTTCTTCACACACGCTCTCGCCACTTACCACCATGTACACGTCGTGTATCTCGACAACCTTCAAGCAGAAGCCTGGCGAGGGAGTCGGCCACGACCTGACTAACCACACAAGACCCTAGCCCAGGTTTGTCGCCTATTCGGGTTCCATCCGCAAGGAGATCCGGCCGGGATGTCGCTCACGGCCCCAAACGATGTGTGCAGGGTTCCCGAGCCCACCATCCGGGTGCCACTCGGTACACCAGGCCACGTGTGCCTAGTCATCCTAAGCCCACCTGCCGGGTGCCACTTGGTAGAAAAATAGCACTACCTACAAGCACCAGAAACTAGTTGCGACTCCTGGACAGAGATCAAGTTGGTTAATAAGTCGAGAGGGGCACTTAAGCATTCCAATGTGTGGTAGTAGCTAGTCATTGGACAACATACACAGAACTCAGTGCTTAAGGACGGTTCCAGTGAGACAACCCACCATGTACTCCTACATGGCCTCTCACCGCTACCTTTACCAAACCGTGTTCACACACTTCACTCTCAGCATCAGAACATATCGTAACACTCCAATCCATTCCCAATGAATCAGATCTGACTCAACTCTAAGCAATAGCAGGCATAGCATGGTAGGAACACAACATGGCTCAATCAACTCCTACACATGCTAGTGGGTTTCAACTATTTACTGTGGCAATGACAGGTCATGCAGAGGAATGGGTTCAACTACCGCAGCACAAAGTAGCAGATGAATCGTTGTTGTCATAATGCAATAACTGAGATCAGGAGCGAGAGAGTAGGATTGTATCGGAATGAACAAGGGGGTTTGCTTGCCTGATAGATCAACAGGGGGCACTGCTCCTCTGACAGGTACTCTGGAACGTCTCCGGAGCAGGACCTATCGAGAAGGAACGGTGCCGGCAATCAATACACAATCATATGCAACAATATGATGCATGAAGATGGCATGAAGATGTGATGTTATTTGAGCTAATGCAACTAGCATTCATTTGCATGAAGTCCATTTGAACCAAAGATTCAAATGCATCTCCAAAATAAGCTCTTTATATAAGCCATTTTAGTGTTTCACTTATACAGCAGGTATAACTTGGTTTTTCATGCATGAAACAGGTACAAATGGATATATTGCATTTTTCTGATAATTTTTCATATATAAATTATTTCAATCTGAGCTACGGTTGAATTTATATGATTTTTTGAAGTTTTGCTAATTTTCGGAATTTCCTGATTAAATTAAATCCGAAAATAAATAATTGCGCCAAGATGATGTCATGCTCGTCAGCAGAGTCAACGGTGCTGACCAGGTCAAATCGACGACCGGGTCCCACATGTCATTGGCTTATCGTTAACTAGGAGTTAATCCTGTGTTGGACCGGGATTTGACCAGCAACAAGGGCCCTTTGTCTGCTTAGTTAGAGAGGAATTAGTGGTGATTAGCGCCTAACTAAGCGACCACGCCAGCCCGCCGGAGTTTGGCGGCGGCGACCTCAAACCACGGCGGATGTTCACGGAGATCTGTTTAAGCAGCGGTTCTACTGTGAGGGCACCGGTGGAGAGCTCACGCCGCCCGCATCTAGGGAAGCAGTGGGAGGCATGGGCGCCGGGCTTCGCCAGAGAGGGCTGGGGCGGCGGCCGGAGTTCGGTGGCGTCGGTGATGGGGGCTAGAGGGCGGAAGGCCAGGAAGTAGGGAAACGAGCGGCGGGCTCACAGGGACAGCGGGCGTCGTCGGAGAGCTCGGGAAGAAATTTGGAGTCGGTGGGCGGCGAGGACGATCTCCGGCGGCCGGAGATGAAGACGACGGCGCCGAGGATGAAGCAGAGCTCGCCCGGTTGCTTTGCTCAGTGAGGAGGGAGAGGGGGTCGCGGCGGAGCTGGGGAGCGTGTCGGGGAGGTGCGGCAGTGGCCGAGGCCACGGTGGCTGTGGACGGCGGCTACGGCGATTTCGGCCGCAAGAGAGGGAGCGAGGGGGAGGAGAGAATGGCGCGGGAGGGAGAAGGAGTGTCGAGGGAGGGCGCGTGGCGTCGTCCGGGCATCCCAGGGCGACGAGGAGGACGTCAGGCAAGCAGCTGCGTGCCGGCGCGTACGGCGTCGGGCACCACTTCCCCTCTGCCTACTGGCAAGAGGAGGAAGACGGCTATGCCCCTGGTGGGCTGGGCCAGAAAGAAGCGGGCGCCGGGCGCGGGTAGGAAGCCCAGGTAAGGTTTTTCCTTTTGTTTAACTTTTCTATTTTCTGACATTTGTTTTGATTTAATTAAAATACTAAATCATTTTATTTTCTTATGCCAATTTTTATAGGAGCTAGTTATATTATTCCAGAGCTCCTTAATAAATGGCATATTTTTTGGACAATATTTTATATATATATAACAATATTTATCCAACGCAAATAAATGCTGGATTAATTCTAAAAGGCCAAAATAAATATTTGTGAGCTACTGAAAATATTGATTTGATTTTTTTACCTCTGACCAATATTTTCAGAGAACAACACGAACATTTTCTTGGACCTTTTTGGAGAACTTTTTATCTGGGTCATTTCCAGAAATAATTTCTGAGGGTTTCACAAATCCTCATTTCAAAATTAAATGGAATTTAAACATGATGCACAAATGACTAGCTAGCCTAGGTCATACCAGAACTAGGGATGTGACACAACAATTCTTCCAATGACTTCCATAGGCTTGAGATCTTTGTAATTGGGCATCATTTGGGTCAATGTGCACATGGTATCATATTTTCCATCCAATGCTCTTAGGATCTTCTTGATGATGAATCTATCAGTCATCTCTTCACTTCCTAAGCCGACAATCTCATTTGTGATAAGAGCAAGCATAGAGTACATTTCAGCGACACCTTCACCATCCTTCATTTTGAACTTGTCAAGCTGACTTTGGAGCACATCCAACTTGGATTCCTGGACGGAGTCGGTACCTTCGTGCATATCAATCAAAGTATCCCAAATTTCCTTTGCATTCTCAAGACGGTTGATTTTGTTGAATTCTTCGGGGCACAATCCATTGAAGAGGATATCACAAGCTTGAGCGTTGTATTGCAACATCTTCAACTCATCCGCACTAGCTTCACGGTTCGGTTCTCTCCCATCAAAGAATTCACCTTGCAAGCCAATACACACAATAGCCAAACGGCGGGATTATGTCCAAGAATATGCATTTTCATCTTATGCTTCCAACTAGAAAAATTAGTGCCATCAAAGTAAGGACCTCTACGGTGATAATTTCCCTCGCTAGACGCCATACTCTCCTAGGTTGTGAAACCAAGGCTCTGACCACCAAAAGCTATGGAAATCAAAGCAAATGGAGAACAAAGCTCCGATACCACTTGTAGGACCTTGAAGTATGTCTAGAGGGGGGGTGATTAGACTACTTGACCAAATAAAAACTTAACCTTTTCCCAATTTTAGACTTTGGCAGATTTTACCAATTTTAGAACAAGTCAAGCAATCTTCACACAATTCAAGAAAGCATGCAAAGAGTATATTGGCAGCGGAAAATAAAGCATGCAACTTGCAAGAATGTAAAGGGAAGGGTTTGGAGGATTCAAACGCAATTGGAGACACGGATGTTTTTGTCGTGGTTCCTATAGGTGGTGCTATCGTACATCCACGTTGATGGAGACTTCAACCCACGAGGGTAACAGTTCTTGTGAGTCCACGGAGGGCTCCACCCACGAAGGGTCCACGAAGAAGCAACCTTGTCTATCCCACCATGGCCGTCGCCCACGAAGGACTTGCCTCACTAGCGGTAGATCTTCATGAAGTAGGCGATCTCCTTGCCCTTACAAACTCCTTGGTTCAACTCCACAATCTTGTCGGAGGCTCCCAAGTGACACCTAGCCAATCTAGGAGACACCACTCTCCAAGAAGTAACAAATGGTGTGTTGATGATGAACTCCTTGCTCTTGTGCTTCAAATGATAGTCTTCCCAACACTCAACTCTCTCTCATAGGATTTGGATCTGGAGGAAAGAAGATTTCAGTGGAAAGCAACTTGGGGAAGGCTAGAGATCAAGATTCATGTGGTTGGAATGGAATATCTTGGCCTCAACACATGAGTAGGTGGTTCTCTCTCAGAACTGGTAAGTTGGAAGTGTAGGTTTGTTCTGATGGCTCTCTCCAGGAATGAAGAGGAGGTGGAGGGGTATATACAGCCTCCACACAAAATCTAACCATTACACACAATTTACCAAACTCGGTGAGACCGAATCATCAAACTCGGTCAGACCGATTTAGTAAACCTAGTGACCGTTAGGGTTCTCGGTGGGACTGGCATGCATCTCCGTAGGACCGATTTGGTTAGGGTTAGGGAATAACGTAATCTCGGTGAGACCGATTACACAAACTCGGTGAGACCGAATTTGGTAATTAGCTAACCAGAGAGTTGGTCAGGTAAACTCGGTGGGACCGATTTGCTCTTTCAGTGAGACCGAAAAGTTACAAAAGGGAAACAAAGAGTTTACATTGTAATCTCGGTGGGATCGATTCGCTCTTTCGGTGAGACCGAAAAGTTACGAAGGGGAAACAGAGAGATTACAATCCCATCTCAGTGAGACCGAGATCCCTATCGGTGAAACCGATTTTCCTAGGGTTTGTGGCAGTGGCTATGACATCTGAACTTGGTGGCGCCGGATAGAAAGAATCGGTAGGGCCGAGTTTGACTTTAGGTTTAGGTCATATGTGGATGTGGGAAAGTAGTGGAGGGTTTTGGAGCATATCACTAAGCACATGAAGAAAAAGGCTCATTAAGCAACACCTCATCCCTTCTTGATAGTATTGGCTTTTCCTATAGACTCAATGTGATCTTGGATCACTAAAATGTAAAATGAAGAGTCTTGAGCTTTTGAGCTTGAGCCAATCCTTTGTCCTTAATATTTTGAGGGATCCACTTTCATTATCCATGCCATGCCATTCATTGAGCTTTCCTGAAATATTTATCTTGGAATAGTATTAGCTCAATGAGCTATATGTTGTTATGAATTACCAAAACCACCTAGGGATAGTTGCACTTTCACTGCCAGACAAATTCGCGATGGTGTTCGACCGCCATCGACGCGGAGAACTATTGCTGCGGGACGCAGGACCCCTGTGTCACTTGTGGGACGTGGATGTAGTATTCGACACCGACAGCCACATGTACCTCGCAGTGATGATACTTGCTATTTAGGGTACCATTGACACCGAGGAACCCCCTAACCCGCTCGTCCCCGGGTAAACTAAATTAGCATGCATTCAATAAGAAAAACTACATCATCTCTTGTGTCCGTACATCATCGAATATTATCACTAATACATCTCAAATAGTATCATACATGTAGCATCGCTAATACAACTAGAACCGCAGCGAACGACTGGTATCGGCGCGGGCAGTGGACACCCACAGAGAAGGAACCATCATAGGATCATAGCTCCAATGAGATCCCTGAAGAACCTGCCAGGTATTGTCCAACCTGCCCTCCAACGCAACCATGTAGCGACAGATATGCTCGTCCTCCTCGCTGACACGGTGATGTACCACCTCCGTGGTGTCCGCCTCGGCACCATCACTGGCCGACGCGACCGCCACCAAACAAGGTTCGGGCCAACGACAGGCTGACTCCTCACCAACCTGCACCTCCCGGAAGGTAGAACCTCCCAGTACTAGCCCGGCGGAGCCCAGTCTCGGACATGGCCCCTCTGATCAAGCAGGCCTCCTCCGCTGAGTCGACGATGAGGATGCATTATAGGCATCGTCGATGTCAAAGCAGGAATAAATGCTTGAACTAAAAAAATAACAATAAATTTCACATGTTCAAAATAAACCAGAAACTTAACCTAAAGTAAACTAAACTAAACCTAAACTAAACTAACTAAACTAAACCTAAACTAAACTAAACCTAAACTAAACTAACTAAACTAAACCAGACTTGACCTAAACCTAAAATAAACTAACTAAACTAAACAAAACCTAAACTAAATTATACTAAACCTAATTAAACTAAATCTAAAATATAGAAAAAAAATGAAAATATCTCACCTTGGAGCGGCCGGGGCGGAGCGGCCGGGGCGATGAGGCGGGCGTCGGGGCAGTCCAAAGAGGGAGGGGCAGGGCAGACGGGCGGGCCGATCTTGACTGTCGCATTCTGCTGGGCGGCGACACGGGCGGGCAGCAAGAGAGGGTTGGCATGCTGGGTTAAAGTGAGGGAGAGGAGAGAGAGGGCAGGCGCGAGGGCATTTTGATACATATAGGGCTAGGCTCTTTGCCATCCCTAGCTAACGGCAAAGAGCCTAGCTAACGGACGTTAGAACAGCCACTTTCTTTGTCGTCCGCTAGCGGACGGCAAAGAAAGTGGCCGTTAGCTGCCCCCTCCCCTACCGGCCCCTGCCTCTTTGCCGTCCGGTAGCGGTCGGCAAAGGTTCTATGTCGTCAGCTAGCTGACGGCAAAGAGGGAGCTGACGGCAAACACCTTCTTTGCCGTCAGCTGCTTCTTTGCCGTCAGGTTTCCTCAAGCTGATGGCAAAGACCCTCTTTGCCATCAGCAAGCTGACGACAAAGAAGCGGCTGATGGCAAAGTTCTTGATTCCAGTAGTGCTTGCTTGATACGTCCATTTTGCATCATGATTTTATATCGATATTCATTGCATTATGGGTTGTTACTACACATTATGTCACAATACTTATGTATATTCTCTCTTATTTTACAAGGTTTACATAAGGAGGGAGAATGCCGGCAGCTTGAATTCTGGGCTGGAAAAGGAGCAAATATTAGAGACCTATTCTGCACAACTCCAAAAGTCCTGAAACTCCACGTAAGTCATTTTTGGAAATAATAAAAAATATTGAGCGGAAGAAGTACACCAGAGGGGGACCCACCTGGCCATGAGGGTGGGGGGCGCGCCTACCCCCCAGGGCGCGCCCCCCCTGCCTCATGGGCCCCCTGTTGGCTCTCCGATGGGCATCTTCTGCTATATGAGGTCCTTCGTCAAGGAAAAAAATGTAAGTGCATCTAGTGCCCCTTAGTGACTTTGGTGTATTGAAGACTTATAGGTTAAGGGACTAATGTGTTTATGAGTGTACACAGGTCTATAAGTCTATGAGGAGTTTGGTATTTACAGAGAAAGTCGACCCCTAAAAATGAAGTTCTTCGACTGAAGACTTTGGTATTCTGAAGACTTTCTGAAGACTTTGGAAGTGAAGAAATTGGTGTGACCTTGAAGACTTGGTATTCATTTGAGGAACATGAAGCGTAAAGACTTTTGTTTTCGTAGTTTTGTTTTCTCTTTATTGAGTCATAGGAAACACCGTACTGTTAAAGGGGGTCGATGAAATACTAAGGAAAAATTTCCATGTGATGCTCAACTCGAAATCCTACACCTACCAATCCCTTCGAGTGAAGCCTTTGGAAATCTCATACAGTTCATCAATTTCTTCAAGGATGTAGACGAAGTTCTTCCGTCGCCGAGGAATTTGTTTCGACCGAGGAGTTAGGAATTCGCCGGTCTTGGATTGCCTACACAAGTGAGGAACATGATAGCCCCGAGGAATTTGAGAGTCAATTTCCGTCCAGAGCTGTCTTCTTGGCCACCTGTCCCAAAATATCTTATCTACCTAACGGTCATATCATTGAAGGGCATTTATGTCTTATCATGTCGGGCTGCTCCCTAGGCTATAAATAGCCGCCCCTACAACCACTAGCTAGTTGGCTGCCCGAGAGAAACCGACACTTGTCATTTGAGAGCATCCCATCCTCCGAGGACTTTGAGCAAAAATCATCGAGTGAGGAAAACCCAAAACCAAACACCTATAATCCTAAAGTGATTGAGCATCATCAAGAGATTGATCCGCATGGATCCGACGCTTGTTACCTTTGAAGACTGTGCTTCTTCCAGACGGTTAGGCGCCATGGTCTAGAGCATCCAAGAGGAATTGTGGATCACCGAGTGACCGAAGTCTGTGAAGGTTTGGAAGTCGCTCAAGACTTACCACAAGTGATTGGACGAGGTGTGTGACCTTAGTTCAAGGAGAATACGGTGAGGACTTGGTGTCCTCAGCTGCGTGCTCACGATCGGGTGTCCGGACTGTGTATCCACGAGTTTAAATACTCACCGCTCCAACCAGACGCATAACCGAGACAACAGTTGGAACTGGTCTACCAAATCATTGTCTTCACCAACCGATCTGGTTCTATTTCCTCAACTCTTTCATTTCCTCATTCATCGTGTTGAGTGTTTGTTCATATCGTGTTTGAAGACTTTGATCAAGACTTTCTCAATTTACTCAGTTCAATTTCTTCACCGCTTTGTCTTCATCTTGTGTTATCTTGTGTTTACGCTTTACAGACTTCATGCGTGTCTTCATTTCATCATGATGACCATGCCTCAGATTCTCGTTATGCTTACTTCGAGTACTTATTCCGCTGCAAGTAGTTCTTCGCTAAGGAATTTCCTCACCAACAAATTCCTCGCTGAAGAATTCATAAAATCACCTATTCACCCCCTCTAGTCGATATAACGCACTTTCAATTGGTATCGAGCAAGGTACTCCTTGTTCTGTGTGATTTTGGTTTAACCACATGGATTTTTAGTTATGTCGACCGCAGGTATGATCAAGGTCTCTGCTGGCTGTCCTACCTTCGATGGGACAGACTACCCTTACTGGAAGAATAAGATGCCAATGCATCTTGAGGCAATTGATAACGATCTCTAGTATGTTGTGGAAAATGGTGTTCCCACGGTCTCACCCTCACTGAACGCTACCGATGTGAAGAGAATCAAGCAACTCGATTCTCAAGCGAAGAATATCATATGTGGCCATCTGAGCAAAGGACAATGTCGATGTCAAAACCGGCGGATCTCGGGTAGGGGGTCCCGAACTGTGCGTCTAGGCGGATGGTAACAGGAGACAAGGGACACGATGTTTTACCTGGTTGGGCCCTCTTGATGGAGGTAAAACTCTACTCCTGCTTGATTAATATTGATGATATGGGTAGTACAAGAGTAGATCTACCACGAGATCGAGAGGCTAAACCCTAGAAGCTAGCCTATGGTATGATTGTTGTTCGTCCCCACGGACTAAAACCCTCCGGTTTATATAGGCACCAAGAGGGTTAGGGTTATACAGAGTCGGTTACAATGGTAGGAGATCTACATATCCGTATCGCCAAGCTTGCCTTCCACCCCAAGGAAAGTCCCATCCGGACACGGACGAAGTCTTCAATCTTGTATCTTCATAGTCCAGAGTCCGCCAAAGGTCATAGTCCGCTATCCGGACACCCCTAATCCAGACTCCTCAAGAGCTCCTGAACTAGGCTTTAATGACGCAGCGAGTCCGCGCGCATATTGTCTTCGCATTGCAAGGCGGGTTCCTCCTCCGAATTCTTCACGTAAGATTTTGAACACAAGGATAGTGTCCGCTCGCAAAAGTAAGTTCCACATACCACCGTAGAGAAAATACTATTTACACAAACTCAATCACGACGTATTCGCAGCACGACATCACACCACGGCAAGCCTTTATTCAATCGTTTTCTCGTCCCACCTCGGTAGCGCTTAGCGAGGCGGTTTCCTTGGCACGCCTTGTCAAAGCAGAGATAGTGTCCCCTTATTCCGGATTCTCATCAATACGGGCGTGGGTAACCCAACCGTGCCATTGATTATGGCTCTTGGGAGATAAGCGAGTTTTATCAGGCTGGTGGGGACGCATAGCTTTGTCCGTCCATATAAGGGGATAAGGATCCACTTTTTCACACACGCCTTCTTCCTCCTTTGCTCATCCTTTTCCGCGCACTTGAGCTCTAGCGCCCAAGTCCGCACATCCCACCTCAACCTTCTCCAACTATGTCCGGAGCGGGAGGCAAGTGGATGGCCTCCTCCGTCACGGAGGGGCACATCAAAAAGCTGCGAAAGGCCGGATACTTGTCCGACGACATCGCGCATCGGCTCCCCGACAAGGGGCAGCTCATCCCCACCCCCAGGCCGTATGAGAGGGTGGTGTTCCTCCCCCACTTCCTCCGCGGACTAGGTTTTCCACTTCACCCATTTGTCCGGGGCTCATGTTCTACTACGGCCTAGATTTCCACGATCTAGCCCCGAATTTCATCCTCAACATCTCGGCATTCATCGTCGTGTGCGAGGCCTTCCATCGTGCATCCAGCCCCACTTCGCTTATGGCTGAAGACCTTCAATGTCAAGTCAAGGTAGTGGGCGGCCGCCAAGCCGGAGTGCGGAGGTTCCATGGTGGGCCGATGGCCAACGCCCTATGGCTTGAGGGCTCCTTCGTGGAGACCATAAATGGGTGGCAATCGGGGTGGTTCTACATCACCGAGCCGCGTGACTCTAAATGGGCAGCGACCCCGAATTCGATCCGCTTCCCTACACGGCTCACCTCATGGAAAGAGACGGGCCCGACATGGGGTAATTCAAGAGCCGACCGACTCCAAACCTGCGTCCAAACCCGGTGGATAAGAAGCTCAAGCTTGTCAACGTAGTCCAGTTATGCTCATCCGCTGGATCCTCCCATGCCAAGAACGGGCCTTCAACTTGTGGGAGTTTTATCCGCACAACACCGAACCTTGAGCCGCTCTTGACACTATGTACGAAGATGCCCGGAAGGTTTGCTGAAGGGCGCCGAGGCTCCCGCATCCGCCATCAAGATCGCGGATTCAGCTCATGCATCAAGCCAGCGAGGTAAGGTATTTTACCCTTTACGGGACTCTTTTTCATAGTTTGACTCTATGCGGGATCTAAAACTCCTCACCTTTGACAGATCGGCAGAAGACGCCCCGACAGGTTGATTGTCCAGCTCCTTGCCGAAGACTCCAGCGGACGCCCGATTGATGGGTTGCTGGTTCGGCACCTTACGTGGTGCCGAGAAGAAAGCTAAGAAGAAGGCCACGGAACTCAAGGAGTTCCCGGCGCCAGTGTTGTCGGACTCATCGTCCGATGACTCGGCGGACTCCTCCCCCAAGACGAGGAGGAGGAAGAGTCCTCTCCCAGTGGGAGAGAAGAAAAGGAAGGTCGCCCCAACTGGGGAGGCCGGAGGGTCCAAGAAGGGAAGGACCCTTCCTCCGGACTACACCACCAACGCCGATGACGCCGAAGAGGAGTGGCCACAGAGGACCAAGCCACTGGCGAAATCGTAAGTGTCCGGAGACCAGAATAACTCATGGCGTTCCATTTGTCGCACAACATCTTCTAACACCGAATATAACCATGCAGCCCGCCCAAGGACGGGCTCGACGCTCCGACGAGCGGCTCCCTGGATTCGCCGGATGTGAATAGCACCTCACTTCCGACCGCCTCGTCTCCTCCCGCCGCGGATGACGCCGAGGTGGAGTCCCAAAATGGGCCCAGCCAGAGGAGGTGCCTCGAGGCGCCGCAAGGCGACCTCCGGACTCCGGCGCAGAAGGGATAAAACTCAAGGGCTTAAGTCCGCCCTGCGCCGACTGCATCGAACCGGTGGTTCCGAGTCCGACAGCGACCCTTCGTAAGAAGGGCAAGATCATGACGCCGGTGACCTCCGCCAAACCGAGGCACGAATAATTTGATGGAGGCGCTTAACGGCGCTTCCATCGCCGAGGAGCACCGCTTTGTTATGAGTGTGGTGATCAGAAAGTTCATCCGCCAAGAGCGGGCTGATGAAGCTCTGCCCGCCTTCTAACAAAGCTTTGAGGTATGTATTTAAGATATGTAAAAATATTACCGCATAGACAAGTAGTTTCGATGCTCGGTTTGGTGTTGGAAAGAAAAGCCAAACTGAGGATCTAAAAGATATACGCAGGAGTCTAACATAAGTATGTCAATATGGGAATGCAGGCTGCGCTGCCGACCTCTGCCGCACTGGCTGCGGAGGTTGATGCATTGAAGCAGAGCCTCGAGTGGTCCCAGAACGAGCTCAGCCTTGCCAAAAAGTAGCTCGAGGACAAGGAAGGTAAGTAATACCTTATGGGAGTATTTAAAAGATGTGGTTGCAAAAAATGACAGGAATAACATGAATACTCCAGGGGCCATGAACGAGGTGGCGACCCTGAAGGAAGCGGTGTCCAAGGCGGAAAGCAATGCGTCCGCGGAGCGCACCGAGCAAGAGAAGCAGGAGGCGCGGGTGGCGGAGGTGCGACAAGAACTCCAGGCTCTCGTGGAAAAACACGAGAGTTTGGAGCGTGACTCAAAGACTCGAGAGTTCGAGCTCGCCTCGGCCCTTGAGAGCGCCAAAGCCGCTAAGGCCGAAGCCCAAAAGCCCTCCAGAAATTGAGGCGATGAAGAAGATAGCGGCGGTAAGGCATTCTTTATGCAAAGCAAGCATGTGAAAGTGAATTATCTCATTACTTACCCGAATCCAAGCTCTCCAGAGCATTCGCAGATCGACCCAAGTGTGTCCGATGTTGCCGCATTCTACCGAGCCAAGGAGGGAAGCTCGACGGAGAAGGTGTTACGGTCTCAAGATATCTTGAGGCGGACACCAGTGCCCTTAAGCGACCAGTTGAGGCAGCTGGTCGAGCTCCATAAGGTGGCCGAAAAGGTCATGAAGGGCCTCATAGTTTGGCTGTGGCCTAAGGAAGCCATGCCTGGTTGCTACTTCGCGCTGGTGAGGCGGCTGGTGGACGCCTATCCATGGGTTGAAGTCGTCAAGCACTCCGTCTGCATCGAAGGTGCCCGTAGGGCCCTTGCCCGTGCTAAGGTGCACTGGGGCAAGATGGACGATGAGAAGCTTGTGACGGACGGACCACCACCGGGCAAGAGGCATCGCAAGCCTGAAATGTATTATGAGGGCGTCCTGAAGGGTGCCCGCCTTATAGCGGGTGAATGCTCCAAAGATGTAATTTTTGAGTAGACTCGCATTTGTTATCCTGTACGCTGAAAACTTGTTCATATGCGCTAAGCAACACTTTTGAATTTAAAATATTACCTCCTGTGTGGCCGTGTATTAAATTTGAGAGATGGCGAGTCGTCGGCTTCAGCCCCCATGCCACGAGTGCTGGGGTGTTCGGGATAAACTTGAGCTCTCCTGTTCCCATTCTTGGGTCCTTCGAGGGAGGCGCTCAACGCAACGAACAAGGCAACCGGACTATAATGCTTGAACACTCTCACTTAGCCATAGAATTCTATAATTTTAAATTTAGTGAAGCCCCGGTATTCGAAGACCGATTTGGGCGCTATCCACGCCTAGGCCGGACAATGCCGACCTCGCCTAAGCGCATAAGTCTTTAGGGACTCAAAACCTCTCGAATAGCGACCGGCTCTCGCCCTATCATGACGGTCAGTTTTAGCTTTCTCCGAGGTGCTTAACCCAGCTCAACCGGGCACAATCGCAGTGGTTCTCCCAGCGCTACCTTAGCCGATATAACGGAACATAAGGTACCAAAACATGGGAGCCAGGCAAACCCAACTATTGACCCAAGACATGATTTGGAGCCGATGCATATAATGCTATAAATTGGGTGCCGCACTTGTGAAAGTGTTGGACTTATCACACCATATTGTGGGGTACTTAAGCCCTCGGTGTATTGCCCGCACTAAAGTGTACGGTTGCACAATGTCATAATGAACATATATATATATATATAGAAAAAGGAATTCAATAATAGGCGAAGCTATGTATTGTTTATTCAAAAGGGCTGCGAAGAGCGAACGATACAAATAGTGCGATAAGCAAGGGACGGACTTTTAACATGTCCTCTCCGAGGGTAAGCTGCGGGATGGTATGTAAAACAGGTATACTGCTCATAATAGAGACCACCGACACTCGACGAGCTTTATGCTTCCTCGGCTGTTGCATCGTGTGTTTGGCGATTCTATCACGGACAGGCTTCGTGAGAACGGAGTCCCGAAAGTGAAAAAGATAGAAGAAAAGAAAAGAATGACACAATCAGAGCCCCAGTGCGGTTGAGTCGCATTCGGGCATGCCGTGGTCGTGCCTCTCCCCTATGCCCATGGTATTTCCAGGCGTAATTATGTACGCAGTAGTAATCTGGTTCGCAATTTCACGAGGGCTGGGGTTTGGGCCGCATTGCTATGCGTGCTTTCGAACGTGCCAGCGGTCTTGTTGTAGGTTACTCCCGACGCTGCTTGACGGTGTCCGGACGCTTAATAGCCGGACTCGAGAATTGCCTTAAGAGGCTACTTTGTACTTCCGTCGCGAGGGTCGCGCCAGAGGCTCCTCCGCTCGGAGAGAGCGCTCGTGTTTCCATTGACCGTAATGACTCCTCGAGGACCCGCATCTTGAGCTTGAGATATGCGTGAGTGCGGCACCGCATTGAACTTTGCAAATGCGGTTCATCCGAAAGCGAAGGCGTGATAGCCGCCATGAACGGGACTATGTCGAAGATTAACTCCTCGCTTGAAATCATCCGAGGATCCAAGACCACTTCAAGTGTAATCGAGCCTGCATAGTTGGCCTCTACACCTGGTATGACGCCTTTAAAGGTCGTCTTCGTGGGTTTAATCCTTGATGGGTCTGTGCCCATTTTGCGACTTGATCTCGATAAAGCAGGTTCAGCAAATGCCGCCCTCCATTAGGACTCTAGTGAGGTGAAATCCACAATGATTGGGTCTAGAACCAATGCGGCAAATCTGCCATGGCGGATGCTAGTGGGTGGTCCTTCGATCAAAAGTGATCGGGCAGAAGACCACGGGTTGGACTTTGGGGCGATGGCTCCATCGCATATACGCCCTTAGTGCATGCTTCGCTCCCTTTTGGGTATGTGGGTTGCGATATCATGTTCACCGTCCACACTTGTGGGGGAAGCCCTTCATCCTCTATTGTTCGGCAGCCGGGCTCCTCCTCGCCATCGTTATGCAGCCCCTTGTCATTGTTTTCGCATTTAACTTGCTCTGTCGCTTGAACACCCAACAATCCCTATTGGTGTGGTTGGCTGGTTTTCGGGGTGCCGTGTATCCGCACGAGCGATCGAGTATTCGGTCCAAATTGGACGGCCCGAAGGATTTCTTTTAAATGGCTTTTTCGCACGACCGGTTTAGAGCCTCGAATCCGCATTGATCGTCAGATCCTCGGCATTATCGCCGTTAATGCAGCGCTTGTGCTTGTTGCGACGCGACCGCCATTGCTGTCCTTGGTATCCGAATTACGTGGCTCTTGGTCATGTTGTTACTACGAGATAGCCAGCTGTCCTCTTTGCGCGGGTCATGAGTGTTGTGAGGGCTGCCATGGATTTCGGATTTTCCTGTCCTAGGTGCCGGGCAAGCCACTCGTCGGGGATGTTGTGTTTGAAGGCTGCAAGGGCCTCTGCATCCGGACAGTCGACGATTTGATTTTTCTTGGTTAGGAACCGTGTCCAGAATTTTCTGGCCGATTCATCTGGCTGCTGGATTATGTGGCTTAGGTCATCGGCGTCTGGTGGTCGCACATATGTGCCCTGGAAATTGTCGAGGAATGCGGCTTCCAGGTCTTCCCAACAACCAATTGACTCAGTTGGCAAGCTGTTAAGCCAATGCCGGGCTGGTCCTTTAAGCTTGAGTGGGAGGTATTTGATGGCGTGTAGATCATCACCGCGGGCCATGTGGATGTGAAGGACATAGTCCTCGATCCAAACCACAGGATCTGTTGTGCCATCGTATGATTCAATGTTTACGGGTTTGAAACCCTCAGGGATTTGATGATCCATCACTTCATCTGTGAAGCATAGTGGGTGTGCGGCGCCTCTGTATTGGGCTATATCACGACGCAGCTCAAATGAGCTTTGTTAATGGTGTTCAGCCGGTCCGAGTTGCCATATCCGGCGTGACGGTTATCGTCACGTGTCGTGGGGCGCCCACGCGATCCGTAGATCGATCTTGTTTGCCTTCCCTTGTCCTCCAATATATCTCGCAGGTCTGGCACATTTCCTCGTGCCTTGGTATTTTTTGAGCGGCGCATGGGTGTGGCTTGAGTTGAGGGCCGAGAGGCCTCTTTGTCGCGGCCATGAGGTGGCCGGTCAGCCGTATCATGCGCTGGTGATGTAGGTTTGGGTGCTTCCTCCTCTAATCGGGGTAACAGCCTGCGTTTTGGGTAGCTCTTGGAGGGGCGCTCGAGTTCATACTCTTCGGCCGCAAGGACTTCAGTCCATCTGTCAGCTAGCAAGTCTTGGTCAGCTCTAAGCTGTTGCTGCTTTTTCTTGAGGCTGCTTGCCTTGGCCATAAGCCTGTGTTTGAAACACTCTTGTTCGACGGGATCCTCGGGCACGACGAATTCGTCGTCGTCGAGGCTTGCCTCATCTTCGGAGGGAGGCATGTAATTATCGTTCTCTACCTCTCTTTCTGCCGCTCTCTCATGAGGACTGGCTTCTCCATCCTCCTGCGCTGAATCCCTTTGGAGGGGTTGTCTTGACCACCGTCCGGGGTGTTATTGTCTCCCGTGTCGGAATCACCTTTTTGCTGTGGCGGGATTTAGAGCGGCGCCGCTGACGCCGGCGCTTAGGCTATTTCTTGGAGGGGTCATCCTCCGCTGTTCCATCGCCATTCCCATCTTTTGGGATGTCCACCATGTATATGTCGATGACGAGGTGGCCTTCCAAAGTGCCTCGTGGGCGCTGGTTCTTGGTCGCCTCCTGCATAAATCGCCCATACCGTCGATGTCTTCGAGTCAAAGTCGAGCATGTCGGTTAAATCATCGACAGTGGCTACGAAGTGGGTGGTGGGTGGGCTTTGAATTTCTTCATCGTCCGCATCCCAACCTTCCTGACCATAATCCGGCCAGGGCTCTCGTGATAAAGAGAGAGACTTTAGTGAATTCAGGATGTCGCCAAAGGGCGAGTGCTGAAAGATGTTCGCGGCAGTGAATTCCATGATCGGCGCCCAATCGGATTCGATTGGCGGGGGCGCAGAAGGCTTGGGGTTCGGAGAGGAGTCCGGCACCTTGGAGTCACAAGCTTCACAAAGGACGGGGTAGGTGTACGGCTCAATCACCGTAGAGATTGCTACCCCCCGAGGCGGTGTCTAGCCACCGTCCTCGATCGGTGCAGTCGGCTCCGAGCTAAAGGTCGGAGCAGACACTGGTGCGGCCTCGGTGACCTTTGCTCGCGACAGAGCTAGATCATGCCCTCGTGATGCAAGGCGGCGCGCTTGGTCGTGGCTCGAACCTTCAAGATCAAGTCTCCGCGGACGCCATCCGTGTAGTTCAAACTTCCAAATCTGACCTGGTGGCTGTGGGCGTAGCTTTCAATCTGCTGCAGATGGCCTGTTTAATTGGCCCTTGATGCAAAGCCTCCGAATATGAAGATCTGTCCAGGAGAAAAGTCTCACTCGAGCGCAACGTTGTTGATGATTGGAGGAGCCATCGGCCTAAAGATGACGACACGATGAACTCTTAATGAAAGCACCAATGTCGTGTCAAACCGCGGATCTCGGTAGGGGGTCCCAAAGCTGTGCGTCTAGGCGGATGGTAACAGGAGACAAGGGACACGATGTTTTTACCTAGGTTCGGGCCCTCTCGATGGAGGTAAAACCCTACTCCTGCTTGATTAATATTGATGATATGGGTAGTACAAGAGTAGATCTACCACGAGATCAGAGAGGCTAAACCCTAGAAGCTAGCCTATGGTATGATTGTTGTTCGTCCTACGGGCTAAAACCCTCCGGTTTATATAGGCACCGAAGAGGGTTAGGGTTACACAGAGTCGGTTACAATGGTAGGAGATCTACATATCCGTATCACCAAGCTTGCCTTCCACACCAAGGAAAGTCCCATCCGGACACGGGACGAAGTCTTCAATCTTGTATCTTCATAGTCCAGGAGTCCGGCCAAAGGTCATAGTCCGGCTATCCGGACACCCCCTAATCCAGGACTCCCTCAGACAGTATGGAAGAGCGAGTGCTTTGGGGACTGCTAAGCTTATCTGGGATAGGCTGTCCAAAGTAAATGAAGGAGTCTCAACTCAGCGTGATTCTCGAGTTGATGTTCTTCGCAATCTCTTCAACCGCTTCAAAAGACTCGACAATGAAAATGTTCAACAAACCTTCGATCGCCTCACTGACATCTCAAATGAGCTTCAAGCACTTGGTGCCACTGACATCACCGACCATGAGGTGGTGAAGAAATTGTTGAGATTGCTAGATTCCTCATTTGATACTCTGGCACTGATGATACAAGAACGTGCTGACTACAAGTCACTTGATCCCGCTGATATCCTCGAGAGGCTAAATACTCATGAGTTCCAGCTTGCTGAAAAGAGAGATCTCTATGGTTCGAGCTATAGAAAATCACGTGCCCTGAAGGCCAAGGCTATGTCTGAATCTGAGTGTGAAGACTCTGGTAGTAGCCTTGGTGATCCTGAAGAATTGAGCCAGGAGCTAGCACTGCTCATGAAGAAGTTCCAGAAGTTCTCATGACGTGGTCGCTTTGGAAAATCCTCAAGGAGCAGTGATTCCTCATCCAGTGACTATAAGAGAAGGCTATACCACAAATGCAAGAAACCTGGTCACTATATTCAAGATTGTCCGCAGTGGGAAAAGGAATTAAAGAAGAAGAAATACAAGGTTTATAGTTCTGATGACGCTAAGAAGAAGAAGAAATCGTCAAAATCTTCATCATCAAAATCCTAAAAGTCTTCATCTCACAAGAAGAGCAGCTCCAAGAAGGCTCGGGCATTCATTGGCAAGGAAATGGACTCAAGCTGAATCGAGGAACATGAGGAAGAGGAGGCATCGGAGGAGTCCGAGTCCGTGTGGCGAGTCCGGCTCTCGCTCATCGCATTCGTCTGCAAGTCCATCTTCAACTCAAGAAACTGACCTCACCAACAAGGCTGATGAAGATAATGATGACTACGCCCCACCTATTGCTTCATGGCAAAGGGTGCCAAGGTACTCAAATATACCTCCTCTGAATCTAGTGAGAATGAATCGATGAAGACCTCAAGCCCAGCTACTCTAAACTTGCTAAGATTGTGTAAAACAACAAAGGGCTTTTGAAAAGGTTCAAAACATGCTAGACAAAAGTGATGATATGTTGGGTGAAGAAATGGATCGCACTAAAGCCCCGATCGAAAATCTTCAGAGACTTGGTCTAGGTTTGACAACCTTCAAGGTCATCATAACACTCTCTTATCTCGATCATGAGAAGCTTTCTTATGAATTTCTTCAAGGAAAGCAAGATCTTGAGAAGCTAAGAGTGAGTTATGAAGATCTTCAGAAGGAGCGCGATTCATTACTTGCTCAACAAATCAGCGCTTCTCAGGAAGAATTTGTTCCTCCATGCATAAAGTGCATTCAACGTGAATCTGCTAATTCATCACCTGAATGCTCAAATGCTTCAACTATTACAAATTCTTCACCTGCCTCTGCTATCACTAATTCCTCATCTGAGGACATTTCTAGTATCACTGACAATGCAGGGCTGAAGGAATTGTACATGACAGGCATGTACAAAAGCCTCAAAGGACATCAGACTCTTTGTGATGTGCTTAAAAGGCAGATCCTCAACAGAAACCCTAGGAAAGAGGGTATTGCCTTTGAGAGGAAACTCAATGCTGATGGAACATATTAGAAGCCTGAGCAGTACCCCAAAACCTCATGGGTTGCTGCAAAGGGACCTCCAGTTGATCCATCTAACTTATCTGGCTTTACATGTGAATCTCCTCATTCTTCTGATGAGTCATTTGACTCCAACTATAAGTTGTTCAAAAATTAGAATGGTGAAGTATTTGCTAGATATGTTGGCACTAACTGCAGGAACGGTTCTCCTATGAAGAAAATCTGGGTTCCCAAGAAGTGCCTTGAAAGTCTTCAGGTGAATGTCCTCATGACACCACCTATGAAGAATAGGAACCTCAGATCAAACTCTTCATATGGACCAAATTCTTCATATGAATCCAAGTCCTCATACGGACCAAATTCCTCACGTGGATCAAATTTCTCAAAAGGATCAAAGTCCTCATATGATTATCATCGTGCTAACAACTCTGTTTCGCAGGGTAGAGCTAAGGGCTATGAATATGTGCATTATTCTTCAAACCAATATGTTCATAAGTCCTCGAAGAATTTCTCTACTTATTCATATGCTTACCCTAACCCCTCTTATGTGAAACGAAATGGATTGGCTTCTATGCCACCATTCTCATATGGAGCTCATAGAGTGATGAACTCTTTGCCACCCCTTCAGATGTGGGTGGTGAAGAAAAAGAACTAATCTCTTCTGCAGGGTTAGGTCTCCAGACGTGCTTTAACGTCTCAAGAATTTCTTGGGGGCCCGACAAAATTGCTCGAAGGACGCAGCTAATCATGAAGAAATGAACTTTCATTTCACACGCCCTCATACCGCTATATCTGTTTTATTGCTTGATGAAATTCATCGATGAAATTGATATCATATTCTTCACCGATGAAGTATATGAGATCGTAAGTTGCACTAATTCATCTGCAGGATGATCAACCCAAAGCCAATGAGTGGGTCCTCGATAGTGGATGTACAAATCACATGATTGGTGACAAGAATCTATTGATGGATGCTCCTTATCACCGTCACATCTGAAGCATATCATCTTTGCCGACAAAGGGAAAAGTCAGGTATTGGGTCTAGGTAAGGTTGCGATCTCTAAGGACATACACATGGACAAAGTCATGCTTGTTGAGTCCTTAGGATACAACCTCATGTCAGTCTCAATGCTTTGTGATCTTGATATGGTTGTTGTCTTTGGCAAGTATCATTGTGTTGTGATTATGGAAGCTGACAATTCCAAAGTCTTCGAAGGCTTTAGGAGAGGAGACTTGTATATTGTTGATTTCTCTACAGGACCACAACCAGCCATGTGCCTACTTGCAAAAGCTTCAAAAGGCTGGCTATGGCATCGACGACTTGGTCACGCAGGCATGAGGAATTTGCACACGCTTGCGAAGAAGAAGCATGTCATTGGCATTGAGAATGTCAAATTCCTCAAGGATAACTTGTGCAGAGCCTATGAAGCTGGAAAAATGACCAAGGCCAAGCATCCAGCAAAGACTGTCATGACCACTACTCGTCCATTCGAATTGCTTCACATGGACCTCTTTGGTCCTAATCATTACTCAGCAATCACTAATGATGCATCTCTATATGGATTTGTTATTGTTGATGATTACTCTCGTTACACATGGGTACACATTGTCACTTACAAACATGAAGTGCAGGAAGTCTTCAAACGATTTTCCTCGAGGGCTTGAACCAACTTTGGTGTGAAGATCAAGCACATCAGGAGTGACAATGGAACTGAGTTCAAGAATTCCCGTCTTGATGACTATCTTGTTGAACTTGGTATTACTCATGAGTTATCTGCTCCTTATACTCCTCAGCAAAATGGTGTCGTGGAGCGCAAGAACAGAACCCTTGTTGAGATGGCTTGCACTATGCTTGATGAATACAAAATGCCTCGTCGTTTTTGGATTGATGCAATTGATACCGCGTGCCACATCATCAACAGAGTATATCTTCACAAATTCTTCAAGAAGACTGCCTATGAACTCCTCACTGACAAGAAACCCAATGTGAGTTATTTCAAAGTCTTCGGTGCTAAATGTTGGATTAGAGATCCTCATCACAATGCTAAATTTGCACCGAAAGCACATGAAGGTTTTATGCTTGGTTATGGAAAGGACTCGCACACCTATGAGGTCTTCAACAACGCTCTTCACAAGGTTGTTGAAACTGTAGATGTCTTGGTTCGATGAAACTAATGGCTCGCAAAGAGAGCACCTACCTTCTGTGATAGATGAACCAGCACCTGAGGAATCTATCAAGTTCAAGGAAACTGAGGATGTCATTCGTCATTCCTACTGAAGAATCTGCTGAAGAATTCATTGCAGAACGCGAAGAACGTCGAGCTGATGCACCTGAAGATAATGCTGAAGAAAATGGCGCTGAAGAAAATGCTGATCCAATTCCTCGACGACAACCAGCTCATCCTCGCGTTGCAAAAGAAGTGCAAGTTGACAAGATCATCGATGACATTGAAGCACCAGGTCCTCTCACACGCTCAAAAGCTTCACATTTATCTAACTTTTGTGGGCACTATGCTTTTGTCTCTATCACAGAGCCCACTAAGGTAGATGAGCATTTCTGGAGCGTGAGTGGATTCAGGCCATGCAAGAAGAATTACATCAGTTCGAGCTCAACAATGTCTGGGAACTGGTCAAACGCCCAGATCCTTGCAAGCATAATATCATTGGCACAAAGTGTATCTACAGCAACAAGCAAGATGAAAATGGGCTTGTGGTGAGGAATAAGGCACGACTTGTTGCTCAAGGCTACACACAGGTTGAAGGAATTGATTTCGATGAAACTTTTGCACCTGTTGCTAGACTTGAGGCTATTCGCATATTACTTGCTTATGCTAACCATCATGATATCACTATATATCAAATGGATGTGAAAAGTGCATTCCTCAATGGTAAGCTTGAGGAAGAAGTATATGTTGCTCAACCCCCAGGTTTTGAAGATCCAAGAATCCCGACAAAGTCTTCAGACTCAACAAGGCCCTCTATGGCCTCGAGCAAGCCCCTCGGGCGTGGTATGATACTTTGAAGGAATTCTTCGTGAAGAATGGCTTCACACCCAGTTCACTCGACCCTACTCTCTTTACTAAATCTTATGATGGTGAACTGTTTGTGTGCCAAATATACGTTGATGATATTATCTTTGGCTGTACTGACCAACGTTATAGTGATGAATTTGCCTATATGATGAGTGAACAATATCAAATGTGTATGATGGGAGAGTTGAAATTCTTCTTAGGTCTTCAAATTCGTCAACAGCGCAATGGCATATTCATATCTCAGGAGAAATACCTCAAGGATGTTCTGAGGAAATTCAACATGCAAGATTGCAAAGGCGTCAAAATTCCTATGCCCACAAATGGCCATCTATGCACTGATGAAAATGGTATTGACTTCGATCACAAGGTATACCGCTCCATGATTGGTTCTTTATTGTATTTATGTGCATCTAGGCCAGATATAATGCTTAGTGTTTGCATGTGTGCCCGATTTCAAGCTACACCGAAGGAATCACTGTAAGTGCATCTAGTGCCCCTTAGTGATTTTGGTGTATTGAAGACTTATAGGTTAAGTAACTAATGCGTTTGTGAGTGTACACATGTCTATAAGTCTATGAGGAGTTTGATATTTACAGAGAAAGTCGACCCCTAAAAATGAAGTTCTTCATCTGAAGACTTTGATATTCTGAAGACTTTCTGAAGACTTTAAAAGTGAAGAAATTGGTGTGACC
The DNA here is from genome assembly GCA_021605205.1 of Aegilops longissima. Taxonomy (NCBI): domain Eukaryota; kingdom Viridiplantae; phylum Streptophyta; class Magnoliopsida; order Poales; family Poaceae; genus Aegilops; species Aegilops longissima. Next base: position 650,546,329 of record CM038677.1, on the reverse strand, counting down.
TTGAAGACTTGGTATTCATCTCAGGAACATGAAGCGTGAAGACTTTTGTTTTCGTAGTTTCATTTTCTCTTTCTTGAGTCATAGGAAACACCGTACTGTTAAAGGGGGTCGAGGAAATACTAAGGAAAAATTTCTATGTGATGCTCAACTCAAAATCCTACACCTACCAATCCCTTCGAGTGAAGCCTTTGGAAATATCATACAGATTCAGTCAATTTCTTGATGGATGAGACGAAGTTCTTACCGTATTTGAGAATTTGTTCGACCGAGGAATTCACCAAAGATCGGATTGCCTACAGTGAGGAACATGATAGCCCCGAGGAATTTGAGAGTCAAATTTCCGACCGTTCTTTGTCTTCGCAAGGCATGCTGTCCCAAAATATCTTATCCACCTAACGGTCATATCATTGAAGGGCATTTATGTCTTATCATGTCGGGCTGCTCCCTAGGCTATAAATAGCCGCCCCTACAACCACTAGCTGGTTGGCTGCTCGAGAGAACTTGACACTTGTCATTTGAGAGCAACCCATCCTCCGAGGACTTTGAGCGAAAATCATCAAGTGAGGAAAAACCCAAAAACCAAACCCCTACAAACCCAAAGTGATTGAGCATCACTGAAGAAATTGATCCTGCGTGGATCCGACGCTTGTTACCTTTGAAGACTGTGCTTCTTCCAGACGGTTAGGCGTCATGGTCTAGAGCATCCAAGAGGAATTGTGGATCGCCGAGTGACCAAGTCTGTGAAGGTTTGGAAGTCGCCTGAAGACTTACCACGAGTGATTGGACGAGGTTTGTGTGACCTTAGTTCAAGGAGAATACGGTGAGGACTTGGTGTCCTGAGCTGCGTGCTCGATGATCGGGTGTCCGGACTGTGTGTCCTCGAGTTTAAATACTCAGCCGCTCCAACCAGACGTACAACTGAGACAACAGTTGGAACTGGTCTACCAAATCATTGTCTTCACCAACCTAACTGGTTCTAATTCCTCAACCCTTTCATTTCCTCATTACCGTGTTGAGTGTTTGTTCATATCTGTGTTTGAAGACTTTGACTGAAGACTTTCTCAATTTCCTCAGTTCAATTTCTTCAGTCTGTTTGTCTTCATCTTGTGTTATCCTGTGATTACGCTTTATGTACTCTGTGATTGTTTTCATTTCATCATGATAACTATGCGTGTATTCTGTTATGCTTACTTCTGAGTACTTATTCCGCTGCAAGTAGTTCTTCGCTAAGGAATTTCCTCACCGGCAAATTCCTGAGTGAAGAATTCATAAAAATCGCCTATTCATCCCCCCTCTAGTCGATATAACGCACTTTCAATTGGTATCAGAGCAAGGTACTCCCTTGTTCTGTGTGATTTTGGTTTAACCACCTGGAGTTTTAGTTATGTTGACCACAGGTATGAAGAAAGTGACATGCCTTATCTTTGACGGTCACGATTATCCCAAGTGGAAGGCCATGATGAGGAAGCGCCTCATGGCAATGGGCAGCGAGCTGTGGACCGTCACTGAAATTGGCCTTACTAATCTATGCAAGGCGCGAACACCGATGATATTCGCAAGTTCACTCGACTTGACATCATGGCGAAGGATATCATCTGTTCCTGCCTATCTAGAGATGAATTCAAGCGCATTATGCATCTTTGCAATGCGAAGCTTATCTGGGACCGAATCTACGACGTTTATGAAGGTCATCGAACCCGTCATGATCCCTGGTTTGAGGACTTCCAGGAATCTCTCAAAACGATGACTTTCGAGCCAGAATCATCATCATCTGCATCATGTCTCATGGCAAAGGGTGACGAGGTAACGAATGTTCCTCATCTGAATTTAGTATTTGTGAATCTGATGATGATGAATCGATGATGATATTGAACCTAGCTATACCAAACTTGTTTGCATTGCCACCAAACAACAACATGCCTTGGAAAAGGTTCAAAACATGTTAGGTAAAAGTGATGATATGTTACGTGAAGAAATGGATCGCACTAAAATACGATGAAAATCTTCAGAGACTTGGTCTAGGCTTGACAGCCTTCAAGGTCATCATAACACTCTCTATATCGATCATGAGAAACTTTCTTATGAATTTCTTCAAAGAAAGCAAGATCTTGAGAAGCTAAGAGTGAGTTATGAAGATCTTCGAAGGGCGCGATTCATTACTTGCTCAACAAATCAGCGCTTCTCAAGAAGAATTTGTTCCTCCATGCTTAAAGTGCATTGAGCGTGAATCGCTAATTCTTCACCGAATGTTCAAATGCTTCAACTGTTACAAATTCTTCACCTGCCTCTCGCTATCACTAATTCCTCATCCGAGGACATTGCTAGTATCACCGACGATGCAGGGTTGAAGGAATTGTACATGTCGAGCATGTACAAAAGCCTCAAAGGGCATCGACTCTTTGTGATGTGCTTAAAAGCAGATCCTCAATAGGAACCCTAGGAAAGAGGGTATTGCCTTTGAGAGGAAACTCAATCTGATGGAACATATTGGAAGCCCTGAGCAGTATCCCAAAACCTCATGGGTTGCTGCAAAGGACCTCCAATTGATCCATCTACCTTATCTGGCTTTACATGCAAATTTCCTCATTCTTCCGATGAGTCATTTGACTCAAACTATAAACTGTTCAAAAATCAGAATGGTGAAGTATTTGCTAGATATGTTGGCACTAAGCTGCAGAGCGGTTCCCCTATGAAGAAAATCTGGGTTCCCAAGAAGTGCCTTGAAAGTCTTGGTGAATGTCCTCATGACACCACCAGTGAAGAATAGGAACCCCAGATCAAATTCTTCATATGGACCAAATTCTTCATATGGATCCAAGTCCTCATACGGACCAAATTCCTCACGTGGATCAAATTCCTCAAAAGGATCAAAGTCCTCATATGATTATCATCGTGCTAACGACTACATTTTATGAGGTAGAGCTAAGGGCTATGAATATGTGCATTATTCTTCAAACCAATGTGTTCATAAGTCCTCGAAGAATTTCTCTGCTTATTCATATGCTTACCCTAACCCCTCTTATGTGAAACGAAATGGTTTGGCTATTATGCCACCATTCTCGTATGGTGCTCGCAGAGTGATGAACTCTTTGCCACCCCTTCAGATGTGGGTGGTGAAGAAAAAGAACTAATCTCTTCTGCAGGGTCAGGTCTCGGGCGTGCTTTAACGTCTGAAGAATTTTTGGGGGCCCGACAAAATGCACGAAAGGACGCAGCTAATCATGATGAAATGAACTTTCATTTCACACGTCCTCATCTTGCTTATCGAATCTTGGTGATGAAATTCATCGATGAACTTGATATCATATTCTTCACCGATGAAGTATATGAGATCGTAAGTTGTACTAATTCATCTGCAGGATGATCAACCCAAAGCCACCGAGTGGGTTCTCGATAGTGGATGTACAAATCACATATTTGGTGACAAGAATCTATTGATGGATGCTCCTTATCACCGTCACATCTGAAGCATATCATCTTTCTTGACAAAGGCAAAAGTCGGTATTGGGTCTTGGTAAGGTTGCTATTTCTAAGGACATGCACATGGACAAAGTCATGCTTGTTGAGTCCTTAGGATACAACCTCATGTCGATCTCAATGCTTTGTGATCTTGATATGGTTGTTATCTTTGGCAAGTATCGTTGTGTTGTGATTATGGAAGTGACAATTCCAAAGTCTTGAAGGCTTTAGGAGAGGAGACTTGTATATTGTTGACTTTTCCACGGGACCACAACCAGCCGTGTGTCTACTTGCAAAAGCTTCGAAGGCTGGCTATGGCATCGGCGACTTGGTCACGCATGAGCATGAGGAATTTGCACACGCTTGCGAAGAAGAAGCATGTCATTGGCATTGAGAATGTCAAATTCCTCAAGGACCTTTTATGTGGAGCCTGTGAAGCTGGAAAAATGACCAAGGCCAAGCATCCGTGAAGACTATCATGACCACTACTCGTCCCTTGAATTGCTTCACATGGACCTCTTTGGTCCCAATCATTACTCATTGTCGTTAATGAAGCATCACTATATGGCTTTGTTATTGTTGATGATTACTCTCGTTACACATGGGTACACATTGTTACTTACAAAAATCAAGTGCAGGAAGTCTTCAAACGATTTTCCTCGAGGGCTTCAACTAACTTTGGTGTGAAGATCAAGCACATCAGGAGTGACAATGGAACTGAGTTCAAGAATTCCGGTCTTGATGACTATCTTGATGAACTTGGTATTACTCATGAGTTATCTGCTCCTTATACTCCTCAGCAAAATGGCGTCATGGAGCGCAAGAACAGAACTCTTGTTGAGATGGCTCGCACTATGCTTGATGAATACAAAACGCCTAGTCGTTTCTGGATTGAAGCAATTGACACTGCGTGCCACATCATCAACAGAGTATATCTTCACAAATTCTTCAAGAAGACTGCCTATGAACTCCTCACTGACAAGAAACCTAATAAACTGCTGAAGAATTCATTCATGTACGCGAAGAACGTCGAGCTAATGCACCTGAAGATAATGCTGAAGAAAATGGTGCTGAGGAAAATGATCAAATTCCTCGACGACAACCAGCTCATCCTCGCGTTGCAAAAGAAGTGCAAGTGGAGAAGATCATCGATGACATTAAAGCGCCAGGTCCTCTCACACGCTCAAAAGCTTCACATTTATCTAACTTTTGTGGGCACTATGCTTTTGTCTCTATCACAGAGCCCACTAAGGTAGATGAAGCATTTCGAGCCGAGTGGATTCAGGCCATGCAAGAAGAATTACATCGATTCGAGCTCAACAATGTCGGGAACTGGTCAATCGTCCAGATCCTCGCAAGCATAATATCATTGGCACAAAGTGGATCTATCGCAACAAGCAAGATGAAAATGGTCTTGTGGTGAGGAATAAGGCACGACTAGTAGCTCAAGGCTACACGCAGTTGAAGGAATTGATTTCGATGAAACTTTTGCACTGTTGCTAGACTTGAGTCTATTCGCATATTACTCGCCTATGCTAACCATCACAATATCACTTTATATCAAATGGATGTGAAAAGTGCATTCCTCAATGGTAAGCTTGAGGAAGAAGTATATGTTGCTCAACCCCTGTGTTTTGAAGATCCAAAGAATCGACAAAGTCTTCAGACTCAATAAGGCCCTCTATGGCCTCAAGCAAGCCCCTCAAGGCGTGGTATGATACATTGAAGGAATTCTTTGTGAAGAATGGCTTCACACCGGTTCACTCGATCCTACTCTCTTTACTAAATCTTATGATGGTGAACTTTTGTGTGCCAAATATATGTTGATGATATTATCTTTGGCTGTCTTCGACCAACGTTATAGTGATGAATTTGCCTATATGATGAGTGAAGAATATCAAATGTCTATGATGGGAGAGTTGAAATTCTTCTTAGGTCTTCAAATTAAATCAACAACACAATGGCATATTCATATCTCGGAGAAATACCTCAAAGATGTCTCAAGAAATTGGCATGCAAGATTGCAAAGGTGTCAAAATTCCTATGCCCACAAATGGCCATCTATGCAATCGATGAAAATGGTATTGACTTAGATCACAAGGTATACCGCTCCATGATTGGTTCTTTATTGTACTTATGTGCATCTAGGCCAGATATAATGCTTAGTGTTTGCATGTGTGCCCGATTTCAAGCTACACGAAGGAATCACACCATAAGGCTGTGAAGCATATTCTTGATATCTAGCTCACACACCAACACTAGGATTATGGTACCCCAAGGGCTCTACTTTTGATCTCATTGGATATTCGACTCGACTATGCTGGTGATCGTGTGGACCGCAAGTCAACATCTGGTACTTGTCATTTCCTCGGACGATCTTTGGTCCTGTTGGTCCTCGAAGAAAGCAGAACTGCAGATCACCGCTTCATGCGGAAGCTGAATACATTGCTGCTGGCTCGTGTTGTGCTCAATTGCTATGGATAAAGCAAACTCTCAAGGACTACGGCATCAACGTGAAGAATGTGCCTCTCTATTGTGACAATGAGAGTGCCATCAAGATTGCTCACAACCCAGTTCAGCACTCAAGACAAAGCACATTCAAATTCGTCATCATTTTCTTCGTGATCATGTGTTGAAGGGCGACATCTCCATCGAGCACGTGAAGGCGAAGAACAGCTAGCTGATATCTTCACTAAGCCCTTGGATGAGAAGAGATTTAGCAAGTTGCGGTGTGAGCTAAATATCTTAGAATCTTGAACGTTCTTTGAAAAAGGCACACATCCTAACACTTATGCAAAATTGATGACTTAGATGTGCAACACATGAAGAAACGTTTTCTTCAATCAATGAAGAATAACACTCTTAGTGTGAAGAAATTAATGAAGAATTTGATTCTCGTAACCCTATGACAATTGTACGCGGTGTCTGAAATCATCTTTCTTATCTGGTGGGTCACGCCACCACCAAAGTTGAAAATCTTCAATTTGAGTTTTCCTCGTTTTGAAATTCTTCAGTTTTCAAATTCTTCAACTTTGCAAAATCTTCACTGTTTCCGTCGTCTTTCTTCATTGGCTATATATATATATATGGGTTTATGTCCTCTACAGACATTCACTTATGGCTATTTCTTCAAGTCGCTTTTTACGCTAAGTGAATGTGATCGGACCCTTCCCCCTCTATGCTATACTCAACCCAATCCATTCACAAATTCTTCATGTGCGTTCTATTTTGAAACTCGTTCAAAATCTTCACTGTGTCCTTGACAGCTGAAGAAATTGCAACGAAACATTAAAACTGATCTTATCCAAACCTTCGTTTTTACCGCTCAAACCGTTCCGCATCCCACGATGCATTATTCTAATCACCCACGATCGTACACGATCTCCACTACACAGTACGTGGGTGACACATGTCGTGAGAAGGGAAATGGTCAGGGGCATGTTCGTCCTAAATCTTCGGGCGATCCGTTTTTCACCGTCTCTATAAATACCCCTCTCCCCTTCCTCACTTCTTTTACCCCGCTCGACCTCTCTCTCCCGTTTGAGCTCCTCAAACCCTAGCGCCGCCGCTACTCCATCGTCGCCGGTGAGGAAAAGCTTCACTGCCTCGACCTCGTCGCCGACGTACTCGCGCCGACCGCGGAAATCCTCACTCCGCCGCCGCCGTAGCTGTCTTCCTCCGCCAAGTTAGGGCGTGGAAGATCTGAATAGACGAACTTCCCAACTGTTCTTCTCAGTTCGTCGTGTTCTTCACTTCGGGTAATTAAAAGTTACTTTTATTACACGCCTTGATTCTCAAATCTTCTTCAAAATCTTCAAAGGTGTTTATTCTTCAAATCTTCACACATATGAACACCTCAAATCTCTTGATTAGTTTCTCTAAGCAATGATTTTCTTCAGGATTCCTCAATTGTGTGGATCCTCGATCTATACAACTCTGGAACCTAAGACAAAGAACGCTTAGTGAAATCCCTCAAGGCTCATCTGGTCAAAATCCTCAAAACCTGTTCTTTTTGAAAACCTTCGAGAACGATATGACCTCTCCAAATTCCTCGCAACTATACTATGTTCACAGGTACACATGTCCGCTGCTGAATCCCTAGGTTCTCATCAACTTAACTCATTTGCAGCGTTCCTCGAAGAAAACTGCACACTTCTTGAGAGAACTCAATTGTTCAAATTTCTCAATCGAAGAAAATGGCGACGGTAAGAAGCCACAGAAAGGAGGAAAGAAACCGAGGTTATGACTGCGTTTGAAATCCACGAGGAAATCTATCTTGACTATCGCACACCGGATGAAGAAAACAAAAATCAACGCAAGGTGCGATTCAAAAGATTGAACGGAGATGGGCACGGAATGGAGGAATACAGATATGTAACTCCTAAGTACATGAAGAAATTCGCCTAAATCCTCCATGCCCAAGAGCTCCTTTGGCACTGGCCAAGTAGCTGATCCCACAAGCATCAAACGAGGTGAGGACTTTCACGATGAATGGGCTAAACGCCAAGCAAAATTGGCAAAGCAAGCAAAGGAGGCGGTGAAGAAATTCAATGAGGATTCGCCACTGCTATCGCCACAGAGGTCTCGGTCAAACCGAGGAAATCAATGCAAAAGAAGCCTGCTCATAAGCCAAGTGCTTCACCATCCGCCCTCACGGCCAAGTTCCTCAAGAAGACACTCCAAGCAAATTCTCACACCGCTGCTACTCCACCAAAGTCCTCAAAAGCTCCGTCAAAACCTTCAGTTCCTGTGCACCTAGCTACATGTCAAAGGACTGCTGGCTTCTCAATTGCCTCAGGCGTTTCTGCAAGTTCCTCAGCTGCTCCCATTTCTTCAACTGGCCCGACTCAGCTGAAGACCAAAGCAACAGCTGGACGAGGTCCTCGGCCTAGCCCAAGGAAGAAACAGGTTGCATTCCATGTGCCTTCTGATGATGAGGCATCTGATGATGAACTTGCGGAAATCATCAGAGACCGTCAAGAAAAGGCCGCTAGAGCCAAAGGCACATTTGTGCCCTTGCTGTTGGATCCGAAGAAAATCCTCGACTATATTGATCTCGGCACAAGGATCCCAATACCCCTATGCCCGACCTTCATCGACACTGGACAAAGTCATATGTTGACTCACTTCATCGCTGAAGAAAATGGAAGTTTGAGAAGGCAAGGGAAATCAAAAGGCTCAATACAGAAGGAGAAGTTCTTGAAGAAAATGTTGTCAAGATGACACCGAGGAGCTTCTCAAGGTCCAGATGAAATTCAAGACCTCAAAGAAAACTTCGATTCATATTATGCTGATTGGCAAGGAGCCAAGGTCAGATTTGTGAACCCGACGAAAAATTCACCAATGTTGCCGCCCGATTGCAACATGAAATTCCTCAGTGAAGCCTCAGCCCAACCCATCGAAGAACATGCCAAGACCACTGATGACGTTCAGCCTGGCTGATGAAAATGCTAGTTCAGGCTGATGATCCCATTCCGGCCACCGAAGAAATTGCTGGGGCACCCACTAGTGGTGCGCTCAAGAAGCTGCTCAAGGCAGGCAAGCGCATCAGTTGCACTCAAGAAACGAACCACATTCCTCGGCTTCTCTGCGCCAACTCCAACTACAATTCTTCCATCGCCTCGATGTGAAGAAAACCAAGGCTGCTGAACGAGCAGTGTGAAGAAAAGGAAAGCATCATTTGCGTCGATTCTTGACTGCGAAGAAAATGAGGCCTATGACCATCTCATACGAAAATCCAATTGATGTTGTTCCAATTTCCTCCATATCAAAGGAAGTTGTTCCTTTTGAGAAGACTATGAGATCCCAATCGGATCGATGAAGAACATCATTCGCCGCTTGCCCGTCACGAGCAGATCGATGAAGAAATTGAAGTGGATGCAATCCCTTCAACCCCGCCATTTCTCACCTATGCCTCGGTCCACGGTGAAGAGGTGGTGTTGAGGAAATTGAAGATGAAGATGTGGATATTGGATGCACCACACCGGTGATCAATGATGACTTTTGGGAAAGTCAAGATCCCAATACTCCTCTCTTCACCCCGCTCCAACAGATTCCTCGGCCCCTACACAAACAGTCCAAGTGGACTCAAGAAAATCAACCCACTGGTTCTTTGCATGAAGAAATTCCAGCCACTAGTCTTGATGAAACTGCTGCTGCTGATCCTCGATCGCACTGTTGAGGAACAAGAAATTCCTCACCAAGAACCTGAACTTACGATTCCTGAGGTGGTGATGCAACTCACTAACACCCTCCGCCCAAGCAAAAGAATCCGTTCTCAAGCAAGCAAAAGTTCAAGGCTAAAGATTTCTTTGCCGAGCACGTGTTCTTCACTGATTATAATCCATATGATTCTGCTCGCATTAGGAAGAGGCGTTTCTGGACTGCCAGCCAAGCCAACTTCTATTCCTCAGTGCTCTTCAACAAGGATAAAATCTTCGATCATGCTCATATTCCTCATGTGGATATGGAGTCGCTGCCAGGCTTTGAGCCAGTCCTCAGTGTTCTTCACGACGCAGGACTTCTAAATTTCTGCACTGATATCTGTGACTGGAATGAAGAACTAATTCTTGATTTTATGCAACGCCGCACATCACCGGAGATGTCAAGACGTGAACTAATGGGTCTTAGATTGGATGGTGAAAATACTCACTACAAGGCACCAAGAATCGAATTGCTTCGTGCCCTACCACTCGATCCTCCACTTGATGGTGCACGTCGTATCTACGACGAAAAAGAACTTTCAAATCACTATATGCAAGTGCTGATGAAGCCTTTGAAACCAAGGCAGGCCCCAAGAACCAAATTCCTCGTCAAGGAATTACTATATGTGCCTCGGACTGTCTATCGGATTTCGACGAAGACAATGAGTCCTATCAAAGGCCACGACTTCGAACGATGAAGAAGTCGTTGGCATCATGAAGAATATGCTTTTCAACATCATCCATGGCGTTCCGTCAACTTCCATGATTTCTTCATGAGGATTCGCAAATATAGCTATGTCACCATTTGAGTGAAGCCTTATGCGCCTTGGATTATGAGACTCATCAGTCAAGGTCTTCACTCAATTACAAGGCTGATACTTTGAACCATCGCAGCTACTTGCCTCCGATTGAAATCCTCAAACGGACATTTACCTCAGATGATGACAAGGGCAAGGCTATCTGCTGTGATCGATGAAGGCATTCGTCCATTGGATGGACAGTTTAGCAAAGCAACATCCTACTCCACCAATGATGACTCGCCACACATGACTCACCCGCAAATACCTCACCAAGCAAAGTCCTCAAGCTATCGCACCTGTGGTGATGGTGATCGTGAGTTACTCCTCGGTCTTCATCGGAAGGTTGATTGTAATCATAAATGGGTCAAACGTCGGTTTGGTACTTTTCTTCACAACATGACCTCAACACACAATGCGGTGAGGAAAACCACTACTACCTCCATGAAACCTTCAAACGCACTGGCTATTCTTTCACATGTCTACAATTGAAGAAGAACTGACGTCCATGGGACTCAAGGAAGAATTTGACTGGTCTGCACCTCCTCCGAAGAAATTCAAGAAGGTCAAAGTTCCTTCCTTGGTGGCCAGCTCCTATTCTTCATCTCGCGACACTGATGAAAATGAAGACTTGGAAGACACCGCGGCTGGTCCTACTTCAACAAACAACCCCAACAATCTTTGGTGCTCCGCCTTCAACTTGAAATTCTTCAAGAGCGTTAGTCCTCGCCGATCCTTTTGGTCATTCGATGACAAAGGGGGAGAAATTTGAGTTAGTCTTCAAGCGGGTCTAGTTTTTGCCTATATATAGTAATTTATTCTTGTTAAGTTACAACTTTCGTTCTTCTGAAACTTTTATTGGATCGAGTTGTAATCTTAAACCCGATGGTGCTTTGATACTTTTGATGCATTATGCTCCTGCACTAATGCTCTGATTCTCGTGAGCTCCTTGAAAATCTTCATAGCAAATTGATTTGGGCTCTGATACTCTTGATGCGTTACTTTGCATAACATCAAGCACCATATTTCATCATGCATTTCAAATTCTTCATATAATATGTCAAATGCGTGTATGAATTACAAGATATAGGGGGAGATCTCCATGATTCAATTCTTCAAATGTGCATTGCCTCAAAAGCAAATTCCTCACTATGCACATCTTCAGGGGGAGTTCTTCTATATCTTGCAATCAAATTCCTCATTATCAGTATTTACAATTCATATGTTTATCCCCGTTGAAAACTTAACCTATATTGTCATCAATCACCAAAAAGGGGGAGATTGTAAGTGCATCTAGTGCCCCTTAGTGATTTTGGTGTATTGAAGACTTATAGGTTAAGTAACTAATGCGTTTGTGAGTGTACACAGGTCTATAAGTCTATGAGGAGTTTGATATTTCTAGAGAAAGTCGACCCTAAAATGAAGTTCTTCATCGAAGACTTTGATATTACGAAGACTTTCGAAGACTTTAAAAGTGAAGAAATTGGTGTGACCTTGAAGACTTGGTATTCATTCGAGGAACATGAAGCGTGAAGACTTTTGTTTTCGTAGTTTCATTTTCTCTTTCTTGAGTCATAGGAAACACCGATTGTTAAAGGGGGTCGAGGAAATACTAAGGAAAAATTTCCATGTGATGCTCAACTCAAAATCCTACACCTACCAATCCCTTGAGTGAAGCCTTTGAAATCTCATACAGTTCAGTCATTTTTCAAAGGATGTGAGACGAAGTTCTTCAGTCGCCGAGGAATTTCTTTCGACCGAGGAGTTAGGAATTCGCCAAAGTCTTGGATTGCCTACAAAGGAGGAACATGATAGCCCCGAGGAATTTGAGAGTCAAATTTCCGATCCGTTCTGTGTCTGCGCGCCAGCTGTCCCAAAATATCTTATCCACCTAACGGTCATATCATTGAAGGGCATTTATGTCTTATCATGTCGGGCTGCTCCCTAGGCTATAAATAGCCGCCCCCTACAACCACTAGCTGGTTGGCTGCTCCGAGAGAACTTGACACTTGTCATTTGAGAGCAACCCATCCTCCGAGGACTTTGAGCAAAAATCATCAAGTGAGGAACAACCCAAAAACCAAACCCCTACAAACCCAAAGTGATTGAGCATCACTGAAGAAATTGATCCTGCGTGGATCCGACGCTTGTTACCTTTGAAGACTGTGCTTCTTCCAGACGGTTAGGCGTCATGGTCTAGAGCATCCAAGAGGAATTGTGGATCGCCGAGTGACCAAGTCTGTGAAGGTTTGGAAGTCGCTCAAGACTTACCACGAGTGATTGGACGAGGTCTGTGTGACCTTAGTTCAAGGAGAATACGGTGAGGACTTGGTGTCCTGAGCTGCGTGCTCAGTGAATGGGTGTCCGGGACTGTGTGTCCTCGAGTTTAAATACTCAGCCGCTCCAACCAGACGTTCAACTGAGACAGCAGTTGGAACTAGTCTACCAAATCATTGTCTTCACCAACCTAACTGGTTCTAATTCCTCAACCCTTTCATTTCCTCATTACTGTGTTTAGTGTTTGTTCATATCTGTGTTTGAAGACTTTGAATGAAGGCTTTCTCAATTTCTTCAGTCTGTTTGTCTTCATCTTGTGTTATCCTGTGATTACGCTTTTTGTACTCTGTGATTGTTTTCATTTCATCATGATAACTATGCGTGTATTCTGTTATGCTTACTTCTGAGTACTTATTCTGCTGCAAGTAGTTCTTCGCTAAGGAATTTCCTCACCGGCAAATTCCTCAGTGAAGAATTCATAAAAATCGCCTATTCACCCCCTCTAGTCGATATAACGCACTTTCAATCACACCATAAGGCTGTGAAGCATATTCTTCGTTATCTAGCTCACACACCAACACTAGGATTATGGTACCCCAAGGGCTCTACTTTTGATCTCATTGGATATTCTGACTCTAACTATGCTGGTGATCGTGTGGACTGCAAGTCAACATCTGGCACTTGTCATTTCCTCGGACGATCTTTGGTCTGTTGGTCCTCGAAGAAACAGAACTGCGTATCACTATCTACTGCGGAAGCTGAGTACATTCTGCTGGTTCTTGCTGTGCTCAATTGCTGTGGATGAAGCAAACTCTCAAGGACTACGGCATCAACGTGAAGAATGTGCCTCTCTACTGTGACAATGAGAGTGCCATCAAGATTGCTCACAACCCAGTTCAGCACTCGAAGACAAAGCAAATTCAGATTCATCATCATTTTCTTTGTGATCATGTGTTGAAGGGCGACATCTCCATCGAGCATGTGAAGACTGAAGAACAGCTAGCTGATATCTTCATAAAGCCCTTGGATGAGAAGAGATTTAGCAAGTTGCGGTGTGAGCTAAATATCTTAGAATCTTTGAATGTTCTTTGAAAAGGACACACATCCTGACATTTATGCAAAATTGATAACTTAGATGTGCAACACATGAAGAAACGTTTTTCTTCAATCAATGAAGAATAACACTCTAAGTGTGAAGAAATAAATGAAGAATTTGATTCTCAGAACCCTACGACAATTGTACGCGGTGTCTGAAATCATCATTCTTATATGGTGGGTCACGCCACCACCAAAGGTGAAAATCTTCAATTTGAGTTTTTCCTCAGTTTTGAAATTCTTCAGTTTTTCAAATTCTTCAACTTTGCAAAATCTTCACTGTTTCGTGGACTATTACTCACTTATGGTTATATATATATATATATATATATATATATATATATATATATATATATATACACATATGTGGGTTTATGTCCTCTACAACATTCACTTATGGTTATTTCTTCAAGTTGCTTTTTCTGCTAAGTGAATGTGATCGAACCTTTCCCCCTCTATGCTATACTCAACCCAATCTATTCACAAATTCTTCATGTGCGTTCTATTTGAAACTCGTTCAAAATCTTCACTGTGTCCTTGTCAGCTGAAGAAATTGCGAACGGAACTTTAAAACTAATCTTATCCAAATTTTCGGCTTTGCCGCTCAAACCGTTCCGCTTCCTACGATAGACTTATCTATTCACCCACGATCTAACATGATCTCCACTTTTCAGTACGTGGGTGACACATGTCAACCAATGAGAAGGGTCAAGGGCACGTTCGTCCTAAATCTTCGGGCGAACAACTTTTCACTGCGACTATAAATACCCCCCTCCCCTTCCTCACTTCCTTTACTCCGCTCGACCGCTCTCTCTCTCTCTCTCTCTCTCTCTCTCTCTCTCGCTCGAGCTTCTCAAACCCTAGCGCCGCCGCTACTCCATCGTCGCTGGTGAGGAAGAGCTTCACTGCCTCAACCTCGTCACCGTCGTACTCGCGCCGACCGCGGAAATCTTCACTCCGCCGCCGCCGTAGCTGTCTTCCTCCACCGAGTTAGGGCGTGGAAGATCTGAACTGATGAGCTTCAAATCTACACTTCTCAGTTCGTCGTGTTCTTCAGTTCGGGTAATTAAAAGTTACTTTTATTGCTCGCTTTGATTCTCAAGCCTTCCTGAAAATCTTCGAAGGTGTTTTATTCTTCAAATCCTCACACACAAAACACCTCACTAGTCATCTATTCTTGATTCGTTTCTCTAAGCATCATTTTTTCAAGATTCCTCAATTGTGTGGATCCTCGATCTATACAACTCTAGAACCTAAGACAAAGAACGCTTAGTGAAATTCTTCAAGGCTCATCTGGTCAAATTCCTCAAACTTGTTCTTTTTGAAAAACCTTCTGAGAACGCATATGACCTCTCCAAATTCCTCGCAACTATACTTTGTTCACAGGTACTCATGTCCGCTGCTGAATCACTAGGTTCTCATCAACTTAACTCATTTACAACGTTCCTCGAAGAAAAGTTGCATACTTCTTCAGATAATTCGATTGTTCAAATTCCTCATCTGAAGAATATGGCTGACGGTAAGAAGCCACAGAAAGGAGGAAAGAGGCCTGAGGTCATGACTGCTTTTGAAATACCTGAGGACATCTATGCTGACTATTGCACACCTGATGAGGCCAAGTTCGGAAAGGAGAACAAAAATCTGCGCAAGGTGCGCATACAGAGGATTGAAAGGAGATGGGCAAGAGAATGGAGGGAGTACACGTATGTTACTCCAAAGTACATGAAGAAATTCGCACTGAATCCTCCATGCCCAAGAGCTCCATTGGCACCTTGCCAAGAAGCTGACCCCACCAGCATCAAGCATGGTGAGGATTTTCCTGAAGAGTGGGCCAAGCGCCAAGCCAAGTTGGCGAGACAAGACAAAGAAGCAGTGAGGAAATTCAATGAAGACTCTGCTACTGCTGCTGCCACTCAGGCCTCTGTCAAGCCTAGGAAATCAATGGCAAAGAAGCCCGCGCACAAGCCGAGTGCTTCAACAATTGTGCCCTCACGGCAAGAATCTTCAATGCCCTCACGGCCAGTTCCTCATGCTGCTCCTGCTCCTCCCAAATCCTCAGCTACTCCTCCAGAGTCCTCAGCTGCTCCGGCAAAGTCCTCAGCACCTGTGCATCTGGCCACGTGCCAAAGGACTGCAGGCATCTCTATTGCCTCTGGTGTCTCAGCAAGTTCCTCAGTTGCACCAAATTCTTCATCGGGCCCCACACTGCTGAAGAAAAAGGCAACGGCTGGACGAGGCCCTCGGCCAAGTCCGAAGAAGAAATAGGTTGCCTTCCAAGTGCCATCTGACGATGAAGCTGATGATGATGAACTTGCAGAAATCATCAGAGACAGACAAGAAAGAGCCGCTAGAGCCAAAGGCACACCTGTGCCACTGCTTTTGGATCCAAGGGTGATCCTCGAGTACATTGATCTCTGGCACAAGGATCCAGACACCCCAATGCCTGATTTTCACTTGACTCCTGGTCAAAGTCACATGCTGACCCATTTCATCACTAAAGAGAAATGGAAATTTGAGAAGGCTAGGCAGATCAAGAAGGCTCAGTTCAGGAAAGAGAAGTTCCTGAGGAAAAACGTTGTCAAAATGACAACTGATGATCTCCTCAAGATCCAGTCTGAAATCAAAGCCCTCGCCGATGACTTGATGCTTATTATGCTGATTGGCAGGAGCCAAAGTCAGATTTGTCAACCTGACTAAGAAGTTCACAAATGTTGCAGGTCCAACGCAACAAGAAGTTCCTCAGGCTGGAGCCTCTACTCAGCCTACTGAAGAACATGCCAAGACCTTGCTGATGATTTTAGTCTATCAAGAAAATGCTAGTTCCAGGTTGATGACTCCATTCCAATTACTGAAGAAATTGCCGGGCATCCACTAGTGGTGCGCCAAGAAGCTGAAGAAGTCGAGAATCAGCTGCGCCATTGCCTGAGGAAATTCAGACGATTCCTCGGCTCCTCCCGCGCCTACACCAACTCCTATCCTTCCATCGCATCGATGTGAAGAAGACCAAGGCTGCAGAGCGAGCTGCAAGTGAAGAAAAGGAAAGCATCAGCTGCTTCAGAATCTTCAGCTCCAAAGAAGATGAAGCCTATGACAAGCTCGTTTGAAAATCCGATTGATGTTGTTCCAATTTCCTCCATACCATCAAAGGACCTTGTTCCTTTTGGTGAAGAATATGAGATCCCTAGCGGATCTGATGAAGAAAATCATTCTACTGCTTCGTCAGAGCAGATTGATGAAGAAATTGAAGTGGATGCGATCCCTTCTACACCTGTTGTATCCTCACCAATGCCTGAGTTCACAGCTGAAGAGGCTGGTGTTTAAGAAATTGAAGAAGAAGATGTGGATATTGGAAGTACAACGCCAGTGATGAACGATGACTTTTGGGAAAGTCAGCATCCCAATTCTCCACTCTTCACCTCAATACAACAAATACCTCAGTCCCCTGCACCAACCGTTCAGCTGGGCTCTGAAGAAACTCATCCCACCTCGTCTGTGCATGAAGAAATTCCAGCCACTAGTGCTGAAGAACCTGCTGTTGCTGGTCCTTTGAACACGCAGACTGCATATGAAGAGGAACCAGAAAATCCTCATCAAGAACACGAGATTGCGATTCCGAGGTAGTGATGCAACTCATCGACACTCCTCTGCCAAAACCAAAGGATCCATTCTCGCGCAAGCAAAAGTTCAAGGTGAAGACTTCTTTGGCGAGCATGTATTCTTCATCGACTACAAACCATATGACTCGCCGCATAAGGAAGAGGCGTTTCTGGACTGCTAGTCAAGCCAATTTCTATTCCTCTGTGCTACTCAACAAAGACAAAGTCTTCGATCATGCACATATTCCTCACGTGGACATGGAGTCTTTGCCGGGCTTCGAGCCAGTCCTCAGTGTTCTTCACGATGCTGGATTGCTGAATTTCTGCACTGACATCTGTGACTGGAATGAAGAACTCATTCTTCAATTCTATGCAATGCTGCACATCACAGGAAATTCTGAAGATGTGAACTCATGGGTGCTGGACTGGATGTCAGAAAATACTCACTACAAGGCACCAGCAACTGAATTGCCTCCTGCCCTTCCACTCAGTCCTCCCCTTGATGGTACTCGTTGCATCTACAACGAACCAGAGCTTCCAAATCATTACATGCAAGTGCTGATGAAGCCTTTGAAGCCAGGGCAGGCCCCTCGAACCAAATTCCTCGTCAAGGAATTATTGTATGTGCCTCGGACTGTCTATCGCATTCTGACGAAGACAATGAGTCCCATCAAAGGCCACGACTCAAATGATGAAGAAGTCATTGGCATCATGAAGAATATGCTTTTCAATATCATTCATGGCGTTCCCGTCAACTTCCTTGATTTCTTCATGAGGACTCTGGCGAATATTGCCATGTCACCATTTGAGCTGAAGCCTTATGCACCATGGATTATGAGGTTCATCAGGACAAGGTCTTCACTCAATTACAAGGCTGATACCCTGAACCACTGCAGCTACTTGCCTCCAATTAAAGTCCTCAAACGGACATTTTCCTCAGCTGATGACAAAGGCAAGGCAACTGCTGTGATCGATGAAGGCATTCGTCCATTGGATGGTCAATTTCGCAAGGCTGCATCCTACTCCACCAATGATGACTCTGCCACACATGACTCTGCCGCCAACAACTCTGCCAAGCATAATCCTCAAGCCACAGCACCTAGGGTGATGACTGATTGTGAGTTACTCCTCAGTCTTCATCAGAATGTTGATCGCAATCATAAACGGGTCAAGCGTCAGTTTGGTTCAATTCTTCACAACATGACCTCAACACACAATGCAGTGAAGAAAAACCAATACTACCTCCATGAAACCTTCAACCGTACCTGGGTTGTTCTATCTCATGTCTACAGCACAGAAGATCTGAAGAAAATGGGTCTCAAGGAAGAATTTGACTGGTCTGCACCTCCACCAAAGAAATTCAAGAAGGTCAAGGTTCCTTCCTTGGTGGCCAGCTCCTATTCTTCATCGTATGCGACATCGATGAAAATGAAGACTTGACGCCACTGCGGCAGGCCCTACTACGACAACCGACGACCCGATAACGCCGGGCTCCTCCATCAACTTGATATTCTTGAGGCGTTAGTCCTCAGTTTCGATCCTTTTGGTCATTCGATGACAAAGGGGGAGAAATTTGAGTTAGTCTTCAAGCGGGTCTATTATATGGGCGTTTTTCTTCTAAGTTACAACTCTCGCTCTTCTGAAACTTTTATTGGATCGAGTTGTAATCTTAAACCCGATGGTGCTCTGATACTTTTGATGTGTTCCTCTGCATGCTTATTCTTCGCTATATGTTAATACACGCATGCTAAATTACATCAGTCACCATATTTCATCATGCATTTCAAATTCTTCATATTATATGTCAAATGTGTGTATGAATTACAAGATATAGGGGGAGATCTCCATGATTCATCTCTTCAAATGTGCATTGCCTCAAAAGCAAATTCCTCACTATGCACATCTTCAGGGGGAGTTCTTCTACATCTTGCAATCAAATTCCTCAATATCAGTAATTACACTTCATATGTTTATCCCCGTTGAAAACTTAACCTATATTGTCATCAATCACCAAAAAGGGGGGGATTGTAAGTGCATCTAGTGCCCCTTAGTGATTTTTGTGTATTGAAGACTTATAGGTTAAGGGACTAATGTGTTTATGAGTGTACACAGGTCTATAAGTCTATGAGGAGTTTGATATTTACAGAGAAAGTCGACCCCTAAAATGAAGTTCTTCGATGAAGACTTTGGTATTCGAAGACTTTCGAAGACTTTGAAAGTGAAGAAATTGGTGTGACCTTGAAGACTTGGTATTCATTTGAGGAACATGAAGCGTGAAGACTTTTGTTTTCGTAGTTTCGTTTTCTCTTTCTTGAGTCATAGGAAACACCGTCTTTGTTAAAGGGGTCGAGGAAATACTAAGGAATAATTTCCATGTGATGCTCAACTCAAAATCCTACACCTACCAATCCCTTGAGTGAAGCCTTTGGAAATCTCATACAGATTCGGTCAATTTCTTTAGTGACATAGACGAAGTTCTTTTGGTCACGAGAGAATTTGTTCGACCGAGGAGTTAGGAATTCGCCAGATCGGATTGCATACGAGTGAGGAACATGATAGTACGAGGAATTTGAGAGTCAAATTTCCGACCGTTGTTGTCTTCTTGCCACCTGTCCCAAAATATCTTATCTACCTAACGGTCATATCATTGAAGGGCATTTATGTCTTATCATGTCGGTCTGCTCCCTAGGCTATAAATAGCCGCCTCCCTACAACCACTAGCTGGTTGGCTGCTCCGAGAGAAACTGACACTTGTCATTGGAGAGCATCCCATCCTCCGAGGACTTTGAGCGAAAATCATCGAGTGAGGAAAACCCAAAACCAAACACCTACAAACCTAAAGTGATTGAGCATCACTGAAGAGATTGATCCTGCATGGATCCGACGCTTGTTACCTTTGAAGACTGTGCTTCTTCCAGACGGTTAGGCGTCATGGTCTAGAGCATCCAAGAGGAATTATGGATCGCTGAGTGACCGAGTCTGTGAAGGTTTGGAAGTCGCCTAAAGACTTACCACGAGTGATTGGACGAGGTTTGTGTGACCTTAGTTCAATGATAATACCGTGAGTACTTGGTGTCCTGAGCTGCGTGCTCAGTGACTGGGTGTCCGGGACTGTGTGTCCTCGAGTTTAAATACTCAGCCGCTCCAACCAGATGTACAACTGAGACAGCAGTTGGAACTGGTCTACCAAATCATTGTCTTCACCAACCTTACTGGTTCTATTTCCTCAACTCTTTCATTTCCTCATTACTGTGTTGAGTGTTTGTTCATATATATGTTTGAAGACTTTGACTGAAGACTTTCTCAATTTCCTCAGTTCAATTTCTTCAGTCTGTTTGTCTTCATCTTGTGTTATCCTGTGTTTACGCTTTCTGTACTCTATGCGTGTCTTTATTTCATCATGATGACCATGCTTGTATTATGTTATACTTACTTCTGAGTACTTATTCCACTGCAAGTAGTTCTTCGCTAAGGAATTTCCTCATCGGCAAATTCCTCAGTGAAGAATTCATAAAAATCGCCTGTTCACCCCCCCTCTAGTCGATATAACGCACTTTCAAAAATCATAAGCAAGCTTTCGGGACGAGACTCCGCCGCCACGAGGCGGAACCTTGGCAGAACCAATCTAGGGCTCCGGCAGAGCTCTTCTGCTGAGGACACTTCCCTCCGGGAGGAGGAAATCATCACCATCGTCATCATCAACGCTCCTCTCAACGGGAGAGGGCAATCTCCATCAACATCTTCACCAACACCATCTCATCTCAAAACCCTAGTTCCTCTCTTGTATCCAATTCTTGTCTCCAAGTCCGGGATTGGTACTAGTAGGTTGCTAGTAGTGTTGATTACTCCTTGTAGTTGATGCTAGTTGGTTTATTTGGTGGAAGATCATATCTTCAGATCTTTTATGCATATTAATACCCCTCTGATTATGAACATGAATATGCTTTGTGAGTAGTTACGTTTGCCTGAGGACAAGGGAGAAGTCTTGCTATTAGTAGTCATGTTAATTTGGTATTCGTTCGATATTTTGATGAGATGTATGTTGTCTAGCCTTTAGTGGTGTTATGTGAACGTTGACTACATAACACTTCACCATTATTTGGGCCTAGAGGAAGGCATTGGGAAGTAATAAGTAGATGATGGGTTGCTAGAGTGACAGAAGTTTAACCCTAGTTTATGTGTTGCTTCGTAAGGGGCTGATTTGGATCCATATGTTTCATGCTATGGTTAGGTTTACCTTAATACTTTTGTTGTAGTTGCAGATGCTTGCAATAGAGGTTAATCATAAGTGGGATGTGTCGTGGAATTGTCACGGCAGATGTCCTTGGGTGAGGACTTAGTCGTGAGGCCAACACATCTATGTGGTAGCTTGAGAGGGGTTGACCGGAATCGAGAGACGCAACAGAAGACAGGGATTTAGACAGCTTCGGGCCCCGGGAAACATCATCCGGTAAAAACCCTACATGCTGTTTGAGGCTAGGTCTCATTATCATCATGAGGGAGTCGCCGTAAACCGGCTCTCCTCTTTGTGTCTAGCCCTAAGATTATTTCTCCTTGCTTGTAACTTGTCCCTCTTTGGGGAGCCCTACCCCTCCTTATATATGTTGAAGAGGAGGGTTACATGTAGAGTCCAACTCGGACTTAAGACTTAACTATTCTAACTTATCGCCATGGGCTTCTTAACATCTTGGGCTTCATAACGTCTTGGGCTTCATAACCCCGCAACCCGATTATCCTTTGTTTGCGGTTTAACATTGTCTGCCGGTTTAACATTGTCTGGCGGTTTAACATTTGTCTGCCGGTTTACCATTGTCCGCCGGTTTAACATTGTCTGACTTAACTCCTGCCGGTTTACCACCTGCGAGTTTACCATCTGCCATAGCCATCTGTCTTAACTGTCTGTCTTAACTGTTCGCCGGTTTAACATCCGTCGGTTTACCAAGTCCCAACCGGTTTACAACTCTGGGCGGGTCATACCGCGGGGTATATCCCCGACATTAGCCCCCAGTTTAATTTGGATTTATCCATGTTAAACTGATCCTGAGCATCTTTAAATCCTTGTCATTTCCTTCTAGAAAATCCGGGTCAATAGGCCAGCTTCATAATTAATTTGCTGACATTGGTTTGTCACAGAGAAATATTGTGAAGAATAACTTCTTTGACTCAGCTCCCAATGCTTAACAAAAATATTGGTCTTTGAAATACTCATCTGATCTTCGGCCAGTTTAAGAATGTAGAACTTTTCCTGTTTACAAATATTGATGGTACCGGATCATAACTGTTTGTTAACATCAGCTTTTGAAAATATACCTCTTATATGCCTATCACTTGTAGCCCTCAAATCTTAAGAAGGTAACGTAGTAACATCTTAAGATTTGCTTCAATATGAATGTCACAAGCTTGAAGAAATCCAGTTTGTTCATCTCAATCAATAGCCAGAACTGAGTATTCCACATATGTAGCCCCCAAGTGCCGGGTTGTCATGCTTGCAGCAACCTGGGACTTGAAATTTCCTTATGCTCATAAAAATTTCAACCAGTGTAGCCCCCAAGGGCCGGGTCATTATGCAATAATGAGCAGGGACTTTGTAAATATAATCATGTAAACTTTGAACAGCAACGGTGTAGCCCCCAAGGGCCGGCTCAGTAAGATAATATTGAGCTAGGACTTGATATATACTTCAATAAAAATAACATCATACGATGTAACCCCCATCATGGGGCTTGAATCCATGTCCACAAGGTTAAGAGCCTTGTGCTTTACCAACTAAGAAGTGGACAATGTAATGGATAAAAAACTTGTTACCTTGAATTGTTGACAGAAGCAATTGGTAGCCCCCAAGTGTCGGGTTGTAAGCCTGTAGCAACTCGGGACTATGCCTTCAGTTGTAGAATAAATCATATCATATTGACAATATGATAACCATTGCGCTAAAGCGACTTTGAAAACTTTAACCATAATACTGGTTATTGATAACCATAATAGAAATCCAACCATGTTGGCTATTTGAAGATTTGAATAATATAATCCAATGATTTATGAGCGCATGATTCCAATGGCGCAATCCAAATATATCTTTGGCGACTTATAGTCGAAACCGGATCGGGCTGATAGTCCCGGATTATGATTTAATCGTGTTCCGTCAATCAGAATCGGCAGTTGAACGGATTTAATAATGTTGGTTGAAAACGCAACAGAAAAATATTTTATCAAAATAAAAACAGAAGCAAAGGCAAAGATAAAACCATTGCAAATGAGGCTTTGAGCCGATCAATCGGCATTACCATGGTCGGACAAGACCATGCCCCCAAAAAAGCGTAGCTATGGTTCAAGTCGACAGGTCCCCAAATGATGCATTGGCATTACGCCGATCAAGAGGTGTAGCGATGGTTGGGTTCACCAAAGCCCCAAGTGATCTTTGTGGCACTAGGCGATCAGAGGCGTGACTATGGTTCAGACATGACCAAGTCCCCAAGTGATGCATTGGCATTACGCCGATCAAGAGGTGTAGCGTTGGTTCGGGTTCGACCAAAGCCCCCAAGTGATGTTGTGGCACTAGGCCGATCAAGAGGTGTGACTATGGTTCAGACATGACCAAGTCCCCAAGTGATGCTGTGGCTTTTCGCCTACCAAATGGCGTTGCTATGGTTCGGACACGACCAAAGCCCCCAAGTGATACTGTGGCATTGCGCCGATCAAGAGGTGTGACTATGGTTCAAACATGACCAAGCCCCCAAGTGATCAATAAATGATAAGCCAATAAGGCATGATACCCATGTTTGAACCGCGCATCATGGCAGCAGGTCCTCTTTGGCACCCTTTAACTTTTTGCAAGAGATAAATCCTTCTTGAACCGGACGTTAAACCGGATATTGAGAGCTTCAAAGCTTTGTGGGAGACATCTTTCCCTTGAACCAGATTTTAAACTGGAATCTTCATTTTTAGCCGGCCTTTAAACTCGAACTTGCGAGAAGTTAATTCCTTTTTGAACCGGACATTTTTAAACCGGATTTGAGAGCTTCAGAGCTTTGCAAGAGATAGTTTCCTCTTAAACCGGATCTGAACCAGATACTAAGAGCTTTAGCGCTGTGTGGGAGACGGGATTCCCCTTAAGCCGGACTATAAACCGGAAGCATCATTGTGAGCCAGAATATTTCTAACGGCCTTTAAATTTTCATCAATATAACAATAGCCTCCGGGACCGGGTTTCCCTTCAACATCCTGGGGCACTTGAATTTGCTGAAACTGGCAAGACTTGCTGCGTCATATCATCGTAGCCCCCGAGTCTTAAGATGACTCAAGGAGTTGTCTTGAGATTCTCCGTACTTTGACCATAGTAGAAGGTATATATCATCGGTGTTAATAATGCGATGTAAATCCACAGAAGGTTGAGGTGAGTGCGGCGGATTATAGATGATCCCGTATGAGCCGTGTCAGCAACTCGGCCAATGGTTCCTTCCAACTGGCTATTTGAAGTTGACCAACCTGTAGTGGCAGTGATTTGTGCGTACGTCCATTGATCCATCCAGTGCAGACTGTGGCTGAATGATAATTTGTTTCCAATTTGCTGGAAGAATACCGGGCTACCCAAGCTGTGATTTGTTCATACTCAATAAATAGCTCATGCAGACAAGTGCGGCCCGGTATGTTGATGTAGACCGGGTCGCGGGAAACAGACGGAAAAAATAACCGCAACATCATAGGTGGCTCGAAGAGATGAATTGGCCGCGGCGTTGTAAGCCGGCACGGACGGGTGAGTCAATCACAGACGCGATAAGCCGTGCGGACGGCCAGTCAATCGCGGGTGTGATCGTAGCGAGTTGGATATAGATCAAACTGCACGGGCGGCGGCTTGCGCACACCCGTCCAACAGCAAACTATGAATCATTGATCTGCATATTTAAAATATATAGACAAAGTAATTATTCTTTTTACAAAAACAATATTTGCTGATAAAATATATTTAGATGGATATCACCTGGCATTTTTTGTCGGATGACATTGATGGCACAAACCAAATTTAAATAACTTGGTCCGCCGGATATCCTGATGTGTCCATGCAAACCGGACTCCCAGGTTAACAATTTAGTGTGTGTCCACCATGTATCGAGTGCGTTGCGAGCGCTGGTACAACTTTTGCATGCCTGCTTTTTCCGCTTTGTCTCTATGATCTTTCTTCGGACGGACTATCCATCACACATGTAATAACCTCTGGTTTTATCGATCAGGATATTGCAATTGTTCCTCATACGGCGGGCGGCCACAGGGTCACTAGATGCAGATTGCACGTCAACCCTGGCAGTATGTCCTTATCTCCTGCGAAGGCACTTATTTCACCGCTATCATGGCAACCAACCCGGTGAGTTAATAGAGGATTTGACGCTGAAGCCGGGTAAACCGCCCGGCGGTTTAGGAGACTGGTGGCGGGTTGGAGCCCGCGGGCAAGCGGTGAGTCGAGGTCAAGGGCCAATCCACAGAAGCAGAGGCTATGGGTGGTTCAACAGCAGCGGAGGCGAGGCGACTTTGTCGACGGCGATTTAGAGCGGCAACAATATGCAGCAAAAAAACCGGCCACGAAGGCAAGACCACAACCGAAACAGTGAAGGCCGGGACCAGTGTGCCGTGTTGGCGCGGCTGCAGGGATGACCCTGACGGCGGAGGCGAGCGCAACAGTCCAGGCGCGGTTGGCGAGGATCTGAATCAGGGCGGTTTGACCAGCTCGCGTGGCTCGGAGGCGGGTCGAACGGTGAATCTGTGGCGGCGGCTCCAAATCCGGGCGGTTTGACCAGCTCGCGTCGCTCGGAGGCGCAGTGGAAGAGAGGGGAGCAGCCGTGGCTCAGTAGAGGCTGGTGGAGGCCACGACAGCAGAAACTCGCAGTGGCGGAGCGGCAGCTCACCGGAGACCGGAGGAGACAGGGCTGCGGCCTACAAGGCGGCTCGACGAGGCCGGGTGAGGTAGAAAACTGTGGCGGGTCTCCAAGGCGCGGTTCACTGCGGAAAGCGGCCGTGGAGGTAGACGGCGGCTTGACACGCCGACAAGGGCAGCTCAATCACGACCGGCTTGACGAGGCCACGGAGGCGAGTACGGCAGCAGCCTTGCGGTAGAAACGGAACGGCCGCTGCAACTTGACGACGGTTGGGGATTTGAAAGTGGGCTGCAACAGCGGGCGGTTCACAGGCAGCAGGCGGCCCAATGCTGGCTTTCGAGGCGAGGTCCAGCGGCGGAGGTAACCGGCGAGGCGCAACGTTTCGACGGGGGCGGCCACGAGTTAAATCCACTACGGCGGCTCCTTGAGGTGGTCGGGCCGGGTACAACGGAGGCGGCGGTTCTGCGGTTCTTCTCTGCCCGGGCGCGGCAAGGGATGCTCGCGGCGTCTTAAGGGCGATTCGGCGCGGGTGGCGGATTAACACCCGGCTGTTTGATACACAGGCGGTTCAGCAGCGGAGCAGAGGCGCCTCGATCTCGGCGGACTGATAGAGCAGAGGCCAGCGGCTCACAGGCGTTGACTTGATGATGCTTCGGCGGCGGAAGGCGACTTGAGGCTGAAACCGAGGCAGAGATGAATCTATCCGTGTTGACATCTCCCTCTGGATTGTGGTCACAGACTGCGATTGAAAACAGCATCCTGACGCATAAACAAGCCCTCGGCAGCAGAACGAACCAAGATGGTGGCGAGGTCGGACGACGGTTTGAGGAGGCCCCGGACCGGTGACCCACTGCAGAAGCCGGCGACTTGACAAAAACTGAAGTGCAGCTGTGGCGGGTCACACAACTGGCGGCTTAGCGACGGTGCGGTCAGCGGGTTAGCAGATCTGGCGAAGTAGCATCCGGTTTACGGCGAATTGGTGGAGGCGAAGCTCTGAGCAGTAAAGCGTCTTCGGCATGCGAGAAAAGGGCAGCTCAGACCACGGTGGTTTGGAGCAGGCCGTGATGACTCCAATTGATTGGTGTATCAAGTTTTTCCAATGCCTTCACGTGAGTACTGAACCGGCCACCAGTACTAACCCTGATTTGATGTTTTGGACGGGGCGCATAGTCACAGCAATGAAGTAGCAGCATCGGGATTTGATTTGCATCATGCACACCGGCTCTCGCAGTAGGAATCGACAATTTGAATAGCGGCGTACTCTGAGCCGGTCCCAGTGTCGCCGGATTGTACTGACTGTTTGATGGAAATCAACCCCGCTCAGATAGATAGATCGACAGGCCGCGTGTGATGACGCTCACAGAACCCTAGTTTCTTTTGATCTCCAAACATCTTGACCGTGAAGGCCGATTCAAACTTTTTTAATCTTGATCAATGAACTTGGAGTTGATGTAGATCTTGACCGGCTCTTCTTCACCAGAAAATTATCAACTTCTCGATTCCTAAGAAAAAATCCCTCCAAGAACTCAACACCACCGTGCGTCGGCCCCACGGTGGGCGCCAACTGTCGTGGAATTGTCACGGCAGATGTCCTTGGGTGAGGACTTAGTCGTGAGGCCAACACATCTATGTGGTAGCTTGAGAGGGGTTGACCGGAATCGAGAGACGCAACACAAGACAGGGATTTAGACAGCTTCGGGCCCCGAGAAACATCATCCGGTAAAAACCCTACATGTTGTTTGAGGCTAGGTCTCATTATCATCATGAGGAGTCGCCAGAACCGGCTCTCCTCTTTGTGTCTAGCCCTAAGATTATTTCTCCTTGCTTGTAACTTGTCCCTCTTTGGGAGCCCTACCCCTCCTTATATATGTTGAAGAGGCGGGTTACATGTAGAGTCCAACTCGGACTTAAGACTTAACTATTCTAACTTATCGCCATGGGCTTCTTAACATCTTGGGCTTCATAACGTCTTGGGCTTCATAACCCTCGCAACCCGCTTATCTTTGTCACGGTTTAACATTATCGCGGTTTAACATTGTCTGCCGGTTTAACATTTGTCTGCCGGTTTACCATTGTCCGCCGGTTTAACATTGTCTGACATAACTCCTGCCGGTTTACCACCTGCGAGTTTACCATCTGCCATAGCCATCTATCATAACTGTCTATCTTAACTGTCCGCCGGTTTGACATCCGCCGGTTTAATAAGTCCCAACCGGTTTACAACTCCGGCCGGGTCATACCGCGGGGTATATCCCCGACAGGATGCTTGTTCAAGTAAGAACAGCACCACGCAAGTCATTTTTGGAAATAATAAAAAATATTGAGCGGAAGAAGTACACGAGAGGGAGACCCACTGCCACGAGGGTGGGGCGCACCCTACCCCCAGTAGCGCCCCCGCCTCGTGGGCCCCTGATTGGCTCTCCGATGGCCATCTTCTGCTATATGAGGTCTTTCGTCAAGGAAAAAATCATAAGCAAGCTTTCGGGACGAGACTCTGCCGCCACGAGGCGGAACCTTGGCAAAACCAATCTAGGGCTCCGACAGAGCTGTTCTTCTGAGGACACTTCCCTCCGGGAGGGGGAAATCATCACCATCGTCATCACCAACGCTCCTCTCAATGGGAGAGGGCAATCTCCATCAACATCTTCACCAGCACCATCTCATCTCAAAACCCTAGTTCATCTCTTGTATCCAAGTATTGTCTCCAAGTCCGGGATTGGTACTAGTAGGTTGCTAGTAGTGTTGATTACTCCTTGTAGTTGATGCTAGTTGGTTTACTTGGTGGAAGATCATATGTTCAGATCCTTTATGCATATTAATACCCCTCTGATTATGAACATGAATATGCTTTGTGAGTAGTTATGTTTGTTCTTGAGGACATGGGAGAAGTCTTGCTATTAGTAGTCATGTGAATTTGGTATTTGTTCGATATTTTGATGAGATGTATGTTGTCTAGCCTCTAGTGGTGTTATGTGAACGTCGACTACATAACACTTCACCATTATTTGGGCCTAGAGGAAGGCATTGGGAAGTAATAAGTAGATGATGGGTTGCTAGAGTGACAGAAGCTTAAACCCTAGTTTATGCGTTGCTTCGTAAGGGGCTGATTTGGATCCATATGTTTCATGCTATGGTTAGGTTTACCTTAATAATTTTGTTGTAGTTGCGGATGCTTGCAGTAGAGGTTAATCATAAGTGGGATGATTGTTCAAGTAAGAACAGCACCCAAGCACCGGTCCACCCACATATCAAATTATCAAAGTACCGAACGCGAATCATATGAACGTGATGAAAACTAGCTTGACGATATTCCCATGTGTCCTCGGGAGCGCTTTTCTCTATATAAGAGTTTGTCCAGGCTTGTCCTTTGCTAAAAAAAGGATCGGGCCACCTTGCTGCACTTTATTTACTTTTGTTACTTGTTGCTCGTTACAAATTATCTTATCACAAAACTATCTGTTACCACTTATTTCAGTACTTGCAGAGAATACCTTGCTGAAAACCGCTTATAATTTCCTTCTGCTCCTCGTTGGGTTCGACACTCTTAATTATCGAAAGGACTACGATAGATCCCCTATACTTGTGGGTCATGAAGACTCTTTTCTGGCGCCGTTGCCGGGGTGTGAAGCACCTTTGATAGGTGGAATTTGGTAAGGAAAGTTTTATATAGTGTGCTGAAATTTACTGTCACTTGTTACTATGGAAAGTAGTCCTCTGAGGGGCTTGTTCGGGGTATCTTCACCCCGACCAGTAGAGCAAAGAATTGCTCCTCAACCTATTGAACCTACTGAAATGAAAATGTTCCCTTTGAAGTTCCTTCAAGTATGTTAGAAAAACTGCTAGATGATCCTTTTGTAGGACATGGAACAAAGCATCCTGATGAGCACTTAATATATGTGGATGAAGTTTGTGGATTATTTAAGCTTGCAGGTATACCCGATGATGTTGTTAAGAACAAGGTCTTCCCTTTATCTTTGAAGGGAGATGCATCGACATGGTATAGGCTATGTGATGACACGAGATCATGGAACTATAAACAAATGAAATTGGAATTTCACCAGAAGTATTATCCTATGCATCTTGTTCATCGTGATCGCAATTATATATATAATTTTTGACCTCGCGAAGGAGAAAGCATCGCTCAAGCTTGGGGGAGGCTTAAATCAATGTTATATTCATGCCCCAATCATGAGCTCTCAAGAGAAATAATTCTTCAAAAATTTTATGCTCGGCTTTCTCATAATAATCAATCCATGCTTGATACTTCTTGTGCTGGCTCTTTTATGATGAAGACTATTGAATTCAAATGGAATTTATTGGATAGGTTTAAACGCAACTCTGAAGATTGGGATCTCGACAATGGTAAGGAATCAGGTATGAAACCTAAGTTTGATTGTGTTAAGTCTTTTATGGATATCGATGTTTTCTGTAAATTTAGCACTAAATATGGACTTGACTCTGAGATAGTAGCTTGTTTTTGTGAATCTTTTGCTACTTATGTTGATCTCCCCAAGGAGAAGTGGTTTAAATATCATCCTCCCATAGAAGTAAAAGTAGCTGCACCTACTAAAGATGAAGAAAAGATTGTCACTTATAATTATCCTGTTGTTCCTACTTCTTATGTTGAGAAACCATCTTTCCCGGTTAGAATAAAGGATCATGCTAAAGCTTGAACTGTGGTTCATAAAAGCAATATTAGAACTTATACACCTCCTGAGCAAATTAAAGTTGAACCTAATATTGCTATTGTTAAAGATCTCTTAGATGATAATATTGACGGGCATGTTATTCATTTCTGCGGTGAAACCGCTAGAATTACCAAACCTCGTGCTAAAGATAACCATAGACCTGTGGTAGGCGTGCCTGTTATTTCTATTAAAATAGGAGATCACTGTTATCATGGCTTATGTGATATGGGTGCCAGTGCTAGTGTTATACCTCATACTTTATACGAATAAATTAAGCATGAAATTGTACCTGCTGAGTTAGAAGGTATTGATGTTACAATTAAACTTGCCAATAGAGATACTATATAAGCAATGGGAATTGTTAGAGATGTTGAAGTCTTGTGTGGGAAAACTAAATATCCTGCTGATTTTCTTGTTCTTGGTTCCCCACAAGATAGCTTTTGTCCCATTATATTTGGTAGACCCTTCTTGAACACTCAATGCTAGAACAGACTGCGAAAAGAATGTTGTTACTATTGGTTTTGGTGATATGTCTCATGAGTTTAATTTCTATAAATTTAGTAGACAACACCGTGAAGACGAATTGCCTAGTAAGGACGAAATTATTGGTCTTGCTTCTATTGCCGTACCTCCTAGTTATCCTTTAGAATAATATTTGCTAGACCATGAAAATGATATGTTTATGAATGAAAGAAGGGAAATTGATGAGATATTCTTTAAACAGGAACCTATTCTGAAGCACAATTTGCCTGTTGAAATCCTAGGGGATCCTCCTCCACCCAAGGGTAATCCCGTGTTCGAGCTTAAACCGTTGCCTGATACTCTTAAATATGCTTATCTTGATGAAAAGAAGATATATCCTGTTATTATTAGTGCTAACCTTTCAGAGCATGAAGAAGAGAGATTATTGAAAACTCTGAAGAAGCACCGTGCTGCTATTGGATATACTCTTGATGATCTTAAGGGCATTAGTCCCACTCTATGTCAACATAAAATAAATTTGGAGAAAGATGCCAAACCAGTTATTGATCATCAACGATGGCTGAATCCTAAAATGAAAGAAGTGGTAAGAAAGGAAATACTAAAGCTCCTTGAGGCAGTTATAATTTATCCCGTTGCTGATAGTCAGTGGGTAAGTCCTGTCCATCGTGTCCCTAAGAAGGGAGGTATTACTGTTGTCCCTAATGATAAAGATGAATTGATTCCGCAAAGAATTATTACAGGTTATAGGATCGTAATTGATTTTCGCAAATTAAATAAGGCTACTAAAAAGGATCATTACCCCTTACCTTTTATTGATCAAATGCTAGAAAGATTATCCAAACATACACATTTTTGCTTTCTAGATGGTTATTCTGGTTTCTCTCAAATACCTGTGTCAGCCAATGATCAATCAAAGACCACTTTTACATGCCCTTTTGGGACTTTTGCTTATAGACGTATGCCTTTTGGTTTATGTAATGCACCTGCTACCTTTCAAAGATTCATGATGGCTATATTCTCTGACTTTTGTGAAAAGATTTGTGAGGTTTTCATGGACGACTTTTCTTTCTATGGATCTTTGTTTGATGATTGCTTGAGCAACCTTGATCGAGTTTTGCAGAGATGTGAAGAAACTAATCTTGTCTTGAATTGGGAAAAGTGCCACTTTATGGTTAATGAAGGTATTGTCTTGGGGCATAAAGTTTCTGAAAGAGATATTGAAGTTGATAAAGCCAAGGTTGATGCTATTGAAAAGATGCCATGTCCCAAGGACATCAAAGGTATAAGAAGTTTCCTTGATCACGCCGGTTTTTATAGGAGGTTCATTAAGGACTTCTCAAAAAAAATTCAGCCTCTGACCAATTTATTACAAAAAGATATACCATTTGTCTTTGATGATTATTGTGTAGAAGCATTTGAAATACTTAAGAAAGCATTGATCTCTGCACCTATTGTTCAGCCACCTGATTGGAATTTACCCTTTAAAATTATGTGTGATGCTATTGATTATGCTGTAGGTGCTGTTCTAGGGCAAAGAGTTGATAAGAAATTAAATGTTATCCATTATGCTAGTAAGACTCTAGACAATGCTCAAAGAAATTATGCTACTACTAAAAAGGAATTCTTAGCAGTTGTATTTGCTTGTGATAAGTTCAGACCTTATATTGTTGATTCTAAAGTAACTATTCACACTGATCATGCTGCTATTAAATATCTTATGGAAAAGAAAGATGCTAAACCTAGACTTATTAGATGGGTTCTCTTGCTACAAGAATTTGATTTGCATATCGTTGATAGAAAAGGAGCTGAGAACCCCGTTGCAGACAACTTGTCTAGGCTAGAAAATGTTCTTGATGACCCACTACCTATTGATGATAGCTTTCCTGATGAGCAATTAAATGTTATAAGTACTTCTCGTAGTACCCCATGGTATGCTGATTATGCTAATTATATTGTTGCTAAATTCATACCACCTAGTTTCACATAGCAACAAAAGAAAAAGTTCTTCTATGATCTGAGACATTACTTTTGGGATGACCCACATCTTTATAAAGAAGGAGTAGATGGTGTTATTAGACGTTGTGTACCTGAGCATGAACAGGAACATATCCTACGCAAGTGTCACTCCGAAGCATATGGAGGACACCACGCTGGAGATAGAACTGCACATAAGGTATTGCCATCCGGTTTTTATTGGCCTACTCTCTTCAAGGATGCCCGTAAGTTTGTCTTATCTTGTGATGAATGTCAAAGAATTGGTAACATTAGTAGATGTCAAGAAATGCCTATGAATTATTCACTTGTTATTGAACCATTTGATGTTTGGGGCTTTGATTATATGGGACCTTTTCCTGCCTCTAATGGATATACACATATTTTAGTTGCTGTTGATTACGTTACTAAGTGGGTAGAAGCTATTCCAACTAGTAGTGCTGATCATAACACCTCTATTAAAATGCTTAAGGAAGTTGTTTTTCCGAGGTTTGGAGTCCCTAGATATTTAATGACGGATGGTGGTTCACATTTCATTCATGGTGCTTTCCGTAAAATGCTTGCTAAATACGATGTTAATCATAGAATTGCATCCCCTTATCACCCGCAGTCTAGTGGTCAAGTAGAATTGAGTAATAGGGAATTCAAATTAATTTTGCAAAAGACTGTCAATAGGTCTAGAAAGAATTGGTCCCAGAAACTTGATGATGCATTATGGGCCTATAGAACTGCATATAAAAATCCTATGGGTATGTCTCCATATAAAATGGTTTATGGAAAAGCATGTCACTTACCTCTCGAACTAGAACATAAGGCATATTGGGATATTAAAGAGCTCAACTATGATTTCAAACTTGCCGGTGAGAAGAGGTTATTTGATATTAGCTCACTTGATGAATGAAGAACCCAAGCTTATGAAAATGCCAAGTTGTTTATAGAAAAAGTTAAAAGATGGCATGACAAAAGGATACAAAAGTGTGAGTTTAATGTAGGTGATCATGTATTGCTATACAACTCTCGTTTAAGATTTTTTGCAGGAAAACTTCTCTCTAAATGGGAAGGCCCTTACGTTATCGAGGAGGTTTATCGTTCTGGTGCCATAAAAATCAACAACTTCGAAGGCACAAATCCGAAGGTGGTGAACGGTCAAAGAATCAAACATTATATCTCAGGTAATCCTATAAAATGTTGAAACCAATGTTATTGAAACCGTAACCCCGGAGGAATACATAAGGGACACTTTCCGGAATGTTTCAGAATCCGAAAAGGAATAGGTATGTGGTACGGTAAGTAAACCGACTCCAAAACAGTTTTTAAGGCAACATTTCTCCGTTTTGGAATATTTAGAAAAATTGAAAAATAAGAAGCAGTCCGGGAAGGACACGAGGGCTCCACGAGGGTGGAGGGCGCGCCCCCTACCTCGTGGGCACCTCGTGTGCTCTCCGGACTCTGTTTTCTTGCACGATACGTATTTTGGTCGGTAAAAATTCATTATATATTCTCCCGAAGGTTTTGAATCCCGTATCACGCAAATATCCTCTTTTCTTGTTTCTAGTTGTCTCCTGTAAGGGTTGTCCAGGCCAGGCATCATGTCGTCCCCCTCCTCCAACAATGGTGACAACGATGCTTGGCTGATGAAGATAGAGCTGAAGAGGGAAGAACCCATGGAGATCAACAAGGATGAAGGGATCAAGAAGGCCACGGAGGACCAAGTTCCGGCAGCAGAAGACATCTTTAAACTTGATCATAATCTTCTTACCCCAACTGAGATCGAATCTTTCAAGATGATTGAGTTAGCTCGTATACAGAACAAGTATCTCACAAGTGAAAATATTTTGTTGAAGGAGCATATTGTTGCACTCAAGGGCATTATCCGCAAGCTGGAGGACCTCTTACGCTCGATGTGCGACTATCCATCACCACAACCATCCTCTTCACCAGCAAAGGAGATATAATCACATGGGTATGGGCACTCCCCTTGGCAACTTCCAAGCTTGGGGGAGGTGCCCCAGTATCGTATCACAACCACATCTCCTATCTTTACCGTTTTTCTTAGTTCGATCCTATTAGTAGTATCTTGATCTAGTAGAATAAAGTTTATGACATGATCTAGTTTTGAGTTTTTGCTTTATGATCTCTCTATGTAATCGAGTCCGTGAGCTATATATAATAAAGATAAGTGTTGAGTCAAGGACTTGATTATTTTGCTATGATCTTGAGGGAATAAAAGAATAGAGAAAAGAATAAAAAGAAATAAAGAGTTCATATTGATCTTATTGAGAGTAATGACTTCACATAGAAAGAGTATGATGATTAAAAGTTGTTGGGAGTTGGCAAACATAGCTTTGGTCATCGTTGCAATTAATAGGAAGTAATAAGGAAAGAGAGGTTTCACATGTAAATATATTATCATGGACATCTTTTATGATTGGGAGCACTCATTAAAATATGACATGCTAAAGAGTTGATGTTGGACAAGGAAGACAATGTAATGGGTTATGTTTTCTTATATCTGAGATAAAGTATGTTGTCATGGATCATCCAACATGTTGAGCTTTCCTTTCCCCCTCATGCTAGCCAAATTCTCAGCACTAAGTAGAGATACTACTTGTGCTTCCAAAAACCCTTAAACCAGTTTTGCCATGAGAGTCCACTATACCTACCTATGGATTGAGTAAGATCCTTCAAGTAAGTTGTCATCGGTGCAAAGCAATAAAAATTGCTCCCTAAATATGTATGACTTATTAGTGTGGGAGAAAATAAGCTCTATACGATCTTGTGATGTGGAAGAAATAAAAGCGGCGGACTGCATAATAAAGGTTCCTATCACAAGGGGCAATATAAAGTGACGTTCTTTCGCATTAAGATTTTGTGCATCCAACCATAAAAGCGCATGGCAACTCTGCTTCCCTCTGCGAAGGGCCTATCTTTTATTATTATCTTCTACTTTATGCAAGAGTCATGGTGATCTTCACCTTTCCTTTTTACATTTTATCCTTTAGCAAGCACAGTGTGTTGGAAAGATCCTGATAGATATATCTAATTGGATGTAGGGGAGCATGAGTTATTATTGTTGACATTACCCTTGAGCTAAAAGGTTGGGAGGCGAAACAATAAGCCCCTATCTTTCTCTGTGTCTGATTAAAACTCTGTAACCACAAGTATCGCGTGAGTGTTAGCAATTATGAAAGACTAAATGACAGTTGAGTATGTGGACTTGTTATAAAGCTCTGACATAGACTCTTTCTGATGTTATCATAAATTGCAATTGCTTCAATGACCAAGATTATAGTTTGTTAGTTCTTAATAAAGTTTCTGATTCATACTTTCCTTTGTGAATAGATTATTACTTGAGCATAAGAAATCATATGACAATATCTATATATGTTTCTGTTATGAGAATAATCATGATGCCTTCATGTCCGTATTTTATTTTTATCGACACCTCTACCTCTAAACATGGGGACATATTTATCGTTATCGGCTTCCGCTTGAGGACAAGCGAGGTCTAAGATTGGGGGAGTTGATACGTCCATTTTGCATCATGATTTTATATCGATATTTATTGCATTATGGGCTGTTACTACACATTATATCACAATAGTTATGCCTATTCTCTCTTATTTTACAAGGTTTACATAAGGAGGAGAATGCCGCACTGGAATTTCAGAAATGGAAAAGGAGCAAATATTAGAGACCTATTCGCACAACTCCAAAAGTCCTGAAACTCCACGAAAGTCATTTTGGAAATAATAAAAATATTGAGCGGAAGAAGTACACGAGAGGAGACCCACAGGCCACGAGGTGGGGGCGCCCTACCCCAGGCGCGCCCCCCTGCCTCGTGGGCCCCCTGTTGGCTCTCCGATGGCCATCTTCTGCTATATGAGGTCTTTCGTCAAGGAAAAATTCATAAACAAGCTTTCGGGACGAGACTCCGCCGCCACGAGGCGGAACCTTGGCAAAACCAATCTAGGGCTCC
This sequence comes from Aegilops longissima, assembly GCA_021605205.1. Lineage (NCBI taxonomy): Eukaryota > Viridiplantae > Streptophyta > Magnoliopsida > Poales > Poaceae > Aegilops > Aegilops longissima. The sequence goes on along the minus strand of CM038677.1, from coordinate 650,508,893 downwards.
GGCAGAGCTGTTCTTCTGAGGACACTTCCCTCCGGGAGGGGGAAATCATCACCAACGCTCCTCTCAACGGGAGAGGGCAATCTCCATCAACATCTTCACCAGCACCATCTCATCTCAAAACCCTAGTTCATCTCTTGTATCCAATTCTTGTCTCCAAGTCCGGGATTGGTACTAGTAGGTTGCTAGTAGTGTTGATTACTCCTTGTAGTTGATGCTAGTTGGTTTATTTGGTGGAAGATCATATGTTCAGATCCTTTATGCATATTAATACCCCTCGATTATGAACATGAATATGCTTTGTGAGTAGTTATGTTTGTTCACGAGGACATGGGAGAAGTCTTGCTATTAGTAGTCATGTGAATTTGGTATTTGTTCGATATTTTGATGAGATGTATGTTGTCTAGCCTCTAGTGGTGTTATGTGAGCGTCGACTACATAACACTTCACCATTATTTGGGCCTAGAGGAAGGCATTGGGAAGTAATAAGTAGATGATGGGTTGCTAGAGTGATGAAGCTTAAACCCTAGTTTATCGTTGTTTCGTAAGGGCTGATTTGGATCCATATGTTTCATGCTATGGTTAGGTTTACCTTAATAATTTTGTTGTAGTTGCGGATGCTTGCAATAGAGGTTAATCATAAGTGGGATGATTGTTCAAGTAAGAACAGCACCCAAGCACCGGTCCACCCACATATCAAATTATCAAAGTACCGAACGCGAATCATATGAACGTGATGAAAACTAGCTTGACGATATTCCCATGTGTCCTTGGGAGCGCTTTTCTCTATATAAGAGTTTGTCCAGGCTTGTCCTTTGCTAAAAAAATGATTGGGCCACCTTGCTGCACTTTATTTAGTTTTGTTACTTGTTGCTCATTACAAATTATCTTATCACAAACTATCTGTTACCACTTAGTTCAGTACTTGCAGAGAATACCTTGCTGAAAACCGCTTATCATTTCCTTCTGCTCCTCGTTGGGTTTGACACTCTTACTTATCTAAAGGACTACGATAGATCCCCTATACTTCTGGGTCATCATTGTTCGATCTGGCTACTTATGGGTCCACAAGGGTTCATCCCCCCTCCTAGGGTTTTCAGCTTCCTCCTCTGACGTTCGTTGCCTCCGCTTCCCCATCTGCCATTTCCATAGATCTCCCCCTCTCCCTCTCTTTTGCGGCTGCGCTCTCCATGGATCATGCGGGCGGCTCGTCGAGTGAGGCTGTCTCTGGCTAGAAGCGGCGGCGTGAGGGCTCTGTGGATGGGGCGGCGGTTCTAGATCTTGAGTCAGCACTCCGTTCCATGCTCGAGGCGGACCAGGCGACACGTGAGCAGGTGGTTCATGAGTGCGAGGCCTGGGCTGTCGGGCCTGCGTGGCTTCTGCGCGATGAAAACAGGCCCGCTCCGCGGCGGTCTCGGCGGCGGTTTCGGGCTTGGAGGCGCCTAGATCTGGCGGTTCCGGCGGGGATCCGTGGGAGGCCGCGGCGGCGGCGGGTGGAGGCCTGGGCTCCATCTTCGCTCCCCACCCCCTCCTCCTCCCCCCACAGGCCGCTGGCTCCGGTCCAGGGCACCGCCCGTGCGGCGGGGTCTTCCTCGGGGTTTGGTGGTCGCTGTTGCCACGCGGTGACCCTGGATCTAGTTCCTTTGGTCATCGCCCTCCTCCTTCCGGCCCTGGCTCATCTTCGGCTGGCCAGGGGGATGGGATCCTCCCTCCTCCTCCTCCTCCTCCTCCCGCTCGCCCACCTCCCTCTGGCCAACCTTCCAACCCCAAGCCCAACCTTACCTGCTTCGCTTGCCATCAGCCAGGCCACTTCCAATCCCGATGCTTCAACCCACGTTTCTACCTCATCTGCCGGGAGGAGGGGCACCTCACCGTGGACTACCAATATCGCTGCAAACCTACTTCTTTTATGCACTACGGTCTTGGTCTTCCTGGATGTTCTTTCTTTGCTCTTGACAGTGAGATCCCTCAGGTGGTTGTTGCCCCTGCTCTGTCCAATGCCGCCATTATCACTGTCAAAGACCAAAAGATCTCTTCTCAGACTCTTCTTGATGAACTCAAACTGTGGGATGATGGTGGATGGGGCTGGCAGCTCGGGCAGCTTTCTGATTTTGAGTTTGCGGCTGTGTTTCCATCCAAAGGTAGCCATAAAATGATCTCCTCGTGTACTAGTTTCACACTCCCTCTTAACCAACTGGTGGTCTCCGTCAATGCTACGTCCAATGATTCCAAATCAATTCCCTCGCTCTCTGATGTTTGGGTCCTGGTCGATGACGTTCCTCCTGCCTTGCGCTCATCTGAGTTCCTGATGGCTTTTGGTGTGTTGATTGGCAAACCAATTATGGTTGATCATGACTCCCATCAAGTCCTTGGTCCTGTCCGTCTCAGAGTATGGTGTGTTGATCCCCTGTGTGTCCGTGGTGCCATCGACGTCTTCCTATCTGCTGATGGATTCTGTCTGCGCGTCCGTGTCGAGGGCGCGGCAAATCTCCAAGCCCGCCCCCCGAGGCATTCTCCATCTGATCGGCATGGGGGATGGTGATGGGGCACCCAATCCGAGTGGGGGCTCCAATCCCCACTTCACGCACTCAGAATGGGACGGCATGGGATCCCAATTTTGTGAGCTATTCAAGGAGAATGCCCCACTGGATAAGCCTCAGAAGGACGCGGCGGGTTCGAAGGGGCCACCGGCGGTGACCACGAATGCTCCAATCCCGGTGGGTACGCCAGACTCGGGTGTCTGCTCCAACATGCCGATCTGCCCCGGCTCTCCCTCGCTATCAGGCATCGAGGATGATCCCGGTCTCCCCGCCTTGGGGCTCTGGTGGTCCTACTCCCAAGCGGAAGTCGTCGGTCCAGAAGTTCTTGCTTCGGAGTAGGGCATCGAGCGGAACCAAGCAGTCTACGGTGGGGCTCTGTCGTCCTCTGGATGCTGACATGGGTGCTGCTTCTGCCCTGTCATCCCCTCCTCTGGTGGCCCGCGCCATGCCTATTCAGTCCCCGTCCTCCACTACTTGCAAGAGTGGTAGGGTCCGGGACAACGGGGAGCGGGTTGCAGACAAGGCGGCGCGTCGGGCGGCGGCCTGTGATCTCCCCCCTCCTACCCTGCTCGTTAATGTTGCTTCTCCTATATCCCCTGTTAGACTGGTGCTTCCTTCCTACTCGGATGATCATTTGATGAAGGTGCTTTCGGATGTGGGTATTTCCTTTGAATGTGGTGTTGGGTCCCCTTCTGTCGTTCTTGCTTTGGTTAGGGCCAACGAGGTGGCCCAAGCCGCCATTGCCAAAGCTAAGGAGCTTGCGGCGCCTGCGCCCACCCCTTCGGTAGTGGCCGTAGGAGCTTCTGAGGAGGCTGGTAGGGACCATGCGCCTCCGGTTCCAGTCAAAAAGGGAGGGGGCATGCATTCTAAATCCCGCATAAAAAACCTATCATTTAAATGAGAGCTCTGTTTTGGAATATTAGGGGCTTCGGCGCTCGGGGACACCGAGATCAACTAAGAGATGTGGTTAGAGGAGACAACATTGACTTGGTAGGCTTAGTCAAGACTTCCAAAAGTTCCTTCTCTCCCAATGAACTCTCCGCAGTTGCGGGAGCTGACACATTTGACTTGAATTTTCTACCCTCTTATGGCCACTCTGGTGTCATCCTCATTGGCTCTAAACGGGACGTTTTTTTACTTCGTGGCTTTTGACCACGGTATTTTTTGGGCTAGCATTGTTGTGCACCACCGTCACTTGAATGCTCTTTGGGAGGCCATGGTAGTTTATGATCTGGCTGATCACTCTCTCTCTCTTCCCCTATTCCTAGATGAGATCACTTCCAAAATAGAGTCGTGCTCTATTCCCCTCCTGGTTGGTGGGGACTTTAATTTGCTCCGTTCACCGGCGGATAAGAATACTTCCAACTTTTCTTGGCCCCTTGCAAACGCCTTTAACGATTTCATCAGTCAATTTGCCCTTCGTGAGATCACTAGGGTGGGCTCTCGGTTCACCTGGACGAATTACTAAATCTCCCCCATCCTTTTGGTCCTTGATCGTGTCTTCATTTGTCCAAACTGGGACACTTTGTTCCCTCTTGCTTTGCTCAAAGCTAAGCCCATTGTGGGTTCCAACCACGCTCCTCTCCAACGTATCTATAATTTTTTATTGTTCCATGCTATTATATTATCTCTTTTGGATGTTTTATATGCATTAATATGCTATTTTATATTATTTTTGGGACTAACCTATTAACCTAGAGCCCAGTGCCAGTTTCTGTTCTTTCCTTGTTTTTGAGTTTTGCAGAAAAGGAATACCTAATGGAATAAAACCTTCGCAATGATTTTTCTTGGAACAGAAGACACCCAGGGGACTTTGAAATGAAGTTGGAGGAACCACGAGGCGGCCACAAGGGTGGAGGGCGCACCCAGGAGGTAGGGTGCGCCCCCTGTCTTGTGGGCCCCCGTGACCCTCCTTACCTAATTCTTTTACCTATATATTCACATATATTCCCAAACCACCAGAGGAGTCCACGAAAACCTTTTCCACCGCCGCAATCTTCTTTACCCGTGAGATCCCATCTAGGGACCTTTTCCGGCACCCTGCCGGAGGGGGATTTGATCATGGAGGGCTTCTACATCAACTCTATTGCCCTTCCGATGAAGCGTGCGTAGTTTACCACAAACCTACAGGTCCATAGCTAGTAGCTAGATGGCTTCTTCTCTCTCTTTGATTCGCAATACCATGTTCTCCTCGATGTTCTTAGAGATATATCTGATGTAATCTTCTTTTGTAGTGTGTTTGCCGAGATCCAATTAATTGTGGATTTATGATCAGCTTATCTATGAATATTTTTTAAATCTTCTCTGAATTCTTTTATGCATGATTTGATATCTTTGTAATTCTCTTCGAACTATCGGTTTGGTTTGGCCAACTAGACTGGTTTTTCTTGCAATGGGAGAAGTGCTTAGCTTTAGGTTCAATCTTACGGTGTACTTTCCTAGTGACAGTAGGGGCAGCAAGACACGTATTGTATTGTTGCCATCGAGGATAAAAAGATGGGGTTTTCATCATATTTCTTGAGTTAATTCCTCTACCTCATGTCATCTTACTTAATGTGTTACTTTGTTCTTCATGAACTTAATACTCTAGATGCAGGCAGGAGTCGGTCGATGTGTGGAGTAATAGTAGTAGATGCAGAATTGTTTCGGTCTACTTGACACGGACGTGATGCCTATATTTCATAATCATTGCCTTGGATATCATCATAACTTTGCGCTTTTCTATCAATTGCTCGACAGTAAGTTGTTCATCCACTGTATTATTTGCTATCTTGAGAGAAGCCTCTAGTGAAACCTATGGCCCCCGGGTCTATTTTCCATCATAAAAGTTTCCGATCTACTATTTTGCAATCTTTTACTTTCCGATCTATAAACCAATAAATTTACTTTATCGTTTGTTTACTTTCATCTATCTCTATCAGATCTCACTTTTGGAAGTAACCGCGAAGGGATTGACAACCCCTTTATCGTGTTGGGTGCAAGTTGTTTGATTGTTTGTGTAGGTATTGGTGATTTGTGCGTTGTCTCCTACTAGATTGATACCTTGGTTCTCAAACTGAGGGAAATACTTATCTCTACTTTGCTGCATCACCCTTTCCTCTTCAAGGGAAAAAACAACGCAAGCTTAAGAAGTAGCAAGATGCATTCTCTTGTTTTTCTGTGATTCAAGGATTTTGTTTGGGTACGTTGGACATCTCCAGGCTTAACTACGATGTCATCACCCTAATCCCTAAAGTCAAGGGCGCGGACCCGGTTTCTCAATTCAGACCTATTGCCCTTATTGACAACTTTGTGAAGTTCCTCGTCAAAGGGTTTGCTTCTCGTCTTTCTCCTATTGCACATCGTACTATCTCCCCCTACCAGTCTGCCTTTGTTAAAGGGCGTTTCATCCTGGACGGGGTTCTATGTATCCACGAAATTATCCATGAAATACGTAAGAAAGGCAGCAAGGTTGTTATCCTTAAGTTGGATTTTGAGAAAGCATATGATTCGGTTAGTTGGAATTTTTTGCGGCAGGTCCTTCTGGCAAAAGGCTTTGAAGGAGCCTTTGTCCACAAGGTCATGCAATTGGTGTCGGGTGGACACACCGCAGTGTCGGTGAATGGTAGCGTGAGCAATTTCTTCCGTAACTCTAGGGGCCTCAGGCAGGGCAACCTAGCTTCCCCTATCTTATTTAAATTCGTTGTAGATGCGCTCTCCAATATCTTATCTAGAGCTACCGTGGCCGGGCACATCTCCCCGGTCAGTTCCCTCCTCATTCCGGAGGGAATCACTCACCTCTGATATGCAGATGACACGATTATTATGGTCGAACTAAATGATGCTTGCATTTCCCACCTTAAGTTCCTTATGCCCTGTTTTGAGGCCTTGTCGGGGCTTAAGATTAATTTCGCAAAGAGTGAAGTAATCGTCACTGGGGCTTTGGATGCAGAGGCTTTGCACGTCTCTCAATTACTAAACTGTTCTCTTGGCTCCTTCTCTCAAAAATATCTCGGGCTACCTATCTCTTCTGATAAACTTTTGGCAAAATTTTTTGCTCATGTGGTTGCCAAAGTGGGCACCGTGTCATGCCTTGGAAGGGCAGGTACAATACTCAGGCTGGTAAGATAGCCCTAACCAATGCATGTCTGTCCTCCCTTCCCATGTTTCTGATGGATTTCTAACTTCTCTCTAACGGCACCCATGCTGGCTTTGACAAGCATAGGGGTGCCTTCTACTGGAATGCTACTGATAATAAACGCACGTAGAGACTGGTGAAATGGGATCACATTTGCAGGCCCAAGAACCTCGGGGGCTGGGCATTATAAATACCTTGATTATGAACAAGTGCCTGATTATTAAGTGGTGGTGGAAGATCATGACCAACACTGAAAACCCACTCTGGTTTACCATTCTCAAAGCAAAATACTTCCCTAATTCCAGTCCTATGTTTGCCTCGACTGTGGGGTCATCTTAGTTCTGGAAAGATCTTGTTAAAGTTCGACAGGTTTTCAAATCCCTCATCAAATTTGAGGTTCACAACGGTAGGTCCATGTGCTTCTGGCTTGATTGGTGGTGCGGAACAGCCCCGCTGGCGGCCTCCTTTCCGGCTCTTTTTTCTTATTGCCCGGACCCTAAGATCTCTATCTCTGAGCTCTCAGATAACAACTGGGACCTGGGAGCTTCGCTGGTCCCTCTCTCGTGAAGAGTTGGATGATTGGTTGCCCTCTTCCCTGTGCTCTCGGAGGAGGAAGATTCGGTGAATTGGCCCCATAGTGCGTGTCGGCGTTCTGGGAACGGGGGTACCCAGACTTGCCTGCCTGCGGCCTGCGGTGTGGCTCAAGGGGTGGCCCAGCACGGCCCATCTTCATCAGCACAAACTCAAGACCCTCGGGAGGGGCCAAGCCTCATGAGGCGGACGTAAAGCTTCCTCGAGCACGGCCTCGTCAGTGGCTCGCGAGGAGGCGGAGAGATCAAGGCGGGGTACCTCACGAGGTGCCCATGACGCAAGCCATGACGACCAAGGGCGCCTTGAGGCGCCAGCCGCAGCAGTGTCCTCGTTCCTCTTTGGTGCAAAGGGGCAAGCGCAGGCGAGAGCATCAAGCAAAGGCATCCGTTTTGGTGCAACAAGACCAAGACCGTCGCAACGGCAGGAAGGAAGTCATTGTGGAGCCCAAGACGGCGTCACCACCAGAGCCTTTGACAGGCGAGGACCAACTTTAGTCAGGATAAGTGTACTAGATGTTCCCCTTCAAAATGGCCAATTGTTGGCGCCCTTCCCGCTCAATATTTGGGAAGAGGCCCAGGGCCTCTGCCTATAAATATGACTAGCCACCCATAGGGTAGGGACAATCAGAGACGATCCGGAATCCAGCGGATCGAGCATCACCCAAGGAGAGAGAGAGCGACTGAACTCCTCCTAGCAGTTCATCGCACCAGCCAAGAACAGACCCTCGCGAGGCTGTTCTTCCTTGTATTGTTCATCATCAGCCCAAGAGGCAATCCACCACACCACACATTGGAGTAGGGTGTTACACCACAATGGTGGCCCGAACCAGTATAAACTCTGTGTCTCTTGTGTTGTTCCTTTCATAGCTTAGATCCTAGCGAGGCGGCGAGGTGCAGGTAGGCAGAGGGCGAGATCTCCGCGCGCACCCCAGTGTTCGAACCTAGAGGGTCTACCGCAACCCGAAATCCGACATTTGGCGCGCCAGGGAGGGGTGCACCGGAATCCTCCTTCTGCCGCTTCGCGCCCCGTCGCATCATCATCATCATGTCCGGGGACCAGGCGGGCAACCCTGATCCCTGGGCGGCTTGGCCCGCCCACGCAGAGCCGCTCGCCCCGGGCAACCCCATGCCCCAGGCAGCTCGCGGTCCGTAGGGCGCGGCGGGCCGCGGGCGACGCGGACAAGCAACGACAGCTCTCACGCCACGGCAGGCGCGGTCGGCGGCGAGGGCCTCCAGCCACGCCGCGGCCACGACGCCGTACACCCGACGGGAGCAGGCAAACTCAAGGGCCGCGCTCACGGTGGCCCGAGAGCTACTGCAATGCAGGCTGCTGGAAGGAGGTCGCGACGTGCTCCTAGAACGGGTGGCAGAGCTCCTGGGCTTCGCCGCATCGGGGGCTCACCCCTTCTGCACCCTACTCCCACCTCAGGTCCAGGGTGGCCAATGCGGAGGCCCCACGCACGCCCGCGCAGCTCCAATCGGACTCCAAGGCCACCCCAACGTCAGCCAGGCCATCAGCACCGGGCCAGCAGCGGCGCTGCCTCCGCCCCCGGCCAGAGAAGAAGGACTCGCCACGACCCACGGCCCCTGGGCACATCGCGCTACACCCCGGTGGGCGTCTCAAGCGAAGCTGCGTGGCACACGGAGCACTACGGCACAACATTCGGGATGGCGGCCCCAGAAGAGTACGTGCCCCACATGATGGATCAAGGGCACGCGCATGAGGACGAACAAGGCTCGCTCCTCGGCCCAAGCTGGGGGGACGAGGCACCAGAAGCTGAGCTCTTCCAGAGCCAGGAAAACCACATCGGCCATTTGGAAGCAACGATTATCGGTACCGCTAATTCCTCAGGAGCAGGCATACGCTAACCATGGATCGCAGGAGGTACAGGTCGCCACAGCGGACGGCTGCCCCACTCCCGCGGCTTCCTACCCCTCAGGAGGAGGGCGCCGGGGGCTGCAGGAGAGGGGCCGAGATCCGGCATCACCACCGCGGCGTTCGGAGCAAGGCGTCCTCAGGAGGTAGGCTCTCTGCTGGGGAGGTGCCTCAGGGCCTACCCCTGGCAGAGGACCCGTGGTCGTCGGGGGAACCACTGGCGACCGCTCTACCCCATTGGCGGCGTCCTGGTCCGGTCGTTGTCGGTGGCACTAGAGTGTGGCGCAAGGCGGGGCCCTCGTCTGGTGATATGAAGCAAGGCCAGTACCTGTGAAGAAGGCCTAGTGCCTGTGAAGCTCGCCGCCCCGTGACACTCTCACGTAATAATGAGTGGGGATGTACACGCCCCGGAGTCTCAGGGGTGCCGGCCTCAGGCCCTGGGGCTCCCTCCCATGCCCAGTGGCAGCACTTAGCTCTGCGCTGGTGAGAAGACGTCCAAGACTAGACTAGGTGCCGGACGCCGCCTTTTTCTGCTTTCATTGCTTTTTTCCCTTGGCTGTCGTTTTCCCCCGTTGGATTTAAGTTGGATTTGAGCTTGAGATTTGCGTGTGTTCGGGGAAGGGGTGTTTAGTCTTGTTCGAGCAATCTCTCGCGTTCTGGTTACCACTTTGCCTCAGCTGCCTCCCCTCGTGAGCCCCTCGCGAGCCGGGCCAGGCCTAGCTTGCGTGCAGCCCGGACTTCCATCGCCGCGCCCTCTCAAGAGGTCTTCGTTACAGGTTCAATGGGCCCGTTCAAGAGACCCTCGGGACACCACAGCCCTCTGCAGGCTATCTCGGGGCCCATGCGGGTCGAAGGTAAAACAAACCAGCCAGCTCGTCGCAAAGCCAGCCACTTGGCGCAGGCGTATGGGTTATATCGCATCTACTAATACGGTGAATGCAAGTTTTTACATGAGGGGCTCCCCCTCCCAAAATGCTCTTACAACCTTCAGGGCAAAGCCCGAACTCTATTTGTGCAGGGTAAGAAAGCAGGGACAACATGTGGTCAGTCGGATAAATCCCCTAATGCATCCTCAGGGGCACCTCCTGAATCGTCGCTGGCATCGCTGGCCTCGCCATCGCTCTCCGCGTTGCCGTCAGCGGCGTCCGGGCCGTTCACCACGCCGCCTTCATCAGCAGCCATGACCACGCCGTCGTTATCAAAAGCGAAGGCCCTGACGAGGGCATCCACGTTGTCTTCTACCCTGTCGCGCCGGTCGTCCGGGACGGCACTGGGGTCTGAAGCGATAAGCGGCGTCAAAATCAAGTTGGGGTCCATGTTAGAAGATGGCTGAAGACACGAGAAAAGCGGCGCCCGGAGCAGGCGCTGCCTCTCCTCCACCAACCTGTTGGCTCTGACCGACCGCGCCTCCAGCTGCGTCACCACATCGGTGAAGAACTGAAGGTTGCCAGCATAGTTGACTGCATGGGGCTCGCCAACGGTCGCCTCGCAGATGTTACCCAAGGCCGTGTTGGCTCTTTCCCGAAGCGTGGTGAGCATGGGGCCATGTTCGTGCTCCAAGATCCGCCGCTGGCGTATCTCGTCCTCGATCTGTCGCGCAACAGCCTCAGCCTCGTCCACCCGTTGACGGAGAAAAAGCGCCTCGGCGCGGGAGGTAGTCAGCTCCTCCTGCGCCACGCAAAGGGCGGCCCTGGAAGCGTCGGCCCGCCGCGTCACTTCATCCAGCTTGGCCCTCAGGGCGGCGGTCCTGCCTTCAGCCTCGACCCTGATCAACCCCAGCCTCTCTTAGAACTCGCGCTCAAGGTTCAAGCGGGCCGTCGCCACCCGGTGTTCAACCTCCTCTACGACTCGGGCCTCGCGCGCAGCGATGTCATCCTCCGCCTGCGTCACCAAGCGCTCCCTCGTCTCCAGACGCTCAAGATCACGTGCGCGTTCGGCAGCCTCCAGCGTCAGTGCCTCCTCATGCCTCTGGAGCTCTGCCTGGTCGACCGAAGCCACCTTCATCGACGCAAGGGCCGCCTCGTGCAGCTCCACCTGCTGCTCCAAGGAATGGCACCAGGCCTGGAGTTCCCGCGCCCGCTCCTCCGCCGCCTCACGCCGCCGGTCAGCCTCTCGGGCCTCCTCGATGACCTGGGAACGGGCCTCCCGGGAGGCCGCCAGCGATGCCTCGGCTTCCTCATTGTCGAGGTCACGTTGGTGGCGTGCAAGGGCAACAGCCGCCTTCAGCTTGCACCTCTCTTTAGCAGGTAGGCCCTCGGCCTCAAAGCGCGTCTTCGTCGTGACTCTTCACCAAGCAGGCTCACCGCGTCAGCCGCCCTCCGGAGAAACCCTTGGCGAAGAGCACGACGCTCTCGGGCGTGCTCGAGCACGTCTTCTGCATCGTCGTCCGCCCCAAGTAAGCGCGGGGGGCCACGAATCAGCACTCCCCCTCTGGGTTGGGGGTTGGGGGCTGGCGCCCTCGCGATGGCCGGGCACGCCTCGCCAGAAGCCCGTCCTGGAGCCAGCCCATCCCCAAATGAAGAGCGCAGGGCCGACCTCAGCCAATTGCCATCCACGACCAGACGAGAAGCCCAGGGCAGGCTAGCTATGCCCCGAGAAGGCTCGCGAAGGAGGGTCGCGAGGAGCGCAGAACCGCGATGCGCCACAGGATGGCTCACCTCTCCAACCGGCCTCACCACAAGGGCTCTGCTTGAGCTCGGAGCGCTCGAAGACGGTGGAGAGGGCGAAGCCTGGGGGGATGGCTCCTCAGCCATCTCTGTGAGCTCGGCAGGAAGTGCCCTGCAGAGCAAGGATCAGCCAAAGCAATGAGAAGATAAGGAACTAGGAAAGGGGAAGGCTTACTCATCAATGGCGAAATACTTCCGGCGCTTCAACAGGCGGCAAGGGTAGTCGTCACCCAAGGCCTCCCTTCTCTTCCGGAGAGCCTCGAAGTCCATGCGGAAGCGGCCCAGGAGTTCAGCGCAGGGGTCGGCCTGCGACGAGGACGAAGCACCAAGGTGACCAGCGTCAGGGGCGTCGTCCTGGCGCACGCCGCCGGTTGCCTCACCAAGAAGGGTAGTTGGGGCCTCAGGGGCCCCGACCGCGGGAGCCGCGGGCAGCGGCTCAACGCCTTCAGCCGCAGTAGTACGGGCCTTAGGAGCTGCCCCCTCAGGAGTGCTGCCTGGCGTCGTCATCCCACGCGAGGCTGTTCTTCCTTGTATTGTTCATCATTAGCCCAAGAGGCAATCCATCACACCACACACTGGAGTAGGGTGTTACACCACAATGGTGGCCCGAACCAGTATAAACCCTGTGTCTCTTGTGTTGTTCCTTTCATAGCTTAGATCCTAGCGAGGCGGCGAGGTGCAGGTAGGTAGAGGGCGAGATCTCCGCGCGCACCCCAGTGTTCGAACCTAGAGGGTCTGCCGGAACCCAAAATCCGACAGTGCGTCTGGGCGCTTCTCTGTTAAATCACTTTACGCCAAGCTTATTTCTGGTTTGAATACTTCCAAGTTCAAGGTGATCTGGCGGGCTCGTATTCCTCCTAAGATTAAGGTCTTTATGTGGCAAGCTTTTAGAGGGCGCCTTCCGGCGGCTGACCAGATCCATAAACGAAACGGTCTAGGCTCTGATAGATGCACCTTATGCGGTCAAAGGGAGGATACAGACCATAGTTTCTCCAGTTGTGTCCTGGCCAATCTTTTTTGGTGATGCATTAGTTCCTGGCTTCATGTCTCCTGAGGCCTGATTCCTTCTCAGGCCTTCGTCTTTTGGCCTCTAACCTGGTTGGGGCCGAGAGGAGAATGTTCTAAGTGGGGTTCGCAGCCATGTGTTGGACCCTTTGGACCACTGGGAACAAGTTTACCATGGAACATATATTTCCTCCTAAACCCTCTGATTGCTTATTTAAATCATGCATATTCCTGCAACAGTGGAGATTATTGACTAAGGAGGCGGACCGGGATACTTTTGATGTTATGGCTACCAAGATCCGAGCTACTACCACCTCTCTTCTGCAGCTCCAGTCTGGCGGCTAGGATTTGGTGGTCCTTTTGTCGTCTCTATCTTTGTCTCCGGCCTGCATGCTGTGTACTGGCCTGGGAGCCATGTACGTTGCTTTTCCAAATTTTCTTATTGGGTGTTGATACTATTATTCTTGTCTGCGATGTGGCTACGTTGTTAACTCTACCTGGTGGCTTTATTTACAAAGTCGGGCTGTGGCCTTTTCTCTAAAAAACAAAAGGTTGGAGTAAAATTTGGTGATACATCTCATGAGTTCAATTTCTCTAAGTTTAATAGACAACCTCATGAAAGAGAATTGTAAATTAAGGATGAAATTATTGGTCTTGCTTCTATTGTTGTTCCTCCTACCGATCCTTTTGAACAATATTTGCTAGACCATGAAAATGATATGCATATGCATGAAAGGAATGAGATAGATGAGATATTCTTCAAACAAGTACCTATTCTTACACATAACTTGCCTATTCAAACTCTTAGGGACCCTCTTCCACCTAAGAGTGATCCCGTGTTTGAAATGAAGGAATTACCAGACACATTGAAATATGCTTATCTTGATGAAAAGAAGATATATCCTGTTAACATTGAAATATGCTTATCTTGATGAAAAGAAGATATATCATGTTATTATTAGTGCTAACCTTTCAGAGCATGAAGAAAATAGATTATTAAAAACTCTGAAGAAGCATCGTGCTGCTATTGGATATACTCTTGATGATCTTAAGAGCATCAGTGTCACTCTATGTCAGCACAATATTAATATGGAGCCCGATGCTAAGCCAATTGTTGATCATCAACAACAATTGAATCCTAAGATGAAAGATGTGGTAAGAACCGAAATATTAAAACTTTTGGAGGCAGGTATAATTTATCCCATAGCTGATAGTAGATGGTAAAGTCATGTTCACTGTGTCCCTAAGATAGGGGGCATTGTTTCTAATGATAAAAATGAACTTATCCCACGAAGAATTCTAACTGGTTATAGGATGGTAATTGATTTTAGAAAATTAAATAAAGCTACTAGAAAAGATCATTACCGCTTGCCCTTTATTGATCAAATGTTAGAAAGATTGTCTAAGCATACACACTTGTACTTTCTAAATGGTTATTCTGTTTTTTCTCAAATATCTGTATCACAAGAAGATCAAGAGAAAACCACTTTTACTTGTCCTTTTGTAACTTACGCTTAAAGACATATGCCTTTCAGTTTATGCAATGCACCTGCTACCTTTCAAAGATGTATGACTGCTATATTCACTGATTTTTGTCAAAAGATTGTTGAGTTATTCATGGATGTCGGTGTCTCGGGAACAGGGTCCCTGTGCTTGCACGCTCTGCCTGCTGGCGTGGCTAAGCCAAAGCAGTCAGACGACCCATCTTCATCAACAAGGCATCCAAGACCCTCGCGAGGGGCCAAACCTCGCGAGGCGGACGATGCAAGACCTCCTCAGGAGTGGCCTAGTCAGGCAGGCTCATGAGGAGTGGAGATATCAAGGCGGGGCAAACCTCACGAGGCTCTCGTGACGCGAGCCATGACTTTCGATGCCAGGCGGGCACCAGAGCGTGCAGCGTCCTTGTTTCCTCTTTGGTGCTAAGGAAGTCAGCACAGGCGAAGAGTACCGAGGCATCAGGCAAAGGTTGCTATATCGGTGCAACAAGACCAAGACCAGAAGGATGGCAAGACGGAGGTCACCGTGGAGCCCAAGACGGGGTTACCGCCAGAGCCTTTTGCAGGCGAAGACCACTTTTGTCAGGATAGCTTATACTAGCTGCCCCCCTTCAAATTTGCCCGCCATTGTTGGCTCCCTTCCCACTCAATATTTGGAAAGAGTACCAGGGCCTATATAAGTAGAGCTAGCCACAACAGTAGGGGCATCGAGCATTTCATCCAGCTCTCACCCGCTAAGACACCAAGCACAAGAACACCTCAACCTCAGGAGGCTGTTCTTCCCTCTGTACTGTTCATCATCAGCCCAAGAGGCAGTCCACCACCACGACACTGGAGTAGGGTATTACACCACAACGGTGGACCGAACCAGTATAAATCTCGTGTCTTTCTGTGTCGTGAGTTCATCAAGTTCGTCCGCGAGATCTTAGCGAGCTAGGGCGTAGATCGGTAGGAGGGAAACACTTCGGGTGCACCCCAGTGTTCGAACCTTAAGGGTTTGCCGGAACCCCACATCCGACATTTGGCGTGCCAGGTAGGGGTGCACCGGAGCTCCTCTCCACCAACCTGAGCCCCGCGCCGCCGCACTTCGCCCCCATGGCAGGTGCGCCGCCATCCACCTCTGCGGCCAACATCGACAACGGGGTGTCTGGGTACCGAGCCCTGGCCCCCGTCCTACGGCGAGTGTGGTGGCCAACCAAGTTCAAGCCAGAGATGCCGCCGCGTTACGACGGCGTGGCAGACCCGACGCCATTCCTGCTGGCGTATGAGGAGGTTGTCCTCAAAGCCAGAGGCAACGACAAGACCATGGCCAACTGGTTCCCCATGGACCTTACTGGCGAGCCGCGCGCCTGGCTGCTCAACCTCCCGGGATCCACGGTGGCCTCCTGGGGGGAACTCCATGACCTCTTCACCGCTCGCTATGCGGTGCGGGTGCACCAGCAGTCGCGGCCATGCTGGGCGGCTCTCAAGCACCGCCTTCAGGCCACCATGTCAAGCCGTTCCTCCGTCAGATCGGGGCCACCTCCAAGCACCCGGGGGCTCCGCCGGGTTGGGCTACGCCAGAGGCCGACCTCACCTTCGGCTCAGAAGACCACCCCGACTCCACCACCGGCTTCGGCATGCTCCCAATGCTCTGCACGCCCACCATCTGCAACGTGGCCATTACCAAGACCCTCATCAACGTCGGCGCCGGCCTCAACTTGCTCTCCGTAGAAGCCTTCTGCCTTCTTCACATGCCGCTTGAGCGGCTCAGCCTCAGCAAGCCCTTCTCGGGAGTGGGTAGTGGAGCTGCCCACTCTCTGGGGAAGATCCGCCTCCCTGTCACCTTCGGCACACGTGAAAACTACCGCACCGAGCTGGTGGACTTTGACATCGCCCGCATCGGTCTCCCGTACAATGCCATCCTCGGGTACCCGGCTCTCGCTCAGTTCATGGCGGCGACTCACCCAGCCTACAACCTCATGAAGATGCCAGGGAGCAAGGGCGTCCTCACCATCAAGGGGGACATTAAGGAGGTCGTGATGGCACTCAGGCTCGCCTTCAAGACCGCGGCAGCAGCACAGCCCGCCGACGCCGGTACCCCCAAGGCCAAGGAGGCCGCGCCTACCAAGAAGAAGCAACTGTTCACCCAAGACAAGGTGGAAACCAAGCAGGTGCCGGTCAACGAGGACGGGTCTTCAGGAGCCACATTTACCATAGGAGCCGGCCTTGACCCGGGACAAGAAGAAGCCTTGGTGAGGTTCTTCCGCGCGAACAAGGAGATATTCGCATGGGAGCCCAGTCAGCTGCTGGGGGTCTCGAGGGAGGTGATCCAGCATCATCTAAGGGTATGCCCCAACATACGCCCCGTGAAGCAGCGAGCAAGACGGCAGTCCACTGAGAAGCAGGCCTTCATCGTCCAAGAGACACGCAAGCTGGAGGCGGCAGACGCCATTCGAGAAGTTCGATACCCGAATGGCTGGCAAACCCCGTCGTAGTGCCAAAGAAAGGCGGGAAGGAGCGGATGTGCGTCGACTTCACCAACCTTAACAAAGCCTGCCCCCAAGATCCGTTCCCACTCCCGCGCATCGACCAGATTGTCGACTCCACCGCCGAGTGCGACCTGCTGTGCTTCCTGGATGCATTCTCAGGGTATCATCCGATCAAGATGGCGGTGGAAAATGTGGAGAAGACACCTTTCCTGACACCATTTGGGGTGTACTGCTACACCTGCATGCCCTTCGGGCTGTGCAACGCAGGCGCGACCTTTCAGCGGTTGATGCACATCGCCCTGGGGCGGCAGCTCGGGAGAAACACAAAGGCCTACGTCGATGACATAGTGGTAAAGTCTCTCGAGGCGAGGACATTGATTCAAGACTTGGAGGAGACCTTTGAGAGCCTGCGTCGGGTGAACTTGAGGCTTAACCCGGAGAAGTGCGTGTTCGGCGTCCCTCCGGCAAGCTGCTGGGATTCCTCGTATTCCACAGAGGGGTCGAGGCGAACCCGGAGAAGATCAAGGCCATCGCGGACATGAGCCCACCACAGACCCTCAAAGAGATGCAAAAGCTAGCAGGGTGGGTGACCGCATTAGGGCGTTTCATCTCCAAACTGGGAGAGCGCGCCTTACCCTTCTTCAAGCTTATGAGGAAGAAGGGCCCGTTCTAGTGGACCCCAGAGGCCGACCAGGCCTTCCGAGACCTCAAGAAACACCTTACCAGCCCCCCGATGATGGTGGCACCACGGCCTCTCGAGCCCCTGGTACTCTACCTTGCCGCCACCCGTACTCCTTGCCAGTGGGGCTGGTGGCGGTTCGAGGAGCAAGCCAAGCATGCTGCGCCAAGCCGGAGCTGAAGTGGCGCGGGGTCGGGAAGGTGCAGCAAAGGCATCAACGGTGGAAGACCAAGCTCGGCAGGGCAACATCGCAGAAGCTCCTGAGGACTGTCAGGTCTCAGGAACCCCTCCACCTCAGGATATGCCCCAATCTCCATAGGGCCCCAGCCTCGACAGTGTGCCAGCCCTCGTCGAACACCCGGTGTACTTCATCAGCACCGTACTGCGGGAGGCGAGGGCACGCTACCCCATGCCCTAGAAACTCCTGCTCGCACTCTTGGTGGCATCACGCAAGATGCGACACTACTTCCAGGGCCACCCCATCAAGGTCGTCTCAGCCTACCCATTGGAGAGGGTGCTCAGGAGCCCTAACTCAGCCGAAAGGGTCCTGAGTGGAACATCGAGTTGCAAGCATTCCAGTTGGAGTTCAGCACTACCAAGGTCATCAAGGGGGCTGCGCTCGCTGACTTTGTGGCAGAATGGACGGATGCCCCGACACTTGAGGAAGGAGAAGACCGGTCCACCTCCCCAGGGAGTGAGGCACCAGACGGCTGGGTCATGTATTTCGATGGCGCCTTCACGCACCAGGGCGCGGGGGCTGGAGCAGTGCTCATCTCGCCCACTCTGGACAAGCTCTACTACACCGTGCAACTCTGCTTTCAGCACGACGAGAAGGTCTCCAATAATATCGCAGAATACGAAGGCCTCATAGCTGGTGTGAAGGCTGCGACAGCTCTAGGGGTGAAGCGCCTTACCGTCAGAGGCGACTCGCAACTCCTCGTCAACTTCTACAACAAGGTGTACGAGCCGACGGACGAGCATATGGAGGCCTACCTCGCGGAGGTGCACAAGATGGAAAAAACAGTTCTCAGGCCTGGAGCTGCAGCACATGCCCCTAGGCACCAACCAGGAAGCCGACGACATCGCCAGGAGAGCATCCAAGCGGCAACCGCAAGAGCCCGGTGTCTTTGAGGACCGGCTGTTCAAGCCATCAGCTACACCACCTCTTTCAAGCACGACTCTGCCTCGGGAGGAGCTCCCCGACCTCCGAACACGGAGCTCCCGGCACAGTGGCCCGACCTCAGGAGCTCGGCTGCTCTTGGCGCTCGAGCCCCAGGAGGAATGCTGGA
The DNA here is from genome assembly GCA_021605205.1 of Aegilops longissima. Classification (NCBI taxonomy): domain Eukaryota; kingdom Viridiplantae; phylum Streptophyta; class Magnoliopsida; order Poales; family Poaceae; genus Aegilops; species Aegilops longissima. The sequence continues at coordinate 650,490,167 of CM038677.1, read as the reverse complement.
CCAAGGAATTCAAGGAGTACTTGACGCACTGGACACTGCCGGAGAAGGAAGAGGACGCGGAGCGCGTGGCCCAGCAAGCCACGGCATACTATATCCAAGACGGCGAGTTATACAGGAAACGACCGAATGATGCCACGCTGTGCTGCATCTCCAGTGATCAAGGAAGGGAGTTGTTGATTGACATACACGGCGGGGACTGCGGACACCACTTGTCGTCACGGACCCTCGTCGGCAAGGTGTTCCACAGTGGATTCTACTGGCCTACAACACTCAACGACGCAGCTGAGCTGGTGAAGTCCTGCAAAGCTTGCCAATTCCACGCCAAGCATATCCATCAGCTTGCTCAGGGCCTCCAAACCATCCCGCTCACATGGCCGTTCGCGGTCTAGGGGCTGGACATCTTAGGCCCGTTCCCTCGGGTGCCAGGGGGCTACCGCTATCTCTACGTCGCCATCGACAAGTTCACCAAGTGGGCGGAAGTGGAAGCCATCCGTACCATCCCAGTCGGCTCTGCTGTCAAGTTCATCAAGGGCCTCGTGAGCCGCTTCGGGGTCCCCAACCGCATCATCACAGATAACGGTTCGCTGTTTACTAGAAACCTCTTCAAAACCTACTGTGCTAACCTTGGAACGCAGATCTACTACGCTTCGGTGGCCCACCCCAGGAGTAATGGTCATGCCGAATGTGCTAACGCGGAGGTCCTGAGGGGCCTCAAGACCAGGACCTTCAAGAATAAGTTGGAGGCCTGCAACAGGGGCTGGCACGACGAGCTCCGTGCTGTGGTCCATCCGCACCACCGCCACCAAGCCAACGGGCGAGACGCCATTCTTCCTCGTCTACGGAGCTGAAGCAGTCCTTCCTCACGAGGTCAAGCATCGCTTCGCATGGGTCCTGGCTTTCGAAGAAACGCAGCAGGACGCCACGCGGGGGATCGATCTCGTGCTCGGGGAGGAACATCGTCGCGAAGCTGCACTGAGGGCGGCGAGGTACCAGCAAGCGCTGCGGCAATACCACTGCCGCAACATCCGCTCCAGGACACTCGAGACGGGTGACCTAGTCCTAAGGCGGGTCCTCTCCAGGGAAGGGCTTCATAAGCTTTCACCAATGTGCGAGGGCCCGTTCAGGGTCGTCCACATCTCTAGGCCTGGCGTCGTGCACCTGGAGACACAAGACGGGGTACCTATCCAAAACGCCTGGAACATCCAGCACCTCCGGAAGTTCTACCCATGAAGCAAGGCCCAGAGCCTATGAAGAAAGGCCCAGAGCCTGTGAAGAAGGCCCGGTGCCTGTGAAGAATCACCGCCCGTGACACTCTCACGTAATAATGAGTTGGGGTTGTACACGCCCCGGAGTCTCAGGAGCGCCGGCCTCAGGCCCTGGGGCTCCCGCCCACACCTAGTGGCAGCACTTAGCTCTGCGCTAGTGAGAATACTAGAAGACTAGATTAGGTGCCGGACGCGGCTTTTCACTGCTTTTCGTAGTTGGCTCACTTTTACTTAATCGAAGTTTGCTTTTGGCGTTCCTTCCTGATTTGGTTCCCTCGCCTCTCACCGCATTTTTTCCGGCTCGGGTTTGCTCGTGTTCTCTCTCTCGCATACCTCACGAGGGTGCTAGGCAGGTCCCCTCGCGAGCATTTTTCTCCTCTCTGCCTTCTCGCGAGCCACCCTCGTTCGAGCGCAAAAGCTGGCGCACCTCTCCTAGTCCGTGCCCCTCGGGTACCACGATACAAAGCGCCAGGTCAGGGCCTGAGTGAACAGCAAATCTTTTAATGCACTTCCTAACGAATTTTCGCAGTCCCTGAGCAAATGCAGGACGCCAAGGCAAGACGTACACGAGGAAACAAACACCTCGTGAGGAAGGGGGCGTCCTGAATATACCAGGTTAAGTTATCTTTGCGCAAAATAACGATACGGCACGGGAACAACACGCATAGTGCAATAACCGAGGAACCATAGTTCGGTACACGCCCCCCTGGGCCCATACTGGTTTCATTCTTGATGCAGGAAAAGGAGTAAAACAAAAGTAGCATTGCAGCGATCCGCAGAGGCATGCCCCTAGCGGCACCCCGATGACCCACTACCGCCTTCAATGCGGTCACGGTGGCGCGGCGGTTGGTCGTAGCCACCACTGCTGGAGCTGTCGCCGAAGGAAGAGCCGCCGTAGTTGGACGAGACACGGTCGCCGCCGAGCGCAGGCTCGCCCTCATCCTCGTCGCGACCGTCACCAACGCCGAGCACCTCCTCACCGTCGTTTCCCTCGGGGTAGCACCAGGCGCGGCAGCAATCTTCCCCAAACACCCTCACATAGAGGGTCGATCCACCATCATACTTGAAGTGGAGGGTGCACCGCCTGCCCAGGCCACGTGCGCGGGCGAACGTCTGCCAGCCGCGGGCCAGGGCTATGTTGCCCGTGGCGGAAGTCTCAACCGCAACCCAAGATGCCTTTCTACAGTAACCATCCGCCTACAACCAGAGTCCGCCTCGACCAGAGGCCGGCAGTTCGCCGGCGAAGAAGCGCGGGAGTTGGAGCCAGTTGCTGGCCTGGTTCTCCGACCAGACGACAAACTCCGGCGACACCTCCGCCATGTGGAGGTGCGGACGTGGGGGCCACGCCACCATAGCACGCCTCCTCTCGTCAACTGGACCGTAATGGCTGGGACGACCCCCTCCGCATGCCGCGGCTCCGCTACGACAGTGGGCCACGCACTACAAAAAAAATACACTTCCGTGATGATACGTGTTTGTCACAGTAGGTCACGTTTTTTGTCATGCATGTACATCCATGACAAATTTATGATGAATCAAGATAGTCATACCTGTCGTCAGAGAAGTGTTCCGTGACATTACCAAAATTATCATCACGGAAATGTCCACTTCCATGATGATAAATCGCGTCACGAAGTGCTTTTCGTCAAGGGTGACCGACATGTGGCATCCACCGTAACGGAACGCTGTTAAGCTATCGGGTCGGATTTTGGATCCGATAACCCGTTAACAGCCCTGACCAATGGGGATTTTCCACGTGTAAAATCATCATTGGCTGGAGGAGACACGTGTCAGGTCCGATTGGCACAGGTGTCACTCATCCAATGGGCGAGACACGCCTATGATATGTTGACACGTGGACCGGCCCATCAAGTTTAATTGGGCCGGCCCAACTAAAGGCCACAAGTTTTTGCGGACCATAATGGGCCGGCCCAGATAAAGGCCCGCAAGATTTTGCGAACCATAATGGGTCGGCCCAGCTAAAGGCCCACGAGATTTTGCGGGCCATAATGGGCCGGACCAGGTAAAGGCCCACAAGATTTTGCGGGCCATAATGGGCCGGCCCAGCTAAAGGCCCAAAAGATTTTTGTGTGCCATAATGGGCCGGCCCAGGTAAAGGCCCACAAGATTCTTGCGGATCATAATGGGCCGGGCCGGCTAAAGGCCCACGAGATTTCGCCAACATTAATGGGTCGGCCCAGCTGTAGGCCCACAAGATTTTGAGGACCCTACTAGGCCGGCCCATTAACTGGCTGCCATGTTTTGGGCCAAATGCCGGCCCATATTTGATCCGGTCCATTAATGGCTGCCACATTCGGCCTAAAAGTGGCCCATATGAGATCCGCCCGTTATAAGCCTACCACGTTACGGGCCAAATTACGCCCGGATCAGTCCGACCCTTTAAGAGGCTTTGGGCTCAATTATGGCCCATATCGATTCGCCCGCTCAACCGGACACTATGCTTTTGGGCCCACTTGCTAAAGGCCCACTTAGTAATTCAGCTCGATATTAGTTTTGCCTGTTAAGGGCCCGTTTAACATTTTGGCCCTATATTAATTTCGCCTGTTAAAAGCCCGTCATATAGTTAGCCTAATCGCGGCCCGATTGCATCCGCTCGCCGCATGACCGATATCCGATTGGGCCAAACAAGGACCGAGACAATTTTGGCTGTTAAAAGCCCGTGATTTGATTCGCACAATCATGAGCCGGGTTCATTTCGGCTGCTGCCGCCCGTGAGCTGTTCGCACGTTTGGGCCCAACCTACATCGTGATTGCATGATCGCCCGATTATGTACCGTAATTTTAAGGTTTGGCGGTTTATGCGAAGACAGGATATATATCTGATAAAATAACTGCAGCATCGTGAATAAGAAAAAACCTAGACTATACAATAAAGAAATTACGCCATATTACATCCATGGGCATCAAAGTTCGCCACTATGATAATAAAGCACAAGCATGCTAGATTACATACATTGGGTATCAAAGATCGCCACCGTGCAAATAAACACGCCGACAAAATAATATACAAAACCGTAAAGACTTCAATAGAGTTCAATAAAAGGTTAGCCCTTGGGAGCTGCTGGCAGCAAGCAAATGAGCAAGATGATGAGATCTAGGCTTGTTCAACACTTATATCTTCCTCACTCGAAAGATAAACAAGCGAGACATGATGACAGGTTTTGCACATAAAAGTATCGAGTCTTGACAATTCATCACATTTCTTCTTGACGAATAAAGTGACACAGTTTAAAATTGCATTAACACAATATGGTATTATTCAGGTCAAGACATGGCAGGAAATGACATTGTGAAGGAGTTGGCAGCTTCACGACAACTTTGGATTATAGTCAAGAACTCATAAGTATCAATGGTTAGTGTCTTTGTCAATTTATACCATTTCAGATTGGCAAATAAAGAGATGGTTTAAATAATAGTAGAATGATATGACATTTTCATAGTTAAGACATTGTAGAATATGACATTGTCTTTGTAGTGGGTAGGTTCACCACACCTTTGGATTACGGATGAAGAATGAAGCATACATGCAGTGAAAAAGAAGATCACTTGCTATGTATAGTTTAATTTACATGGTATGAAGAAGGAACTTGGTTGTACAACTAAAAACTTAAATTGAGAAAGGACAAACTTTTGTTTATGAACTACATAATAAACTTCAAATAAGCAATTTGATGCAAACACCAAAAATAAACAGTTGTTGCAGTCATGCCTAACCAAATATATACAACAAAGTTTGAAGGCTTGAGATGGACAAACTTACATTATTGGTGAAGACAGGCTCTATAAAGGCCTTGTCCATGCTGATGTGGGGGCAATTCAAGAAGTTTACCACAAAATCTTCTTCAAAAGCATTGCCTTTATTCTACATTTTGTTAAGAGTAAATATAGATGTGATAATATACGAAAAAATGGAAAATATTTAAGATAAGATGAAGAGTGATGCTACATAACCAAGTAGCTATAAATGTAAGTGCAGCGATACAGGCAAAAGGTACAACCAAGAGCAATGCACAGCTAAACTTCTTCAGTACCAACCTTATGGTAAGAGTAAATATAGATCTGATGTGTAGAAAATGGAGAGCAAAGGAAAATAAGCTGCAGAGTGATGGTACATGAACAACTACTTGTCATTATAAGTACACTGATAAAGGACAACATGTACTTACAAGAACAATGCAGAGCTAAAAAAACATTGGCATTGGATATATTCTACTCTAATGTAACCATTCATACAGATCAGATAATTTGGAGCGAACAATTGATAAGCAAGCTATCATGCATACTGCTGTCACATAATGAACCAGGTATGTATGCAAGTACAATGATACATGAAAACAGGTACTAACAAGAGCAAAGCAGCGGGCAGCATATTTGCGATATCATGTCGTTCTTTTCAAACCGGAATTCTTCTTCGAGCAGATTTCCTGCAAAAAAGATCCATAAGGCACATGCGGAAAAGTAGAAGTTCAAATTGTCATGTGATTTCATAGACAGTACCTCATCCTGGGAACGAGACCAATGCATAACAAGGTTTTTCCATTCAATGTCTTCTAAATTTAGCACAGGAGACTTCACTGGAAATTCGTTTATAAACTTGCCATCAAAGTGTGATTTACTAAGGTAACACCGGTACTGCTGCAATGCTTCCTTGAAAAGCACAACCAAGCTTTGCTCGTCATGACTATACAAATTGACCCTCGCCTAGTTACAATAATGTAATGTAAATCATTGATGTGTTCAATCAGCAGAAAATAGGAAAATAATAACCATGAATAATAGCACTTACACGTAAGTTGGACAGGAAGATGTGAAAATGGTGTTTGTCTTCACTATAATCTTCCCATGATGGGAATATATGCACGTAGTCCCTAACAACATTGGAAGCATTGTCTTTAAAACTGGGAATAAATGGAATGGGGTTCCAATCTGCAGGAATTGGCCGTCTCTGCAGTTGGGATAGGTCTTCGGCCGGTGGACTTGTTGTACTTTTTTTTCGGTGGGATTTTTCGTGGTACAGTGGTGCTATGGCAAATGAAATCGGTATACCTTTTGGTGGAGTGCAGTCCTGTGTGGTGGGGCTAGTGGTGTGGCCAAGTGAAGTATGGGTACAGTCTGCTGGAGTGGTTCCTACGTTTTGTGTCACTTTGGTTGTACAGCCAATATAAGTGGGGTGTTATCGATTTCTCCGGCACCACCACGTTTTCAAGGACTTTCTTTGGTGCTCCTTTAGGTTCGGCAATCACCCTCTTCCTTTTTGATGTCTGATGCACAAGAACAACATTTGAGTGGAAAAGCATGCTATGATGACAGATGGAATATGTATTGATAATGGATGGGCATGGCATCTCCACATATATGATGAGTAAACTAAGCAGATGACGGTGCAACAAAGTAGAAGAAATGCAAGACAACATATGCAAGATATCCGCAATCGATAAAACATTGCCAAATTAGAATAGGCACCTTGATGGGTGAACAGGACAGGCCATCTGCCTTTGACTCCTCGAGGTTAGAATAGTCATTAGGATCATATTCTGAACAAGAATCAACAGGTGGGAGCGTATGAGTTTCATTGCATCCAGAATGGCACTATATGCCTTGGTGCCAATTTTGTAAGTCATTGCAGTGTTTAGCTTCAAGAGTGGACTGCTGCTAGTGCGACACAAAGCAGCTACAGAGATCATAGTGTAGATATAACGGGAAAACCTTAAGCATCAGAGTAAAATCAGCAAAGTGGAACTTGCTGGAATATATGTGCTAGTATTGCCGGTACGGCTAGAAAGGCTTCGGATACCAGCTCTCTTCAAGTGAAGGTGTGGTACTGTTAATATCAGTGTAACTCTCAAAGGCGACACAGCTCCCCGCATTTCCTTGCTATTCTTATAGATTCAAGTGGGCAGGCCACTACAAATCCTATTCCTATGTTTACAAGATCCTGCGAATCAAAGAGGCTCAAAGTGTCCATCACAACCGACCGTATAGACCTCTACACCGCAAATGTCCTGCTCATCTTCATTACAAGGAACATATCAGTACTACTATCATACTCCCTCAGTTCCAAAATATAAGTCTTGGTAGAGATTTCCACTATGGATCACATACATATGTATCCAGATACATTTTAGAGTGTAGATTCACTCATTTTGCTCCATATGTAGTCCATGGTGGAATCTATACAAAGACTTGTATTTAGGAACGGAGAGAGTACATATTAAAGAAGAACGTAAGAGGAACATGGTAAAGAAGAGCAACCATATTTTGGATAATAAAATGTTGGTTGCGCAGTGCCCACACATGATGAACCAGAGCGCATTAAGAATGCAACTCCCAGCTGTCTCTCGACCATTTCAGCGGTTGGATGAAGATCCTACGTCTCCTAACCCTTCTTCTTCCTCTTCTCGATTCTTCCCATCTGAGAACACCTTGACGGGCACATGGCGGACCACCGACCCCACCGCTTTGTGTTCCTCCGCCACCCCCCCTCAAGACCAGTAGCGACCCGACCGAATGGATCAAGTCTCGTGCTTAAGTGTCATCCTCGGATCGGTATGTCGACACACACGGTACTCGAGGATTTATAACAGAGGTAAATCACATGTATAAATAACGTAAATACTATTACCTCAATCCAAATAGCGGAAGTAACAAGGTTGTGGATTCCCATCAACACCAGCCGCAAAGTTGAGTGTAGAAATCGTAACCCTAACGTATCACTTACTGTCAGAAGATCCCGCAACATGAAACGTTGCAGCCCGAAAACGGGTCAGCACATGGAATATGCTGGCAATGTAACACATAGAGAATAATGAAAGAGTAAGCCTATACTACATGCATATATGGCTGGTGGAAATCTCTATGGTTATAGTTTTGCGTAAAGCCAATTTTTCCCTACTGCAAAGGAATAAATTTTATTTAACTATCATGGTGGTTGTTGATCATTGAGAATGGTTGACAGCATCCTCAATCCCAATTAAAAGTACTCATTAACAACCCAATAATATTAATTAGAGTAACATGATGAGATTCACATGATATCCAAGTACTAGATACTCAAGATGTCCATAACCGGGGACACGGCTAACCATGATTAGTTTATACACTCTGCAGAGGTTTGTGCACTTTTCCCCACAAGACTCGATCTCCTCCGTTTGATTTCTCGCACTACATGGTGTTTGAGAAACGGATGACCGAGACATAGTTTTTCAGAAGCGCTAGCACCTTACGTGTGGGTAGACCGTACCAACCTACAACCCCTACATCAGCTAGTCTACCCGTAAGAGTTCGCACAACTTAGTCAACTATGCTAGAGCCCATAGTAGCATGTGGCTGCACACAGAAGTATCTGGCATGAATAATCTCATGATCCCTTTGAGCCTGGGTGGCGGTCCGAAGAAAAACAGGCAAGTCCTGGAAACCAGGTGCCTCAATCCACCTAGATGTGTGTTTAAGTTGCCACCTTAAATAAACTATTAATTTAACAATCTCACATCTGTCATGGATACACTCACCCAATCCACGTCTACTAGCATAGCATGGCATAATAAGCAAACGTAGAAGTAACTCCCAAAGGTTTGATAATAAACCGGAAATAGGTACTACCTCATCTACTTCCCATCCCACAATTTAATTAGATCCTAATCATGCAATGTTTGAGGATAGATCTAATGCATAAAAACTGGGTAGTAGAAAAGGTATGATCAACGTGTTACTTGCCTGCAAAGTTGATGAAGATGATTCGCACTCAAAACTCTTGATAGTTCTACTCGTCACACTCCGGTCAATCTATCGTAAGCAAGCAATAGTAACCACACATAAGCAATCACTCAAAAGATCAGAAAGAACGAAGAAGACGATTCGAAAAACATCAAAACCAAGCAAATAACTCTTGCAACATAAAACAATTTCTAATAGTACCAAAATTATGTGAATTTGGCCTTATCAGAAAGTTTAGGTCAAGAGCTTCGATTTGCTAAAAGAATCAACAAAATCGGAGTTACGAAACTCAAGTTATGATCAAACGAAGTTTGAATACAAATCTAATCTAATTCAAATTTTAAAACTTTCAAAAACATGTTTGAGTTGGATTACTGGATAGAGGAGATCGTAACGAAGAAGTGGGCATTGGTTTCATTGAATTCCGACTAACGAGCAAAATGTAATGGTCGTTTGAAAACCAGGGGCTAATCTGCAAAGGTAATAATCACAGACGGGCCCTCGATTTAAAATAAATGTAAAACGAAAAGACTAAAATAACGAACGCTCGTTCATAAGATCTAAACAGTGGACGTTCGCTGTTTAATAAAACCAAAAAAATAGATCTAGTCTAGGGTTTTTTAAAAAAATGAACTTAAAATATAACCGGATCGGACGGCGGTTTATACCGGTTCAGCAGCGGTTCGGCGGTTTTGGCGACAAAACCGGCGGCAGCGACGGTGGATCTCCGGCGAGATGGCGGCGGCAGTGGTTCGGGTCCGGCCGGGCGGCGGCTCCTCGCCGAGGGCGGCGGCGAAGGGGTCGGGAGGGCGGCGCGGCGAGGCGAGGAGGTTGGCGGCGTCGGCGGTGGTTCCCGTGTGAACGAGAGGGGGCGGTGGTGGATCTCGCCGGCGGCAAGCTTTCAGAAGGCCTGCGAAGTCAAGGGCGGCGGCGTGAAGTGCGAGGAGGAAAGGAGAGGCGGCGGCGGCTTTATAGGAGGGGAGGGGAGGGGGTAGCCTTGGAGGAGGGGTAAGGCGGTGGAGGACTCCGGGCGGCGCACGACGTCGAGGCGGCGTCGGTTACGCTCGGGACTCCGTCCCGAGCTTGAGGGTGAAGCGCGGCTTGGCTGGCTGGGCCTTGGCCTGGCGGGAGCTGGGCCGGCCCAGTCGGAGGGAAGAGTTTTTTTTAAAACCTTTTCCAGAAAACATAAATATAATCATCCACTAAAATAAAATACAATATAGGCATATAATATATCAAAATTTTCAGAAAAAGATTTCCTACATTGTGAACATTTTTATTGTATCAAATAAAATCCACAAAAATTCAAATAATACAAACAGTGCTACTGCTCTAATAAAATCCACTGAAAATCATTTTAAAAATACCAAAATGATTTCAAATTAATTTCTCTCAATTTTCGATGTAGGGAATCATGTTACCCTAATTTCTGTATATTTTATTTTTGGAGAAAAATAATTTGAATAAAACTCAAATAACTCAAATTGAAAATAAATTCAAAAGAACTTTGAATTTAATTTTTGAAACTCCCAACTCATATTTCATATAATTTGAAGAAGTCATTTTATCTTCGCTCGTGAAAATCATTGAGTTGCATAAAGTTTCGAATTGAAATATTCTCAAATGAAATTCAAATATTTTCAACACCCCTTGTCATTTAAATAAATGGAAGAAGGCATGTCATCTTCTCTCCGTGGTTTTGTGGTGAAAAGAATTTGAATTCATGAAGATCGTAAAAGAAAATGAAAGTTTGGGAAAGTCCTTTATTCCTCTCATTTAAGATTCAAAAAGTTTCGAATTCACTCACTTTCAGTCAATCAATCAAACAATCAATCAAAACTATCTATTTATTATAACATTCCAAAATTTAGACTTTTGGGATGTTACAAAACTACCACCCTTAAAATGAATCTCGTCCTCAAGATTCGGAGAGGCTAGCAAGAAATAGGTTAGGTTTGGGGGTCTTCTCAAAATTCATCGATCATCACAAGGGGTCTGGGGTGCTACCACCCTTAGAAACATTGTTACGGTTCCCTCAAAACTCATATACTCCATCCTTATTCCTGACAGTGTCGGTCTTCTCAGATCTTAAGGATAATTCCTTCTCTGGGCTCTTCCGGTAGTGGCATAACCTTTTTCTCAATTCTTCTGTCCTTTCATATTGGTAAGGTTATTCCGAGACTGGGTCTTCTTAGCTGACGGGTCTGGCGCCAATACTAATCAACTATCGATATCTCATGGTGGTCAACGATTTATGGTTTCTCCTGCAGAAAATGGGTCTGGGTTGATCCTCACCGTATATCCTACGGTTGGCAACAACTGCCTAGTACAAGGGGAAAATGTTTATACCATTCTAAGGTTCAACAAGGTTTAATATCGTCGTCACTCTACTATAGGTAGGTCACTCAGATTTACCATCCCATATTGCAAAGCAAATAATAAGAGTAAGTCGGTATGGTGATCAATCCATCCCGCACCCAAATCATTACCTTGTACATGGTTTAGCGAATCTCGCATTCTAACACTCGGTCATCCTCACAAGCATTGCAGAATTTCTCTTGTCGACGAACCAAGTTCGGAAAATCCATTGATTCTGCAAGTCAAACAAACATCTATCGTTTCTTCACAACTCTCAGGTTTTGCGTAAACTCCTATAAGATCATCTGTCGATAAAATCGTAACTTCTTCCAGGGTTTTTCCTTCAGCAAGAATGTGCTTGCTTCTTGGCAAGTCCTGGGCTTGTGGGTTATGGCCCATCTCATCACTTGTAGTCCTTGAACTTATCCTCCGGCTTCTAATCATTATTCAAACTTCCAACTTCCTAGTATTCTTAAATCCATCCAATTGTACTGTCTTCCTTCCTTCTATTGGCACCAAACTAGGACATGATTACTCAGACTCATCATGGAATTTCCATTGATCCATATTTCCAACATCATACCTCCTTTATATCCAATAGTACTTCATCTCTTCATCCTCGTGGGACGTCCCACATACCGAGATAAAAACTTATATTTATGAAGTCCATACTCCACTTCGTGGAACATCATTATCCTTTCCATGGTCAAGCGTCCTTACAGGGGAATATTGGCCATCTCTGCATGGCACTTCTTCAACTGGGAAACGTGAAACACATCATGAACTCCTGACAATCCTTCGGGTGACTCCAACTTGTTGGCCACTTCTCCCATACGCTCCAAAACTCGGTATGGTCCTACAAATCTCGGGGCTAACTTTCCCTTAACTCCAAATTGTTTAACTCCTCGTAGAGGGGACACGTCAAGACATGCTCTGTCTCCAATTTCATAGACTACCTCCTCGCGTTTTTGAGTCTGCATAACTCTTCTGCCTGGACTGAGCTACCTTCAGTCTATCTCGATCAACTTAACATTCTCTTCTGAATCCTTGATCACATTTGATCCAAACAATTGACGGTCTCCACCGTCATCCCACACACTCTTGGGGTATCAAACATATCGAGACAAAACTCGTATTCATTTTGTCTGAGATCCAATCAGTGGAGTATCCTTATCTTTTCCAGGGGTCAACGGTTCTTATAGGGTACTACCACCCTTAAAATGTTCCAATATTCCATAGACCATATTTCTCATATCCTCGAAATTGGTCAACATGTTTCCTCATAAGGTAACGCATAAAATTCAAATCAGTACCAACACTGCTAACTTTATTGATTATTAAATTATTACAATCTCTCGCTTTTCCTTACATGTCTCAACTCAACACCTTAATATAAAAGAAAAAAACTCTCACTTCTACTACAACTACTACTATATTCCTTTCTTGCAAACTCAACTATTTATCACAAGCCTCCTTCTCTTTGGGACAATCCCTGGCAAAGTGCCCTGCTTCATCACAACGGAAACATATTACGAGGTTTCCTTGTGATTATATAGCCTCCTGGGGTCCTTGGCTTCCTTTTTGGGTAATTGCTGAGGTAGTGCCCTGACTCCTTGCACCTATAACAGGTGATATGACTCAGATCCTTCCTGCAATCCAATCTACTTCTCTTTCTGGACTTTTCCATTCCAATCAGGGCTTCTATTTCCTGTGGGTCATACTCTATTTCCTCTCTCGGGAATTCTACTAGATCCCCATTCATACAATTCTGGGAGATGTGTCCTTCTTCTCCACATGAATAGCAAGACTTGGTGCAGGGTTTAATTGGTTCCTCTTTGCGTGTGTCCTCCATCTCTTCCTTCATCACAACTTCTCCTAGAACTTCCGTGAGGGCTCCTTTCATTTCTTCTTTCTTCTGCTGGATGATTCTTCGTACCATGGGGTAAATGTGACAATGTGCAGGGTAGTGGGTAGTCCCTTCACACAAGAAACAAGTGATCTGCCTAGTTGGGCATTCTTCAGCTGGGTGACTTCCTTCACAATTAGAGCATTTATCTTTGTGTTCTATATGGTTGTGTCCTATTTCTCCACAAAGCTTGCATGCACAAGGTTTCTTCATATCATTTCCATAAGGCTCCAATTTCTGGGACACGAACCTAGACTTTGACAAAGTCAACTTAAATTCTTTCCAACTGGTTACTCCTTGCCATCCATTGATGGTTTGGTACATCCTCCACCAAGTAGCAGCACCTCTTTCAAAGCATTGTAGAGCATGCTGGGCCATATCCTTTCCGGCTATAGGGTTATTCTCCATGTGATCCTCCATGTTCTGAATCCATCGGTCCGTCTCCAATTGACTCATCGGTCCCGAAAATACGAGCTCATCTCCATTCATCATCTATTGGGTCCATGGGTTATGGGGTGAGATAAGAGAGATCGAGAGGGATGCACACAATACAAACAAAAGTTTAAAAAAAATGCAGATTTTATTTGTGGCTATCGAAAAAACATCAAACAAATGACAGCTCACAATCGTCGCATCTAATGCAAGTATATAATAGGGGTTTGGGCTTCTAATGGTCAATAAATCTTCAAAGTCATCAAACTCTTCAAGTCTTGTTCACATCTCCGATGGCTTCTTCCGATCATGCTTGTCCTTCTAAAATTCTTTTGCTAGATCATCTCTGTTGACGCGAAATCTCTCGTGGTGTCCTTTAATATTTCTGGAGTTGCATTCCAAACTTCTGGGTTTCAACCTCCTTGGCATGAACCATGATCCAACTGTCCTTCAGTTCCTGACAAATCTCCGGTATCTCGAGGTTTAGCTCCTCCTGCTTGGCCATTTTAATCTTCTGGGACCTGGGTTCTTCACGAACTGATTCCTTGTCAAATACGGCTTCCTGCAGATCCATCCTAAACTTCTTGATGTAATATTCCAGATCCTGGTGAATACACCAGCTAAGGTTAACACTTCGTCTTGCTGATAGGTGCTCCATCAGCCGTCTACCATCCAATCTTTCCATGCATATGCATGCTTAACTCAGCACGGTGACAATAGCATAAATGGACGATAACATCATGGATAGCCATCTTTCTGCTCTTGTCATTTCCATGAGCTATCTCTCCATAGTTGATATCTCCTGCCTTAGGGTTTTCCTTGACAGCACTTCGAGTTTTTAACTCTCCATGTTCTGGTCTTTCTCCAATACACCTTCATCTTGGGTATTTGGCAACTTCAATAGTCTGCCAGGTTCCATAAAGGTAGCCTTCCTAGGTCATACAAATCCGGAATTTCTTCAAAGCCTTCAAATTCTCCTAGTCTTCGGAGTCTTCACCGTTGTAGTTTCCGTCATTGTAATGCACGGTAAAAATCCTCTTTAGTCCAAAGTAGTCTTAGTTGTCCGATATCTTGTACTTCTTGAAGTGGTCTCATCAGCCGAATCTTCATGTGGACAAAAGGGAAAAGGGGTATGGTCTCAATAAAAGGAATTTTTGAATAAGCTCAGAAGAGAAGAGAGGTAAAAGATCCTTTTGAAAAAGAAAGTTGTAGAGAAAAATCTTTCCTATGGGCTTGCCAGTTTCTAGGGTCACGTCCTACAGCCAACATGTGCTCTGATACCATCTTGTAGCAACCCGACCCGAATGGATCAAGTCTCTGTGCTTAAGTGTCATCCTCGGATCGGTATCTTCGACACACAAGACTCGAGGATTTATAACAGAGGTAAATCACATGTATAAATAACGTAAATACTATTACCTCAATCCAAATAGCGGAAGTAACAAGGTTGTGGATTCCCATCAACACCAACGGCAAAGTTGAGTGTAGAAATCGTAACCCTAACGTATCACTTACTCGTCGTAAGATCCTGCAACATGAAACGTTGCAGCCCGAAAACGGGTCAGCACATGGAATATGCTGGCAATGTAACACATAGAGAATAATGAAAGAGTAAGCCTATACTACATGCATATATGGCTGGTGGAAAGCTCTATGGTTACAGTTTTGCGTAAAGCCAATTTTTCCCTACTGCAAAGGAATAAATTTTATTTAACTATCATGGTGGTTGTTGATCATTGAGAATGGTTGACAGCATCCTCAATCCCAATTAAAAGTACTCATTAACAACCCAACAATGTTAATTAGAGTAACATGATGAGATTCACATGATATCCAAGTACTAGATACTCAAGATGTCCATAACCGGGGACACGGCTAACCATGATTAGTTTATACACTCTGCAGAGGTTTGTGCACTTTTCCCCGCAAGACTCGATCTCCTCCGTTTGATTTCTCGCACTACATGGTGTTTGAGAAACGGATGACCGAGACATAGTTTTTCAGAAGCGCTAGCACCTTACGTGTGGGTAGACCGTACCAACCTACAACCCCTACATCAGCTAGTCTACCCGTAAGAGTTCGCACAACTTAGTCAACTATGCTAGAGCCCATAGTAGCATGTGGCTGCACACGGAAGTTTCTAGCATGAATAATCTCATGATCCCTTTGAGCCTGGGTGGCGGTCCGAATAAAAACAGGCAAGTCCTGGAAACCAGGTGCCTCAATCCACCCAGGCGTGTGTTTAAGTTGCCACCTTAAATAAACCATTAATTTAAAAATCTCACATCTGTCATGGATACACTCACCCAATCCACGTCTACTAGCATAGCATGGCATAATTAGCAAACGTAGAAGTAACTCCCAAAGGTTTGATAATAAACCGGAAATAGGTACTACCTCATCTACTTCCCATCCCACAATTTAATTAGATCCTAATCATGCAATGTTTGAGGATAGATCTAATGCATAAAAACTGGGTAGTAGAAAAGGTATGATCAACGTATTACTTGCCTGCAAAGTTGATGAAGATGATTCGCACTCAAAACTCTTGATAGTTCTACTCGTCACACTCCGGTCAATCTATCATAAGCAAGCAATAGTAACCACACATAAGCAATCACTCAAAAGATCAGAAAGAACAAAGAAGACGATTCGAAAAACATCAAAACCAAGCAAATAACTCTTGCAACATAAAACAATTTCTAACAGTACCAAAATTATGTGAATTTGGCCTTATCAGAAGGTTTAGGTCAAGAGCTTCGATTTGCAAAAAGAATCAACAAAATTGGAGTTACGAAACTCAAGTTATGATCAAACGAAGTTTGAATACAAATCTAATCTAATTCAAATTTTAAAACTTTAAAAAACATGTTGAGTTGGATTACTGGATAGAGGAGATCGTAACGAAGAAGTGGGCGTTGGTTTCATTGGATTCCGACTAACGAGCAAAATGTAATGGTCGTTTGAAAACCAGGGGCTAATCTGCAAAGGTAATAATCACAGACGGGTCCCTGACGAAAATAAACAGAAACCGAAAAGACTAAAATAACGAACGCTCGTTTATAAGATCTAAACAGTGGACGTTCGCTGTTTAATAAAACCAAAAAAACAGATCTAGTCTAGGTTTTTTTTTAAAGAACGAACTTAAAATAAAACCGGATCGGACGACGGTTTATACCGGTTCAGCAGCGGTTCGGCGGTTTTGGCGACAAAACCGGCGGCGGCGACGGTGGATCTCCGGCGAGACGGCGGCGGCGGTGGTTCGAGTCCGGCCGGGGCGGCGGCTCCGGCTGCCGTCGGCGGCGCGAAGGGGTCGGGAGGGCGGCGCGGCGAGGCGAGGAGGTTGGCGGCGTCGGCGGTGGTTCCCGGCGACGGAACGGAGCGGGGCGGCGGCGGTGGATCTCGCCGGGGCGGCTTGGCGGCAAGCGGCAGCAGCTGGGCGCGAGGAGGAAAGGAGAGGCGGCGGCGGCTTTATAGGAGGGGAGGCGAGGGGGTAGCCTTGGAGGAGGGGTAAGGCGGCGGAGGACTCCGGGCGGCGCACGGACGTCGAGGCGGCGTCGGTTACGCTCGGGACTCCGTCCTGAGCTTGAGGGCGAAGCGCGGCTTGGCTGGCTGGGCCTTGGCCTGGCGGGAGCTGGGCCGACCCAGTCGGAGGGAAGAGTTTTTTTTTTAAACATTTTCCGGAAAACATAAATAGAATCATCCACTAAAATAAAATACAATATAGGCATATAATATATCAAAATTTTCAGAAAAACATTTCCTACATTGTGAACATTTTATTGTATCAAATAAAATCCACAAAAATTCAAATAATACAAACAGTGCTACTGCTCTAATAAAATCCACTGAAAATCATTTTAAAAATACCAAAATGACTTCAAATTAATTTCTCTCAATTTTCATTGTAGGGAATCATGTTACCCTAATTTCTGTATATTTTATTTTTGGAGAAAATAATTTGAATAAAACTCAAATAACTCAAATTGAAAATAAATTCAAAAGAACTTTGAATTTAATTCTTTGAAACTCCCAACTCATATTTCATATAATTTGAAGAAGTCATTTTATCTTCGCTCGTGAAAATCATTGAGTTGCATAAAGTTTCAGAATTGGAAATATTCTCAAATGAAATTCAAATATTTTCAACACCCCTTGTCATTTAAATAAATGGAAGAAGGCATGTCATCTTCTCTCCAGGGTTTTGTGGTGAAAAGAATTTGAATTCATGAAGATCAGAAAAGAAAATGAAAGTTTGGGAAAGTCCTTTTATTCCCTCTCATTTAACATTCAAAAAAGTTTCGAATTCACTCACTTTCAGTCAATCAATCAAACAATCAATCAAAACTATCTATTTATTATAACATTACAAAATTTAGAATTTTGGGATGTTACACGCACCCCCGCCCCAACCCCCACCCGTGTCGAGTTTTCTTCGTTCGGCGAGGCCCCACAACTACCCGAGCCCCTTCGATAGCACCGGCGAACTCCGGCGAGCTCTGAAAAATCGACTAACCCAATTTTGAAATTTAGTCTACTGTGATTTAACTATTGTGGAATATAAAAGGGGAAAACCATAAGCATTGGGAGTATAGTGTTGAGCGTCCCATGGCGGATCTAAAGGTGCAAACCGGACAAAGACAACTTCGCAACCAAGACAAGAAATCAGAGTAAAGCAGTGGCGATCTATTTTCTTACTGCGATAAATAAGTTGAGCAGAATCTAAAGAGTACCGCCTCAGTGCGGCGCTGATGTACGATCTCGCTGAGAATTTGACGGTGTTATGTAGCGATGGCTGTCGGCGTGGAAGCAGATCTAGGAGGGTAGACGGTGGCGGTGAGGCACAGTGGACGAGACGGTCGTAGGAGCGGCGCAGGCAAGGTGGCCGACGGCGGGGATGAAGCGAGAGGACGGGATGCAAGGGTCCCGGTCCGAAGGCGTGGATGAGAGAGGTCGATCTCTTGTAATGGACGGCGGCGTCGGGGTATCAGCTCCAGCATGGTGGAGGAGGACAGTGGTGGATGGGGTGGCGGACGGCGGCGGACGAAGGAGGGTGGGTGGAGAGGGTGTTTTGGCGCCCACGGAGTACGAATGGGGAAAAGGGAGGTAGAGAGGAAGGGGGGAACCATGTATTCAGGGCGCGCTTGTCTCAAATGCGAGGAAATTTACAAACTTATCCTCCGTTTCAAATTTCTACTACATCACAGCAACATTAGTCGGTTGGGGATAGGACGGTAATCTCGCATACACCGAATATTTGCCGACGAGAGTTTGTTTTTGGCGCCCACCGTGTATGAATATGAATCGGGGAGGGAGTCGATTTCGGCCGAGGACACACTGTGTTTTGGCGCCCACCGTGTATGAATTCGGGTGAGAGGCGGCTACGTCACATTTGGGTGAAATTACAAACCCACCCCTATCGAAACCTATAGAAATCCAGTAGATAGGCTTTGCGTGGCAGGGATAGGCAGTAGTAATTTCCATTTCGCAGATTTTGGTTTGGTGATTCTGCGACTTTCCCGCTTCGTTCAAATTTTGCAGAGTGCACGTTTACGTGCCAACTCGATCGAATCCCGCTTGTATTCTATTTTTTTTCAAGGATCCATTTTCAATTGGAATTACATTCTATATACATCATTTTTTATATATACTTTCAAAAGCACAACAAAGAATTCTGCTCCTTTATATATGATTTACAAATACAACGATCTCGAAATCTTAAGATTGAATTCGAAAAAATTTAACCAAATTATGATCTACTAAAATGTATGGATCAGTAATATCTACATATTAAATAACATAGATGCGCGTGAATTCATATGAGTATGCATGTTTGATAGATCAATTTTGGTTTGAGTATGGATTACATGTATCATCATCTCGAATTCAAATATCTGAATCCCTATTTTGTTCACTCCTTTCACGCCCATCTCTCTCGCATGCATGCTCCTTCAGGTAGCTATCACTCTCTTTTCTCCAGCTCACCCGCACGCTCACTTCATGTTTCTCCTATCCTCGCAAACATGGTCTCTCGACGTCTCCCTTGAGAAGTGTCACGCACTCCCTATCATTATACATTACACGGTATTCATTATCTCTCACGTCTCTACTGTTCTCTGGTACTCGGTACCTAAGCTTTCTTTTTCACCGCCACACACACAGTCTCCACTCATCTTTCACTTTGTCTTTCTCTCTATGGGATTCTCTCACACACCCTATATGTCTCTACATATGACTCATACCACTAAAATTACTCTCTCTCTCTCCTGTAGACACGACATTTGTTGCGGTCTCCTTTTCGCTCCATCCAGCATCGACATTATTCATTTGTTTACCGATCAGACAACCCCGACTACTGTTTCTCTCTCTCTCTCACACACACACACACAACTCATGCTTCCACTCCCCTTCCCGACTACCGTCTCTCTCTCTCTCACACACAAAACTCTCGCTTCGCTTTTGACTCGTACTTCTCTCACAAACATTTATCGACTAGCTAGCCTCTAGATAGGTTTATACACCCGCACACTCGTGCTTCCACCATCGCATACATGTCTCTCTCCTACTCCTTGTATCTATGTAGATTTTTCTTCCCTTCTTGAGGCATGCCCTCTCGATCGTGCACACACGCACTATCGGCTCATTTTAAGCTGATACCTATCGCACACACACTCCTTGTGTCTTTGTCACACATGCACTCCATCCTCCTCCACTCTCCGTCTCTCTCACACACACATGGGCTTTTTGCAACAACTAGCAAGATGCCCATGCGTTTCACGGAACATCAAGATGCATTTGTATGAGTAGTTAATCTTGTGGGGGAAAAGGATGAACGAGGGAAGGCCTTATTTGCAAATGTGGAGAGGGGTGTGAGTATCTTTTTGCAAAATTGCCATAGTTTCCTTCCTATCCGTCAGATATAGATCGGACGGCCTATATTGCAGGATGGCAGGCACACGATCATCACCGACAATGCTTTTATAAGAGTAGGGATAAAAATAGAGTTGGTGATGATGGTGGGCCTGCCATCCTCAGAATGTAGGTCGTCCGATTTATATCTGACGGGTAGGAAGGAAAATATGGCAATTTACCCGCACTCTTCACCACATTTGCAGATAAGGCCTTCCCTCGTTCATCCATTTCTCCCACAAGATCTTGATGTTCCGTGCAACGCACGGGCATCTTGCTAGTAAGAGTAGAAATTAGACATATACCACTTCTCGAATCTTGAAACCAACAATATTCCTCCCTTATCTCATCAAAAACGCCAAAGGAATATATTTTGAGTGAAACATAACATATTTTTAGTGATATACGTATTTCAAAACTAGACTTTTTTCTATCAAATCGGTGAATATGTAATAATCTACTTTGATCGTGTGGCAACGCATCGGCACATTGCTAGTAGCTATTATAATTTTTTGGACACCAGACAAACGGTGGCGTACATATACAAAGAGAAGAGGCGCACGCACGCAGTCCGCCTCTCGCTGTCTCGCACGCATGAGTGTTACGTAAAGGCGACGTTAACAAATAAACCCTAAAACCCTGGGTGCACGATTGCTGCATTCGCGGGTACCGGGTACGTGGTGGAGCACCTTTGTAGGAATAGTCAGCTCGCGTGATAATTTGATCCGTAGGAGTTGATGGTCGGGACCACAGGTGAACGACTTGGAGCGCGGTGGCTCGCCAGTTGCCACAGATTGAGTAGCCACGTTTAAAATATCGTTTTTTAGCGGGGTTAAGAGTTCTGATTTTCAATGGCGCGTTATAAGTACTAGTAAGTAGTTTTTAGAACGATTGGTATGGAGCGAAAATGGAATTCATAGTACTACGTACCACCTTGGCGTATGGTTGTATGGTTCTTTTTTGCGATGGAGGTTGTATGGGTTTATGTTGCGAGATGTTGAACCTGGTAGTTCTAGGGAAAATACTATGGTTTAGATTTAGATGCTGGTTTTCAGTAATGAAAATCGGAAGGGGAAACCCTTCTTTGATTAAAAAAACTACTACCTCCATTCTGGTTTACTAGTTCCCATCGTACTTTGGGTCAAAGTTTGTCCATGAATTTTACTTGTAAAATGTGAATGGAAAATGAGATTTTGTTATACCCAAACAAAAAAGGACCGGAGGGAGTGATTGCTCTGACACGGACGCGGCCTCTCATAGCGCAGGCTTTGAACCAGCAAGACCGCCAAGAGGGCACTTTTCTCGGCTGCAGCCCGGCTCAAGCCGCCTCCTCGCCATGTGCAACCAGCTTAAGACTGCCCTACCGCCTTCATTGAATCTGCGTGTCTTGGCAACACGTCCTTCCGTGAGCCGGCAGGCATTTTAGAACACAAAAAATGACTAAAATATAATTAATTTACGCATGGTCTTGACTTGTTGTGCTCGCACTGGTAGCAGGAACTAGTAGAGGTTTTTCTTTATTTATAACTCTACTCACATTTTTTGGCTTTGAAATGAATCATGGTTGTGGATATTATGTATGAAATGTGCAGATATCTGTGAACATGAGTTTGATGTGGAAGTTGAACTTGGAATGTCGGGCTTGCGCGTGAACTATACCATGTCCAATGATTCGTCTGTTATTGTTTGGAAAGTAATTGCTGTTATTACATGACCCGGAAAAAAAACATTTTGTGCCACATCAGTAGATGCACGGACATCAGAACCGGCATGCCGATCGGATAAACATTTGAACTAGCTATTATGAAGGAAATTTTGTATTGACAACAGTTTTAGATAGCAGTGAGACGCCTAGCCCGCTCTGCCTCTGCTAGCTTATTTTCGCTTCTTCCATCTCTTCTTTGGCTTGGGTGAAGAGAGCATCGATTGCTCTTTTCGCTTCTTCAGAACTCAGCTACATTCTCAAGGGCTCTGCATGCTTTCTTTCAGCCTTTACTAATGCCACGAGGACACGAACAGTGACCACTCCACCGGCTTATGTGTAATCCAGCATCATCTCGAATTTGCACCTTGTGTCTAATCCAACATCATTAGGGAACTGGAAGCTTGTGTGTAATCCAGCCTCATTTTGGAAACATGATCTCGAGGTTGACCATACTTCCCTCCTCGCAGAATTGCATCCCGACATGAAGTTACTTCTTTTAGATCAATACACGAGCAACCTAGATCCATTTAGTAGAAGCGGATAAATGAACTCGGAGAAGTGAATTCAAAAGGAAAAAAATATAAAAACAGACTACAAGGTGAGAACACCCACTTCCTACATCAAGCTAAAAATGAAAGCATTAGGACGGTTAAGACTCTTCTTATTACACATCGAATAACACCACGCTTAAGAGAAATAGAAACTACAACATATACACTCGAAGAACACGAGGCTACACGAAAGTAATTGAAAGGGTGTTACTTACCAAAGCTCGTTTTACAGGTCCGGTGTAGCTCCTCTTTAACTTGCCACGCTCCTTGAAGATTTTAACAATGCCATGGCTTCCTCGTCCATCTCAGCGATGCCGAGACTGTGCTCCCGCCTCGGGTTGTCGCGACGATCTTCGTCGGTGCTAAGCCGCGGCAGAGGCGCGAGCTCCTGCGCCCGCTCCCACGTCGGCACGTTGGGGAAGTTCAATGTTCTATGAGGCCACCAGAGGCGCCACACCGCCGCGTCGTACGTGCGGGCGGCCTTGTTGGCGGTGTCGAAATTGCCGAGGCCGAGGCGCATACCGCGGAACCGGATTTCGGCGGAGAAGCCGCCGGAGGGGCGCGCGCGGACAACGCGGTATCCCGAAGTTTCCCGGCGACGCGGCGGCATGGGGGCGCAGCGGCGGCGAGGCGAAAATGACCGGGGAGAGAGCGGTAGCAAGGCACAGAGTGGTGGGAGGGCGTTGGATTTTATAAAGCGCGCCGGACGCCGCGCGCCAAAACTAGCGCACGCCCGGCCGCTTTTTCCCGCGCGCGCGCGATCCTTTCCCGACGTCTCTGCTATCTCTACTCTCTTCTCTATTGTTATATTTATTTTATATTTAATATTTAATATTTATCTCTACTTCCTTTACAGTCTACTTTTTTTTCTCTATACTTTTTTTCTTGCAATGTAGGCCGTCCGATTTATATCTGACAGATAGGAAGGAAACAAATGGGAATTTTGCAAAAAGATACCCATACCCCTCTCCAGATTTGCAAATAAGGCCTTCCCTCGTTCATCCTTTTTTCCCACAAGATAAACTAATCATACAAATGCATCTTGATGCGTGCAACGCATGGGAATCTTGCTAGTTCTAAAAACCTTTCCATCATTTGCCACACTACTGGTTGCAGATGAAAAACCTACCCAAGTACAGTGCGATACAGGAGCGATGCACAATTACAAGCTGATAT
The DNA here is from genome assembly GCA_021605205.1 of Aegilops longissima. Classification (NCBI taxonomy): domain Eukaryota; kingdom Viridiplantae; phylum Streptophyta; class Magnoliopsida; order Poales; family Poaceae; genus Aegilops; species Aegilops longissima. Next base: position 650,466,131 of record CM038677.1, on the reverse strand, counting down.
TCTGTTGGATAATGGAGGCTATAACCAATTAATTTTACGGGAACAATAGCACCCAGAAAATTTGAAGGGTAGGTATGAAAAAAATTGGAACTGCACATGTACTGCTAAGTGATTCAATACACACATTACCAATCGAGGAGGAGAACGATGGTCGCGGCAGCCTCTGTGAGTCATGGTCGGCAACGGGAGTCAATTCATTGTCCACGACGGTGGTACTTCTGCGCTTGGCGTCGGCTTCCAGGAAGCAGATCCGAGACCGTGGAAGACGATGCCGGGGAAGAGGCTCCGTGTACGACGATGACGGTGGACCGGCTCCAGTGCGGCGTACGAGGTCATCGATGAGGCGAGATCTTGCTGCGGTGGACGAGTCGTCGATGTAAAGGGAGGAGCACGAAGGCTGCGGTGCCGTGGAGAAGTCTATTTTGCGGTGGGGATAGAAAATGGGGAGTATTCAGGTGTACTACTCTGGGTGCGGGATGGGGTTGGCTAGGTAGGGTGAACCTCGGTTACGAAAACAGCCCCTACCAAGCGTCATCCGTAGGCGTGTTCCGAAGGCTATGATGGTGACTTCCCACTGCTCGAATCAGGGTCGCGGGAGATTTTCCGCCGACCTCAAAATTTTGTGACACTGGACTCCTCGTGTGGCGTGTTGAGTGATTCGGCTAAGCAACTAGCGAGTACTAGTAGTAAACTCTGCATATTACGTTTGACCGAAGTCAAACTTCCTAAAGTTTGACCAAGTTTATAGAAAAATATAAACATTTACCATAACAAATATGTATGATGTGAAAGTACATTCAATAATGAATCAAATGGTATTTATTTGTTATTGTATATTTTAATATTTTTTGTTATAAGCTTTCTGAGAGTTTACAAAATTTGACTTTGACCAATGCTAATACGCGGACTTAAATAAAAACGGAGGGAGTACACATTTGTTTTCTTAGTTTGTAGTGAACTAATCATTTGTTGAAATTGTGAAATAAATATATTAGGCTATTGACTTCGAATGTAATGGTCTATACAATTCAATAATTACAATCATTGTCGAATCCCAAGATGTATACAAGGTCTATAGTACTTCACAACATGCTCAAACTCACATAATCCCAATCAAATGAGAATCTAAATGCATTTCATAGTTATTACTCTGTAGGATGCACCAAAAACAACCATAACTCTACATCAGCCATTATAGAAGCAACATTTTGACATATCCCAAGGTGGGAATGAAACGTGCAGAGAGAGCTTTTGAAGATGGAGCAGATAGGGCGGGAAAGATTGTATGTATGTGGACGAGAGAGTAGGAGACAAACCTAATGAGACAGAGAGAGAGAGATAGAGAGAGAAAGAGAGAGGAAGAAGTTAGGTCTGTGAGAAAGATGGAGACATGTAATATACGTGAGATGCGTGTGCATCCGGATTCTGTATACGTGGAAGGAGAAGAGACAACATGTTTGATGAGAGAGCTGGAAAAACATGGACGAGAGGGGAAGGATCTCGTGGGTTGAGGGATTGACAATTTTGTGCGTGGGAGAGAGGGATTGGTAATTTTGTGCAAGAGAGAGAGAGAGAGAGGGTGGGGGGAGGAGTCAGTCAGCCGTCGTCACATCACCCTGTTTCCAAATGACCCCGCATTCTCTAATGCGGTGTGGTCGCCGTCTTCGATCTGCTCGATGCCCTCTTTGAAGATTGAGGTGTTGTGCATGTTGGGGTGCAAAGAAGCACAAGCGAGAGTGGCCGCCATATAACCTTGGATGGGGATGAATTGTGTGCTCGGGGGAGTGTGTGTGTGTGTGTGTGTGAGAGAGAGAGATATTGAGAGAAAACAAACCTAAGGAGAGAAATGGGTATTCACAAAGAGATTGTGCTGGCCTTGAGGTGGGCAGGGGCCGGGTGAGGGTGTCAAAATGTGCGCGTTGATGCATGTGTTGCATGCGACCGTGCGAGGGACGGACGAATCGAGAGAGATGGTTGTTGTGTTACGGATGCTCCTCTCTCTCTGTCTCTCTCTGTCTCTCTCCCTCTCTCTCTCTCCCTCTCTCTCTCTCTCACACACACACACAAGTAAAGTAGAAGACCGTTCTCTTATGTATACACAACGTATCGGCATATGTCTATGTCTCACTCATGCATGCTCATTTGCACATTCACACTTCTCTATGTCTTTATCACACGCACACCGTCTCCACATTGCCCTTCCGCCACAACACACATATGGACACATACACACGTTCTCTCTCAGTCACACACACAAAATCAGTATTAAAAAAAACTAGGGCGCACCTAAAACGTCCAAATCCAAATAAACACGAACTGGAGCTAAATTCAAATATATGGAAATATTGCAGCGTCAAGAACTTTCCCACGAAAAAAAGTTGAGTAATATTAGAGGATTGTTTTGAAACACACAAAAAGGTTCGGTGGATGTCCTTCAAGCGTGACACGGTGACGCACCGTTTGATCGACTGCGTGACCGCGGTTCACGCGCTTGCACAGTATTCCGTATCGTGGCTGTGGTACTAACTAATAAAAGCGCTGCCTAAGTCTAATGTTTACGTGTACTAGTACGGTTTTATTTTAAGTTTGACCAACCTTATATAAAACTAAAGTAAGCTCCCACACGCGCACTCATCAATATGCCGCCGCCCCCGTTGCGCATGCCGGCGCCCGCCCGGTCCGGCCAACAATTTCTCGCCCATCACCACCGTGTCGCCGCCATCCCTATGCCATGAAGCCGAAGGCTCGCCCGCTCACGTCGTCTGCAGTCCCTCCTCGCGATGCCGCCGCGCTGCAAAGCGCGAGCAGCTGGTGGAGCAGCGTCTATGCATGCAGCGACGAAGAAGAGGACGGCGCGTGCTCAAAGACGCCGGCGAGGAGGAACTAGCGTGTCATTGTCGTCTCTCCGCTGCGGAGGAGGCGCGCATGGTGGCTGTCGCGATGGAAGCGGTCGCACAGATCGAGCCCGCAAACCGGTGCGGACGCGGAATCTACCTTCGAGACCTTGAATGCCACGTGGATCCTGCAATCTGAAGGAGCAATTTGGGTTAGTCGACTCATGTGAGCCGTTTGATGCAACACGGATGGCTAGAAGGGCTTCTTACACCTCTTCTGTCGTCTTCTTCCTTCGCTCCGTCGAACTTATTTCACAAATCGACTGACCAAAATTATACTACTAGTACGAACGTATTAAGTACAGTAGGAACACGAAGATACGAGCAGTAGACCAACTGCAAGAAGAACAGTAGTAAGACATAGTACTAGTACTACTGTACGTACTAAAGAGTTCAAATAACGATAAAGAACATACTAAACATAGTTCTGCTGGGGCCTCAGCACAACACACCCTTGAAAATAAACTAAGCAACTAGTCCTTGACACTGCAGTAGAACCAGCATGAGCGATTTACACTGCCACCTACACGGAGTCCGAGTCCACGTCCTCGTCCCTCTTCCTCTTCCTCTTCGCCGACGCTTCTTTGCTTGAACGGACACTGGGCTCGCTTCTTCATCCAACCCTTGTAGATATTTAAACAAAGGTAGGCATCCATTGCTGCGCATGAGGATGTGATCTTCATCTAATGTCTTCGACTCCCATGCATGATGAAACTCCTGATGAGGTTTCTTGAGTTTAGCGTCTGAAGGATCAATCATGGCTGCTGCTGAGGTCAGCATTGAAGGTTGAGAGGAGGACACCAGGCTTGCTTACGGAGATCGAAGGCTGGCCTACAACGAGACCTATCGACGCAGGACATCCCTGTCGTTCTTAAAGCCTCTGAACGAATTTCACTCTTTTGTCCTTGAGGAAGTTCTTAAATTCCTGGCACTCAACGTCCGCATGGCATATGTGGTAGACCAAGCAAACGTTATGTACGCAAACTTGGATCACGGCGGGCTTCTTCCTCTCTTCGTCCTATAGATCATTCTCTCGTCCCAGGACTGTGGTGTACTCAACATCTAGCCCAGCGACCCACTCATCCGTTGAACTGTTGAACATGCGTAGGAAGCGAGCAAGCCATGCTTTCACCGTCGCGGATCCATGTGTGTAGATGACAATGAACTGATCGCCGGTGATGGCTCTAACCTGGTACTCAGCGGCGACCATGGAGATTTGGGAGGCCATAGATTTTGGACGAGGGTTAGGAGAAGTTGAACTATTGTACCCCGCAAAAACTGGGAGCGAACTAATATGAAAGGACGGGACGACTGGGAGCGAACTGTTGTAAGGTAGAAGACGGGGACGAGTAGGGCGTGCGAACGGCGTGGGGTTGCTGGCTTGCCCGGTGGATAAACGGCTGCAAGCCCCCAAAGAGCTCTCGAGAACTATGTGGGACCCACTAGATGTCATGTCTACTAGACCCATATCGTAGGGCTGACGGTATAGCTTCTGCCTGTTCACACGCCATGCCGGCGCGTGGATGTAACTTCACTTAATTCCGTCAACCGCGCGCCTCCCACGACCTTCGCCTCCCTCGCGCGGTCACGCCCTTTAAGACTTCGATCGGCTATAAATGAGCAATATTTTTTGCCTACTCCGCATGCATGATACTTCCTCTGGTCCTTTTTACTCCCATCAACCGTTTGCAAAGAGTTTGACCAAATTTATACTTTTTTAACACCACCTTATATTAATTAACCAGCCACACCAGTACACTAATTCGATACAATATTCACCACACAGGGCGGTACGTTATTTACAAGAATACCATCTAATATATTGTCAAAGCTATACTTAGCGATTAAGTGTGCCACCTCATTGGCCGAACGGCTAATCTTTGACAATTTAAGATTGTTGATCAACTTCGAGATGCTCAACACTTTCATCTTCAGGTCACGCATAGCAGACCTGTCATAGTCCCCTGATGCAAGAGACGCTACCACAAAAGCGCAATCAGTCTCTAAAATTACAGGATTATGAAGAGAAATACCTATGTAGAGACCGGCAATGCAAGCCCTAAGCTCCGCTTCCTCCATGCTTTGACAGCATCAATGAAATCCACGACCAAATTTATACTAAAAATATCAATATCTACAATACTGATTATAATGAGTATAAGAACTATGTTTTATAATGAGTGTAAAAATATTGATTTGACATTGTGAATGTTGATACATTTTTCTATAAGTCTGGTGAAAGTAGAGGTACATTGACTTCAGACAAAACTTAAATGCACAATGCAGACTAGTTCCTCCGTCCAGGTGCGTGCCATGTCCTATCTTGTCATCACAACAAGGTTAGCTATTAGAGTACCACTACCTTCCTTCTAGTTTAAAGGGCTCGATTCAAAAATTTCACCTACTCTTAGCAAGATAGTAGAAGCGGTGGAATAGTTTTTGAAGTCTGCAAACGTACTCAACTAGTGTTGTTGTTCTTCACAAAAAAAATGTGTTTACCAATGCATGCATGAACACTACTTACTCTAATCCCCATCTCTTCTTTAATTATTTGCCACATCAGCATGTTTGCTAGTATTCCCGTGTGCATGATACCGGCTAAGATACCACCATTATGGCCAGCCTTAATCATCGCATGCAATAATTTAGTGCACCTTGAAATATGAACATGTGTGGGGCGTGTATGTTTTTGATGACTTGAGACTATACCTAGCCCGGCATGCAAGATGACTTATTATGCACCGTTCCCCATACCTGCAGGAAGCCCGTTCATCTCCAAATCTTTTCCTCTCCATGTGTGGAAACAATATGCCTGCCAAACTCTCCTTCTCCCTCTGGCGGACCCACCACTCCACCCCGTGTGAAAAAATCTGCATGCATGACTCTCCTCCCCCCACGCTCGTCCAATCTGTTGTGACCAGCAATATTTCCACCCCTTTGCTCCCCCGTAATTTGTTCCAACAAATATGCCCACGTAGCTGTTACTTAACTGCAGGTGCATTAGGTCACTGACATATGGGCCCAACAGGGGTTCGGCCCACATGTCAGTGATGCAACTGGACCTGCAGTTAAGTCAGTGCTGCTCAGTCCATATCTTACGTAGGTGTGCCATTGCTCGCAATAAATACTGCGCCTCCCACGAAATCGCTATCTCCTCCCCCTCACGTTCACGTTCATTGCTATCTCCTCCCCCTCCCCCTCACGTCGACCACCATGGCATCGCCCCTCCCAAGCCCTAGGAACCCCTCGCTGCACCGCGCGGACGGTCACGTGTCGCCATTCCGTTCCTCGCCGCCACTAGTCGAGGAGCACGCGTCGGTGTTCCGCTCCTCGCCGCTACACGACGCGTCGCCGTTCCGTTCCTCGCCTCCACTAGTCGATGAGGACGCGTCGGCATTCCGCTCCTCGCCGCGACGCGACGCGTCGCCGTTCCGTTCCTCGCCGCCACTAGTCGAGGAGGACGCGTCGGTGTTTCGCGCCTTGCCGCGACGCATCGAGGTGGACGCGCCGGTGTTCCCAATCTCGCCAGCACGCGCGTCGGAGGACGCGTCGGCTCCCCGCTACGAGGAGAACGCCGCGCCGCCCGCTGAGCCCCCCAGCCTTGAGGAGCTTTGGAAAGAAATGGATGTCACCTTGTGGGAGGCTTTGCCTCCAGCAGAGCGCGCCAAAATAGAGGCGGAGAAGAAGGCCGAGGAAGATAAGCGCACCGCGGAACAAGCTGCCTGGGAGGCCTATGTCGCGTCCGAGAGAGTCGGGAAATTGGCTCTTTGGAAGAAGGCTCGTGCGAGGGCCGTGAGGGTGGCGGAGGACGCCCATGCCGATGCCCTGAGTGCAGTCGGGCCCAAGAGCCTCATCTACGCTTGGCGGTACGTGGACCGGGTGCACGCTTCCAGCGAGGCGGAGTACCTGTTGGCGCCGGATCACCATACCGGTGAGATCACGCTCGCCCGCCGGCAAGCCGCCAATCAGCACCTCGCGAGTTGTGAGGCTGAGGAAGAGGTGTTGTGTCAGCGCGCTGGGAAACGGCCGCGCACCAGGGCACTCGTGGCGCGCCGCAAGCGCTCCTGCGAGCGCCGTGGCTTTTAGGAGGAGTATAATTTTTGTTTCGTAAGGCGATCTCATTAGTTTTGGGACGCAAATGATAAATCCCGAACATTCAGGAATTTTTAGCATCCTTAATTAAGTATGTAAAAGGGAAAGTTTGGAAACCTTCTGTATTAGTACGCATTTTGCAAGTACGTGCATATAGCACAAACTTTACTATATACTATCGCACTACACGTCTCTCTCAATATATGCTTGCAGACTGTGCTACTCCCTCCGTCCAGGTCAATAAGTCATCTTTGGTTGTGCACCGTGACCAAGAAGGAGGGAAGACTTATACACCTAGACGGAGGGAGTACTACTATTACTTATGTACGTGCAAATGCATGTTTTAACATTACGATGCGGTTTTTGTAAAAGTAGAAAAACAGCACTAGTCAAGCTTGTGAAACGATTCAATGCAAAACAAATGCAAAAATGCTCCTTTGATTGTTTACTTTTAGCTTCCTTCTCTGTGGTTATTTCTCTGTCGTACTTTGTACGGAGTATCTCACTGGTTGGAAAGGCATGCAAATTCCCAAACCGCTTCCTACACCTCAGATCGATTTTTTGCCTAACAAGTTGTGCCGTGCAATTGGAATTCCAACTTGAGTACTACTACTAGTAGGAGTACCATGGGCCAGTTCTTTTAGGCTTCTAGATTAGTAATCCCATCACTACTACCTCCGTCCTGGTTTATTGGTCCCCATTGTAATCTGTGTCAAATTTTGATCATAAATTGAACTAATGAAATGTTAGTGCATGTCACATGCACTACTCCATCCGTCTAGGTGAGTAAGTCATCTTAGGTTGTGCACCGTGACCAAGGAGGAGGAGAAAACGAGAAACGTTAATGTTTATTTGCTAATTAATAGTATTGCATGCAATGAACTAACCACTGCATATCGTGTTTGATATCTCAAGTCATTAAAAGCATGCACACTCTTTATCTCTTATTGGTTGATATGTTAAGAAATAAGAAACGAGGTAGAAGTTAATGCACCGCGCCTAAGTGTTTTGGGATTATTTGTTTTCGTAAGATGACTTACACACCTAGACGGAGGGAGTAACATTTTATCAGTTAAATCTTTGGTCAAAATTTAGCACAAATTACAATGGTGAGGAATAAACCAGGACGGAGTAGTAGTTTAGAAGCCCAAATAAATGAGTGAGGCGCCTTATTGTTACTCTCCACTGTGACTAGTCTTGTGGGAAAAGCTGGGGAAGCTGCCAAAAGAACTGGCTCTAGGAGTAGTAGCTAGGGTCGAGTATGCGAGATGAACCGGAGAAAGTAAATGCAGAGAGATGAAATGCAAAAAAGACGGAGGGATGTGATGTTTGCTTGTCCGTTTATTTTACTAGGCCACTTATTACTGGGAGTGGTTGGGTTTTGTGATATGACGGCTTTACTGCCTCGCCACGAGCGGGGTGAAAGGTGAGACTCCCGAGCAGCACCGCCCTCTACACTTGTACTACATCGGTCGTGGTTTATTAGTCCCCCTTTGAATTTGACTGAAGATTTAACTAACAAAATGTTAGTGCATGTCAACAAAAACTATATCGTTGGATTCGTATTTGAACATAGTTTTGAATGAGATAATTTTAGGTGACATGCATCGGTATTTATCGTACTATATATAATGTTAGTTCAATTTTTGGTCGTACTAATCTATAGTAGTAAGGTGCCCGTGCGTTGTACCGAAGAGTGAAATGCATTGATCGGGGAGTTGTTTATTTTGACAAAGGATGTGGGGGTCATCTCATGTGTAACGGGTATCGATAGGTTTCTTCGGATATTATCTCATCTCTAGAGCTCACAAACATCCGGGTGAAATAGATAAAAACGTATCTTTTGCAAACAAAAGCGTTCAACTGTTCAACCTGCATCCAAAACTTGTGAAGAAATAACACTTACTGTGCTTTGCAAGAAATGATCTTTAAGAATTAGTTTTTGAGTATCGATTGTTATACATGTTGGCTACAGATGACATGGCACTTTCTTATAGTCAACAGTTGGCTCTACTATTAAGTAATATTAACCATGCCCTTATACACCTAGACGGAGGGATTAAATCGGGATGACTTGCAAGGGGGCAGAGGAGATGTAAGAAATGGTTCATCGTAAGTCTTTCACCAGTACTGTAGTAAAAATTCATACATGGAAGATTCTAGACTAAACCATAAACGGATACACTTTTATTCATGCGCGATACTCCAATAGAGCAAGATCCTGCATGGAAGTCTCCACGTGCTTAGACAGCAGATTACATTGAGCGAAGACTAATGATCAACATTTAACTTGATAATGCGTATTTTTTTAGAAGAACAGGGAGGCTCCTCCCCGGTTCGATTATCAAATGAAACCCAAAGTGTCTTACATCAGCTCACTGAGAGGAGCAATTCAAAGGAAGGACTGCGGCGAAAGCCACTCAAGTTTAACAACGAGCTTACAGAATCAAAAGCGGCAAAGACACGGGCCATAAGCGCCCACACACACACACTACATGTTTTCTAAGTGCACTTGATAATGCGTATGTCCGGGTGAATCTCCTTGGAGTCCCCGTGCACCGCGTCGGCGGGTAAAGGATGGAACGGATGCCATGGGTTTTCCAAGTCCACATTGGCGGGGTAGTCCCAGCTCCCCAGAGTCCAAGTCCGTTCGATGAGGCCGGTGTCGCCGCCCACGCGACCGGGGGTAGTAACACCGACCACGCACCCGCACATCGCCTCGTGTCGATGTCGGCGTCGCCGCCGTGTCGCCCCGAGCGCACATTACAGAGACGGGGCGGCGGCCTGCGTGGGCCTCGCCGGTGCCCATGATCAAGAGGAAGATGCTGCTGTCCTCCTCCGAGACTAGCAGGCGGCGGTGATCCTCCAGCGACTCCGGCATGGTGAACCGGTAGCACGTCTCGTACTTGATGTTCTCCGCCAAGGGCCAGCAGTGACCGCTGCACGCATCCGTGAGGTGATGCACCATGTTCGCCGGCGAGCCACAAAACGGCATCGGGCACTCATAGCAGTGGACGAAGGGCTCCTTGGAGGCATCCACCAGGCCGTCCATGAAACGGGAGTGGCTGTAGGGGACGTTGTGCTAGTTGAATATATGAGCAAGTTACTACGAGATTTAATCCGAATAAGCACAAAATAAATCATGACGGCTATAATAGAGATGAAACTAATCATGTGGACTAGCATAGTAGTAGGATACAGAGTAGAAACATGAATTCTACCACGATTTCGAACAGGAAGGACAGAAACACATACGGTGCAGCGGGAGCAGCACCGTTGGCGTTGAGTTATCGCCCATGTCGTTGAGGAAGAGGTTGCCGAGGTTGGGGAAGAAGTCGTCGTCGGTGAAGTCGTGGCTGCCAAAGCGATCGCAAGAGTGCGCTCCCAGATTTCAACAAATACCACGAATGGAGCGCAGGAGGCGTGGGCTGTAGGGGATATTGCGGTCACGAATGGAGCGCAGGAGTAGCACTGAAGCGAAGAGATGGTGTCCTTACTAGTACTCCTAGTCTCTATCTATCTATATCTATATATATCTACTCTTATAGAAAACCGAGTTGGTGATGATGGTATGCCTGCCATCTTGTAATATAGACCGTCCGATCTATATCTGACGGATAGAAAGCCACTATGACAATTTTACAAAAGATACCCGCACCTCTCTCCACATTTACAGATAAGGCCTTGCCTTGTTCATCCTTATCTCCCACAACCTCGTGCTCCTCCCTATGTCTCTATCTATACTACTCTTCTTTGTTTTTTTTTAACAAATCGAATAGTGCTGCGCCATCTGCTGCACGCCCGGCTGAACACGCCTCCACGCCTCCATCATCACCAACTGAGTCTTTTATAGGAGTAGGAGTAGATAAAAAAACGAGTTGGTGATGATGGTGTGTCGTGCAATGCACGGGCATCTTCCTATTTTTTGCATATAAGTCCAAACACCACGTAGACACGGTCTTTGAGCACGGTTCGTAGTTGTTCCACGCTCGGGCATTGAAGTTTGTAACTATTTTAGATTAGAATATACTACTCCTCCGGTGCTAGTAGTAGAGCAGAGTCCTACTCTACTCAAGCAAGTTAGGGCATAGTACTGTAGTAGGTACTGTAGGGAGTACCAGTACGGTGATCACTCAAGCAAGTTGTCTGGCATCGATATGACCCTACGCTGCTGGTATGTGTCTCATAAGTCAAGCGGCATGCTGTAGTCATCATCACCTGTCCACTTCCCGCAGCACATATTCGCTTCTCCATCTTTTTTGCATATAAGTCCAAACACCACGTAGACACGGTCTTTGAGCACGGTTCGTAGTCGTTCCACGCTCGGGAATTGAAGTTTGTAACTATTTTAGATTAGAATATACTACTCCTCCGGTGCTAGTAGTAGAGCAGAGTCCTACTCTACTACTCTACTCAAGCAAGTTAGGGCATAGTACTGTAGTAGGTACTGTAGGGAGTACCAGTACGGTGATCATTCAAGCAAGTTGTCTGGCATCGATATGACTCTACGCTGCTGGTATGTGTCTCGTAAGTCAAGCGGCATGTTGTAGTCATCATCACTTGTCCACTTCCCGCAGCACATATTCGCTTCTCCATCTTTGTCCGCACATAATCTCGTCCAAGCTTCCATCCCCGCTAAGGCGCCTCCCCCCTCGTCCGAAACCCAAGCACCAACAATGGCAGAATCGAGCAGCGTCCGCCGAAAGAGTGGCTAGAATTCGCTCCCCACAGAGGTAATCAAGCTCATTGTTTCGCGTGTGGACAATCTCAGTACCATGCCACTCGCCGCGTGCTCGTCGGGGCTGTACCGTTTACTCAAAGCCCTTAGGCCGGAAATTTTTAAGCCAGCTCCTTGCTTGCCGATGCCGCTGATCTTGTAAACGGCGTGTCACGCAGCATAACGATCGTAGGGTGGCGAGCATCAACCCCCTTCACTGCGATCCGATCCCCGTCAGCCTCAGCTACATTAATGGTATGTATTGGGTCGGCATGAACATGTCTTGGATGGTGCTCGTCGACGGTCACGGCAGCTGGATGCTCGTGGAGGTCTACACCCGGCGATTGATCCACCTTCCTTCGATTAACACTGCACTGCTTTGGCACCATGGCCCAGAATACTCGGAATCTTACAGTAGCCAACATGATACCAAGTTTGATTTGCTCAAGGTTGTAATCTGCTAAGTGCCCACAAGATCTGCGAATTATAAAGATTTCATGCTAATTGCGTTCTTCAACCGCGGTCTCGCCTATCTGACAGGTCACTACGGTAAGTGGATAAATCTGCACGTCCATCCCAGGATCATACATCCTCCATGGTTCTCTGATGCCATTGAACACAAGGGCTTCATTTACTGTTGTCGACTCCTTCTATGGCTGGACGTATTGCTGGCCTACTCCGATCATCGCTACAAACGGTTGTTACTGCGGTATGTTACTTTCCTATGATATCATGATGGCTTGCTTATATTACTATCAACATTTATTGAAAAAATATTCATGCTCATAACATGTTGTTCTTAAGATTGACTAAATCAAGAGCCCTTTTTATTTGACTCAACTTGATATGATGTTGTAGGCCGGTGGTGTCCCTACCCTTCCTAATCCCGTAACCTTTCGGAGAAAAGCGGCATGGCAGTTGCAGGTGGTTCCTGGCTCGATCAGACGACGGCAAAAGATTGATGATCGTTCGCACATACCGGACGTGTTGTTTTGCGGAATACAATCACAGTCACTGCAAGGTCTTTGAGCAGGATCCCGGCTTCTCTGGGCCTTCAAGAATTTTTGACTGGAGGCTGGTAAGTAGCCTTGGTACATGCTCTCTGTTTGTCGGACTGAATTATCCGATTAACCAGGAGATAACCGACGGCAAGGATCATGATGGCAGCGCGGTTTCGTTCATCAGGCAAAACTGTGTGTACACAGCGTACCACGCGTCTCTGCATGCACCATACCCTTATATGTGCCGCCACGCTCTCGCAGCCCAAAGTAGGAGAGAGGGTCGCAAGTATCGGACTTCGACCGCCTGGCTGGAGTTTCCCCGTCAGCACCCATCTGGTTCAAGCCGTCCACCAATCTCCACAGCTTAATAAATAGCAACGTCTAACTAAGCCAGTTAGTTAGATGCGTACACTTGGTGTAGTAGGATCTTTATTTAGTTTGATGCATACACTTGTTCTTTTATGGTAGCCCTTTTGTAATGATGGCTAATGTTTGGTTTGGAAGAGAGAGCGTCTTCACTCTTCGGCGCCTCGCTTATCGCTTCATTGCACCCCAGCCCTGGTTCTGCTGCTGCTGTTTTCAATGTACAATCGGTAGTATATTTCGTCTATTGGTTGAATAAATGTGTTGTTAGAACGACAAACACAATGTTTTGGAAGGCGTTGCACGGTTCGATCCTTTAGTGCCCCGTACCGTACGTAGCTCGTACTATTTTTCGTACGGAACACATTTTCCACTTGTTGATAACATGCAGCCCACTGATGAAGGCCCAATAGAGAAGCCCATAATTAACTGGAAGGGAGGCTCTCACATGAATCCGGCCCAGGTACATGCTCATGGTCCCCTAAACATAAATAAGTAAATAAATAAATAAAGCTAAATGCTCATGCACCAGTTCTTTGAGAAAATAGGTAGCCCAGTATTTCTTTTTGAAGAATACCCAAGCTAGGCCTATTTGTTTTCTCCGAATTAATGGGCTGCAAATCTTTCAAGACGAGGAGGGATGCATTCCGTCCTGGCCAAAGAGTATGATCGATGTCTGTTAAAAGTAATATCAAAAGGGGTTGAAAATTCCAAAAAAATTATAGCAAATGGGATATTAGTTTTTTTTGGTTTTTGTTCTTCACTGATATCTTATACGTATTTCATTGGATTTAACATGACATAGTACTAATTTACTTTTAAATTTGTTTTAATATGGCTATTAATTTTTGGATTAAGAATATTTCGTTCCCGAGCAAAAATTTGCGAATTTTCAAAATTTCCCATATATTTAGTTAATTTTTTGACCCTGGTACTTACCAGAAAATGGCCAGCAATTCTAAAAATGGAAAACGGGCTGCAATAAATTACATATGAATTAGAAAATGAGTAAAAAATATAAAAATAATAGCAAATGGGTTGTACGCGCCACAGATTTCGAGTCTGACTTGTTTACGCAAGGCTTTGTCAGTGAACACACGATTCTAGAAGCGTTGGTGTTGGATGTCCATCCAACGGCCGACGTCTTCTTCAATCTCTAATCTTCCTGCTCCGGCCGCCTAAACTAGCGCCAAGGACTGCCTGCTCCCTCCTCTTGTGGCCCATTGTGATGCCGCTCAGCTTCCCAGCCCACCCTACTCCCTCATTGGCCCGGCCGCACGCAACCAACGCCTCCTTATTACGCGAAAAAATGATTCCTCCCATCGACATCTGGGCGCACGGTTGGGAGGCTGACTTGTGGGCCTACTACGTTGACGCAGCGTCGCGAGGCTTGTCAACTTAGTTAACAAACGATTCTAGCAGCAGTAACCGTTGGATTTGAATCGAACGATTCTGCTGCTTCTTCAATCGCTGCTCTTCTTGCACTACCCGCCTAAACGAGCGCCAGGGAGACCGCCTGCTCCTGCCTCCAGTGGCCGGCTGTGCTGCCGTTGAGGCCTCATCGCCCCCTACTACTCCCACCGCTAGCCAGGCCCTGCGGCGATGGCAGCCTCACACCGCAGCCGAACCAGTGAACCCTCGTACTCCTCTCCGCGTGGGCATCCACTGCCGCGTCTTCCCCGGCTCCATGTCGTCCCCTTCCTAGGCCTCGCCGTAGTCCACCGCCTTGGTGCTCTCGGCGCGGCGTGGTCAATGTGGTCAACCACATTCCATCGGAAGAGTACTGTACGTGGAGAGGCTGACAGCTGGGTCCACGGCCACAACACAGTTTTTTTGTGATTTGCCAAGTAAGTCGCTTTGTCAGGCCTGTTGGGCTGCAAATCTTTCAAGACGAGGAGAGCTTTCATTCGGCTGGCCGAGAAAATGGCCCATCGGTAATGAGAAATGGGTTGTACATTTTAAAACACATCAAACCGGCAATTAGTTTCAAATATCTTTTTTTTTCATTTCGAGATTTTAAAATACATTAATTTTTATGCGTGGAGAATTTGTTGGATTTTATATTGATATACATTTATTTTTAAAATCAGTTTGAATGTGAGTCGAAATTTCGGGATTAAAAACAGTTCGGACCGCGGCGAAATATGCAAAATTTCGTATAATTTTTTAACAGTGGCCACAATATGGGCTGTAATGCTAACAAAAAGAATGTGGGCTCCAAAAAAACCTTAAGAATTAGCAAATGGGCTATAAATTATTAGAAATAATGGCAGATGGGCTGTATGTTATTTTCCACAGTTTTGAGGCTTTCCTAAAAAAGGTTGGCAAGCAAAGGATTGTTGGATGGCCATCCAACGGCCGTCGTGCTTCTTCAATCTCTGCTCTTCCTGCTCCAGCCGCTCAAACAAGCGCCAGCAGGACTTCCTGCTCCCTCCTCCCCGCGGCCGGCTCTGACAGCTTGGACGCACCAGCTATATCTTCACACGCAAGGAAGTGCCTCCTTATTACGCACAAAAAAAATGAATACTCCCCCTGTTAGCTGGGACCCAGTATAGTAGCAGGCTGACTTGTGGGCCTACTAAGTTGACGGGGACGGAGGGCTTTGTCAACTTAGTCAATATGCACGATTCTAGCTCCAGTGACCGTACGATGTCCATCCAACGGTCGTAGTGCTTCTTCAACCTCTGGTCTTCTTGCTCCAGCCGCCCAAACCAGCGCCGGTCGTGCCTCATGCTCCTGCCTCCCGTGGCCGGCTGTGATGCGGCGGAGGCCTCACCGCCCCCTACTACTCCCATCGCTGGCCAGGACATCCCTCTACTCACCCACACCCCATGTTATTCTGCGGCGACGGCAGCTTCACACCGCAGCGAACCAGTGAACCCTCGTACTCCTCTACGCGTGGGCATCCACTGCCGCGTCTTCCCCGGCTCTGCGCCGTCCCCTTCCTAGGCCTCGCCGTCGTCCACCGCCCTGGTGCTCTCGGCACAGCGTGGTCAGCGTGGTCAAGGCGGCTTCCATCGGACGTGGATCATGCGTGGAGAGGCCGACAGTGGGTCCACGGCCAAGCAAGGAAGTGCCTCCTTATTACACATAAAATAATTATTCCTCCACCGACAGCGGGGACCCACCGGACGGGCCACCATGTTTCGTGAAAAATGTTCCCCGATCTGCTGGGACCCACCAGCTACACCTTCGACGCAAGGAAGTGCGACCAGGGCAAAAACCGATTCGCCCGACATTGCTGGGACCTACCAGCTACATCTTATACGCAAGGAAGTGCGTCCGCAAAAACGATTCGCCCGATGCTGGAACCCACCAGCTACATCTTTGCACGCAAGGAAGTGCGTCCGGGAAAAAAAAACGATTCGCCCCCCTGACTGCTAGGATCCACCAGCTACATCTTCTACGCAAAGGAAGTGCGTCCGGGCAAAAAAACGATTCGCCCCTCTGACTACTGGGACCCACCAGCTACATTTTCGCACGCAAGGAAGTGCCTGACAGTCGGGACCCACCTGGTCAAAGCGTACGTAGTGTTGTCATTCTGGTCGCGAACATGTACGTACATACTTGTCGTTGTAGAGGCGCGCACGTGTCGTAGTAGAGGCGCGCACGTAGCATGTACACGTACGTACAGCGGCGAGGGTGCAAGAAAGAAAATACGGCCACGTACGTACATACGGGCAGGGTCTCAAACGCCTACTCGCGCATATGTACGGCCAGGGCTCGTGTACATGGCTGGGTTTGAACGGAGAAACAGCGTCGTCGTCGTGTTCATGGGGAGGCAACGGAATGTGTCGTGTTCATGGGGAGGCAACGGAATGCGTCGTGTTCATCGGAAGGCAACGGAACGTGTGGGAGCCAACCGGCTGGGTCAAAACGGAATGTGTGGTCATGTTCATCGGGAGGGCTTGGGACGGAGCAGGCGATGGAAGCGAGGCTGGCGTACACACAACGGAGGAAACAAACCTCCTACGTCGAGCGGGTCTGTTGATCGGGAGGGGCTGGCGTCGCAAAGCGGAGGTGCTGACCTCCTACGGTCGAAAGCGGGGTCCTGTTGATTGGGAGGGTGTGGCGTGCCGCAAAGCGGAGGAAGCGGACCTCCCACGATCAAAGCGGGGTCCTTTTGATCGGGAGGGCGTGGCGTGCCGCAAAGCAGACGAAACAGACTTGTGTTGGGCGCCACGGTCGAAGCGGGGTCCTGTTCGCCGGGAGGGTGTGGCGCATCGCAAAGCAGGACTCCATGGGATCTGTTCATCTCCACCGTCGACCTCCTCCAGCCTCCACGGGCTCCTGTTCATCCAGCTCCACCGCACGCTACTCCACCGGCTACTGTTCAACCACCCCTCCACCGTCTACTGTTCATCCAGCCCTCCACACCACGGGTCCTGTTCAACCACCCTCCACGGGCACCCCTCAACCGTCTCTCGTTCATCCAGCCTCCACCAAACCACGGGTCCTGTTCATCCAGAGGCAACGCCACCGCTCCCGTTCATCAAACCCCCCGCCGCAATGCTCACTGTTCATCAATCGATCGGCTTTAGTTAGCAGCGATGGCGAAGAAATCGCTCGATCGGGTTGATTAACAACCATCGATCGATCGCTCGGGTTCGACGCGTAACTGCGGTGCAATCGCCGGGTTCGATTAGAGCCCAACGCCTCGCTTCGGGTTGCAGAGCTAACGCCACACACGCAGCGCGTCGTGTACGAGAGAAACGCGCATCGCTCGGCCCCCGACCTCCCACCGTAACCGGGAACTCCCCGAAATTTTCCTCCCCCTCGCTTCTACCACGGTTATTTCTGTCATGGACGGCCCAAATAATTTCATGCAGCTGCGTCTCCGTCCCGCCCAGGACGAAAAGCCCATTTTCTATCATGATTTTTTGTCATAGAAGTAGGAGCCCACCACATCTATGATGATACCGCGTTTTGTCACAATTATCGTCATAGAAGTGTCATATGTATGACAGAAAAAAATTCGTTCGGCCCAAAATGTCACGGCTTTATTTATAGTGACGGCGGGGGTCGCGGCGTGCTTGCGCGGACGGCCGCGTCCGCGCTTGGGCGCCGGGGAGCCGGGTCCCTCGTGAGGGGCCTTTCCCTTCTCGGCGGCAGAGAACTTCCTTCGTAGCGCCATTGGTGGCACAGCAAGCAATGGAGCAAGGAGGAAGAAGCAAGCGAGCAAGGAAGAGATGGGCAACGGGGGCTCCGCCCCCTCCCCATTTATAGCAAGAGAAGGCCAACTGGCACCTCCCACGATCGCAGGTAATGATGGTTTTCCTTGCATGTCGCAGGGACTTGTCAAGTCGAGCAGTTGCCGAGGCAGCATGGGGAAGCGGAGACGCCCACATCCAATCAACCGCCACGCGTCAACTGAGGCCGCAGGATTTTGGGGCCCGCGGTGCTCTGTACTTGACCCTTGGCTTCGCCGCGAAGCCAAGCCCGAGCGCACCTTGGGCCCGGGGGCTACTGTCGGCGTTCTGGGAATGGGGGTCCCAGACTTGCCTGCCTGTGGCCCGCGGCGTGGCTAAGCCAGCAGGCCGTATGGCCAATCTTCATCAACAAGGCATCCAAGACCCTCGTGAGGAGCCAAGCCTCATGAGGCGGACGATGCAAGACCTCCTCGGGAGTGGCCTAGTCAGGTAGGCTCATGAGGAGCGGAGATATCAAGGCGGGGCAAACCTCACGAGGCTCTCGTGACGTGAGCCATGACGATCGGCCTTGACGGGCACCAGGCCTGCATGTCCTTGTTTCCTCTTTGGTGCTAAGGAAGCCAGCGCAGGCGAAGAGTACCGAGGCATCAGGAAAAGGTTGCTATATTGGTGCAACGAGACCAAGACCAGAAGGATGGCAAGACGGAGGTCACCGTGGAGCCCAAGACGGCGTCACCACCAGAGCCTTTTGCAGGCGAAGACCACTTTTGTCAGGATAGCTTGTACTAGCTGTCCCCTTCAAATTTGCCCGCCGTTGTTGGCTCCCTTCCCGCTCAATAATAGGGAAGAGGACCAAGGCCTATATAAGTAGTGCTAGCCACCACAGTAGGGGCATCGAGCAGTTCATCCAGCTCTCACCCGCTAAGACACCAAGCACAAGAACACCTCAACCTCAGGAGGCTGTTCTTCCCTATGTACTGTTCATCATCAGCACAAGAGGCAATCCACCACCACCACACTGGAGTAGGGTATTACACCACAACGGTGGCCCGAACCAATATAAATCTTGTGTCTTTCTGTGCCATGAGTTCGTTGAGTTTGTCCGCGAGATCTTAGCGAGCTAGGGCGTAGATCGGTAGGAGGGAAAGACTTCGCGCGCACCCCAGTGTTCGAACCTTAAGGGTTTGCTGGAACCCCACATCCGATAATGGATGATTTATCAGTCTATGGGACTTCTCTTGATGATTGCTTAGGCAACCTTAATCGAGTTCTGCAGAGTTGTGAAGGAACTAATCTTGTCTTGACTTGGGAGAAGTGCCACTTTGTGGTGAACGAAGGTATTGTCCTTGGGCATAAAATTTCTGAAAGAGGTATCGAGGTAGATAAAGCTAAGGTTGACGCAATTGAGAAAATGCCATGTCCTAAAGATATAAAAGGTATAAGAATTTTTCCTGGTCATGCTGGTTTCCATAGAATGTTTATTAAAGACTTCTCTAAAATTTCTAGGCCTCTTACTAATCTTTTGCAAAAAGATGTTCCCTTTGTTTTCGATGATGATTGTGTAGAAGCCTTTGAAACACTTAAGAAAGCCTTAACCTCTGCACCTATTGTTCAACCACCTGATTGGAACTTGCCTTTTAAAATTATGTGTGATGCTAGTGACTATGTTGTTGGCGTTGTTCTAGGACAAAGAGTTGATAAGAAATTGAATGTCATCCATTATGCTAGTAAAACTCTAGACGGTGCACAAAGAAACTATGTGATATGTCTCCAACATATCTATTATTTATGAAGTATTCATGCCATGTTTACAACAATTTTATATGGTTTGGCTGCAATTTTATATGATTTAAATGGCACTAACTCGGACTGAGGCTGTCTTCAGCAGAACTACAGTGGTGTTGTTTTTTGTGTAGAAATAGAAGTTCTCCAAATTCAATAAAACTTTTTGATGATTTTTCTGGAAGGAAAGAGACACTAGAAGCTTCATGGGAGCGCCAGAAGAGCCACGAGGGCCCTAGAAGCCACCTGGGCATGCCCGGGGGTGGCCGCGCCCTGGTGGCTTATGGACCCCCTGTGGCACCTCCTGACGTGAGACCGATGCCGAAAAATCCTACAAATACAGAAGCCCCCAGAAATAACCCTATATGAGAAGTTCCGCCACCGCAAGCCTCTGTACCTTCGAAATACCATCTGGAGCCCTGTTCCAGCACCCTGCCGGAGGGGAAAATCATCACCAGAGGCCATCTTCATTATCCCGACGGCCACCATGATGAGGAGGGAGTAGTTCACCCTCGAGGCTAGGGGTATGTACAAGTAGCTATGTGTTTGATCTCTCTCTCTCTCTCTCATGTTCTTGATTTGGCACGATCTTGATGTACCGCGAGCTTTGCTAATATAGTTGGATCATATGGTGTTTCTCCCTCTCTATCTTGTTGTGATTAATTGAGTTTTACCTTTGAGGTTTCACTATTACCGGATTGAATACTTTTATGGATTTCAGAACACTTGATGTATGTCTTGCATATGAATACCCGTGGTGATAATGGGGTATTACATTGGTTCACCTGATGTATGTTTCAGCACTCAACCCGCGGATTCCCGAGTTGACATTGGGGTAATCTATGCATAGGGGTTGATGCACGTTTTCGTCCTTCTTTCTCCGGTAGAAGTCTTGGGGCGCTCTTTGAAGTTCTTTGTGTTGGATTGAATATTATGAATCTGAAGTTGTTTGATGCATATCGAATAATCAACTCACGGATACTTGTGGTAACATTGGAGTATCTAGGTGACATTAGAGTTGGTTGATGTGTTTCATATAGTGTTATTTTAGTATGAACTCTTGGGCGGTTTGTGATACTTATAGGAATAGCTCGGTAGATTGATAGGGAAGGATAACTTTGAGGTGGTTTCGTACCCTACAAACAATTTTGTCTTATGTTCTCCGCTAGATAAGAACTTTGGAGTGACTCTTTGTCGCATGTTGAGGGATTGTTATATAATTCAATTACGTTAGCACTGTTGAGAGATTACACTAGTCAAAGTATGAACCCTAGGCCATGTTTTCAAGAATTGCAATACCATTTGTGCTCCTTTTATCACTTGCTACCTTGATGTTTTTATTTTCAGACTATAAAAACCTATACCTCCTATCCATACTACACTTGTATCACCATCTCTTCGCCGAACTAGTGCACCTATACAATTTGCCATTGTATTGGGTGTGTTGGGGACACAAGAGATTTCTCGTATTTGGTTGCAGGCTGTTTGAGAGAGACCATCCTCATCCTACGCCTCCCACGGATTTATAAACCTTAGGTCATCCACTTGAGGGAAAATTTATACTTTCCTACAAAACTCTACGCTTGGAGGCCCAACACGAGTCTACAAGAATAAGTTGTGTAGTAGACATCAAGCTCTTTTCTGGCGCCGTTGCCGGGGAGGTGAGTGCTTGAAGGTATATATTTAGATCTTGCAATTGAATCTTTTAGTTTCTTTTTTTATCACTAGTTTGGTTTCTAAAAGAAAACTACAGAAATGGAATTAATGTTGCCTCATATTATTCGTCTTTATGATGTCTTTTTGAAAATGATGGATCAGAAAATTGTGCTCAATTGACAGAAGAAGAATTCAATAAAATGGTTGGCATAAAATGCATGAATGATAAGCAGGATTGCAATGTTGTTAGAATGAATTCTGTGAATATCCGAAATACTAATGATGATTGCACTAGTCATGACAAAAATATTTCCTATAAGCATGTCAATTTTTGTGGAGTGCATAAAGTTTGTGAAGACATGTCTTATAAGGATGATAGATTTTGTAAGAAGCATAAACATGATAAAACCAATTGGTGTCTTAAAGTGATAGATGAATTTGCTACAAAATTATGCTCTCCTCATCCTATTACTTCTGAACTTTGCAATAGGATTGGTCATCTTAATTTGCAATGCAAACTTTTTCATGATCGAATCATGTCCAAATATAGCAATAACTTGATCACCCTTGAACTTTATAATGAACTTTGTTTATTTTTTGGGTGTGAAGAATTGTCACATAAAAATAGTTGGTTTGAAGCATTCATATTCACAGACCATGCTAAACCACTTTCAAAGAAATCTATATGTTTTGTATGGTAAATTGCAATGAAAATGCTTATATTGCCAACTATAGAAAGACAGGAAAACCAATAGAATATAAAAGGAGTACTAATGAAAGGGTAAAGATTTCCAATTTCCCTCCTATTGTCTCTCGTGATGAAATAGGTGATGAGAAGGAGCTCCCTATTCAACCAATCTCATCAATAATAAGTTCAAAAAATTGATTAAACCCACGCATTATGTGGTGAAGAAGAAAAGAAGAAAGAGTAGAGATAAAAAGGTATCCCTCCCAAATGATGTTGCTCCTATTATTATTGTGCCTCATGAGAATGAATCAAAAATAATTGTGGAAGATGATACACTTGATGATATTGCTTCCTTGTCTTATGGCACAATGTCCGAAGGAACTATTGAGGATGATTTTGTTATGCATATTACTCGTTGTGATGATTATGACTGGGAAAATAATGATACTTCTTATAATCTTGGAAATCTTTTTTGCACTAACTTAGAAAATTATGATGATAATAATTGTTATACTATTGGTGCTATTCATACTGTTAATGATGAGAGTGATTATGCTTATGATGTGCCAAGCCACAAGCTTGGGGATGCTATGTTTGATAAGAATGACATATTTGAGAATTTATTTGCTGCAATTAATGTTTGTCCCAATCTTGAAGATGATCTTTTTAGTCCCCCTACTTTGAATGATCAATTTTTTTATGATGATTGCATGCCTTCTTTTTATGATGATTGCAATATTTATTGAAGTGGGTTTGGAAGAGTGTCGACTTTAGATAATAATTATCCCACTAATTTGGAGGGTGTTGAATCTTATTATAATAATAAAAGTGGATTTGGAGAGGTCATTACTTTATTTAGTAATGATTCCACTATCTTGGAAGAGGTTTTAATTGACTGTGATGAGAACAAAGTTGCTACTTATGACGATTATTGTGATGATACTTATGTTATAAAAAGTAGTAACGATTATATTTATAAAACTTGTCATTGTTATGATTACCCTTTTACTGAACATTACTCTTTCAATGTGGAAACAATTTATAGTATTCGAGTTTCATATGATACTCCCACTATTATGAATGAGAAGAAATTTCCTTATATGGAGAGTAATAAAAATTCTATGCTTGTGGATCAAGAAAAGAATGCCTTATTTGATAGTTATATTGTTGAATTCATTCGTGATGCTACTGAATATTATTATGAGAGAATAACATATGCTTGTAGGCATTGCAATAATATCAAGATTCCTCTCTATATGTTGAAAATCTTGAAGTTTTGCTTGTTTTCCCTTCCTATCTGGTTGTTGAGCAGAGGTGGGTGTGATGGCGCCTGGAACTGCTCCCAAAAGCCCTTTCATTCGGCGTGACCCTCAAGGGCTCGGTAGTGGCGGCCGGCATCTGCCGCACTCCTCGGCAGGTCCACAAAGCGTCTGAAGAACGCCAGATTTGAGTAAGCTGGGTGAACCTGTCGCGACCAAAATGCATTGAAGCAGATATGCCTTACCAATGACGATTTGCTTCACTTGTTGAAGCTCCTCGCGATGCACTTGAGTATGGGCCTGGGCCTCTACACACACCGAGCTCAATCTCTCGAGTTCGGTGGCCTTTTTCTTTTTGTCTTCCAGAAGGAGGTCGCGTTCTGCGTACATACCCTTCAGATCCTCCTCGACCTCTAAGACCCTAGCGTGTTCCTTGCCGCGGGCCGCACTCTAATTAGTCAACTAGGACCAACTAGAACTATAATTAGAAGAACTATAGGAGGCTCCAAAACTTGTATGTTCAGTTGTGGCCAATACCTCTAACTATATATAGGTTGGAGGCGAAGAGGAGGGTTGCCACCAAGGAGGGAAAGCCTGCTTGGGGCACCGGCCTTAGGGGGGGAGTTGGCCTCCTCCGCTATCCCAATTCGACCTCCTTCCTTTGGGGGGAGTTGGACTCCTCCCCTATCCCAATTCGACCTCCTTCTTAGGGAAGGAGGCGCCTCCCCCCACTAGTGACTCCGAAACGCTTACGGATCCTCTCGAAACTATTACGAATATTAATAAAACAATTCCAAGAAAATATTATCATCACTCCCATCCTACTAACACTCAGCGGGTCATGATTGCCTTAAGCTTGTGACCCCATAGGTTCGGTAACTCATAGACATGAACGAAACCCCTTCATTCAATGATCGACAGCAGAACCGTGGACGTCCATATCGATCCCTATGAGCACACGAATGATATTCGAGTGAAACTTTGGTTATTATGTGATGTTCCCTTTACTTTGCGATACTTCATAAAACCTAAGATGCATTGGTATCCTCCTGAGTCATCACATGCTCACTGTACTGGTATCCTCATTACTGATTTGTTCCTCTTTCTTGTTGAAGTGTTCCGGCATCCCCGTGACGTAGTCACCTGTGTCTGTACAGACGATGATGGATGTCGTCACACCGAGAGGGCCCTAAGAATATCTCTTCATCGTCGGAGGAGCAAATCCCACTCTCAAGCTATCTAGTCTCTTGCCAAACTTTCTGATGAACCTATAAGTTATCGTTATGATCACCGTGTTACAGGTGATGTTTGAGCAACCCCAAAGTCCACTGCATAGTAAGAAGTGACTACGATACTCCGATGGTCTAAGGAGCAAAATCACATGTTAACACTCCGTGTTATTACAATTGATTACAGACAATATTATCTCAATTCATAACAACTAAGTTTAGGTCGATTCAATATGATTGTTGTTCCAACGTCATAATCTCAAAGTTGCTTTAGGACTATCGTTACACTTAACAATATCCTAAGATCCGAAAAACGTGATCACCAACAACACTTGAGCTAGTCTTAGAGGCGAGACTAGGAACCTTTATTTTATCTGTTTATCATTTCACACGTGCATATGAGTTTTCCACTGAATCGCATATTCCAAGATCATAGCAACTATAGCATGAAATATAAACACGTAATTATGAGTATGAAATATAATAATACAATATTATTGCCTCTAGGGCATATTTCCAACAATCTCCCACTTGCACTAGAGTCAATAATCCAGTTAGTACTTTTAACTTTTACACCAATGACAATCCAGTGTTAGTCCATACTTTGCTTGTGGTATAGACTTCGTGCTATCGAATATGAAAATCTTCAAATCCGTGTGTCAGTCAATGCATTTGTCATGCTTTCACATGAATTCATAATTTATGTGAAACAAGCTTACTATATATTGAATCACTGGTAGGACCTTTGATTCCTTAGATTGAGCCATAGAACCACTATTGAGAACATTACTATATTTGCACAATTATCTTGAAACCATACTAAGTTCATAAATGAACCTTTGATTCATCACCCTCTATTGTTGCATCTAAAGTGACAATATACTTAGCCTTCTATTATAGAATTCACCACACTAACTTTCTTGGATCAATTCCAACTTACTGTGCCACCATAAATCATTTAATTGAAATAGAAATTCGCTTGGAGCACCCGTTGAAGATTTTTGCCGATGTACCCATCAAGCATGTATTGATGTAACTCCTTACAAAAATCACTTCATTTTCTCTGTATGCAATAAACATGTCATCAGTACTCAATGACATTTTCACTGTTGTCCTATTGATCAACAATTTGACCTTTCTGGTAACTTTACTCACAACTTACTTGGAGTACTGGACTTATCTGGTTATTTACAAACCATGGAATTAACACAAGTGTGATTGAAATCATGTATTTCACTCATCGGTATTTTAAGATACGTATTCTTGCAAAGAACTCCTTCCATGTGACTTTGACAAGAAAACTTTTCTTAGTGTTTTTCATACTAAATTGTTTTAGTACTTTGTCAATATGTTTTTTGGCTAAGCCCTGATTAGACACTATTATCTCCATAGATTATACTGGTTAATACAAGGACTATATTGCCCAAGTACTTTACTGAAAAACTAGTTTCAATAAAGTCTTAATCCGTGTCAAGAAATTTATATAATTTCCAATCAACAATGTCTCATGCACACACAGTGTTTAGAAATATTATCACGCTCCCACTTACTTTCTTGTAAATACAAGCATCTTTGTTCTATGGATGAAATCATATTTCCCCAAAATCCAGCATTTGTTCATCAAACTAATTATGTATGGGAGGGACATTTCCATTCATCATATGCACCCTAACTGAGGGAGTCCTGGATTAAGGGGTCCTCGGGCGTCCGGGCTATGTGACATGGGCCGGACTGATGGGCCGTGAAGATACAAGGAAGAAGACCTTTCCCCATGACCGGATGGGACTCTCCTCGTGGATGGCAAGATTGTCGTCCGGGTGTATAGTTTTCTTCTTCTGTAAACTGCCTCTGCTCAACCCTAGGCCCCTCCAGTGTCTATATAAACCGGAGGGTTTAGTCCGTAGAGGCTATCAGAATTCATATAGGCTAGACATCTAGGGTTTAGCCATTACAATCTCGAGGTAGATCAACTCTTGTAACCCCTATACTCATCAAAGTCAATCAAGCAGGAAGTAAGTTTTACCTCCATCGAGAGGGCCCGAACTTGGGTAAACATCATGTTCCTAGTGTCCCTTGTTACCTTTGATCCTCAAACGCACAGTTCGGGACCCCCTACCCGAGATTGGCCGGTTTTGACACCGACATTGGTGCTTTCATTAAGAGTTGCACTGTGTCGTTGACGGTAGGATTGATGGATCGACTTGTCATTAACGACAACATCACCTCTGGAAGGGCCCTAGCTCTAGTGCAGGTCCTCCAGCTCGGCGGTTTTACTATGGGCGCCCGCCCGGCCGTTAAGCCAAAGGCGGCCCCCAGACCTCCAAACATCGTCTCCGCATCGACCTCGAACACTCCGAAGAGATGGATTCGGCAGATGTCTCATCCCTGAATGAAATGCTAGATCGCATCGCCACCCTGGGGGTCACAACAGACTATGATCGGATTGGGAAATCAAGTCCCCACCGATCACCCATCTGGTAGCGGTCGTGGAGGAGCGAGCCGAGAATACTTCTCCACCTAAGCTAAGAACAAGCTATGTTCGAATTTCCGAGCCATTTGAGCCGGATACCCATCTTCGGGAAGAGACCCCATGTCCTCCGAACATAAAATTAGGCATTGAGCCCAAAAGTCACCAGGACCCTCCGGATCCTGGACTTGTGACCTCAGAAATTCTTCAAACTCCGGATCCAATAGTGGGTCAGGGTTCGGATTTCAGCCCGCCCACCCACCACAAGCAATATTCCCCAAGAAATTCAGGTCCTCCAGACATATGCGACCTAATGTATGTGCGGCAGCAACCTCAGGAAACGGTCCGTCACTTCTGGGCCAGATTCCTCCTTGTTAAAAATAAGATTAAAGATTGCTACGATGACGACACGGTTTCAGTTTTTTGCATCGCATTTAACGAGCGAGGAATCCTCAATGCCCTTAATCGCCGCCAGATCTTTGCACTTTGCAGATTTGGCTTTTATAGTATGAAATATGCGCAATGGAAAGCGCCTGGAAAGCCCAGACAGCCCGGTGGGAACCTCCTGCCTTTAAGTAACCCACCGGATGGACAAAATGGATGCACCCTCACGGGGCACCCGATCATCATCCTATGGACAAGAAAATCAAGCCCTTCATGGGACGTAGAACTGTCCTCGACGAATTGCTCAACAAGCCCTGTCAGATACACATGGCGCCGAATACCGAACCAACACAGAGCCTTCCGGCATGTTGGGTACTCCGGCAGGTGGCCAAGAGCGGCGAGGCCATCCTCATCAACACTACCTCAGAGAAACACTCTTCGTAGGATGACGACCTCAATGTCTTTACGGTCTTTGAGACTTTTTCTTCAAACAACCAGCGCAAAAGGGCGCTCCGCGACCTCGCCGAAGTCAACCAAGTAGCCTCAATAAATCCTTGGCACTATACGGCAATAAATTTTACTGCCAACGACGAACCAAGGGCCCGGTCAGTCCGAGCACCATCCGCCTTGGTCTTAAACCCAATTGTGGATGGTTTTCGTCTCGCTAAAGTGCTCATGGATGGCGGCAGCAGACTGAACCTCATCTACGAAGACACGCTCGATAAAATGCAAACGGACAAAGGTCGCATCGAGCAAAGCAGTACAACCTTTCGAGACATTATCCCCAGTCGAGAAACACGATGTTCGGGGAAAACTAAACTTGATGTAGTATTCGGAACACCGGAGAACTACAGGTCCGAAGAGTTGCTCTTCCACGTGGCACCTTTCAATAGCGGATATCACGCCCTGTTGGGGTGAGACGCATTCACACGCTTTCAAGCCATACCCCATTACGGGTAAATGAAACTCAAAATGCCAGGGCCTACCGGAGTTATCACTGTCACCACTGATCTGGATATAGCATTCCGTGCCGAAAACAAAACTGCATCCTTGGCCCTCGAGGCACTATCCGAGGCCCTCGCGGCCGAGGAGCTAACCACTCTGCGTTCCACAGTGGACAAAGACGATGTAATCCTCGATAAGAGACCTAAGTCCACTTCTTTCAAGCCAGCAGACGAAATAGTGAAATTTCAAGGTCACTCGACAGATCCTAACAAGACGGCCTCCATTGGATCACAGCTGGATCCGGCAGTCGACTCCGCCTTGCGTGCGTTCCTGCGTGAAAGTTGGGACATCTTTGCCTGGCACCCTTCGGATATGCCAGGAATCCCACGCAGACCGGCCGAGCATAGCCTCAACATAATAAAGGGGTTCAAACCAGTCAACCAAATGCTGCGGCGATTTTCCGAACCCAAACGACAAGCTATGGGGGAGGAGCTAGCCAAACTACTTGAAGACGGGTTCATCAAAGAGATCAAACACCCGGACTGGCTAGCAAACCTGGTCATGGTGCCGAAGAAGGATAATTCCTGAAGCCTTTGTGTCAATTTCAAGGACCTCAATAAATCCTGCCCTAAGGATCCCTTCCCGCTGCCCCGCATTGACCAAATCATTGACGTGACCACAGGACATGATTCACCGTGTTTCCTCGACGCATACTCCGGATACCATCAAATTAAGATGAAGGAATCCGACCATGCCGCAGTGGCATTCATTACCCCGTATGGGCCTTTCTGCTTCAACACTATGCCTTTCGGACTCAAAAACGCCAGCACCACTTACCAGCGCATGATTCAAACATGTCTGGAAAAGCAAATTGGCAATACGGTGGAGGCATACGTAGATGATGTAGTCATCAAGACTAAACATGTCAAATCATTGGTGGATGATTTACGCCTCACATTCGACAACCTCCGAACATATGACATACGGCTCAATCCGAAAAAATGCATTTTCGGCGTTCCAGCCAGAAAACTGCTCGGGTTCATTGTTTCCATAGAGGAATTGAAGCAAACCCAGCCAAAATCCGAGCCCTGTCACAATTGGCAATGCCAACAGACCTGAAGTAGGTCCAAAAACTAGCTGGGTGTGTGGCAGCTTTGAGCCGCTTTATCTCCAGATTGGGAGAAAAGACACTGCCACTCTATCGCCTGCTCTGACGCACGGACCACTTTGAGTGGACAGATGCGGCTACAGCCGGATTGGAAGAAATAAAAACTTTGTTAGCAAGCAACCCAATCCTTGCCGCACCAAGTGTCCGCGAACCTATGTTGCTCTACATATTTGCAACTCACCAGGTGGTGAGCGCGGTGCTCATCGTCAAACGAGAGGAAGAGGGACACAAATTCCCACTCCAAAAACCAGTATACTATGTATCGGCGGTCCTTACACCGTGCAAATCTCGATACCCACACTATCAAAATACGGAAGCTGCGGCACAACTTTCAAGAGTGTTCGATCACGGTGGCATTCGAAGTACCACTCAATAACATCATAAATAATCGGGACGCCACCGACCGCGTAGCCAAATGGGCCATTGAGCTCTTACCATTTGAAATAACATACAAGCCACGCCGAGCTATTAAATCCCAGGTGTTGACCGACTTTGTCGCCGAATGGACGAAAGCCGAACTCCCTAAAGAGTACAACACATACTCCAACTGGTAATGTACTTCAACGGCTCTAAAATGTTAGCCGGAATGGGAGCCGGTGTTATCTTAACATCCCCTACAGGGTACACAGTCCGCTACGTACTATAAATCATGTATACGGACTCCAACAATGCAGCCGAATACGAGGCACTACTGCATGGTCTCCGAATGGCTGTTTCTATGGGCATACAACACCTCGAGGTGCGTGGGGATTCAAACCTCGCAATATCCCAAATAAATGGAGAATTCGACGCAAAGGATCCAAAGATGGCGGCATACCTCAATGTCATACTCAAAATAACAGCTCGGTTCAAGGGGCTCGAGTTTCTTCGTGTCACTCGAGACAGTAATCAGGCAGCGAACATCCTTGCTCGAATGGGTGCTAAACGCAACCCCGTCCCGCCTAACACCTTTGTGGAAAGGCTCTTCAAGCCATCCGTGGTATGGCAGGACGAGAGCGGCAACACTAGTCCGAAGCCGATCATACCCCCAGACGCCGAACACAATTCTGATGTCATCGGGGGCTCGGAAACCAAAATGACACCTTTCGCCCATGTATCATGGTTGTCATTGCTCCATGGACCGAACCCTTCCTGGCCTACCATAATAGGCGGGAGTTCCCTGATGACCAAAATGAGGCCCGTCGCATAGTTCGACGTTCGAAAGCCTACAAAGTTCATGAAGGAGAACTCTACAATAGAAGTACTACTAGAGTTCTTCAAAGATGTATCTCCGAAGAGGAGGGACGGCAGCTCTTGGCTGAAATACATGCTGGTCTCAGCAGCCATCACGCCGCAGCTCGGGCCCTCATAAGTAAGGCCTTCCGTACAAGTTTCTTTTGGCCCACGGCCCGAGCAAATGCACAGGCCCTTGTACAGCGCTGTGTCAGATGTCAGCTTTTTGTCAATCAAAGCCATATGCCGCCCACTTCCCTAAGAACAATCCCCATTAGCTGGCCTTTCGCGGTCTGGGGGCTAGACATGGTCGGACCCCTTAAATGGGGAAGCCATAAGAAGAAATATTTGCTGGTTATGGTGGATAAATTCACTAAGTGGATAGATGACAAACCAGTAAAAACAGCTGAAGCTGGGCTGGTGATCGACTTTATATCCGGTGTTGTACGCCGTTATGGCGCCCCGCACAACATCATTACTGACAACGGCTCTAACTTCACAGCCGATGAGGTGAAAAATTGGTGTGCCAACCTAGGCATTAAGCTCGATTACGCCTCCGTATATCACCCTCAAACAAACGGTCAGGTCGAACAAGCTAATGGCCTGATAATGAGCGGCATCAAACCCATACTAGTGCGATCCTTACGGGAGTCAGATAAACACTGGGTCGAGGAACTCGATTCCGTACTCTGGGGACTGTGGACCACGCCCAATCGCACGACCGGATACACACCCTTCTTCATGGTGTACGATGCAGAGGCTGTCTTGCCCTGCGACATTATTCATGACTCACCTCGAGTGCGCATGTATGAATAGAGAGAAGCCGAGCTTGATCGGCAGGACAACCTAGATGGCCTGGAGGAGGAGCACGATGTTGCAAAAGCCCGTTCCACATTCTATCAACAACAGGCTCGGAGATATCAAAGCAGAGAAGTGCGGGCAAAGACTTATAACGTTGGTGAGCTCGTTTTACGCCTCCGAAAGAAGAAAAAGGACAAGCTCAAACCAAAATG
This sequence comes from Aegilops longissima, assembly GCA_021605205.1. Taxonomy (NCBI): domain Eukaryota; kingdom Viridiplantae; phylum Streptophyta; class Magnoliopsida; order Poales; family Poaceae; genus Aegilops; species Aegilops longissima. The sequence goes on along the minus strand of CM038677.1, from coordinate 650,434,111 downwards.
GGAAGGTCCCTTAGCATCGGATAAGCGCTTAGAGCCGAACCCATGGAACGTTGCTCGGCTCCGAAGATTCTACGCATAAGTCCGGCCATACTTCTTTTTTCGTTCCCTTTTTTACTTTTAATTTTTCTTTTTCTTCTCGTTTTTATACGTTCTCCAGGATGTGTTCGGATAAGCCGAACACTTGAGGGGTACACATCCTTAAATATACACACCCCACCATGACTCGGGGCTTATTTAAGTAGAAGCTTATTATTATTCCGAGCCTAGAGCTCACAATATATGTGTCGTTTGCTGATATACATCCTTTTTGCCATTATATGCACCTCTATGACTTAAGTTTTTGCCAAGTTGGGTTGCCTTGCTCCTGTGCTTATGCCCTACGTTCCCGATTGTTCGGCTAGAGCGTAAAGGGAGCACCTCTGCAATTGTAACAATCGGGTTATTCGGACATGTACCTCAGACGGGTGAAGCCGAAAGCTAGCGTTCTTAAGGGAATAATTGGTCGGCAATCAAACGACAAATTGTGGCATTATTGCAACCACTTTAAACACTGCTAGACAGTTTTTTCCGTATTACGAATCGCACACCCCGACACGCGTAGTTATAGTATGCCGACCCAAGGAAAGGAACCTTTAACGAAACTATTTTCCTTGGAAGATGTTCCTTACATATGTAATATAACATACATCCTGAACTCAAATTTGTTGTCTGTTCGAGCACAATGACTAGGTTGCCTGGTTTCCGGACATAGTAAATACTTCTTTCATTTCGAATAAATATTCGGAAACACTCCACCGTTTTGGTTCGGAGGTTAAAGCCGAAAGCATGCGATGACAAAACTTTTCACATGTTCGAATAGAGACACGGGTTGATCATAAATGTACATTATACATTAAATCAAAAACCTATTCCTTATATATTCCATCTATAAGTGTAACATCCCAAAATTCTAAATTTTGGAATGTTATATTAAATAAATATTTATGCTTGTTTGTTTGAGAGTGGTGTGGTTGCTTGTGTGAAATTGACTGAAATTTGAAACTTTCTGAAAGTTGAATGAGAGGGAATGAAATGACTTTCCCAAACTTCCACCTTGCATTTATGATCTCCATGAATTCAAATTCTTTTCATCACAAAACCCTGGAGAGAAGATGACATGACTTCTTCCATTTATTTAAATGACAAGGGGTGTTGAAAATATTTGAATTTCATTTGGAAAATATTTCCAATTCTGAAACTTTATGCAACTCAATGATTTTCACGAGAGAAGATAAAATGACTCCTTCAAATTAAATGAAATATGAGTTGGGAGTTTTAAAAGAATTAAATCCAAAGTTTTTTGAATTTATTTCCAATTTGGAGTTATTTGAGTTTTATTCAAAATATTTTCTCCAAAAACAAAATATATGGAAATTAGGGTAACATGATTCCCTACATCAGAAAATTAGAGAGAAATTAATTTGAAGTATTTTGGTATTTTAAAAATATTTTTGTTGGATTTTATTGAACTAGAAGCACTCTTTGCTTTATTTAAATTTGTGTGTATTTTATTTAACGCTAGAATAATGTTCATCATGTACGAAATCTTTTTCTGAAAATTTTGATATATTATATGCCTATATAATATTTTCATTTTATTTTTTATCATTTTGTTTTCCTCTCTGTTTGTTTAAATATATATATATATATATATATATATATATATATATATATATATATATATATATATATATATATATATATATATATATATATAGAGCGCTTGGGCCAAAGGCCCAAGCCGCCAACCAGCCGGCCTGCCAAGGCCAAGACCATCGCACGCACGCACCTAGGGAGCCAGGAGCCAAGGTTTCCTATTCTTTACAAATCCTAGTAGGATTTGATCCCGTTCGTTATTCGTTTTTATTCCTAGGATTCCTAATCCTAGTCTATTTCTTGCCCCTTACCCCAAGCAAAACCCTCCCTCCCACTATAAATACCCAAGCACCCCCCCTCCAAGACATCAAACCAACACCTCTCCTCTCCTCTCCTCTCCTCTCCATGAGCAGCAGTGCATGCATCACCACCGCCGCCAAGTGCTGCCCGCCTCGACCTCTCACGAGATTTATATAATCTCCTCTCCACCGTCCCGTGAGCTCCTTTCCTCTAGGATCAACCGCAACATCGGATCCGATCTTCTTCCCCAACTCCGCGACTACTCGGTGAGATCCATGAAATCCCGTAATTCATTTTTTTCAGAAAATAGCAATCTTAGAAAATTCATATCTTTTAGAGTTTTAGTATTTTGAGTGATTCCAATTGCTATGTGTCACAAATTTGCGGAAGTTTCTGTTAGTGTCTCTGGATTTCAAATTTGAGTAGTTTAAATTTGAATTTGATAAATTTTGTTCAGATTAGTATTTTGGCCATAACTTGAGTTTAAAAATAGGTTTTTAATTAATTATTTTTGCTCCTGGTCACTTATGATATTTTTTAGCTGTAGGATTTAGTTTGGTAATTTTGGAGTATTTTAAATTAGATTTTTAGTAAAAACAGTACTGTTTTGCTTATATAGTTGTTTTAGTTATGTAATTATTGTTTTTAATTATTTTAGTTCATTCCTTTTGTAGATTTTCACTTGTTGTTATATGTTTATGTTTAGCTACAGTAGATAAATTTTTGTAGTTATTTATTAGTGTTTAGATACTGTTTTTGTAATTGCTTGTTTAGTTCATAGTGATAGTGGATAAAGATAGTTTTATTAGTTTTAAAAGTAATTCTTTTCCACTTCAAGTTATATTGTATTTGTTTCTGTTATTTGTGAACACATTAGTTGTTATATTTATTTAGTATAGTTTATTAATGTTTTAATAAATGATTTGTTGTTATAGTTGTCTTAGTGTTTTGCTAGTTGCTATATTTGTTCTAGTATTCACTAGATGGTTATAGTAGTTTTATATTAGTTCTTTTGTTAGTTAGTAAATTAGTAATTTATTTTCTGTTATTTTATTATATTTATATTTTCTTTACTGTAGAAAAAATTATTAGAATAATTTAGTAATGTTATATTAAGATTTGTGTGAGTTGGTCACCACTAGTTTTTCCTTGAATTTTTCTTTCGAAGTTTTTCCTTTGGTTTTCGACTTGGTTTTCTTGTTGCTTTTATTTTGATTGAGTATTGTTATGATTGATAGAATTGATTGCTAGGATGATTGCTTATATGATTGTCTGTGTAATATAGATTTTCAAAGGAGTGACGAATAGTTCTACCAAGTCTTTATTCTGAGAGCGTTATTATCTTCATCAAGTAATACCAGGCAAGTTCACTTTGACCATGTTTTTCATACCTATGTGTTTTATTGCATCTAGTGTCATCTTCGCAACAATCCCTCCAGTAGTGATATTTAATCCTTGTAGTCGAGTAGTATGCATGAGGTAGGAACCCATCACCCTGTTACCAAGCCCGGGACGTTATTTATTTTAATTACGCTATAGTAGACGGGGTTGGTATGAGTGCTTCGGAGTGGTGTGAGAATGGAGGATCTCGTCAATGACGACAACTCCATGATGGAATCTGCAAGGACTGCATCTTCAAGGCCTCAAGACTTCAAGACTCGAGACAAGAATTCAATACACACTCTTTGGGTGAAGGGCGGTTGACGGGCACCCGGAGAAACCAGTGGTTGGCGGGATGCATGAAGAAGCGCCATGACATCTTGCGGAAAGCTTCACCCAGACTCAAAGAGACGGAAGAATACTTCATGCCGGAAGCTTACGTGTGCAACCGCAAGTCACTATGGGCTCTGGCTTGGTTGACCTTAGTTGTGACTACAGCTAGGGCGGTGCTAGCAGATGTAGAACTACGGTAGGATTGAATGAGCACCGGACGGTGGTCGGGAACTCTTGAGGAAGACCATGTTTGGTCATCTTGTTCTCAAACACCACGAAGTGCGAGAGCGTAAAAGAGGATCGAATCTTGCGGGTAAAGTGTACAAACCTCTGCAGAGGTTAAAACCTAATCGATTAGCCGTGTCCCGGTTATGGACAATTTGAGCATCTGGACTGGATCTATCTGGAACTCTCAACAACGGATGATAACTTAATTGTGGGCAACTTATGATGAATTTGGGCTATGAGACATCGGTTGGCGGAACCATGTCATGATAGAAAACTCTATAGTACGGACTTCATTTATTCCTTTGATGTAGGGAAAATAAAACCAGCTTTTACGCAAACAAAACTCGAGATCTGAGCCACAAAGCCATACTGCATATAGTATAGTTTATCATCTGTTTTCTCTTATTGTGATCTTGCGGTACATTCAATGTCTTGACCTACACGGCTGCAACGTATCATGTTGCAGATATTTCCTCGACGAGTAACGATACTGAGGTTACGGTCTACACTCAACCTGCCGATGGCGTTGATGGGACTCCATACCCGACTATTTGTTTCTGCTTGTGACTTATGAGGTATATATCAGTTTTACGTTATTTATACATGTGATTGCACTTTGATATATACATTGATGTCTTGTGTGTGCAAAGATCTTGATCCGAGGATGGCACGAAACACGAGGCTTGACCGTCGAGGTTGGGTCGCTCATGATATGGTATCGAGCACATGTTGGTGTGAGGACGTGACCCTAGAAACCGGAAAGCCCTATGACAGGAAATTTCTAAAACTTTATTTTCAAAAAAGACTCTTACTTCTCATCTTTTTCAGATTTTATCAAATAGACACTCTCACCTCAAATAGTTAGAATATACCCTTTTCCCTTTTGACCACATGAAGGATCAATTGAAGCCGCTCCAAGAAAGATATCGGACAGCTGATGACCCCTTCAAAGTAACCAGGATTTCACCATGCGTTGGAAGAAATTGCAGCTGCAACAATTGAAGACTCTGAAGACTTGAAGAATTTGAAGTTCCTGAAGAATTATTTGACCTTTAGAGACCAAACCCCTGTTATACACCTACGTTAGATGCGATGATTTGTGAGCTGTCATTTGTTTGATGTTTTCCGACAGCCCCAAAATAAAACTTGTTTCTTCAAAAAAAAACTATTGTTTGTATTGTGTGTATATCCCTCCCCACCTCTCTCATATCTCATCCCAAAACTTTTGGACCCCATAGATGATGAATGAAGTTGGACGGATATTCTCTGGACCGAAGACTCAGCCGGAGGCAGAGCTATGGATGCAGAACATGGAGAATCACTTCGGGAGCAATTTGGTTTCAAGGAAGAATGAAGTATCTTACGCTCTTCAGTACTTTGAAGGAAGTGTTGCAACCTGGTGGAAAATGCATCAAGCCATACAAGGATTTAATGGAGCAAGAACTTGGGAGGAATTCAAGAAGACCCTGTTGAGATCACGTCTCATCCGGAAGCACCATGATACACCAAGAAATAAACCTTGTGCTGCAAGATTTGCGGAGAAATAGGACACACCGGGAGGAACACAAGGATGGATGCCCTCATTGTGAGGAGAAACACCGGTGAGGAATGCCCAACTAGTAAGGTAACTTGTTTCTTGTGTGAAGGAACCACCCACTACCCGACTCAAGTGTTACATTTACCCCATGGTGCAACAAACTATTCAGGAGCAGGAAGAAGGAATGAAAGAAACCCTCCAGAAGTTATGAAAGAACACGTGATGAAGGAATGGGTTGAAGACCACGATGGAGAAGGCCTCAACAGATTTTACTCCAATGCCTGCTATTCATGTGGAGAAGAAGGACATTTTCACGAGATTGCACCAAGGAAAGAAAAGAGTATCTGGGATACTTCGGCGGAAGCAATAGAGTTTGATCCACGAGGAATAAAAAGTTTGATCGAGCGAAGAAACCCGAAGAGAAAACAAAGACACCCTCGAACAACCCAATTTCTGCAAAGAGGGACAAGAGTCATATTACCTGTTTGAATGTAAGGGCGTCGGGCATTATGCCAATGATTGTCTCGAAAGGAAGCAAGGAACTCAAGGAGCGAGCACCATCACCAAGAAGCCTCGAGACATGCGGAAGTTATTTGTTTTCGTTGCAAGGAAGCAGGACATTTGCTAGGGATTGTTCAAATCATGATAAACCTGGAGCTGAGTAGTGGAGATGTTGATATCGATAATAAGGATAGTATGGAAAACACTCTTCATGAGAATGCGGAGTTGAGTTATGTAATAGATTACTCGAGATTGTAATAATTCATGACTCAATAAAGTTGATATGTCATATCTGAAAGGCTTTAAGGAGTTGTTATATTTTATCTTGGAAATTAATATTCGGATAAACATGGAAGAAAGTGAGTTGTGATGCATAAACTGGATGTTGGAAATTGAGTTTGAAGTTTTATGAATGTGTACCCGGAGATATGTACCTTATTTACGAGCACCATTTTGTTTTACAAGCTGCAGATAGCGACCCTTCTACGAGTCTTTCCTTAAAGGTCCGGAAATGATCATGACCACGACAAGTGATCATGATTACGAAGATCTGAAGGACATGATGAAGCATATTCACCTTGAAGGAGATGCAGTCTACAAAGGCTACCCTTCATGCAAAAGGAGTGGAACTTTGGTATGTGGAGTACACCTCCACCGTTTGAAACGAGTTTGCCCAAAGATGATGGGGCAGTACTTTTCATCTCACGTGTACCACAAGCAACTTTCTTCGACGCTGTTCGTGAAGAAGCCATGGAAGCCATCGCCGGATCGGAGAAATACTTGAAGCAAGACTCTGTTATACTCAGGAATACCTCGAGAGAAGTGCATGCAGAGATGATGGAGGTGAAGCTCAAGGCCACCACGATGAAACAAAAGATTGAAGATTTCAAAGGCGCATGTCGCACAATTCCAAGGACTAAAGAATCCTCGAGGAGGATAAATAAATAAAGTTGGAAGTAATGCTGACCATACCAAATCATGTGGGTGGCAGCATTTGTAACAAAGTACTTTTGGAAGTTGGATTCTGAAAAATGGTTAAGGATGTAATAAAAGATTTGATATGAAAAATAATATGATTTATGGATAAACTAGTGCTTTTTTTTTGGTGTCGTAGTACTCCGTAAAGCCACAGGATCAATAACGAAAGAAATGTGTTATTCATGACGGTCCATAGAAGGAAGCTGGACAAAATAAGTTGGAGTTTTGTATGATCGTCACCACAAGGGTATGAAGGAAGAAGTACTATTGGATTTACAGGAGATGTAATGTTGGAATATGGAATGATAATCCTCGGAAGGATGAGTTAAACTTGTACAAGAGTTGAAGTGGGCCATAACCCACGTGCCCGAGGAGTTAATAAGAAGCAGGCACACTCTTGCTGTAGGAACATGTTTCGGAAGAAAACTCGAGTTTAATCATCGACATTTTAGGAGGATACGAAAACCCGAGGATTGTGAAGAAACATTAGATGTCTTGTTCAGCTTGCGAAACCATGGATTTATTCGAACTCGGTTAAATCGACAAGGAAATTCTGCAATGCTTGTGAGTATGCCCAAGTGTTAGAATCGTGATTCACTTTTACGTATGTGGTAATGATTCAAGCACGGGATGGATTGGCCCCATACCGGAGACTTCTATCATGAACTATCGTATGTTGATGGAAAATCGAGAGCCTTGAAAACCTTAGAAGAGTGTCGACACGTCAAGCCATAAAACCATAGAATGGTAGGACGATGGAACCCTTTCTGAGCAACCGTTGCCAATCGTAGATTATACGGTGAGAAATAAGCCAAGGCCCTTTTTCTGTAGAAACCATTAATGGTAGACCACCATGAGTATTTCGATAGTTGTCTAGAATGGACGCAGACCTATCAGAAGATCCAGTCTCGGACGAACTTCATATTTGACGAAGCGACCCAAGATTTTGAGGAAAACGCTATGCTTTTGACAGAAGAGCGTTAATGAAGGAGCTATTGTAAGATATGTGAAGAGACATATATTGTCGGCACTCCAGAGGAAATATCTGAGTTTATTGGAACCGTAACCTTGTTTTAAGTGTGGTAGCACCCCTGACCTTTCCGACCAAAACATTTGCTAGAAGACCCCCAACCCCTAACCCTTTCTTGCTAGCCTCTTCGAATCTCGAGGATGAGATTCATTTTAAGTGTGGTGGATTTGTAACATCCCAAAATTCTAAATTTTGGAATGTTATATTAAATAAATATTTATGCTTGTTTGTTTGATAGTGGTGTGCTTGCTTGTGTGAAATTGAGTGAAATTTGAAACTTTCTGAAAGTTGAATGAGAGGGAATGAAATGACTTTCCCAAACTTCCACCTTGCATTTATGATCTCCATGAATTCAAATTCTTTTCATCACAAAACCCTAGAGAGAAGATGACATGACTTCTTCCATTTATTTAAATGACAAGGGGTGTTGAAAATATTTGAATTTCATTTGGAAAATATTTCCAATTCTGAAACTTTATGCAACTCAATGATTTTCACGAGAGAAGATAAAATGACTCCTTCAAATTAAATGAAATATGAGTTGGGAGTTCTAAAAGAATTAAATCCAAAGTTCTTTTGAATTTATTTCCAATTTGGAGTTATTTGAGTTTTATTCAAAATATTTTTCTCCAAAAACAAAATATATGGAAATTAGGGTAACATGATTCCCTACAACAGAAATTGGAGAGAAATTAATTTGAAGTCATTTTGGTATTTTAAAAATAATTTTGTTGGATTTTATTGGACTAGAAGCACTCTTTGCTTTATTTAAATTTGTGTGTATTTTATTTAACACTAGAATAATGTTCATCATGTAGGAAATCTTTTTCTGAAAATTTTAATATATTATATGCCTATATAATATTTTCATTTTATTATATGCCCCCTATATATATATATATATATATATATATATATATATATATATATATATATATATATATATATATATTATAGCGCTTGGGCCAAAGGCCCAAGCCGCCTACCAGCCGGCCGCCAAGGCCAAGACCATCGCAGACGCACGCACGCACCTAGGGAGCCAGGAGCCAAGGTTTCCTATTCTTTTACAAATCCTAGTAGGATTTGATCCGTTCGTTATTCGTTTTTATTCCTAGGATTTCTAATCCTAGTCTATTTCTTGTCCCCTACCCCAAGCAAAACCCTCCCCTCCCCACAATAAATACCCAAGCACCCCCCCACCAACACAACAAACCAACACCTCTCCTCTCCTCTCCTCTCCTCTCCTCTCCAAGAAGAAGAAGAAGCAAAGACCGCCGCCGCCGCCAAGTGCCGCCGCCGCGCCCTCGACCTCTCCTGAGGTTTATATGATCTCCTCTCCACCGTCCCGTGATCTCCTATCCTCTAGGATCAACCGCAACATCGGATCCAATCTTCTTCCCCAACTCCGACGACTACTCCGGTGAGATCCACGAAATCCCGTAATTCATTTTTTTCAGAAAATAGCAATCTTAGAAAATTCATATCTTTTAGAGTTTTTAGTATTTTTGAGTGATTCCAATTGCTATGTGTCACAAATTTGCGGAAGTTTCTGTTAGTGTCTCTGGATTTCAAATTTGAGTAGTTTAAATTTGAATTTGATAAATTTTGTTCAGATTAGTATTTTGGCCATAACTTGAGTTTAAAAATAGGTTTTTAATTAATTCTTTTTGCTCCTGGTCACTTATGATATTTTTTAGCTGTAGGATTTAGTTTGGTAATTTTGGAGTATTTTAAATTAGATTTTAGTAAAAATAGTACTTTTTGCTTATATAGTTGTTTTAGTTATGTAATTATTGTTTTAATTATTTTTAGTTCATTCCTTTTGTAGATTTTCACTTGTTGTTATATGTTTATGTTTAGCTACAGTAGACAAATTTTTGTAGTTATTTATTAGTGTTTAGCTACTGTTTTTGTAATTGCTTGTTTAGTTCATAGTGATAGTGGATAAAGATAATTTTATTAGTTTTAAAAGTAATTCTTTTCCACTTCAAGTTATATTGTTTTTGTTTCTGTTATTTGTGAACACATTAGTTGTTATATTTATTTAGTATAGTTTATTAATGTTTTAATAAATGATTTGTTGTTATAGTTGTCTTAGTGTTTTGCTAGTTGCTATATTTGTTCTAGTATTCACTAGATGGTTATAGTAGTTCTATATTAGTTCTTTTTGTTAGTTAGTAAATTAGTAATTTATTTTCTGTTATTTTATTATATTTATATTTTCTTTGCTGTAGAAAAAAATTATTAGAATAATTTAGTAATGTTATGTTAAGATTTGTGTGAGTTGGTCACCACTAGTTTTTCCTTGAATTTTTCTTTGAAGTTTTTCCTTTGGTTTTCGACTTGGTTTTCTTGTTGCTTTTATTTTGATTGAGTATTGTTATGATTGATAGAATTGATTGCTAGGATGATTGCTTATATGATTGTCATGTAATATAGATTTTCAAAGGGTGACGAATAGTTCTACCAAGTCTTTATTTCGAGGCGTTATTATCTTCATCAAGTAATACCGAGCAAGTTCACTTTGACCATGTTTTTCATACCTATGTGTTTTATTGCATCTAGTGTCATCTTCGCAACAATCCCTCCAGAGTGATATTGAATCCTTGTAGTTGAGTAGTATGCATGAGGTAGGAACCCATCACCTGTTACCAAGCCCGGACGTTATTTATTTTAATGCTACGCTATAGTAGACGGGTTGGTATGAGTGCTTCGGGAGTGGTGTGAGAATGGAGGATCTCGTCAATGGCGACAACTCCATGATGGAATCTGCAAGGACTGCATCTTCAAGGCCTCAAGACTTCAAGACTCGAGACAAGAATTCAATACACACTCTTGGGTGAAGGACGGTTGACGGGCACCTGGAGAAACCAGTGGTTGGCGGGATGCATGGAGAAGCGCCATGACATCTTGCGGAAAGCTTCACCCAGACTCAAAGGCGGAAGAATACTTCATGCCCGGAAGCTTACATGCAACCGCAAGTCACTATGGGCTCTGGCTTGGTTGACCTTAGTTGTGACTCTGGCTAGGGCGGTGCTAGCAGATGTAGAACTACGGTAGGATTGAATGAGCACCGGACGGTGGTCGGGAACTCTTGGAAGACCATGTTTGGTCATCTTGTTCTCAAACACCACGAAGTGCGAGAACGTAAAAGAGGATAGAATCTTGCGGGTAAATGTACAAACCTCTGCAGAGGTTAAAACCTAATCGATTAGCCGTGTCCCGATTACGGACAATTTGAGCATCTGGACTGGATCTATCTCGGAACTCTCAACACGGATGATAACTTAATTGTGGGCAACTTATGATGAATTTGGGCTATGAGACATCGGTTGGCGGAACCATGTCATGATAGAAAACTCTATAGTACGGACTTCATTTATTCCTTTGATGTAGGGAAAATAAAACCAGCTTTTACGCAAACAAAACTCGAGATCTGAGCCACAAAGCCATCTGCATATAGTATAGTTTATCATCTGTTTTCTCTTATTGTGATCTTGTCGGTACATTCAATGTACTGACCTACACGGCTGCAACGTATCATGTTGCAGATATTTCCTCGGCGAGTAACGATACAGGGTTACGGTCTACACTCAACCTGCCGATGTCGTTGATGGGACTCCATACCCGACTATTTGTTTCCGCTGTGACTTATGAGGTATATATCAGTTTCGTTATTTATACATGTGATTGCACTTTGATATATACATTGATGTCTTGTGTGTGCAAAGATCTTGATCCGAGGATGGCACGAAACACGAGGCTTGACCGTCGAGGTCGGTCGCTCATGATATGGTATCGAGCACATGTTGGTAGGACGTGACCTAGAAACCGGAAAGCCCTAGGACAGAAATTTCTAAAACTTTATTTTCAAAAAGACTCTTACTTCTCATCTTTTTCAGATTTTATCAAATAGACACTCTCACCTCAAATAGTTAGAATATACCCTTTTCCCTTTTGACCACATGAAGGATCAATTGAAGCCGCTCCAAGAAAGATATCGGACGGTGATGACCCTTCAAAGTAACCAGGATTTCACCATGCGTTGGAAGAAATTGCAGCTGCAACAATTGAAGACTCTGAAGACTTGAAGAATTTGAAGTTCCTGAAGAATTATTTGACCTTTAGAGACCAAACCCCTGTTATACACCTACGTTAGATGCGATTGCACTTTAGGTATATATCAGTTTTACGTTATTTATACATGTGATTGCACTTTGATATATACATTGATGTACTGTGTGTGCCAGCATACTGATCCAGGGATGGCACAGAAACACAGAGGCTTGACCGTCTGAGGTCGGGTCGCTACAATAAGACTGTCTAACCTACAGTCTTCCTGCGAATATTTCGCAGCTATCATTACTTGGTCATACACCAAATTCAATGGAATTTCTTTCCCATATAGTCCATGTGGTCCCACTCGGGCCATATGATTTGGATCAAGTTTGGTGAAGCGTGTCTTCACCATGGCCCAGGCTTCTCATGCGCCTTCACGGTAGGCGGATGTTTTCCATAGCTCGAACCGGCGCCGGGCACCTTTGAACAGGTTTGCCAGGCCCTCCATACTTTCTGGAGGGGTATCAGATGGACATAAAGCCTTCACCATACTCTTCATGGCTTTCCGGGCCCGAGCATGTACCGCGGACAGTTCCTTTAGCATGTTTCCTTGAAATACAGATACTTCCTCTTCCGGGCGGCCAGTTAACAGACCTACAACAACAGAGTCATGATATTACGAATTATGGACTAAACATGAGCACCTAGGGTGGTTCTAAATAAGAGAGGAAGACATATCGAACATGCCGCCTTTCAGCTTCTCACTTTCCTTCTGTGTGGCCGATAACTGAGCCCTTAAGCTCTCTATCCCTTCGGATTGTTTGTCTTTTTCCTCCTCGTGTGTTTTTCTTCCCTGATGCTCTCATTGCGGCCTTTTTCATTTCCGCCGAAGTGACGGCATTAAGCTGCGTCTGATTTCTCTTTAGCTCTTGGGATAGCACAGTATTCTTTTCTTTGAGAACCTGCAGGTCATATCGATCCTTAAATCGGTTTGCCTCGGCGCTTCAAGTCTCGGGGGCTACTGGCATATGACTAACAAAATCGCATAAACTTTTACCTGTATATCCTTTGAGAATAACTGAGTGACTCCGGCAAGTCCGTCTCGAGCAGCTCGGATGTATGCATCCACCGAGCTGAGTGTGGTAAACTCTTGCTCAGAAAAGGCCGGAGCACGCATGCCCTCTTTCAATCGACGGTGATTCATGATGCTCTCCACTTCGAAATTCATGACAGATACGTCGTCCGAATCCTCATGAGATGGCGGGACTGGCGTTGCATCGACTCTCGTCCTAGTTGACGAGTCCGCACAGGATTGGCAGACATTTGGCTAACAGGGCGTTTTCCCACCGTCTGCTGCGTGTTTCTCCTGACATCAAGGATAAAGGAGAATTTAAACAAATCCGGACTCATACCCAAGCATGTATTAAAGCGGACGTACCTCTTGGACGGTTGTGAGGTTTCTGCAGCACTCCCGGTCCCTTTTCGTTTTGAACGATTACCCCGTGTAGGGGTTGCCCTAGTGGAGGTACGGGCCACCGAGCGCCGATCCTGTTAAAATTCGGATCAGTATAATGGGCAAAAGTGCAAATAGGGATTTCCTTTTAAGAGCCCTCCAAATACTTACGATGCAGAAAGGATAGAGGCGGTGGTAGTCGGCGGTGATAGCCACTTCCGAGCCGTCAAGGCTCGCTTGATAAAATACCCCATCATCGAACTCTATGTATATGTCCGGATCCTCGCAAAAGCCACGGTCTCCATCACGGTTATGATCCACTGGCTGTGGAGCGGGATAGTGGACATCCTCGGTCATTTTCCTCCGTGACTGTTTATGGCAACAAAGGGCAAAATTGATTAGTATCTGTGACGGCAATAAAGGCAACACGGACAATCGAAATCTTACCCATTCAATGGGGTTGTACATGGAATAGCCTTCCCGGCAGTTTAAGCACAGGAAATCTTCTTTCTCACCCTTATACAGATCGACCAAGATTGTGGCCAGTTCGGTGGGGGTATCCGGACCCTTTCGTCTGTAACGTGACGCGTCATCTTCTCCGTTGTAACACCATAAAGGAGTTACTCTGGATTGGAGAGGCTGGACACACCTCTTTATTGCAATAGCCATGACCTCGACTATCGAGAGCTCAGTATGGGCCAGCAACCTGACCTTGCTGACCAACCTCTTTATCTCCGCACTGTCTTCTTCCTTGGGACTTCGGGGACGCCAGTTAAGGCGCTTCTTTAAAGGAGCACTGGAAAATTCAGGAAGGCCGCGCCAAACTAGGTCTGGCAGTGGGACGTCGACTATATAGAACCATTCCGAAGACCACTGTGGGTACACCTCTTTGGGAGTTCCTATGAGCTATCCGGATCCGGCTATACGCCATACTTCGGCACCGCCCACTTCAAATATGGAGCCTCCTCGATGGCGGGGGATGAGGCAGAAGAACTTCCTCCATAGTTCAAAATGGGCCTCAATGCCTAAGAACAGTTCGCAGAGGGCAACAAAACCTGAGGTGTGCAGAATCGAACCTGGGGTAAGGTTGTGCAGTTGGATGCCGTAAAATTCCAATAGGCCCCTAAGAAAGGGATGGATTGGAAATCCTAGGCCCCGCATCAGGCATGGGACGAAGCACGCCCTCTCCTCCTTGGTGGGGTTGGGGAAATTCTCAGCCATCACATCGTTGCCGATTGAGGCCAAACCCGCTCGAATAGAGACTAGATCTGCGAGGGGAAGATAGCCCTGCGTCTGGAGTCGACTTAGCTGAAAATGAGGCACGGAGCAACTCTGCCAATCACCCTCCTGAGGGCAATGGGGGCGCGAAGAGGAGCCTGGAGCGCTGACCATGTTGGAAGATTTCTGTTCGTAGCTAGCCTTGGCGGTTTTTCCTTTGTGCGATGTGAGATGGCATTTGGCGATCTAAGTCTCCTTATATAGATGTCGTCCAAGCGTGGTGAAGGGCTTATTTGCAAAAAAAACACGTACCATGCGTATTCATTCGACGCGCGGAAATCAAAGCGACAAACATGAATCATGAAGGCGGGCCATCGAGGTCAGAGCCAGACCGTCGTTGGTCTGAAGTATAATAAAGAACCTGCCTTGCAAAGCCGAAGACATAAGCCGGATACTACGTCGTCATTGAAGGCAAGTTCGGGGGCTATTGAGGGAGTCCTGGATTAAGGGGTCCTCGGGCGTCCGGGCTATGTGACATGGGCCGGACTGATGGGCCGTGAAGATACAAGGAAGAAGACCTTTCCCCGTGTCCGGATGGGACTCTCCTTTGTGTGGATGGCAAGATTGGCATCCGGATGTATAGTTTCCTTCTTCTGTAAACCGCCTCTACACAACCCTAGGCCCCTCCGGTGTCGATATAAACCGGAGGGTTTAGTATGTAGAGGCTATTAGAATTCATATAGGCTAGACATCTAGGGTTTAGCCATTACGATCTCGAGGTAGATCAACTCTTGTAACCCCTACACTCATCGAAGTCAATCAAGCAGGAAGTAGGGTTTTAGCTCCATCGAGAGGGCCCGAACCTGGGTAAAACATCGTGTTCCCAATGTCCCTTGTTACCTTCGATCCTCAGACGCACAGTTCGGGACCCCCTACCCGAGATCGGCCGGTTTTGACACTGACACTAACCATTTTAGCATCTTTAGTTTTTCCCTTTTCTTCCTCGTTCAACAAATTAGTCTTAGGACCAAATTTCTTCCCCAAATTCCCCTTCAAAACCTTAATCTCATCACTCGTCTCAACATATTGAGACCGTGTAGATTTAGGCAATCGACGAAGTTTTTTGATATAAACGTATGCCCCTTCCTCCCCGCCGATTTGCGAGGTAGAAATCATATATTTGGAAGGATTGGAGCACTTACCAAAAGTATTCAAAGACAAATCCCCCTTCTCGCCCTTAGAATCTGCTCCGACCAGCAACCAGAATTGATTATCGGCTAGGGAGATCCATACTAGGCACGTGAGAGGGCTAACAGTCTGGCAAAGCGACGCGGGTAGTGGGGGAGCGGTGTGGGAGCGAAATCACCTCCCTCCTCGCCTTCCTACGTGGCGGCTCCACCTCGTTGTCGACGATCTCGATCAGCGCCACCCTCGAGCCTGGCGCCGGTAAACCCATAACCACCTCCCTCACCTCCACTGGAGGCTGAGCTTGTCTGTAGCGGAGGGATCCGAACACCCCCCACTTAAACCTCTGCTCCGGGATCGGTGATTCCGCCTCCAGCATAGCCCATAGGAGAACCCCCATGGACGGTTGCGCGTCGTAATTGGGGAAGGACCTTAGCAACTCGTCGTCGTCCATCCTCCCTCTTACCATGAACGATGCCTTGTTGAGGGCATGCGCGGCCGGGAACCACCTGTCGATCTCCCTCAGCCTCCCCATCCTCTCCTCCTCCTCGTCGGCCAACGCCCACATCTGCTGCTCCCTCATTGACACCGGCTTCTCTAGCAAGCAGCGCTGATGATTTGACCTAGGTGTGCAGGAGGGGAGGGGAATGGCGACGCAACCGATCGGGGAGTCGAAGCGTGAGGGGGGTTAAGAAACCCCTCCCCCACTCGCCCGCCGGCATTACTCACCTCGTAATCCGCCGCACGGAAGTTGCTTGTCGCACGAGAGGCGTGTGTCATCCGCCATCTCTTCAATTTGCGATGACATGTAATTTTTTTAGAGTATTTCATCGTGTACTGTGCATGATAGCAATTGATCTAGCATTGTTTGATACATAAAACAGAGTTTCGGTTTTAAATGGTTCTCATATTCCCACCCGTAAAAAAAATGGTTCTCATATTCTTTGAAGACATGCGGAACCACTTGCTATCTAAAACAGGCTGGGTCTATGAAAAATTCAAAATGATATGGTCGGTTTCATAGTTCCGTCAAAGTTTAGCTTTGAGTCCTAAAAAAACAGTCGGTGGAGCTAATTAAGGATTTTGCCCTAAAAAGGGGAGTACGTACGACCTCCGGAAGGCGTGCTTCCGAGCAGCATCTTCATGGAGCCACCAGTAATTCGGTCGCACTTCCTTCCATCCATCCGGTTTTTGCCATGATGAAATCTGGGGGTCAACCGGTCAAACCAGAAGGAACGATCTCGCGGTGGTCGCACCGCAGAGGCGCAATCTAGCACAATCTCTGCTCTGCGGCCGGCCCGAGGAAGATGATGGATCTCGGAGCAGGAGCAACCCCAGGGGCTTTTATGGGCCTTCAACTCAAACGATTTGACCGTAGAGATTGATGGACCGCCGTACCACCCCGCCGCTGGATACGAGCACATTCATCTGGCGGACGGTGGCAGCGTAAATGGAGCGCCACCTGCCTCAGGGAAGCCGGCTTTAATTTTATAGCTCTATATCACGAGAGCGATGTCCGCAGATACAAAAACTAGAAGCACATGCGCAGGCCTATCAGAGGATCCTAGTCGGATTTGTGGCGCGGGACCGACAGGGGTGGTTAGCTAGCTAGCTGCTACAGAACCTACAACGATCAGCTTTGATTAAGATAAGAAATCACCTCCTTGGCACTGTGGTAGCATCGGGTACACTCACGATTGGAAGATTCGATGGGTCGATCGATCAGTCCGGCCAACGGCGGGCACATGCGAGCCCGCCCGAAAGTCGCAGAAATCCAGCGGAACCGGTGGCCTTGCTCCCCCGTTCCGTTCCCAAGTGAGGACAAGCGCCTCCATGGCGGCCGGCTCGCGGCACCCTCCATTCCCTTCCATTCCTCCCTGATCCGACTCCGAAGGAACAATCGGAGCACAAAATCTATCCTCGTTCTACACCAGACAGATGGCAGGGACCATCTCAGTTGTAGCTATACGGTGTGAGTGAGTCCATATGTCCATGTATGATTGCACATGCGAGGGGGCATACATAACACGTACCCCTACCCCTGCGTGCGCGCAATGAGTACCACAACAGCACCACTATTTGGTGTATTCTGTACGAGTAGTTCCCCTGTATCTGTCGAACATCGCCGCGAAGGGCACGGCTCACTGGCTGGCTTAATGAGGACAAGCTACAATGGCCGGTCAGCTTTCGGTTCTGCGCGTATTTATTGTTCGTCGCGACAGTGGTTTGGAGCTTGGAGGAGATCTGCCTCACGGCGTCGGCGTAGTACTACGTCGAAATTATTAGCTTAGCGAGCTGATCCAACTGACCATCAATCGTGTCTTTAAGCGAAAGGTGAACGGACGGTGCGGATCGCGCGTCGTCACGTCTACTGTATCCGTCCGCGTGCGCGTGCGTACGCGGTAGTACTACATGTACATGCGACGCAGCTGAGCTGAGCTCGGTAGCTTCTTCGTCGCTGGCTTCATAACTCGGGGGTCGGGAGCGAGGGGAGCGAGCCACCATATGCCACTGTGAGCTGCCAGCGCTCTGCGATATAAAGGCCGCCCCGGCCGGCCGGCCACCGTCCAAGATCCCTGTGGCGTGGGCAGCTGTGAGTGACCGGGAGCGACACGACAAGCGCGAGGGGATGAGCCACGGCGTCGCGGCGAGGAAGCGGTTCGGCGGCGTCGGCTTCGCGCTCGGCTGCGGCTGCAAGGACCCCAAGGCCGTGGCGGTCGCGGCGGCGGCGGTGGCCGCCTCGTCGCCGCGCTCCGGCACGGAGGCGTCCACGGCCACCACGGCCACGTCGCGGAGGGCCAGCAGGACGCACCCGTCGGCGTCCA
The DNA here is from genome assembly GCA_021605205.1 of Aegilops longissima. Lineage (NCBI taxonomy): Eukaryota > Viridiplantae > Streptophyta > Magnoliopsida > Poales > Poaceae > Aegilops > Aegilops longissima. The sequence continues at coordinate 650,415,449 of CM038677.1, read as the reverse complement.
CGTCCACGGGCACGCTCACCGTGCCCTCCGCCTCCTCCTCCTTCCTGTGGGAGGACGCCGACGCCGACGCCGACGAGGTCGAGTGCAAGCGGGCGAGCTCCGCGACCACGCCCAGCTTCTCCGGCCTGCTGCGCGAGCTCAGCGAGCTCGAGCGGAGCATCAAGTCGTGCGCGCGGACCAAGAGCCCCCCGAGAAATCACTTGTCGCCACCGCCGCCTCCTCCTCCACCACCGCCGCCTCCGCCGTTGCCGTCGCGGCCCGTACAGCGTCGAGCTGTGCGCGGCGACGACAAGCCCAGCATCCAAGAAGGCCACGGAGACTTCTCGCCGCCGCGGCCGCGCCCGCTCCCGCCACCATCCCTGCAGGTCCCAACCCAGCAGCATCGGAGGGTGAAGAGCGTTGACAAAGCCAGCAAGCAAGAAGGCGACGCGCACTTCACGCCACAGCCACCTCGGCCGCTGCCCCCGCCGCCGCCGCTGGAGCCGGTCCGGAGCGCGAGGACCGAGGAGGATAATAAATCCAAGAGCAAAGAAGACGAGAAGCGCTCGCCGACACCGCAGGCGGCGCCGAAGCACCGGAAAGCGATGAGCTGCGACAACAACAGCAACGGCTTTGGCGGCGGCAGCGGGAGGCTGGAGGGGAGCGTGGCGGTGGTGAAGCAGTCGGAGGACCCGCTGGGCGACTTCCGGCGGTCGATGCTGAACATGATCGTGGAGAACGGGATCGTGACGGGCGACGAGCTCCGCGAGCTCCTCCGGCGCTTCCTCGCGCTGAACGCGCCCCGGCACCACGACGCCATCCTCCGGGCCTTCGCGGAGATCTGGGACGAGGTGTTCGCCCCCGCCGCCGCCGCCGCCGCCACGGCCGACCGCGAGCCGGGGCCGGCCGCCAGGCCGACGGCGCCCCGGCAGAGGACGCCGCCCCGCCGCCGGCAACCTCTGCCTCCCCCGGCGTGGCGCGTGTAGTGGTCGATTCGTACAATGTAGATTGCTTCCAAGAAATCGTCGAGACGATCTCGGCTGATAACACGAATCTACCTGGTGTCCCTTGTTCATCCAGCACACACTTTTTCGTTTGAATGTCCACTGACACGCACTTGTACTGTCGCTAGTACCACCACCACTTTACCGCTTTCTAGCATGGGTACGTTCAAAATTTCGATTTTGCGACACGTCTGGCAGGGAGAACCCCCGTGAGAGCTGAATGCCAGGGGGCACGGGCCACGAGACGTTCTAGGGCGCGTCAACCCCGTGGCCGCTTGTGCGCGCCGTGCCGTGGCAAACCGCACGCAAACAGGCGGAAAAAGGGCGCTTTGGCCCGCGAGGAGGGAGCGTGGAAGTGGAACGGAGGGCCCGTGCGCGGAGTTATGGGGGGTGGTGGAGGTGGTGGGTGCAGGCTGCCATGCACGGGAGGGCGGACGTTAACGCGAGAGGAACCTGCTGATGGTGCCCAAACACGCGCTATCAATGCGCAACCTCTTTCTCCATCCGGAAATGCCAAGACTTTAACTCCCTCCACCGCAAGGCTTCCGTTTCCGTTCATCGGAGGAATTTCAGACGTCTCGCTGTCGTTGACGGCTTGACGCCTAGGAGTTTCAGGTGTTCAATTGTGCAGGTATATATGGTGCGTGAAACTGCACCCACACTCACATTTCTGACGGTCAGGTGAAGCTATAGCCAAGTATACAATTCATGGCTGGCTGGCCCTGCCTTATCTGCATCGGGAGGAATGGCTCTTGTTGTTTTATCACGTGGGTGTGGTCGATACGTACACGGAGAGAACGAGCTCGTCCAACTGGCCGCACGAGCCACGGGATCGAAGAGAAGAGACGACAACGCCGGTCCGTCCATCCAGTTTGGGCCGTCCCCCATGTATAAGGCCAGCGCCACCGCAGCTGATGTGCCAGTTAGTTCAGGACAGTTACTTTCGTGCCAGCCAGTGCCAGTGCACCGGTCGACAGTACCACCCCGTACGCTTTTCTCTCCGGTGGAGGTCGACGAGGACGCCATGAATGATTAAGCGGCCACGTACCATGGTCTGGCTCGAAGTGCACTCGGTCCACAACACCCTGTGCGCCCGCTGTGGATTCTGGCCATGCAACACTGCCCGCTGCACTGTGTGGGAAAACCACATGCCCGACTGAGAGGGAGCATAACCTCCGATGAACAAGTGGAACACTGATGCATTGTGCAACAGCGTGCGCTCTGTCAGAGAGCTATAACTTTTTTTTTTTTGAGAATCGTCAGAGAGCTATAACTGCAATGATTCATTCCTACGTGAAACGTACTAGTAGTACGATGCATATATGCCTTCAGAGCAATAATGCAGCGGCCAAGAACAAGCGAACAGGCCCGGATTTGTACCACCAAGGTACACCACACTACTAAGCCGCCACCTACCAGGAACGCCAGTAGGCCTCTCATGTCGCCTGCCCCAGAAACAGATCGGCGTCCGATTAGCGGCGTGCAAAGCACGAGGGGTACCACACACACATCACATCACACGTAGGGCGGACGGCCAATTAGCATCCATCAACAGAGTGGTACCGCATCACGACTCAGACACAGGTCCCAGATTTTGTTAGGCAACCAGTATCTAGATGATGGATATGCGCGGCATGCGTGATGATTCCCGCCCGCCCGACGGTCGCTCCACGGCGCATTGCTACATGCACTCGACGAGCAGTGATCGACGGGTTACAGGCAACCTACCTCTTCGCGCCATGCCGACGGTTTAGGCCAACCACCGGCTGAGATCTCACAAGTTCTGAAGCGTTCAGCTCAGGAGTCCTGAACAACTGCAATCAGCGCATCGGCGAATGAAAGCTTGGTCACAGCTTATCATTGGCAACAAACAGAGGGGCACTAAATGCTGTTTGTTGAGACTACAACAACGTTGGGAGGAACACCGACCGTCGGTGCCCGGTCTGAAATTTTTTCCATTTATGAGAGGGAACCTTGAAGGAAGCTTCTTCAGTTAGCAGTACAGAAAACTAGAGCTGGTGAAGCAATTAGTTCACACCTTGTCTTGCAAGTAAGCAGCGTAAAAGACTCCCAGGGCACCTAGAGAGAGTGCTAAAAGAAGGCCTGATGGCACCAGTTTCCGGGTATTGTACAACCTGATACCTGAAAAAAAAAACAGGAGGGTCGGCAACGTCAGATTCCGATTTCGTTAAGATACAAGCGCAAGAGGGTGAAACATACCAAACACAGAGGCAAACAGAAAGGCGGACCCAAATCCAACAGCGTCGCCTAGTGCCTTCGTCTCAGAAAACTGCATCAGATAATATGTCTGCAGAGAAAACAAGTAAACTAGAATGAAAATCCAGAGCATATGTACGCAGATATAATGATCACTTAATCAGAGCAGACAGCAGAAAGAAAATTACTAAGATGTGGATTTTTTCACTGAAAAGAAATACGAGGAGTGCCACTAACTAGAATCAGCAAGTATGAGCAATGAATCTCTAGAAAAGTTTCTTATCGCTTTGTTTCTAGCCCTCAGCGGTGTTGTACCTGCTGTGCAGATAACTTCTGTCTTTAATGCATAATACACCATCCAGGTTGTATTCTGGAAGGAAAGAAAAGACAATGAATCTGCATTCTCAACCTGTCCAACTTATAGGATGATAATTTGCTACTCCAAAAGGTAAGTACCAATGAGCTCATTGATTTGCGCCAAGAGTACGTATTTCTAAACTTATCGTATCACATTCATAATTTGTTCTTCCTTCACCTTGAAATTTCTCGTTTTTTCTAGGGTACAACATTCAGGAACTGTAAATAGACTTCCCAGTTTAGATTAATGCATGGTAGTGTTATTGAGTTAGAACCAGAAACTGCAAATCTTAGCCATCAAACAAGCATAGACTTCCAAATCTTGGTTGTGCATGGTAGAGTGTTGGAACTGGAAACACCTAAATTTTGCCATGGAATCTGATTCAAAATACCAATTATGTACAGTAGTGGCTCTAAGAAAGGAATCCAGAATAGCAGCCCTCTGAAATTCTAACTCCAAAAATTTCTACATATTAAGTTATAAACTTTACCCCCTGATTCCACAAGAATAACATTCCTGATATTCGTAAGAAAACGTGGAATTTTGAACCTCGCAAATGTATTTCTACAGGAATCCTTGTTGCATATAGTTCGGACAATTTGTAGTATCATTTCAATTTGCAATTTGGCTAGGAAGTGAGAATTTCTTGGTTGATTATAATGACATTACCTTTACCACATAAACTTTACACATAATTCCAAGTAAACCATTGTAGTATTACCATTAATTTCCATATTTTTCTCACTGAAGCACAGAAATGGAACTTGATATACCACATCTATTTGATTATAAAAATCAAGATTAAAGCGGGCATAGCACAGAAATGGAACTTGATATACCACATCTATTTGATTATGAAAATCAAGATTAAAGCGGGCATATTACTTTTTAATGGTAGAAGTTCCCACATTTTCGCATAAAAGAGAGGTCTATATGGCTATACCACTTATGTCGATGGGCCTAGATTACAATGGGGCAGATTAAACAGTTATACCTTGAAATTTTGTTTTTCTTGCGTAGAAATTCCAAACATGAAGAAAAATGGCATGTGTTGCCAAAGAATTGTCTGCTACAATGATTCTTCTTTAGTACCACTTCCAGAAGTAGGATCACGTTATCAGAAACAAAATCAAAGTTCTTGTAATAATGTTCGAAATGGAACCAGGAAAATCCCTGTGTCTAATAGGAGAATCTACTAATGCTCCACTGTGTAGGAGCTGTCATGCCATTGGATTTCCTAAATCCATCTACATTACCAGATTATGCTCCAAAGTGCTGAAAATTCAATTCACCATGCTGTGAAAGAGAAAACAAAATCATCTAAAACTTTGCTTACCCTCGAATAAAGTACAGGTTAACTGAGATTCCAGTCGTCCTTAGCGCACCTAGAAATTTCATCTCTCTCCATCTTACACTCCACACATTCACTACTGACTTGCAATCCAAGCTCTTCTAAGTTCCAGCCGACAATAAGCATATTTTGTCTCCAACTTTCCATTGAAACTACCAATGTGGTTTAAACATAATTGGTTTAGCTGTCTCTATAATTACAATTATTGTGCGCAGCCAGTGCTATGAATTTCGCCACCACTTGATATCTAATCTACAAGTCTGTACACTAGACCCACCAAACAAAAGAGAAAGTACAAAAATTACATGTCGAATAGAGATTCCAATAGTCATTTGTGCGCCTAGAAAATCCATTCCACTGCAGATTGGACTGCAAGTACCACTTCCAGAAGTAGGATCATGTTATCACAAACAAAATCAAAGTTCTTCTAATAATAGTCAAAATGGAACCGCGAAAATTCCTGTGCTCCCTACTAGAATGTAGAAATGTTCCACTGTGCACGAGCTGTCATGCCACTGGATTTCCTTAATGCATCTTCATTACCAGATTATGTTCCAAAGTGTTGAAAATTCAGTTCACCATGCCGACAATAGAAAACAAAGTCTTCTCAAACTTTGCTTACTCTTGAATAAGATACAGGTTGAAATGAGATTCCAGTCATCTTTAGCGCACCTACAAAATTCATTCCTCTCCATCTTACACTCCACACGTTCTACTACCTTTTGGATGTTTCTCTCTTGGATTCAATGGAGGTCTTTGTCCCCATGCAGGTTAGCAAGTACATGCAGGGATGTTACTTAGAGATGGAAACCGTGTAGTAAACTAGTAATTTTCTCAGCAATGCTGAAGTTTGTTCCACTGACTGGTCCCATGATTCCGAAATTTGTGTGGTGTTCCGCTATGGAGGGCTTTGTCGTGACATTGCAATGGATACATAAACCTCTAAACATCCAATCGGGTTGTGCAAGTATCATCATGACTTACTCCAGCAACATGGAAGGCCGCTCGAGGTTTGCCCATCCTTACAAGTTAAATTCGTAGATCGGTGGGTTCGTGTGAGATAACTTTAGAAGATTAGCTGATGGCATATATAGCTAATTTTGGTAGAAGCGAAGGTCGCAAAGCTGTATGATTGCACCAGCCACCAGTGTTCTGCGCAACTTGTGTTATCTGATTGATGGATCATAATCCTTATCTGAAGCTCTCTACATTTGAGCAATTCTTGTTATTTCCACACAAAAATAGATGTGTGGAGTGAGGGCTATATTTGATTGCTCTATGATTGCATTTGTCATTTCCATTGTGCATGGCAGTGCTACTGTGTTAGAAGCGAAAACCATACAACTTTGCCATCAAATCCGCATAGACTTCAAAATCTTGGTTGTGCGTGGTAGAGTGTTAAAACCGGAAACCATGAAATTTTGCAATTGAATCTGAAAATACAAATTATGTGCAGGAATGGAACTAAGAAAGGTCAGTTTAAAATGGCATTAAGAAAGGAATCGGGAATAGCAGGACTTTTCATGCATGAACTCCACACCATAATTCTCCAGGTATCACAAATAAACACCACACCATAATTCCACAGGTATCACATTCTTAAAATATCCGTAAGAGAACATGGAACTGAGCCTGGGAACATATTTCTACAGGAATCCTTGTTACATATAGTACAGACAAGTTGTATATCGATTCTGATTCGTAGTTTCTGATTATTTCTCCCCCATAGGGGTTGGAAGAAAGATTTTTTTTGGGGGGTGGACTACCCTTAGCCAATTCTTTTGTTTTGGCAATACCATCAAGCAAATTAATAAATTACATTTCTATAATGATTTTTATAATGACATTACCTTTACCACATAAACTATATACATAACTCCAAGTAAATCATTGTAGTATACCATTTATTTCCATATTTTTCTCACTGAAGCACAGAAATGGAACTTGATATACTACATCTATTTGATTATAAAAATCAAGATTAAAGCGGGCATATTACTTTTTGCACTTAAATGGTACGTAGAAGTTTCTGCATTTTCGCATAAAAGAGAGAGGTCTATATGGCTATATCACTTATGTTGATGGGCCTAGATTACAATGGAGCAGATTAAACAGATATACCTTGGAGCTGCTATCATAAACGTTACTACAGTGTATAACATATACATCTCTCTTTTTATGTATGGGCACATAGTGGTAATATCTCGCAGCGAGGTGAATCCGGCTAGTTTCAACTATTTGTTTTTCTTGCGTAGAAATTCCAAACAAGAAGAAAAATTGGCATGTACCACTTCCAGAAGTAGGATCACGTCATCAGAAAGAAAATTAAAGTTATTCTAATAATGGTCGAAATGGAAACGGGAAAATTCCTGTGTTTCCTAGAAGAATCTACTGATGTTCCACTGTGTAGGAGCTGTCATGCCATTGGATTTCCTAAATCCATCTACATTACCAGATTATGTTCCAAAGTGCTGAAAATTCAATTCGCCATGCCAGGCAAGACAAAACAAAGTCATCTCAAACTTTGCTTACCCTCGAACAAACTACAGGTTGACTGAGATTCGAGTCACCTTTAGCGCACCTCGAAATTTCAGTCCTCTCCATCTTACACTCCACACGTTCCACTACTGACTTGCAGTCCAAGCTCTTCTAAGTTCCAGCCGACAATAAGCATATTTTGACTCCAATTTTCCATTGAAACTACCAATGTGGTTTAAGCGTAGTAATTGATTTAACTATCTCTATAATTACAACTATTCTATGCAGCGAGTGCTATGAATTTCGTCACCACTTGATATCTTTCTACAAGATTGCACACTAGACCCAGCAAACAAAAGAGAAGGTGCAGAAACTAAAGATCGAATAGAGATTCCAATAGTCATCCGCACGCCTAGAAAAATCCATTCCACTGTCATTGCAGTCCAAGTTCTTGTAGGTTTCAGCCGACATTAAGCATATGCTGTCTCCAACTTTCCAATAAAACTACCAATTCGGTTTAAGTTACTATAGCCGTCTCTGTAATAATCGTATGCTGTGAGTGCTACTAATATCGCCACCGCATTTGGTACATAATCTACAAACTAGACCCACAAAACAAAAGCGAAATGTATACAAAATGCAGAGAATGTTCGAGGTCCACTCACGAGGCCCATGAGCGCAGATCCGGAGGCCCCTCCAAGGATGGAGCCTTTACTCCCCGACCGCGCATCTACGCAAAGCGATAAACGGAAATCAACGGTCAAAGAAGAAGGAAATCACGATAGCAAATGCGCATCACGTCATCACGGGACCGGACGCACGTACATGCGAACGCGCCGCCGCCCACGAGGAGGGCGCCGTAGGCGGCGGACACGGCGGGCGCGATCTCGGACACCGAGGCGCGGCGCAGGACCGTGCGGCGGCGGCGGCCGCCGCCGCCAGGGCGGGCCACAGGAGGCGGCGAGGAGAGGGAACGGAGGGAGGCGGGAAGGTGGAGAGGGCGGGAGGTGGCGGCGACCAGGGTCGACGTCATTTTCTCCGGCGACCGGGCAGTCGCTGTCGATGGACTGGGGAGGAATGCGGTGACGTGTGAGGCCGTGGGGGGGTCTATCGCTTTCCAGTTTCCACCACTCTATCCGGGAGGGCCGGCCGGGGTTTGTCCGGTCTGCAGTCGTAAAGGCGACGAGGCCTTTTGCATTTCGGGGAAGAGGAAAGTCAGAGTGGAGGATTGTGTTTTGTTTCTGAACTCTGATGCGGTGCACGTGTTAGTTAGTTTTTTGACGGGATTTTGCACGCACGGTCCAAACTTGCCACCTTTGGCATTTGGTCCTGTTTCTTCTTGTTCTTCTTTCTGGGTTTGGTTTGACGGGCAATTTTGAAACGAGATGCGTATTTGGAACAGCGCGCGTTTGACGTCAAAGCCTATGCAGATGCAGCTGACCCACTTTGGCAGAAAGAGAGAGACATGATTAGGAGCGCTTTTGAAATCTTATTAAGGTCGTTGTCTCGTGCAGATATGCGGCTACAAGCATGGTCAAGCTGACTCGGTCTTGCACGGCAAAAAATACTTAGATAATTAGATCTTCCCATGCCTGCTTTTATCGTGGTTAATAATGACTTATTATAGTATAACAAATCAGACCAATCATGCCAAACTCCATTCCCTGTTATCATCACGATTGGAGGGCTAGCGCTCGTACCCCTTCGCTCATAGGCAAAGTGCACCCCTAGGGTTCTCGTGCCTCCCTCCGGCGGGATGCCTCGTCTCATGTGGCATTGGGGCTATGGTGATGCGGTGGATCCCGACCTTTGACGGCAGGAGGGCTCAATTTTTTGACGATTTTTTGAGTTTTATTTATTAGGGTGTGTGTCGTCCTCATAGGAGCAAGGCAGCGACGGCTCTCTAAAAATGGAATAAGATTCTCCCCACCAAGGCCCCCGTCCCGTGGTGCTTCTAACGTCGTCGGAGGGCGGGTGGAAGTTTGTCTCCGCTGGATCTCGTGTGATTCGGTCGGGACTTGTCTTCAGTGGATCACCAACACTCCAGTCATCATCAAGATTATCATCTCCATCAACATATTCATCAGCACCTTCATCTTCATAAACTCTCTTCATCCTATCTTTTCTAGTATATGAACTTTTACATCAGATCCTTTGCTGAGTATAGTTTCGGTGTTAACGCGCCCCTATCCCCCCCTAGCTCCCTCCTATCTTCTGGCAAAAATTGTTTTTTCTTCTTGCGCATTTTGCTTTTGTTTTCCTGTTGTCAGGTAATTTACTAATAATCTATCTTTCTCTCTCTCTCTCTCTCTCTCTCTCTCTCTCTCTGCTCCCCCCCCTCTGTGTGCTACATTCAAATTGAAGAGAAAAATACACTAAAATTCAGCAATAATGTGCAAAAAAACGATAAAAAGGAGGAAATTATAATAAGAACTAGTGATGCAAGAGGGATGTATCAGGGTCGTATGGGAACACTTGCCGCCCCAACTAATCTCTCTCCCCCTCATTTCTGTTCATTGCTTGCCACATTAGCGTAGGTTATATTCCTTAAGATACTACCAATATGATAGATTAACAAGTTAAGATGATAATGATTAACATTAGTAAAATAAAGTGATGCGGAGCATCCGATGGACATCACCATGTCAAGAGTCCGTTCGGCAAGCGACACATGCGACATCTACTTCACATACACAAAGGTGAATCATCTCCTTTACGCATGTTCACTTGACCCCTTCGAGGATGGTATACTACTTGACACTCCTCTTGTGTGCATACATAGGTATTGTCGGAACACCACGGACGAGGAGGAGGAGTGCGAGCACAAGTGTACAACTACACCATCCGTGAGAGAAGCATGGAAGAGAAGGAGGAAGAAGCTCCAGAACGAGCGGTACTACCGCCCTCCCTAAGCGGTACTATCACGACAAAGCGGTAATCTTGCTTCGCCACTACCGCTCAACCCGACAAATGCCGTTGTTACACGACCGGGTCCGCACTACCGCTCGGTCCAAGCGGTACTACCGCTCCAAGCGGTACTACCGCCCATTGGCCGGTACTACCGCCCTGCCTGCGCGCAGAGAACGGGCCTAGAGCCCATGTATCCCCCTCTGGCTTACCCCTTCGTGGAGATAGACTATATATACTCCCCCACCTCATCCTATCTAGGGTTAGCAAATATGATAGCTCATTCTTAGGTGAGCTTTGCTCCTACCTCTACTCTTGAGAGAGAGAGACTACCACTCCCATGGAGTTCAAGACCTCCATGTGAGAAGATCCTGTGGGATATCATCAAGACCCCCTCGTGGGAAGATCCGTCTAGGATATCGTCAAGACCTCATCTCCTCTTGGATTTGAGATGAGCGCTACCTTGTATCTTTCCCTTTGTTGTTCATGTACCTTGTGGATCTTGTGTGTTTGATTGTCTAGAGGATGTGTGATTGGACTTGTTCTTGAGTGTTTCCCCTTGTGATTTCTCCCCGTTCTTCCCCGTGTTCTTCGTGCTCTTCGAGGGATCCCACTCCAAACGTGAAAGATCGGCCTACACCGGGTTAGCCCCGTATCATATGGTATCATGAGCCACGTTGATCACGTTTTTGGAGCCCCTACCCTTTGTTTTCTAGCTTGATTTTGTTGATTTCGTCCTAAATCCGAAAATCCCCACCAAAATAGCCCCAGAATTTTTTTGTGATTTGTTGGTTTGATGATGTTTTGTTGATTTTGATCCATGGATTTGCTTGGTTTCGAGTGGATCTAGCATCTCCCCAAGTTTCCCCACCTTCCATCCACGAAATCTCTCCAATTTTGACCCCGAAATCATCCATTTCCGCCTCAAAATCGCGCGCCGATCCAGATTTTGCGAAAAATCTCGACACGAGCGGTACTACCGCTCATCCCTAGCGGTACTACCGCTTAGCACCTCCAAGCGGTACTACCGCCCTTCCAAGCGGCACTACCGCCCCTCCCAGAGCCAGATTTTGCGAAAAAAACCCGACACGAGCGGTACTACCGCCCATCCCAAGCGGTACTACCGCCCTCCCGAGCGGTACTTCCGCCCCTCCCAGTTTCAGCGTTCCGAGTTTCACCATTTTGTCCATAACTTTCACATCCGGAGTCCAATTTTCGTGTTCTTTAGCTCGTTTAAATAGCTATTGACATCCCCCATCCATCTAGATAGGTTCCAACACCATTTGACTCCATCAAATTTTTGAAACTTTGGCATCTTTGCCTAGGGCTTACACCATAACTTCCGCAAAACCACCATAGCCTTCCGCAACCTAACCCAATTTGTTCCCCATAGCATTAGTGGTTGTTTGAGTTGCGATTCGAGTCTCCTAAGGTGTTTAGGCTACTTAGGGACGATTGCTTCTTCATTAACCACCACCTTATCTTCCGCATAGGCTTGACCACCATACACTTCCGCCATCGCAACCTAACCCATTTTGACCGGGTTTCCACCAATACTTCCGCAACCACCACCGCATTCCCGCTACCACCATTTGACTTTTGCCTTCGGAGATTTTGAGTTTGCGGTTTTTTCCGTTTCCTAGGGTGTTTCGGCAAACTAGGAACGGGTCGACTTCGGCAACACCGCCTCTCATCATCGCCAAGGACGGTAACCTCGATGACACCATTGTACATTCCCCTTACAAATTGCATTGATAACCCCTAGCCCATTTTGCGTAACTTGCCTATCGAGACTAGCCATTTGAGTATTGCCGGCAACGTGACTTGTGCACATTAGTGATCATACTTCCCATAGCATACATACCATATCATCGTGGTGCATATATTGCTATCATATCTTGTGTCACAAGTTTGTTCCCGCATATACACAATTGCTATCTTGGTTTGTGCATTGTGCAAAGTGGCCAAAAAAAGAGAATAAAGCTTTTAAGCAAAAGAGAAATAACAACGAGCTTGTAAGTAATAGCCATAGCATCAAAATATATCATATGGTATTATACTTGATCATTTTGGATCATTGTGTGAGAAACACTGGGAACCATACATATATAGTATACTTGGGATAGAAAGTTTATCCATTTTGCATCTTATAGGTTGTGCACAAGTGTCGTATCCGCCCATTGAGCAATCGTGCTAGCGTCTCTCTTGAGTTGTGCAACACGAGCGTTTTCCGTGGATTCCACATTTTGTGCTCATTCCTTGGTTGCACGACCCCATTTATCTATCCGTGTGTGTGTTTCCGTGTGCCACATATTGCTATTGGTCTACTTGTTTCGCTTGCGAATTTGTGAACCTCTTTCAACATTATTGACTCTTGCTAACATTTTGCATTATATTTTTGTGCCACTATCCTCACCGAGCTCTACCATAAGCTTTACTTGATAGATGTGAGTGAACAAGTCCGGTACCAATTCCACTATTCTTTCATCTCACATTGAGTGAAACGGGATACTCCTCAACTTTGGGAAAAGGTAACTTGGTACTGTTTATCTCATTTCCTACTCACCTCTACTCGAGTCTTGTGATGGATAGGCAAGGCATTTCACCTTCGGTCTACAACAACAACGACGAGTTCGATGCCACGACCAACAACTCCGACGCCAAGATGCAAGCTCAAATGGAGGAGATCAAAGCCCTCATCAAGTCCTACAAGCGATCTTCCTCATCTTCGAGAAGACGCTCAAGAGCACATGCTTCCGAGCTACCATCTATGGCAAGATCACATTGGCATCGACACCATCACCAACAAGAACGTGAAGGTCAAGAGCTCAACACCAACAAACGCTCAACGACTTCACCATCTCCCTTGGCATCTTCGCCAAGCGACTTCAAGGCATCTTCGCCTATGGACATACGACATCTTCGCCAACAAGCACCCCAAGACTACGCTCAAGAGAAGCTCCCTGAGGGAGTCCCGGATTAGGGGGTGTCCGGATAGCCGAACTATCATCTTTGGCCGGACTCCTAGACTATGAAGATACAAGATTGAAGACTTCGTCCCGTGTCCGGATGGGACTTTCCTTGGCATGGAAGGCAAGCTTGGCGATATGGATATGTAGATCTCCTACCATTGTAACCGACTCTGTGTAACCCTAACCTATCCGGTGTCTATATAAACCGGAGGGTTTTAGTCCGTAGGACGAACAACAATCATACCATAGGCTAGCTTCTAGGGTTTAGCATCCTTGATCTCGTGGTAGATCTACTCTTGTACTACCCATATCATCAATATTAATCAAGCAGGAGTAGGGTATTACCTCCATCGAGAGGGCCCGAACCCGGGTAAAAACATCATGTCCCTTGTCTCCTGTTACCATCCGCCTAGACGCACAGTTCGGGACCCCCTACCCAAGATCCGCCGGTTTTGACAGCGACACTCCCCAAGCTCAAGTCCGTGACTTCCACGAGCTACTACGACCTCGACACCGACCACAAGATTCCTTTCTATGGGACTCAAGAAACCAAGGAGTACCTCGAGTGGGAGCGTTTTATGGACGACTACCTCAAGCTACATCAAGTTCGTCCCGAAGATCAAGTGAAGTGCGCCACAAGAAACTTCCACGACTACGCCTCGACATGGTGGCTTCACACACCTTCGGAGAGCTATGAGATGAGTTGGCCCAAGACGAAGAGAGCTTTGCGGCGAGAGTTCGTGCCTCCAACCTACACAGAACAACTTCGACGCCAATTGGAGAACACCATCCAAGGATCCAAGTCCATCGACGCGTACTTCAAGGAGATGAAGATTGCCTTGCGACGAGCCGGCGTGGACGACCCCATTTCGATGAAGTTCCACTTCATGATGGGATTGAACAACGACATCTCCAAGACTATCTTCCTCGATAACTACAAGTCCGCCGACGACTACTACATTGGTGCTCTCAAGGCGGAACAAGAACTCATGAAGGCCAAGGCTTCTCCACCCCAAGCAAACTTCGCGGCGACCAAGCTCTACGACAAGCATGAGGCTAGTACCACCACGGTGTCCAAGCCCGCCAAGCTCCAAGACGATGCTCCCAAGTGCGACTTCACCGCCATCCCTCTTTGTGTCATTGACGATGCCGAGTCTACCTTGACTCTTTTTCAAGATGGTGCGGCGACAAGTACGACCACAGAGACCTTCAAGGACCAAGCTTTGGAGGCAAGCGACAAGGTGGCGAGCAAGGATGATGCTTCCATCTTAGGAGGCGAGAGTGATGATGTGCCATCTTCGGCCTTCATCCACGGCGACGGTAACGAGATGATCGAGCATGGGATTTTCCCTTCGGTCATGGAGGAGAGTGATGATGTGCCATCTTCGGCCTTCATCCATGGCGACGACGACGAGATGGTTGAGCATGGGATTCTCCCTTCGACCACGACGACGTGTGATGACTTGAGTGACTTTTGCCACCATATTGAGAGTGAGAGTGACTTCACCACTAGCCCCATATATGACGAGTTGCCCCACTTTCCATGTGAGGAGAGCCACAACCCCCACCACTTAAGTGAGATGAGTGACTCCACCATATGTGACTTTGAGTGCACCTACTTTGAGGGAGTGAGTGAACCACCACATAGAGAGAGTGAGATAGTTGATAGGTCTCGTGAGGCCATTTGCATTTCTAACAACTTGACCTCTACCTCTATTGTGTCTTCTCATTTGGTGCTAGGTCCCATTTATGATGACGCACCGATCCTCGATGACTTCGTCCTCCCTTTGGACAAGACGATGGCCATGGTGGAATATGATGCACCCCCCACATGGTTCCATCAAGATGAAGATGACCACCATTTGGTATTTCCCACCTCACCTACACCACTTGAGCGGAATGAAAAAGGTAACATAGGTGAAGGTGATGCTTTAGTCCCACTAGTGGACATTCTTGACATTGATTGCTTGCATGATGTTGATCCACCTAGTGCTTCATGCTAGTATGATTTCCCCATGCGATGATTTGCCCATTTATGATGAGTTTGATGATTGTCATGTGGAGTCTATTAGTTGTGATGCCATGTTACATAGGATTTCTTGTGACAATTCTTTAGGTCACATCATGTTTGCTAATCCGCTTAACTTGTCATATGCTATGCATGAGATCAACCATATGTCTTATTTGCAATCTCTTCATAGTGACTATGCATACGCCATTAAAATAAACCCAATTTGCACTTATGGCATAGATGACAAGCCCATGGTTATTGGCATTTGTTTCTCTTGTGATGATATTGATATGCTTCCTTTGCATCATTTATCTCATATGCCATGCCATGACCACCTAGCTTCAGATATGCATTGTTTTGGATGTTGTCCATTTTCTCCATGTGATGTTTCCGCCATTGCTCATGAGGAGGCCCCCATAGTTTCCTCGTACATTTTAGGAGATTTTGATCCATCCAATTCATTGCATGATCCCCATACTTGTGTGCACCATATGCTCCCCATGAAGAAACATGCTATTGATGTGCCATATACTTGCATTCTCAATTTGTGTCCCCATCGTGTCATACACAATAACTATTCTTTCATGATGGATGACATGTTCTTATACAATGCATCAAATTTCTTTGAGCGATGCTTATCTTGTGCTAACTCAATTGTGCACATACACATCATGATAGATGATGTGTACATTTACCACGCGCACAATTTTTTTGGTTTGTGTCTCTTTTGTGTAGGTACCCATGAATACTTGTCAACCTCGCAATCCCACGAGTTGACAAAACGAGCTCTAGAGAGCAATGAGGACTTGGGATCCCATAGATTGTCTTTCCCACTGCTCTCTTCGCGCAAAGACTTAGCGCATTTCTTCTACATGGCCCTCACTTGGCTATGGGTTGTTGTCCATTACATATCCTTTGCTCATCTTGCCATGTTCACTTTGCATGATATGCTCAGTACTATGCCTTTGACATGCATTTGTGACACATGCTTTGCTTTACACATGATGATTGACTCTAATACTTGTATGTGTATTTGCAAGCTTGGTGGAGATATCACTTGTTATTGCCATGTTCTATTCATGACCCATTCCTATGATAATAATTTCATCTTGCTTTGTGTTCGTGCTTGCGATATGTCATGTGCATTGCCTATATCTACTATTTGCTCACATGACATGATTGCCATGATTCACTCTAGTGTGTTGCATCTTTGCTCCACTAGTTTGCACGACTTGATCTCTATGCTTGCTCGTGTTGCATCACCCATGATTCATACTTGCTCATTTCATGCGATTGATGACAACCATCTATATGCTTTGCACATGATTCATATTGTTTCTTGTCATATATCTCCATGTGTTGCCACTCTCATTCTAGATGATTTGCCATGTATTGCGTGCAACAATGATTCTCTTCTTGCTCATGAGATTGCCCCCATAGCATTCTCGCATATATTTGGAGAGTGTCGGTGTCAAAACCGGCGGATCTCGGGTAGGGGGTCCCGAACTGTGTGTCTAGGCGGATGGTAACAGGAGACAAGGGACACGATGTTTACCCAGGTTCGGGCCCTCTTGATGGAGGTAAAACCCTACGTCCTGCTTGATTGATATTGATATTGTGGATGTTTACAAGAGTGGATCTACCACGAGATCAAGGAGGCTAAACCCTAGAAGCTAGCCTATGGTATGATTGTAAGGGTTGTTGTGATTCTAGTCCTACGGACTAAAGCCATCCGGTTTATATAGACACCAGAGAGGGCTAGGGTTACATAGAGTCGGTTACAATGGTAGGAGATCTACATATCCGCATCGCCAAGCTTGCCTTCCACGCCAAGGAAAGTCCCATCCAGACACGGGGTGAAGTCTTCAATCTTGTATCTTCATAGTCTTGGAGTCTGGTTGATGATGATAGTCCGGCAAATGATAGTCCGGCCGATGATGGTAGTCCGGCAATCCGGACACCCCCTAATCCGGGACTCCCTCAGTAGCCCCCGAACCAGGCTTCAATGACGATAAGTCCAGCATGCGTGTAGTCTTCGGCGTTGCAAGGCGGGTTCTCCTTTAAGTTCCATGTACCTGCCGAACAGTGTCCAGCTTCCTCATCAATGTTGCGCATCTTGGCTTCCACGCCCAATAATGGCCTTCTTCCACGCGTTGCGTGAATGTAAAAAGCCAGGGTGTCTTTTATGTTTTACCCCCTAGTCGTGCAAACAATCGCCTATAAGGGAGGCAAGAATCCAGATTCAAATCACCATCTTCCTCTCGCAAAATACTCATCGGGCGCTTTCGACCAAGAATCCATTCCATCATGGATCGTCAACGCGGCTCCTCTTCTCGCTCCGGCACTTTGCCAGAGATTGGAGGAGATGCTCTGTTTCGCACAACGAGCTGGTGAAGCTCCAAATGGGGGATATCTCCTCCGGCCTTCATGGTTCGGTTCGAGCGGGCTTGCCACCTACAAAGGTGGGAAGCAAGCGGAGGTTACCCTAATCCCAACAAAGGGAGCGGGTATGCTTCGTCCCCTATCGATAAGGGGCTCGGATTTCTGTACATCCATTCCTCCGCGGGCTCTCGGAGTTCTCGGACTCAGCTCCATCACCTCACGCCCGCCTCAATCCTGCATATTGCGGGTTATGTAGCTCTTTTGAGCTTTTCCGGCATCGAGCCCCACTTCGCTGTGGAAGAGGTTGTTTTCCTTGTACCCGCTCTCACGAGGGGTCCATATATCAAGTGGGCGGCGCCAAATATGGCGCATTGCCGGACCGGATATCCATCCGGAACCCCTAAGAAGGCACCAAGTGGCCTTGAATGGTTTTATATAGAAGACACTCATTGCGGACCCCTTCCGGATCGGCCTCCGGAGTTCAGCAATGCTCCTCGACAAAACGCCTTAGTTGGCGTCCATGAGCCCCATTGGAGGAAGACAAGAGCGTCCATTATCGATGGGCGAATAAGGTTCTTGGCCCATGCCCGTTGACCATGATTGGAGTCATGGCAACATGCATTATGCGGGGTGCAACCACTACAATCTGAGGCCACCCATGTGGGATTTCAGCGGGAGGGCGATGCCACCCGTCATGGTGCAAAGGGCATAATCGGCGAAGATCCGCGACGATCTTGTCCGGCCTGTATAAGGGGAGAAGGAGGATTTCCTTGGACGAACCCGTTAAATGGGTTTTCCATGAACAATCCCGGCCTTGGGTAAGTGAACACTCAGCGTGTCCGACCGTGCCTTCGAAACTTAAGTTTCTTACATTGTGTTTTTCTTCGGCGCAGGAACTGCGCCGGATTTGTGGAGGAATGCTGAGTCCGGCTCCGCGGCACGAGGATCCGAGAGATCCGGGATCCGGCCTCCGAAGAGGATCCGGACATAAAGGTGGAGCTAATCGGCGGGTGTTCCACCAGCTCAGCATGGACAATGCTTTAGTCGCCATCACGGCCGACTATCCGGACTAAATCCGGCTCCCGGTGATTGCGGCGAAGCCCCGACACCGTCATTCCTTCCTTGCTTATTTCGACCACCGTATATGATGGCACTGCAGGAGGCACCCCTAGGCGAAGCCGAGCCAGCGGTGGCTGACCAACAAGGGCGATTCGGACCGTAGGCGGAAGAGGGCTTGGCCGGGTGAAACGTCGCCGCAAAGGTGTAGCTCATAGTTCATTATCTTGAGCAACGTTCCTAGGAAGCGTTTGAGTGCTCATGACTTTTATAGGGAAAAAAAGCGTCCGCCCGGATCTGCAGCGTGGAAGTTGTCAAGCCAACCTCTACCGGCGGGCTCCCTTTTGGCCGGAGGGGGAGGCGGCGCAAGCGCGAGCCGGACGTTCCTCCGACGGAGGATGCCGAAAGACTGTCCGCCACCAAGTGCGAGGTGGAAGTGCCGAATCACAAGCGCCGCCGACAAGATTTCGTGACGCGTGCTTCTCCCCGAGGCGTTGAATGCCTTTAACACGGGGACGCGCACCTTCGTGCCGCTCAAGATAGTTTTACGAGCCACGGGCGGTATGTAAAAGACATACGGGTAAGAGTTTTAATAGTTGTATATGCGAGTAGCCCGAGACTTCAAGTAGTTATATTAACTGATTTAAGGATCATATGAAATCAGGATCTTACCGAGAAGAATACCCAACTGTCTCGGGAGTTGCAAGAGTGCAAGGCCCAACTTGAGGCCGCATTTTACGGCGCAGGAGGAAACGCGAGGACCTCTCACGGTAACGCATTATTTTAGAAAGATAAGTAGCGCTTGGCGTTCGCAAGTCTAAAAATGACATTGCAGTCTTTGTCGGACAAGATCCGGACAGGAAAGAACTTCTGCGCCAACTAAAGGCGGCGAGAGGTCTTGCATAAGGTGCAACATGAAAGGAACAAGCTCCGGGATGCCCATGCCCAGCTTGGAGAGGAGCTGAAAGGCGTTGGACCGAGCTGTCGGGCTCCGTTAAGGAGAATCAGCGGCTTCGTCGCGGCATATATAGTAAGTGCTTGGCGAACTCCTTTGAAAAGAAGAGTTCGGCGAGGAAGTCAATTTGATGAATATATCGTAGGTATGCTCACAGTCGCCTGCGGAGGAGATGCCCGTAACAACGGGTGATCAACTTCGAATTGTTGCAACTGATCGAACAAGTTCGGCGAGCAATGGCGGCGTCGTCCACAGCGTTATGGCCAGCCTTCTCCATACCCGAGGGTCTTGGGAGCTTGCGGAGAAGCTGCGAGGAGTCTGGCAGCGCTTCCATGTATGGAAGATTTCGCCTGCCGCCAAGGTGCCGAGGAGGCTGGGCCATGGTGAAGCAGCGGTACAAGAAGGCGGATCCCAACCACATGGCGAAGTCGGACCGGTGGGGCCCGATGGGAAGGAGATCCTGTGAGTTTAGTATCTGCCAAGTGGAGTTGGCGCGAAATTTTCCCAACAGGATGTAAATTAGACAACTTTGTTAGGCGGGTTTGAGGAAGAATCTGATTAGTCGATTTGACAATGTATTATAAAATGACATACTGAAATGCCTTCTAGCGGATTGTAGATCGTTTGTCTTTGCCGACCTTTTCGCCGACCTCGGGACCCTATAGTCGGAGGGTGTCCGAATACCTTCTCGGTTATGAAACAACCGGGGTATGCATGGAGACCAGCGTAGGGGTCATCGGTGCTTTATCGGACAAGTGCCCAACTAGTTATGTTATATTACATGGTTAGTAAGAAACATCTTCCAGGAGAATAGTTCGTTAAGGGTTCCTTTCATTTGGGGTGGCATGCCCTAAAGTGCAGTCCGGATTGCGAAAAAGCGAGAAAAACATCTGCGGGCAGATAAATAAGTGGATAAAAATCATCTTTTAAGTCACCGATCGAATATTCCCTTAAGAAGGCTAGCTTTCGGCTTCACCCGGTCCGAGGTACACATCCGCTGACCGGCGATAATAATCGCAGAGGTGCTCCTTTACCTCCTAGCCGAACAATCGGGGAACGAGGGTAAGCACAGTGAGCGAGCAACCCAGCTTGGCCAAAACTTAAGTCATATCGATGCATATAATGGTGAATAAAAGGTACATGTGGAGGCTTGACACATGTCTTTGGGCATAAGCCCGTATAATTAAGCTTCGGTAAAGAAGCCCCGTGTATGATGAGTGCGGGTAGCACATCAATTCTTGCGCGAACGTTCTTGGTGAAGCCTTTAAGGCTTGGATGAATAGGGTTGAGGAGAAAAAGATAAACAAAAGGCAGCTGAAGTAAAAAATATTTGGGCCGGGGAAGGGACGAACTGTTAGTCGGCGCTAGGCATAGAATCGTCGGAGGCGGGCTGCGTTCCATGGGTTCGGCTCGAGTCGGTTATCCGATGCATTTCAGTGAGCGGTGCGCTCCGCCGGTCGGGACTTGATCGATGATGAAGGGCCTTCCCATTTGGGCTTGAGCTTGTCCTTTTCTTGTCCGGCAGCGTAGAACTAGTTCGCCAGCGTTGTAAGTCTTGGCCCGTACTTCTCGCTTTGATATCTTGAGCCTCTTTGTTGATAGAATGCGGAGCGAGCCTTGGCGACGTCGCGCTCTTCCTCAATGTGTCCAAGCTGTCCTGCCGATCCAACTCGGCTTCTCTTTCTTCGTACATGCGCTTTTCGAGGTGAGTCATGAATGATGTCGCAGGCAAAACTGCTTCGCGCCGTATACCATAAAAATGGTGTGAATCCGGTAGTACGGTTAGGCGTTGTCCGCAGCCCCAGTCTGGTCGAGCTCCTCTACCCAATGCGTGTCGATTTCGTGAGGGACCGCACTAGTGCAGGTTTGATGCCGCTCATTATTAGACCATTTGCTCGTTCCACTTGACCGTTGGTTTGAGGATGATAGGCGAAGCGTAATCGAGCTTGATGCCCATATTTTTGCACCATGATTTAACCTCGCCGGCGATGAAGTTCGTGCCGTTATCGGTGATGATCTTGTGGGGACACCATAACGGTGTACTACCCCGGATATAAAGTCTATCACTGGTCCGGACTCTGCCGTTTTAAGCGGCTTGGCCTCTATCCATTTGGTGAATTTATCCACCATGACCAATAGGTACCTTTGCTTGTGGGTTCCCCCTTTAAGTGGTCCAACCATGTCAAGCCCTGGACCATGACGGCGGGTAATGGGTATAGTTTTGAGGCGGTGGGTGGCATATGGCTCGATTAGCAAAGAGTTGACAACCGACGCATCTTTGGACTAGGTCTGTGCAGATCCTTTCGGGCCGTCGGCCGATAAAATCATGTCGGAATGCCTTTCCTACAAGGGCCCGAGCTGCGGCGTGGTGTCCGCCTAGTCCGGCATGAATTTCAGCGGGAGGTTCGCCCTTCCTCTTCGGAGATACACCTTTGAAGGACTCCGGTTGTGCTTTTCTTATAAAGTTCTCCCTCATAGACCTTGTAGGCTTTAGATCGCCGGACAATGCTGCGGGCCTCATTTTGGTCTTCGGGAAGCTCCTGCCTAAGCAAGTAGGCGAGGAATGGTTCTGTCCACGGGGCAATTACTGCCATTATGTCGTGGGCGGATGGTGTTATGTCATCGGCTGAATCGCCGGTTGGCGCGGCTTGTTCCGGTTTGTTAGTTCCGGACTCCTCTTCCCATAATACGGATGGCTTGAAGAGCCGTTCCAGGAAGATATTAGGAGGGACGGCGTCGCGTTTGGCGCCAATGCGTGCCAGTACGTCGGCCGCTTGGTTATTATCCCGGGTGACGTGATGGAATTCAAGTCCTTGAATCGGGTGACATTTTGAGGACAGCGTTGCGATATGCTGCCATTTTCGGATCTTTGGCGTCGAAGTCTCCGTTTATTTGGGATATTGCGAGGTTTGAATCGCGCACCTCTAGGCGTTGAATGCCCATGGAATTGCCATCCGGAGACCATGTAAAGGGCCTCGTATTCGGCTGCGTTGTTGGAGTCCGTGTACATTATCCGAGTACGTATTGGTGTGTCCCGGTCGGGACGTCGATCGATGCCCGCCCCAATCCGGCTAACATTTTGGAGTCGTCAAGTGCATAATCCAATTAGAGTATCGCCGTATTCTTTAGGGAGTTAAACCGGTCCATTCAGCGACAAAGTCAGCCAATACTTGTGACTTTATAGCTCGCGAGGTTTGTAAGATATATCAAATGGTAAGAGCTCAATGGCCCATTTGCAATCCCGCCCGTCGCATCGCGTTGTTTATAATGTCGTTAAGTGGTACTTGAGGCCATTGTTATCGAACACTCTTGAAAGTAGTGTCGAGCTTCCGGATGCCATGAACACGCGTATGCTATCTTCGATAGTGCGGGTAACGGACTTGCGGGGGTTATCTGATGAATCGTAGTATCTGGTTTTGGAGAGGAATTTATGCCCTACATTTTCTCGTTCGACGACGAGTACCGCGCTTACAACATGATGTGTAGCTTCGATGTATAACAACATTGGTTCGCCCAGGTTGGGCGCAGCTAGGACCAGATTTGTTGCCAATATGGCCTTTATTTCTTCGAGTCCGGCGGTGGCAGCATCCGTCCACTCGAAGTGTTGATGCGCCTAAGGAGGCGATAGAGGGTAATGCCTTTTCTCCTAGGCGGAGATGAAGCGGCTTAGAGCCGCCACGCGTCCAGTCAATTTTTGTATTTGCTTGAGGTCTTTTGGGATATCTAGTTGTGACAGAGCTCGGATCTTGGCTGGGTTTGCTTCAATTCCTCTATCGGATACGGTGAAGCCCAGTGACTTTCCGGTGATGCGCCAAAACACATTTTTCCGGATTCACTTGATGTCATATGCTCGAGGTTGTCTAATGTGAGCCTCAAGTCGTCTACTAGAGTTTCGATGTGTTCAGTTTTGGCGACTACGTCGCTCACGTATGCCTCTACTGTTTTGCCGATCTGGGTAGCGGACATGTCCGAATCATGCGGCGATATGTTGCGCGGCGTTTTTAAGTCCGAAGGGCATCGTGTTGAAGCGAGAATGGTCCGTATGGAGTAATGAATGCGATTTGCGGCTTGATCCGCTTCGCCATCTTGATTTGATGATAGCGGAGTATCGTCCGGGAAGCACAATGAATCGTGCCTGCTGGCATCGATGATTTGATCGATCGGGGAGAGGAAGGATCCTTTGGCGAGGATTTATTTAGGTCTTTGAAATCGACACATAGGCGCGTGGATTTGTCCTTCTTTGGTACCATTACCAGATTTGCTAGCCAATCCGGATGTTTGATGTCTCGATGAATCCGGCTTCCAATAGTTTGGCTAGCTCCTCTCCCATTGCCTGTCTTTTGGGTTCGGAAAATCGTCGAAGAGCCTGTTTGGTGGCTTGAATCCTTTTAGGATATTTAGGTTGTGCTCGGCCGGTGGCGTGGGATTCTGGCATGTCGAAGGGTGCCGGCGAAGATGTCCCGATTTTCTTGTAGAAATTCTCGTGGTCTGGCGTCTACATCAGGGTTTAATTGTGCCCGATGGAGGCCGTCTTTTGCGGTGGTCCGTTGGTGGACTTGGAATTTGACTATTTCATCCGCTGGTTTAAAAGAGGTGGATTTGGATCTTTTATCAAGTATCACATCGTCCCTGTTCACCGTGGAGCGCATCGCGGTGAGTTCCTCGGCCGCTAGGGCTTCGGATAGTGCCTCGAGGGCTAGTGCGGCTGTCTTATTTTGGCTGAGTGCTATGTTGGTCACTAGCGAGAGTGGCGATTCCGTTGGGACCGGGCATTTTAAGCTTCATGTACCCATAATGGGGTATAGCTTGAAAAATTGTGAATGCCTCTCGTCCTAATAGAGCATGATATCCGCTGCTGAATGGAGCCACTTGAAATGTGACCTCCTCGGACCTGTAATTGTCCGCGATCCGAACACTACGCCCAGCGTGATTTTTCTGTGCAGCATGCTTCCCGTCAGGGATTATTCCTCTAAAGGTTGTCTTTGCTTCGCTCAATGCGGTTCGATCTATTTCCATTTTTCGGAGGGTTTCCTCGTAGATGAGGTTTAGTCCGCTGCCGCCATCCATGAGTAGCTTAGTAAGACGAAAGCCGTCTACTATCGGGTGAGGACCAATGCGGGTGGTGCCCGGCAGTTCGGATTTTAGGTTAAATCCTTGGCATTGAAGGTAATAGCCGTGTCCTCCATGGATTTATTGTTGCTACTTGGTAGACTTCGCGAGGTTGCGGAGTTGTCGTTTCGCATGTTATTTCATGCGAAAGTCTCAAGACTATTAACACCGTCTTGGTGTTCTTTGGGCTGGGATTCGAAGCTAGGAGCTCTTCGCCACTTTTGGCCACTGCCGTAGTATCCAACATGCTCGAAGGCTATGAGTTGGAGTGGCGCCCTCGTGCTATGAATTTTGCGGGGGTTCGTTTAGCCAGCCCTCGATGCAGTTCCGTACCCTTTAGGGGTTTTGTTTTTGGTATTCAACCCGGTGCTTGATGATGATGCACCCTTTGTTTCCGGACTAGGGATGTATTGGGGCGGATTATCCCAAAATTTACTTTCGGTTTTCAGCGCTCTCCATCGCACAATACTTTTGTACGATGGTCACCAAGTCGACAAAGCGTGTAATTTCGCTGACGACTTATGGCGTTTAGGATTCCCTTGTCCGTGCAATTATTGCGAAGACCGAGATTGCGTTTTCCTCTCGGCAGTCCTTTATCCTATCCATAACCGGAGGAGTCTCGCCCGAGAGTGATGTCTTGTCGGCGGGCTCTTGCGAATTAGAGTTAGATCGCATATGTGCAGGCGGGTGGGTGGAACTAAGTCCGAACCCTACCCATCTCAAGGCTCGAAGGCGAAGTTTCCAATTTTGGAAGCTTGGCTTTACGGGCGTTGTCCAACGAGTCAGTCCGATGCGACTTTAAGTTCGGTGTTTGGTGAAGCCCGTCCCTCCGCGGGAATCCGGCATGGGGGTTCGGGATCCGGACATGACTAGTTTTCAATACAGGAGAAGCGTCGCCGCATTGCTCCTCTACCACTGCAACGTGGTGTTTGACCTGGGGAGAGTTAATCTCTCTCAGATCGGTTTTAAGCCCAATCTGATCGTAGTCTGTAGTGACTCCCAGGGCGGCGATGCGATCCAAGAGCTCGTTTACGGACGAGAGCTCTATTGGATCCAGCCGCTCGGCGAATTCCGAGCTGACGTGAAGATTGCTTTTGATGACTTGAGAGGTCATTGTCGAAGCGATGGCTGGACAGGCGGTCATAAGAAAACCACCTAGCCGGATAGTTTGGCCGGCGGCCAAGGCTCCTTGGAGAAAATAATGTCCTTGAAGACGGGAGGAGGCATCCTTCCTATCGGTGACGGCATAGAGGAACTCTCAATGAAGGCACCAATGTCGGTGTCAAAACCGGCGGATCTCGGGTAGGGGGTCCCGAACTGTGCGTCTAGGCGGATGGTAACAGGAGACAAGGGACACGATGTTTACCCAGGTTCGGGCCCTCTTGATGGAGGTAAAACCCTACGTCCTGCTTGATTGATATTGATATTGTGGATGTTTACAAGAGTGGATCTACCACGAGATCAAGGAGGCTAAACCCTAGAAGCTAGCCTATGGTATGATTGTAAGGGTTGTTGTGATTGTAGTCCTACGGACTAAAGCCATCCGGTTTATATAGACACAGGAGAGGGCTAGGGTTACATAGAGTCGGTTACAATGGTAGGAGATCTACATATCCGTATCGCCAAGCTTGCCTTCCATAAGGAAAGTCCCATCCGGACACGGGTGAAGTCTTCAATCTTGTATCTTCATAGTCTTGGAGTCCGGTTGATGATGATAGTCCGACAAATGATAGTCCGGCCGATGATGGTAGTCCGGCAATCCGGACACCCCCTAATCCGGGACTCCCTCAAAGAGTTTGACATAATTCTTGTGAAGCATGCTTGTCTTACTTCTTTGCACCATATACCTAGTGCCATGAACATAGCCATTGTTTCATCATATTATTCATGCACTTGTGCTTCTAATGGTTATGTGCAAAAGATGAGAACCATCATGATGGATGATGTGTTTTTCTACCATGCGCATACGTTCTTTGCTTTGTTTGTGCATGTGTAGGATACTTGGACTTCGTGTCGACTTCCACTTCACATGAGTTGACCATTCGAGCTCTTGAGAGCGAGCCTCTTACATTCTACCGCGACTCGCTTCTACACCACATTTCCTACCACTTCAGCATTGTGAAGAATGCACAAGGACACGCTTTCAAGGTGACATCCTTCTTGACCTTGGATATTGTGGATCATACTTCATGTGTTGCTTGCACCATTTGCACGCATGGTCGAGATATTGCTTTCACCCATGATTGCCTCATTTCCATTCTTCATGACATATGTACCTTGTGTGTTGCATCCAATTCTTGGACTAGCTACTATCATATGGTTGGTTGCACCAATGTCATTTCTTCACATATGCCATGTCCCTTTGCTTGTCACATGATTCACTTGATTTCCTCACACATGATGAACAATTGCTCTTTCTATTGTGTTGAGTGCCACACTATATTCACTACACCCTATGCACATTATGCTTGGATTGTCTTGCACTTGACCCATGTGTTTAGACATTTCATCTTATTTGGTGTTGTGAATGATTCCTATGCCTACCATCGATCATTTGTCGAGCTCTTTATGCATGCTTGCTATGACCTTAAGGTAGATGCTTATGCTCTTGTCACACATATTTGCATCACTACCTCACAATCACATGCTTGTCCACATGATATCTTTGCTTGTGCTCAATTTATATGCTTACATGCCATGACACAATCCCATGTCACACCTTATGCTATGCTTGATGACGACACTTGTTTGGTGAATCACCTTTTGAATGCTTGGGTTTGCACTAATGCTAACCACAATTATTTTTCCAAGTGTTTGTTGTCCTTGCTCATTTTGAAGGAATCACTACACGGTGCGACATTAGAGAGTGCCCACTTCAAGCTTGAAGATGATGACTACTTGGTGAACGTCCACTTCTACACGGCGAAGCCATCTCTTTCCCATGGTGATTTGGTTTTCTATCCGAGGTCGGATCTTTCCCAAGGGGGAGGGGATGACGCGGAGCATCCTATGGACATCACCATGTCAAGAGTCCGTTTGGCAAGCGACACATGCGACATCTTCTTCACATACACAAAGGTGAATCATCTCCTTTACGCGTGTTCACTTGACCCCTTCGAGGATGGTATACTACTTGACAATCCTCTCGTGTGCATGCATAGGTATTGTCGGAACACCACAGACGAGGAGGAGGAGTGCGAGCACAAGTGTACAACTACACCATCCGCGAGAGAAGCATGGAAGAGAAGGAGGAAGAAGCTCCAGAACGAGCGGTACTACCGCCCTCCCTAAGCGGTACTACCGCCGACAGGCGGTACTGCCACTCGCCACTACCGCTCAACCCGACAAATGCCAGTGTTCGCACGACCCGGGTCCGACACTACCGCTCAGTCCAAGCGGTACTACCGCTCACAAGCGGTACTACCGCCCTTTGGCCGGTACTACCGCCTGCCTGCGCGCAATGAACGGGCCTAGAGCCCATGTATCCCCCTCTCGCTTACCCCTTCGTGGAGATAGACTATATATACTCCCCCACCTCATCCTATCTAGGGTTAGCAAATATGATAGCTCATTCTTAGGTGAGCTTTGCTCCTACCTCTACTCTTGAGAGAGAGAGACTACCACTCCCATGGAGTTCAAGACCTCCATGTGAGAAGATCATGCGGGATATCATCAAGACCCCCTCGTGGGAAGATCCGTCTAGGATATCGTCAAGACCTCATCTCCTCTTGGATTTGAGATGAACGCTACCTTGTATCTTTCCCTTTGTTGTTAATGTACCTTGTGGATCTTGTTTGTTTGATTGTCTAGAGGATGTGTGATTGGACTTGTTCTTGAGTGTTTCCCCTTGTGATTTCTCCCCGTTCTTCCCTGTGTTCTTCGTGCTCTTCGAGGTATCCCACTCCAAATGTGAAAGATCGGCCTACACCGGGTTAGCCCCGTATCACAAAGATAGAAAGAAATTTTGTGTATGCTCTAATAATTTGAAACGGTATACGTATTTGAAACAGCGCGCGATTGACGTCAAAGCATATGCAGATGCAGCTGACCCACTTGGCAAAAGGAGAGAGACATGCCTAATTAGGAGAGCTTTTGAAATCTTATTAAGGTCGTTGTCTCGTGCAGATATGCGGCTACAAGCATGGTCAAGCTGACTCAGTCTTGTATGACAAAAAATATACTTAGATAATTAGATCTTCCCATGCCTGCTTTTATCATGGTTAATAATGACCAATCATCCCAAACTCCATCCCTCCATCGTCACGATTGGAGGGCTAGCGCTCGTACCCCTTGGCTCATAGGCAAGTGCACCGCTAGGGTTTCTCGTGCCTCCCGTCAATGGCGCCGGTGGCGCCGGCGGGATGCCTCATCTCATGTGGCATTGGTGCTATGGAGGGCTCCATTTTTTGACGATTTTTTAAGTTTTATTAGGGTTTGTGTCCTTCTCATAGGAGCGAATCGGCGGTGGCTCTCCGAAGATGAAATAAGGTTCTCGAAGCATAGGTCCCCGTCCCGCAATGCTTCTAACGTTGTCAGAGGGCGGGTGAAGGTTTGTCTCCGGTGGATCTCACGGGATTCGGTCGACGCATGTCTTCAGTGGATCACCAACACTCCAGACATCATCAAGATTATCATCTCCATCAACATCTTCATCAACTCTCTTCACCCCAGCTTTTCTGGTAGATGAACTCTTACATCAGATCCTTTGTTGAGCATAGTTCCGGTGTTAACGCGCCCCTATCCCCCCCCCCCCCCACCCCGTTCCTATCTTGGTATTTTCGGAGCTCTGAAAAATAGTTTTTTCTTCTTGTGCATTCTTGCTTCTGTTTTCCTATTGTCCGGTAATTTACTAATAATTTCTCACTCTCACTCTCTCTCTCTCTCTCTCTCTCTCGTGTGTTACATTCAAATTGAAGAGAAAAATACATTAAAATTGAGCAATAATGTGTAAAATATCGATAAAAAGGAGGAAATTATAATAACAAATAGTGATGCAAGAGGGATGTATCAGGGCCGTATGGGAACACCTATCGTCCCCAACTAATCTCTCTCCCCTTCATTTCGTTCATTGATTGCCACATCAGCGTAGGTTATATCCTTAAGATACTATCGATACGATAGATTAACAAGTTAAGATGGTAATATTTAACATTAGTAAAACAAAGTTAGAAGGAAATTTTGTGTATGCTCTAATAATACCATACACCTTATTATGCAATTCTAGGCAAGAATTCCACACAGATTTGTTCGAAGAACCGCTCGTATTGTCTCAACACTCCAGGCGGTTTTGTTTTGTTACAACAGTTGATTGAGATCGAATTTATCGATTCCGCAATCACCTTCAATAGTAAGTAATTGCTGCAATTGGTTGGATATGGTAGACGAATCCAGGGAGGAATGAGTCCATAAAACGCCACCAAAACTTGCTCATGTAACAATGACACTTGGGCGAAATAACTTATAGATGTCTCAACACTTGGGCGACAACTTTCATAACTTTGAAAGTCTTGTTTTTTTAAGTTCACTCTGCAGGTAAGAATGGCAATGCATCTCGTGCATGGAATTACTTTGGGTTATGTTATTTGAAGCAACAATAGTTCAACTCATCATTCCAAAAAAAAAACCAGAAACACCTATAAGGTCACCCTATTATGCTGCCTGGAGAAGAAAAAAGAAACACAACTAACTGCAAAGAATAAAAGTTAGGTAATATTAAAACTGGATTTGCCCATCTAACAAAAGTTAGTAAAATGCCAATAGATTTAGAACACTAATATCATTGAACGTTACATGAGTTTTATACAAAGAAACTCAAACATAAATTGCTCTGGTGCACATTTTTTTAGCCAAATTGTATATATTTGTGATTTTCCACTAACAGAACATTACCAATTCACGTATAATGTTCTTTTTAATGCCAATACATTTTGTTTGTTATATATTTTTCTTCTTCGAAATGAATGTCAATGACGACATTCAACATATTATGTTTCTCCTGTCAAGCACATGCAAGAAAAAAGAGGAGCATAGGGCTTGGGGAGATTTTAAGAGTATTATCCCTCTTGGGCTCAAAATGCTCAAAAATCCCAAAGCTGGTGTTTGGTGTACAATGCTTTAACCGGGACAACCCCATAAATCTCCTTCGTCCCCCTAGTTCCATGGGGTTTATGTAATAGTGACGGTCCAACCAAAAGAAGTCCTTGATGTCTGAAGACTCGGGCGACAACTTCAATAACTTTGAAAGGCCTGTTTTTTATTATGTTATTTGAAGTAATGACAATTGATATCATTGTTCCAAGAAAATACAAAACCAGTTATGAGATCATCCTATTTATGTCACCTAGAAAATAAAAAGGAAATCGTAAATAATCGCTTGCTATATGCTAAAAAAATTGGTTAGGGCCACAAAGACAGCAATGAAGATGACCTAGCTGAGGAAGAAAGCCTCGTCGAAGTTAGGTGTTAGGTTGGGTGATTATAATAAGAGGATGCTCAGCAAGGCGGGTGGGAATTAGAGGTAATGCTTGATCATGTGACGAGTCGACTACATCTGCCATACATGAAGAGTTGGAGAGTAACCAGAGAGAGAGCGTGACTGCGTGCAGGGTGGAGCGGGATGGGTTGGAGCAAAGATTGGAGTTGGACTGTTATTGCGGCTTATGTGTAAGAAGAGGAAGAAGTGGTGGTGGTGAATCTGGTGATGGTGGTGGTAGTTGTCGTCGTCACGGGAGGATGACAACAAATTATAAAAACTCACAAACCGGATTGTGTTTTTAATAACAAATGTAGATAAACCTTTAAGTATAGACTCATCACTGGTGTGGTGTGTGGTACAGGACCCTCTTTTTTTTTTTTGAAGTTACATGGACCCTCTTTTGAGGGTGATATACAACATCACTCTTGTACCTCAGTACAAGTTTATTACAGCATCTGATCGAGAAGCCTTGATCCGATCCGATCAGACCAAACCAAACCATAAACAAAACAAGATGATGGTAATACCATGCGTGGTCACACACGGCTTGCCCACATCGGGCGCCATTGCAACCTCCGTAAAACGTTACGCTAGCTACATGCATTTTGCATGTCTAAACCTTCCAAAACAATCGCATGCACCCAGGTCCCATGCGTGCACCGTGCCATGCATGCATGCGATCGAAAAAAAGCGTGTACGTAGCAAATGCACGTACGGCTCACTTGACCGACCGTGGTGACTTAGCTGGCGGCGTGGACCAGCGGGGACTGGGGAGACAGCAGCACGGCCATGGGGCTGGAGAGCGCGTGGTACTGCGAGGCCATGGCGCCGTGGCGCTGGAGGCTGAGGTGGAGGTGCCCCCTGGCGGCCCAGCGCTGGGCCTTGGCCTTCTGCTGCTGGTGCTGGCGCACGAAGTCCCGGATCCGGTTCAGCGCCACCTCCATGGTTTCGTCGTCCATGTTGGCGTGGCAGACGCGGAACCACCCGGGCTCGCGGCAGTGGAACGACGTCC
The DNA here is from genome assembly GCA_021605205.1 of Aegilops longissima. NCBI lineage: Eukaryota > Viridiplantae > Streptophyta > Magnoliopsida > Poales > Poaceae > Aegilops > Aegilops longissima. The sequence goes on along the minus strand of CM038677.1, from coordinate 650,383,183 downwards.
CGGGCGACACGTTGAGCTTCACCTTGCGGATGATGACCCGCCACAGCTCCAGCTCCGCCTCCGCCGTCTTCTCCCGGAGCATGCCCCGCAGGTCCATCCACGAGAAGAGCCCGGCGTTGCCGCCCAGGCACCCGATGCCGACCTCGCGGAGCCCCGACGTGAACAGCTCGTGCCGCGCCGCCAGCCGCCGCGCGCTCTCGCGCAGGAACCGCGCCATGAACTCCTCGTCCCCGAGCATCTTGGCCAGGAAGAGCTGCGTCTGCGAGGACACGAGGCCGAAGCTGGACATCTTGCGCGCGCAGGCCACGACGGCGTCGTTGTACGAGTAGACGATGCCGACGCGGAACCCCGGGAGGCCGAAGTCCTTGGAGAGGCTGTAGGCGATGTGGATGAGGTCCCTGTCGGCGCCGGGGGCGTCGTGCTCGATCACCTCGGCGATGCTCACGTACTCCGGCTTGGCGAAGACCGACCCCGCGTAGATCTCGTCGCAGATGAGGTGCACGCGGTGCTCCGTGGCGAAGGTGGCGAGCATGGCCAGCGTGGCCCGGTCCGCGGTCGTGCCCAACGGGTTGGACGGGTTGGTGATGAGGATCCCCTTGACACGGACGCCGTTGCTCCGCGCGCTCTCGTACGCGGCCACCACGGCCTCCCTGGTGATCCTGAAGTCGTTGGAGCTGTGGCACTCGATCGGTAGCAGCTTCACTCCCGACCTCCAGCAGCAGTCGCGGTCGAATCTGTGATCAGAAATGAAAGCGCATACGTCAGGCCTGATGTATCCTGAACTCGTTGCGTGCATGCAGGCTTACGTTGCGCTATGTATATTTAGTAGTCTTTTTTGAATTTTATCGGTCATCAATTGACCGTGCATGGGTCAGAGACGTTAACATGCGTTAACCACAAAGTCACCAAAGACCAGACCGGCTGCTGAATGCATGCTAGGTTGCGCGATTCAACTTGAAGACATGAAGCCAAGAACTGGGATCCTACTTGGATTTGATTTTATCAACGAGACTGAAAGCTGTCCGCCTTTTCGTCTCGAAGGTTAGTTGACACCAGATTAGTCTTCGGAGCCCAAAATGATTTTCCTGACAACTACATATTGTCTAAATTTTGACCCGATTTTCAGGGTCTGTGATTGACTTCTACATGCGCGAGAGGCGGACATGCACCGAATTCAGTTGCTGTCAGGTAGTTCGACGAATGAAGCGTACCCTGGGTAGTAAGGCGTGGGCACGAGGAAGGCCTCGCCGGGGTTGGCAAGGCAGAAGGCGAGCGTCTCCTGGGCGCCGGTGGCGCCGCCGCTCATCACGACGCGATCCGGGTCAAACCTGGCCTTCCACCCCCTCACCTGCCCCATGAACTGGGCCATCGCCTGCAACATCAGACACAATCGCATATTGGTTAGCAAAACTGATCCGTCAGGGCGCTGCTCCGTCGCTTTCGCACTCGTAAGCAGCTATCTTATCATTACTTTTGTCCAATTGAATCACCGGCTAGTTTGTCATATTTGTGCTGGTGGGTGCTGAGAGCTCACCTGTCTGAACTCCGGGAGGCCGTGGTAGTCCTGGAAGTTGGCGATCCTCTTGAACTGCGAGGCGCCCTCCGCCGTGCAGATGGACGCCTCCGGGTGCGCCTTGCTCCACTCCTCGATCAGGTCCAGCGAGAGCTGCAGCACCGCCGATGATTAGCTTCATGCTTAATGGCGAAAAATGGACAAGAAATATTACTGCTGTGTTAATGAAGGGACAAGAATTGCGCGTACTTGGTTCTCGGCGAGGCCCATCTGGATGACGCCCCCGCGGTTGTCCTGCGGGTGGAAGGGGTTCATGTCGTACGCCTTCCACCCGTCGAAGTAGGAGGAGTTCTCGCCGTGGCCGTCGCCGGCGGCCATCCTCGAGAGAAGCTCGGCGGATCTGCTTGCCATCTGCGCTCTCTGGTTTCCGAGGATCTGGTAGCTAGCTGAGCAGAGACAGAGACAGACAAGAAGAGAGGCCAAGAATGCTATGCGCTAATCTAGCTGATGAAGCTTCTTGAGCTTGCTAGGGAGATTGGTGAAGCTTCTTGAGCTTGAGCTGGCGAGGGAGGGAGGGAGGGAGATGAATGGGTAAGCTGCTCGTTGGTGCCTATTTATAGATTCGTGGCCACTGCCGCTGGCGCTGCCCATGGCGCGGTAGACGGAGGTCAAGGGACAGCACTCTGCCTCGCGAGAGAGAAAAAAAGGGACAGCGCTTTGGCATATACGCGCATGGTGGGGGAGAAACTTCCGTGAAAGGGAGAGCAGGTGGAGCCGAAGATGCGGCAGCTAGCTTGGCCAGATGGCGACCTCTCAGGCCATGCCCCGCCCGTCCTTGTACCACCCCCAGGCCCGGCCAGCTGACAATGGTGGTGATAATCAATTTGCTAATTGATCTGGGAAGAATATCTGCGATCCAAGGCAGGCGACGTGACTTGACGATGGACGTGCGGTCGTAATTTTGAAGCTTGCACAGTAGTAATAGGTGAGCGCGCCCATGTGGGGCTCGGAGAAAAATCCCCGTCCCGTCGCCGGCGATTCGATCTGCGGCGTGCGGGCTGGCGACTTCGCCGGACGACGGATGGGGACGGCAGTATCGTCAGCTCGATGGGTTGAGTTGGTCAAAACGAGAGCTGGCGCAGCCGGCGCGAGCGCCATCGGCGGTTGGAGCTCGTGTTGGACGGGGCGGGGGCTGACCAGCAGGAAGGGTGGAACTCGGTTCCACCACCGGCGTCGTGCTGCCTGCAGCCCACAATAAATTGAGAGGGTTCGAGAAAGCAGCAGTTAATTTTGCCGTGGAAATGCTTGCAGGAATGAATTTCCCTCGAAACTGGTACTATGCAATTTGGCCGCAACGATCAAACTATCCCTCCTCCAAGCTTTAGTGTAGTGTCAAAAAAACCTTTTATATTATGAGACGGAGTTTAATTTTTGGGTGTGTCTAGGAATCATCTAGATGTGACTTAACTATGTCACATCTAAGCATGACACTCACACAACATCAGAAAAAAACAAATTTAAAAAATATTTTGTATAAATCTTGAAGCCCCTTATTATGTGATGAACTACTTAGATGTGATATCCTTAGAAAACATCTAGATGTGAATTAGTCATTCTGTTAATTTTTTGTGTTTTGTCTGTACTTTTGGTCGACCGTTTTTAACTCTTTTTGCGACAATATAAACTCGAAACAGATCGCACCGTCGCGTCCTGAATGAACTAATCCGGCTGCTAGCCATCTTGTGCCCAAATAAACTAAGCTTGAGTGGTCGCACACCAACCGAACCGAATATATGGGCACGCACGGAGGCACACAACACAGCGCAGAGGCAGAGCTTTGGTCGTGTGGCGCGGTGCACGTATGTTTGTGTCGCTCCAATCAACGAGAAAGTGATACTACGTTTTTGTCATATTTGTACTTCCGTGTGGCGGTGTCCAAGATCTCCAAGAGTTGCGATGCAACTGCATTACCACCTTGTTTGGTGTAACGATTTTTTCTCCTTGTCTGCTGCCCCTCGCGGATGCAAGAAAGGAGTTTTGAGGCCGACAACTTGGCATGGAAGTCGCCGAGGTAGGTTCGATCTTTATTTTTTACATGACATGAGTAGTCAACTGGCCAAAACAGCTTGATTGCTAAGCTCGTACTGTACGTGGTGGTTGCCCAAAGCAATTCGTGGCCAATTTGGGCACTACGGTAACCACATTGTTTGCGCGGCAAGCCAACAAAAAGGTGCTAAACATTGCGATCGTGCACAATACTGGCACCAAGCATGTGCTGGGACGGTGCTAGTACAAGGACATGCAAAAGCGAATCCAACAAGATCATCTTTTGGCAAGAAGGTCTATGTTATACACGAGCCACATACATGTGGATACTAAGGGCATGTACAATGATGGCATATGGATACATATGCCCCATAACAAAAAGTAATTTGAAGCACCTACATTAATTTTTTTTCTCCAATTCATGCTATCACTAGTGGGCCTCATTAAGAAATAGAAAATAAAGACTCTAGTACACATGCATCTCTACTTTTCACTAGAGGCGGAGCTACTTACAGCTACCCGGTGTCACTGGCACCGGGTGCAATTTACACTTATTGGTTTAGTATGTAGGTCATTGAATTGTTTGGTATGTAGGCATGTGTTCTCTATGTGGACACCGGGTAATTTTAAGTCTGGATCCGCCTCTGCTTTTCACTCCATCTTTTCAGCTTTTGTCACTGGACCACACTTTTTCTCTTCAAGCACCCGCCTCCTGAAGAGGATCCCGCTTCCATATCCGAACCTACTTTACGTCATATCCGATCCTACATGGCATGCGAGGCATCATCTTAAGGCTATGCATTTTACATGCCCTAAAGCTGCAGTGGCAGGCAGTTCTTAACTGTGAGAACGATCAAACACACCAGTAAACGCTACACTCATGACAGGTCCAAAAAATTATCGTGACGGTTCTGGCTACCTCGCGACGACTGACTTTTGGCAAGACCATTTAGTCCGTCTGCTGCGGCTGTCTTAAATGTGTATAGGTTTTCAAAAAAATGATTTTTCTTCTTGTCTGACATATGTGGTCAAACACTAAATTAATGTTAGTCTATGGGGTTGACAACTTTCCCGGCAGCAGTTGGGAAACTTCGAGTTATTAATTGGAGGGCTGCTAGTAGATCATGGACGTACTTGTAGTTGTTTTTTCTAGAAAAACACTTAGACAAAAAGGTAAGACGCTCACAAACACGGTAATATACTCATCATTATAAACGCACACCCATATACCTTACCCCTGTGAGCACGTACTAAGGACGGAGCTGGCGGGTCTTGAGATGATAGGTGCCTCGCTATCGACGGAAATGCTGCCTGCCACTCAAAAGAAAAATTCCTCCTTTACGAGACAGCAAAGCATCAAATCTGGGGTTTGATCCTGGTGGGTTGGGGATACCACTGCCCTCCTAACCGGTGTCGCGTGCGCCGGCCTTGGTAGGGGCGACATATGGCGGGATGTGGTCCCTTCAGTGGCGCGGTGGTTGTCGGGATGCGGTTGGTGGTTGGCCGTTACGGAGTTGGTGGCGAGGCATCTCTGGGAGAAACACCTTTATGGATTTCATCGGTTCAACGATGGTGACGTCTAGGGCCGTTCCGATATTTCCTAAGGGCGTCGTTGAGGGGTTGTGCTCCTACCTCACCCTGTGGCCTTGGCTCTGGACGAAAATCTCATATCCTCTGGATCAAGTGATGGAGTCATCTTTGCGTCGTTTCTTCTCCTTGAGACATCGCCTTGAAGCCGGCTATGTAAGCTATCGATAGTGGATATTCGAATCAGGGGGAGGAATCCACCATTGCTGGCCGTACAAGCTCACACGCGACTCGCGAGGTTCGGCCGAAGCCACCAGTTCCATCCCAGATCCACACGCCACTGTTACAACGGTTATATCCTCACGTACACCCTTAGCGGGCCCAGTTCGGGCCTGCAAGCCACTGGGGAAGATGTCGATCGCGAGTGGGCCGAGACGGAGGCCCACGAGTCGAATCCTTGCCTTCGCGCTCTTCCTTCTGATCTGCCTCGATGCCTCGATCGCTGACATTCCTCCCTTCTTCAAAACCGGCTTGTCCCCAAGCCGGCGCACGCGGAAACAACTGACGAAGCGAATCCTTGTCCTCCCAGGTTGCCGAAGAAGCATCCCCTCCACTCCATTGGACCAAAACTTGGGCCACCGATAGGTGGTCCCCGCGACGAATCCTCTCCTGCAGAATTTTAACAGGGAACTGAAGATGAGCGTCAGCCGAAGGAAGTGACCTGAATACCTCCTGGTGTGGTTGCACACATTGCTTCAACTGCGACACATGAAAAACTGGATGAATACGGCTAGATGCTGGCAACTGTAAGCGGCAGGCCACTTCCCCGATCTTCTCCAGAATAAAAAATGGCCCAAAATACTTGAAGGCAAGTTTGTGATTTGCCCTATGTGCCATAGATGACTGTACATACGGCTGGAGTTTGAGGAACACGCGATCCCCCACAACAAATGTTCTCTCTGTGCGCTTCTTGTCAGCTTGCTGTTTCATTCTCTGTTGGACACGCAACAGATGTTGGCGCACTGACTGTTGCACCACTTCCCTGGCATCCAACCATTGTTGCAGATCAACAAGATCGACTGCATCCAAAGCTGAAATACCAAAATGTCTAGGACTATGGCCATAAAGGACCTCAAAAGGAGATTTATTGAGTGCTGAATGCCAATTTGTATTGTACCAGAACTCACAAAGAGAAATCCATCTTGCCCACTTCTTGGGGTGAGCGCTGATAAAACATCTCAGGAAACACTCCACTTGCTAATTGACACGCTCTGTTTGACCATCTGTCTCTGGGTGATAGGCTGTGCTCATGTTAAGAACAGCTCCTGTCCTTCTCACCAGGGCCTGCCAAAACCTGCTAGTGAACACTAGGTCCCTATCTGACACAATATAACGAGGCATGCCATGAAGTTTATAGATATTGTCTAAAAACAATTCAGAAATCTTCTGGGTAGTGTATGGGTGTTTGACGGGAATAAAATGCCCATATTTGGTAAACTTGTCAATAACCACCATGATGCAATCATATTGATCAGAAGAGGGTAGGCCTGAGATGAAATCCATAGTGACAGTTTCCCAAGCCTTTGCAGGAATAGGTAAAGGAGATAGCAGCCCTGGATATGCCACTCTCTCTGGTTTTGCTTGCTGACAGATTAGACAGGACTGTACAAACTGTTGTATTTGTTTCTTCATACCAATCCACTTAAAGAGTGCTCTAATTCTTTTGTAAGTGACAGGGAAACCTGAATGACCACCCAGAGGAGTGTCATGGAAAGCCTGACAAATTTTGACATGCAACTCATTGTCATTGCCCACCCAAATGCAGCCTTTGTATCTCAACACTCCCTGGAATATTTTGAAATTGTTGTTGGAATGAGGCTTCACTGATAGTTGTTGCAGCAGTTCTTGAGCCTTGGAATCATGCCTGTAGCTGCCAATAACTTCCTCAAGCCAACTAGGTTTGACACCAGAAATTGCTAGCACCATAGAATCTGCCTGGGGTCTTCTAGAGAGAGCATCAACTGCAGAATTGTCAGACCCTTTTTTGTAGACAATCCTATAATTAAGCTCCATCATTTTTGTAAGTGCTTTTTGTTGCCAAGGTGTGTGCAACCTCTGATCAGTCAAATTAACCAGGCTCCTCTGATCTGTTCTGATGATGAACTCCTGGAACTGCAGATATGGCCTCCACTGTTCAATGGCTAAGAGAATAGCCAAAGATTCCTTCTCATACACAGATAAACCTCTGTTCCTAGGACCTAGTGCTCTGCTGACAAGAGCAATGGGATGGTCTTATTGCATGAGAACAGCCCCAATACCAACATCACAAGCATCAGTTTCAACCACAAATTGTTTGGAAAAATCAGGTAAGGCTAGCACAGGAGCATTAACAAGAGCTTCCTTCAGTGTTTGGAAAGCTAGCTCTGTAGCTGGTGTCCACACAAAAATAGTCCCCTTCTTCAGCAAACCAGTCAGGGGCCTACTAATCAGTCCATAGTTTTTTTATAAACTTCCTGTAATATCCAGTTAAACCCAAGAACCCCCTGACTTGTTTGACATCAGCAGGCACTGGCCAATTATTGACAGTTGCAATCTTGCTGGCATCAGTCGAAACTCCCTTGTCACTAATGAAATGACCCAAATAAGCAATCTCTTGTGTAGCAAAAAAATCACACTTGCTTAACTTGACTCTCCACTGTTTTTCTAACAGAATGCTCAACACCTTCTCTAGATGTATAAAATGCTGCTTGAGGGTCTTGCTGAATACAAGAATGTCATCAAAGAAACATACTGCACACTGGTCTTCTCCTCTCAGAACTGGGGCTAAATCTGTGTTCATTGCCCCTTGGAAAGTATTAGGCGCTCCAGTCAGACCCATAGCTACTACAGTGAATTCATAGTGACCAGAATGTGTTTGAAAAGCAGTTTTAAACTCCTCTCCTGGTGCCAATCTGATTTGATGATATCCAGCTCTAAGGTATAACTTGGAAAACCAACAAGCACCAGCAAGTTCATCCAATAACTCATCTATGACAGGAATAGGATACTTACTTTTCAGTGTGAGTGCATTAACATGTCTGAAATCGATGACCAGCCTCCAATCTTCCTCTTCTTTCTTCTTGACCATCAGAGCAGGAGAAGAAAATGGGCTATTACTCACTTGGATCAGACCTTCTTTTAACATTGCCTGCACCTGCTTTTCCATTTCAACCTTTAAGTGTGGATGAATTCTGTAAGGCCTGATAGACACTGGTTGTGCCCCTGGTATTAAAGGTATGTTGTGGTCAAATTTCCTTCTGGGGGGCAATCCAGTAGGTGGAGAAAAAACCACTGCATATTTGTCCAGTAGGGCTTGAATTTCTGGTATTTGCTTCCTTTGTTCAGAGCTGGTATGCTGAAAAATAGCTATGACAGTAAAAGCACACTCCTCAGGTAGTTCTCCCTGCAAGGTAACTGTAGCCCCCTTGTATTGGAATGAGAGCCACTTTTGGTCCCAGTCAATGTACATGGGACTGTGTTTTGCTAGCCAATCTAGGCCCAGAATACCATCATAACCACCTAGGGATAGCAGCCTGAAATCATGAGAGAATTTCTGTCCTTGACAACCCCACTGACATTGTTTCACTTGTTGAGAACATCTCAGTTTTCCTCCGCCTGCTACCTTGACAGTGACTGCCTTAATTTCAGTAACTTCTGATAGAATATGGAGTAGAGAATTATCCAAGAAGGAATGGGTGCTGCCTGAATCAACCAAAAACTTAAGCTCTGCATCCTTGATGTTCACTGGCAATGATAGAGACAACACAGAGACAGAGTTACCAGTAGCAGCTGCAGACAGCAACATTAAGTTATCAGAGTCACTATCTGAATCCACAAGAGAAGGAGAAGAGCTCTGCAACTGTTCAATGAGCTCCTGTACCACATGTAACTGGACTGTGGATTTGCACTGATGATCCTTGGACCATTTCTCCCCACAAATGAAGCATAACCCTTTTGCTTTCCTGTAGTTTCTCAATGAGGTCCATTTGTCTTCAGTTGATTGTGTCCTGTGACTCTCAGTAGGTTTCCTCTCTTCCACGGATTTGGCCTTATACTGATACTGACCAGTTGTTGTTGTGCTTCTTTTGGCAGTGTTGCACTGCAGCTCTCCCAGTTCCTCATGAAGCAGAGCCAACGCATAAGCGGTGTCAAGGTCCCGGGTTTTTTGCATAGCTATCGCCATTCGTACCCCTGGTTTCAATCCGTCTATGAACCGAGTGGTGTAATGCAAGGGATTCGGATTGCTTTCATAGGCCGTGACCTGATCATACAACTCTGCAAAATGATCCACATACTCCTCTACAGTTCCAGTCTGGTTGATTCTGAACATCTTACGCAACAGGTTCTGATGCTGATTACGACCAAACCTTCCTTGCAAGAGGTTACAAAATTCAGTCCAATGCAGATCTGCGGTCTTCCTCTGCACCGACTCCAACCAGCGAGCGGCTGCGCCTTCAAACTGAGCAGTAGCATATGAAATCCACCTGCTAGGATGCGTACCCCACAACTTGAAATAATCCTAACACCTCGATTGCCACAACCGTGGATTAGAGCCATCAAATCGTGGCAACTCGATCCGGGGGCCTGAACTGAACTGATCCCCTTGATCCAGATGTTGGGGAACGTAGTAATTTCAAAAAATTTCCTACGATCACGCAAGACCATGGTGATGGCATAGCAACGAGAGGGGAGAGTGTCCGTCCACGTACCCTCGTAGACCGAAAGCGGAAGCGTTATGACAACGCGGTTGATGTAGTCGTGCGTCTCCACGATCCGACCGATCCAAGCACCGAGCGTCACGGCACCTCCGAGTTACGCACGTTCAGCTCGATGGCGATCCCGGACTCCGATCCGGCAAAGTGTCGGGATGAGTTCCGTCGACCGACGGCGTGGTAGCGATGTTGATGCTCCACCGGCGCAGAAGCCGCCTAAGCTCGCGACGATATGACTTCTCGGCGCGCAGGCTTCGCCTAAGCTCATGACGATATGACGAAGTGGAATATGGTGGAAGGGGCACCGCTGCGGCTAAGGAAAGATCCGTAGATCAACTTGTGTGTCTTGGGGTGCCCCTGCCCCGTATATAAAGGAGCCAAGGGGAGGTGGCGGCCCTAGGGGAGGCGCGCAAGGAGGAGTCCTACTCCCAGGGAGTAGGACTCCCCCCTCTCCTAGTTGGACTAGGATTGGAGGAGGGAAAGGGAAGGGCACCCCCCCTTCCTTGTCCTATTCGGACTAGAGGGGGAGGGGCGCAGCCCACCTTGGCCTGCCCTTCCTCTTCTCCCATGGCCCATTAAGGCCCATAGACTTCCGGGGGTTCGGTAACCTCCGGTACTCGTAAAATCCGATTTCACCGGAACACTTCCGATGTCCAAATGTAGGCTTCAATATATCAATCTTTATGTCTCGACCATTTCGAGACTCCTCGTCATGTCCATGATCACATCCGGACTCGAACAACCTTGGTGCATCAATACTTATAAACTCATTATGAGCTGTCATCGAAGCGTTAGCGTGCGGACCCTACGGGTTCGAGAACTATGTAGACATGACCTAGAACCATTCTCGGTCAATAACCAATAGCGGAACCTGGATGCCCATATTGGTTCCTACATATTCTCGAAGATCTTTATCGGTCAAACCGCATAACGACATACGTTGTTCCTTTGTCATCGGTATGTTACTTACCCGAGATTCGATCGTCGGTATCAATACCTAGTTCAATCTCGTTACGGTAAATCTCTTTACTCGTTCCGTAATACATCATCTTCACAACTAACTCATTAGTTGTAATGCTTGCAAGGCTTAAGTGATGTGCATTACCGAGAAGGCACGGAGATACCTCTCCGACAATCGGAGTGACAAAACCTAATCTCGAAATCGCCAACCCAACAAGTACCTTTGGAGACACTGTAGTACTCCTTTATAATCACCCGATTACGTTGTGATGTTTGGTAGTACCCAAAGTGTTCCTCCGTAAGCAGGAGTTGCATAATCTCATAGTTATAGGAACATGTATGGGTCATGAAGAAAGCATTAACATACTAAGCGATCAAGTGTTAAGCTAACGGAATGGGTCAAGTCAATCAGATCATTCAACTAATGATGTGACCTTGTTAATCAAATAACAACTCCTTGTTCATGGTTAGGAAACATAACCATCTTTGATTAACAAGCTAGTCAAATAGAGGCATACTAGTGACATCTTGTTTGTCTATATATTCACACATGTATTATGTTTCCGGTTAATACAATTCTAGCATGAATAATAAACATTTATCATGATATAAGGAAATAAATAATAACTTTTATTATTGCCTCTAGGGCATATTTCCTTGATCTCCCACTTGCACTAGAGTCAATAATCTAGATTACAAAGTAATGATCCTAACACCCATGGAGTCTTGGTGCTGATCATGTTTTGCTCGTGGAAGAGGCTTAGTCAGCAGGTGCGCAACATTCAGATCCGTATGTATTTTGCAAATCTCTATGTCTCCCACTTGGACTTGGTCCCGAATGGAATTGAAGCGTCTCTTGATGTGCTTGGTCCTCTTGTGAAATCTGGATTCCTTTGCCAAGGCAATTGCACGATATTGTCACAGAAGATCTTCATCGGTCCCGATGCACTAGGTATGACACCTAGATCGGAAATGAACTCTTTCATCCAGACTCCTTCATTTGCTGCTTCGAAGCAGCTATGTACTCCGCTTCACATGTAGATCCCGCCACGGCGCTTTGTTTAGAGCTGCACCAACCGACAGCTCCACCGTTTAATAAAAACACGTATCCGGTTTGCGATTTAGAATCGTCCGGATCGGTGTCAAACTTACATCGGCGTAACCATTTACGACTAGCTCTTTGTCACCTCCATATCGAGAAACATATCCTTAGTCCTTTTCGGGTATTTGGGATGTTCTTGACCGCTGTCCGATGATCCACTCTGGATTACTTTGGTACCTTCTGCCAAGCTTACAGCTAAGCATATGTCGGTCTGGTACACATCATTGCATACATGATAGAGCCTATGGCTGAAGCATAGGAACATCTTTCATTTTCTCTCTATCTTCTGCTTGTGGTGGGCATTGAGTCGACTCAATCTTACACCTTATGTCTGGTAAAAACCTTTCTTTGCACGATCCATTTTGAACTTCTTCAAAACTTTATCAAGGTATGTGCTTTGTGAAAGTCAATTAAGCGTCTTGATCTATCTCTATAGATCTTGATGCCCAATATGTAAGCAGCTTCACGAGGTCTTTCATTGAAAAACTTTTATTCAAGTATCCTTTTATGCTATCCAGAAATTCTATATCATTTCCAATTAATAATATATCGTCCATATATAATATCGAAATGCTCTGAGCTCCCACTCACTTTCTTGTAAATCTGAGCTTCTCCAAAAGTGCATACAAACCCATATGCTTTGATCACACTATCAAAGCGTTTATTCCAACTCGAGAGGCTTGCGGACCATAAATTGATCGTTGGAGCTTGCACACTTTGTTAGCACCCTTTGGATCGACAAAACCTTCTGGTTGCATCATATACAACTCTTCTTCTAGAAATCCATTCAAGAATGCGGTTTTACATCCATTTGCCAAATCTCATAATCATAAAATCGGCAATTGCTAACATGATTCAGACAGACTTAAGCATCGCCACTGGTGAGAAAGTCTCATCGTAGTCAACCCCTTGAACTTGTCGAAAACCTTTTGCAACAAGTCGAGCTTTGTAGACGATTACATTACCATCGGCGTCGGTCTTCTTCTTAAAGATCCATTTATTTTCAATGGCTTGCCGATCATCGAACAAGTCAACCAAAGTCCATACTTTGTTCTCATACATGGATCCCATCTCAGATTTCATGGCTTCCAGCCATTTTGCGAATCTGGGCTCACCATCGCTTCTTCATAGTTCGTAGGTTCGCCATGGTCAAGTAACATGACTTCGAATAGAATTACCGTACCACTCAGTGCGTATTTTACTCTGGTTGACCTCGAGGTTCGATAGTAACTTGATCTGAAGCTTCATGATCATCATCATTAGTTTCTTCACTAATTGGTGTAGTTGTCACGGGAACCATTTCTTGTGATGAACTACTTTCAATAAGGGAGCAGATCTGATTATCTCATCAAGTTCTACTTTCCTCCCACTCACTTCTTTCGAGAGAAACTCCTTCTCTAGAAAGGACCCGAATTTAGCAACGAAAATCTTGCCTTCAGATCTGTGATAGAAGGTGTACCCAACAGTCTCCTTTGGGTATCCTATGAAGACACATTTTCCGATTTGGGTTCGAGCTTATCGGTTGAAGTTTCTTTACATAAGCATCGCATCCCCAAACTTTAAGAAAGCGACAACTTTGGTTTCTTGCCAAACCACAGTTCATAAGGCGTCGTCTCAGCGGATTTTGACGGTGTCCTATTCAACGTGAATGCGGCCGTCTCTAAAGCATAACCCCAATACGATAGCGGTAAATCGGAAATAGACATCATAGATCGCACCATATCTAGTAAAGTACGATTCTGACGTTCGGACACACCATTTCTCTGTGGTGTTCGGGTGGCGTGAGTTCTTGAAACTATTCCACATTGTTTCAAATGTAAACCAAACTCGTAACTCAAATATTCTCCTCCACGATCAGATCGTAGAAACTTTATTTTCTTGTTACGATGATTTTCCACTTCACTCTGAAATTCTTTGAACTTTTCAAATGTTTCAGATTTGTGTTTCATTAAGTAGATATACCCATATCTGCTCAAATCATCTGTGAAGGTGAGAAAATAACGATACCATGGCGTGCCTCAACATTCATTGGACCACAAACATCGGTATGTATGATTTCCAACAAATCAGTTGCTCGCTCCATAGTTCGGAGAACGGCGTTTTGGTCATCTTGCCCATGAGGCACGGTTCGCAAGTACCAAGTGATTCATAATCAAGTGATTCGAAGCCCATCGGTATGGAGTTTCTTCATGCGTTTTACACCGATATGACCTAAGCGGCGGTGCCACAAATAAGTTGCACTATCATTATCAACTCTGCATCTTTTGGTTTCAACATTATGAATATGTGTATCACTCTTGTCGAGATTCAACAAGAATAGACCATTCTTCAAGGGTGCATGACCATAAAAGATATTACTCATATAAATAGAACAACCATTATTCTCTGATTTAAATGAATAACCGTCTACGCAATAAACAAGATCCAGATATAATGTTCATGCTCAACGCGGCACCAAATAACAATTATTTAGGTCTAAAACTAATCCCGAAGGTAGATGTAGAGGTAGCGTGCCGACCGCGATCACATCGACTTTGGAACCATTTCAACGCATCGTCACCTCGTCCTTAGCCAATCTTCGCAATCCGTAGTTCTGTTTGAGTTGCAAATATTAGCAAGAACCAGTATCAAATACCAGTACTCTGCGAGTATTAGTAAGGTACACATCAATAACATGTATATCATATATACCTTTGTTCACCATGCCATCCTTTTATCCGCCAAATACTTGGGGCAGTTCCGCTTCGATGTCGATCGCTTGCGGTAAAACACTCGATTTCGGGCTTAGGTCCAGACTTGGGTTTCTTCTCTTGATCAGCAACTTTCTTGCTGTTCTTTTTGAAGTTTCCTTCTTCTTCCCTTTGCCCTTTTTCTTGAAACTAGTGGTCTTGCTGACCATCAACACTTGATGCTCTTTCTTGATTTCTACCTCCGCAGCTTTTAGCATTGCGAAGAGCTCAGAATTGTCTTAGTCATCCCTTGCATATTATAGTTCATCACGAAGCTCTTGTAGCTTGGTGGCGTGATTGGAGAATTCATCAATGACACTATCATCCGGAAGATTAACTCCCAGCTGAATTAAGTGATTGTTATACCCGGACATTTTGAGTATGTGCTCACTTGTGAACTATTCTCCTCCATCTTGCAGCTATAGAACTTATTGGAGACTTCATATCTCTCAATCCGGGCATTTGCTTGAAATATTAACTTCAACTCTGGAACATCTCATATGCTCCATGGCGTTCAAAACGTCGTTGAAGACCGGTTCTAAGCCGTAAAGCATGGCACCTTGAACTATTAAGTAGTCATCAGCTCTGCTTTGCCATACGTTCACAACTTCGGCTCGGCATCTGCAGCAGCACTGTCACCCAGCGGTGCTTCGGGGCGTAATTTTTACGTGAAGCAATGAGGATAATCCTCAAATTCGGACCCGTCCGTGTAATTGCTACCATCATCTTTCAACTTTGCTTTCTCAAGGAACGCATTAAAATTCAACGGAACAACAGACGAGCCATCTATCTACATCGAACATAGACAAGCAAAATACTATCGGTACTAAGTTCATGATAAATTTAAGTTTGATTAATCATATTAAAACCTCCCACTTAGGCGGACATCTCTCTAGTCATCTAAGTGATCACGTGATCCAAATCAACTAAACCATGTCCGATCATCACGTGAGATGGAGTAGTTTCAATGGTGAACATCACTATGTTGATCATATCTACTATATGATTCACGCTCGACCTTTCGGTCTCGTGTTCGAGGCCATATCTGTTATATGCTAGGCTCGTCAAGTTTAACTGAGTATTCGCGTGCATAACTGTTTTGCACCCGTTGTATTTGAGCGTAGAGCCTATCACACCCGATCATCACGTGGTGTCTCAAAGACGAAGAACTTTCATAGCGGTGCATACTCGGGAGAACACTTCTTGATAATTTTAGTGAGAGATCATCTTATAATGCTACCGTCAATCAAAGCAAGATAAGATGCATAAAGGATAAACATCACATGCAATCAATATAAGTGATATGATATGGTCATCATCATCTTGTGCTTGTGATCTCCATCGCCAAGCACCGTCATGATCACCATCGTCACCAGCGCGACACCTTGATCTCCATCGTAGCATCGTGGTCGTCTCGCCAACTATTGCTTCTCGACTATCGCTACTCCTTAGTGATAAAGTAAAGCAATTACATAGCGTTGCATTTCATACAATAAGCGACAACCATATGGCTCCTGCCGATTGCCGATAACTTCGGTTACAAAACATGATCATCTCATACAATAAAATATAGCATCACGTCTTGACCATATCACATCACAACATGCCTGCAAAAATAAGTTAGGCGTCCTCTACTTTGTTGCAAGTTTTACGTGGCTGCTACGGGCTGAGCAAGAACCGTTCTTACCTCGCATCAAAACCACAGCGATACTTCGTCAAATAGACTCCGTTTAACCTTCTCAAGGACGGGCGTAGCCTCGATTCAACTAAAGTGAGAGAGCAGACACCGCCGGTCACCTTTAAGCAACGAGTGCTCGGGCGGTGAAACCAGTCTCGCGTAAGCGTCTGGCGTAATGTCGGTCCGGGCCGCTTCATCTCACAATACCGCTGAACCAAAGTATGACATGCTGGTAGGCAGTATGACTTGTATCGTCCACAACTCACTTGTGTTCTACTCGTGCACATGACATCAACGCATAAAACCAGGCTCGGATGCCTTTGTTGGGGAGCGTAGTAATTTCAAAAATTTTCCTACGATCACGCAAGACCATGGTGATGGCATAGCGACGAGGGGAGAGTGTCCGTCCACGTACCCTCGTGAGACCGAAAGCGGAGCGTTATGACAACGCGGTTGATGTAGTCGTGCGTCTCCACGATCCGACCGATCCAAGCACCGAGCGTCACGGCACCTCCGAGTTACGCACACGTTCAGCTCGATGGCGATCCCGGACTCCGATCCAGCAAAGTGTCGGGGATGAGTTCCACAAGACGACGGCGTGGTGGCGATGTTGATGCTCCACCGACGCGAGCTTCGCCTAAGCTCATGACGATATGACTTCTCCGGCGCAGGGCTTCGCCTAAGCTCATGACGATATGACCGAAGTGGAATATGGTGGAAGGGGCACCGCACACGGCTAAGGAAAGATCCGTAGATCAACTTGTGTGTCTTGGGGTGCCCCTGCCCCGTATATAAAGGAGCCAAGGGGGAGGTGGCCGGCCCTAGGGGGGCGCACCAGGAGGAGTCCTACTCCCACCGGGAGTAGGACTCCCCCTCTCCTAGTTGGACTAGGATTGGAGGAGGGGGAAGAGGGAAGGGGCGCCGCCCCCTTCCTTGTCCTATTCGGACTAGAGGGGGGGGGGCGCAGCCCACCTTGGCCTGCCCTTCCTCTTCTCCCATGGCCCATTAAGGCCCATAGACTTCCCGGGGGGTTCCGGTAACCTCCGGTACTCGATAAATCCCGATTTCACCGGAACACTTCCGATGTCCAAATGTAGGCTTCCAATATATCAATCTTTATGTCTCGACCATTTGAGACTCCTCGTCATGTCCATGATCACATCCGGGACTCGAACAACCTTCGTGCATCAATACTTATAAACTCATTATGAGCTGTCATCGAAGCGTTAAGCGTGCGGACCCTACGGGTTCGAGAACTATGTAGACATGACCTAGAACCATTCTCGGTCAATAACCAATAGCGGAACCTGGATGCCCATATTGGTTCCTACATATTCTCTGAAGATCTTTATCGGTCAAACCGCATAACGACATCGTTGTTCCTTTGTCATCGGTATGTTACTTACCCGAGATTCGATCGTCGGTATCCAATACCTAGTTCAATCTCGTTACGGTAAGTCTCTTTACTCGTTCCGTAATACATCATCTTCACAACTAACTCATTAGTTGTAATGCTTGCAAGGCTTAAGTGATGTGCATTACCGAGAAGGCACGGAGATACCTCTCCGACAATCGGATGATAAAACCTAATCTCGAAATCGCCAACCCAACAAGTACCTTTGGAGACACCTGTAGTACTCCTTTATAATCACCCGATTCGTTGTGACGTTTGGTAGTACCAAAGTGTTCCTCCGATGGCGGAGTTGCATAATCTCATAGTTATAGGAACATGTATGGGTCATGAAGAAAGCATTAACATACTAAGCGATCAAGTGTTAAGCTAACGGAATGGGTCAAGTCAATCAGATCATTCAACTAATGATGTGACCTTGTTAATCAAATAACAACTCCTTGTTCATGGTTAGGAAACATAACCATCTTTGATTAACAAGCTAGTCAAGTAGAGGCATACTAGTGACATACTGTTTGTCTATATATTCACACATGTATTATGTTTCCGGTTAATACAATTCTAGCATGAATAATAAACATTTATCATGATATAAGGAAATAAATAATAACTTTTATTATTGCCTCTAGGGCATATTTCCTTCACCAGAGCCACCAATTCACGAGGGGACTGAACATCGTGGGGAGACGACAGATCACGCATACCTCGGACCGGGGGAGGAACGTAGATGTTGTGATTCCTCGCTTCTCGACTGGTTGAGGGGCCTCCCGCTCGCCCGTCGTGGTTGCCCTTGTCCACCCGCTCCAGATCAGAGCGGATCTGCTCGATATCGAGATGGAGCTCGGAGCGGACGCCGTCGACGCGGCCGGAGATGAGGCCATCCAAGGTCTTGGTCGACTCCTGAAGCAGCTTGGCCATGGACTTGAGGAGATCGTCGGTGTGGGACTTGAGGCGCTGCTCGAGATCGTCGGCGACGGCGGACTTGACGAAGTCATGGATGTTGCGGCCCTCCCCCGACAGGTTCTCCATGGCCTCTCGTCGGTGGAATTCACGGAACCTGGTGCGGTGCGGGTGGCGGGGGAACTCCAGGACGGAACGGCTCTGATGCCAGATGTAAGCTATCGATAGTGGATATTCGAATCAAGGGGAGGAATCCGCCATTGCTGGCCGTACAAGCTCACAACGACTCGCGAGGTTCGGCCGAAGCCACCAGTTCCATCCCAGATCCACACGCCACTGTTACAACGGTTATATCCTCACGTACACCCTTAGCGGGCCCAGTTCGGGCCTGCAAGCCACTGGGGAAGATGTCGATCGCGAGTGGGCCGAGACGGAGGCCCACGAGTCGAATCCTTGCCTTCGCGCTCTTCCTTCTGATCTGCCTCGATGCCTTGATCGCTGATAGGCTATGACTGGGATAGAGGTGCTTTGGCAACGGCATGACGCGTGGTTTACCGTGGCAGTTTATCCTAGGGGTGATGATGTTTTTTTGACAATAACGATGGCGTGAGGACGAGTTTGGGTCATGGCTTGGACTTTGATAGTCTCTTCGGTCCTTGTAGTTTGGAGTCAGAGTTGCAGTGGAACGTCTCCAGGTGGTGACGATAACATGCTCTCGGTGGTTTGGCGATGACATGTCACGTGGTTTGTTGAGTCGGGGGCTCGGTCGGCGCAATCCCTACATATTTCCCTGTAGGTTCGGTGAAATATAGACATGAACAAAAATACCTTTCCTTCAGTGATCAAAAACGAAACGGTGAACATCCATAATGATCCCTATACTCACACGAATGATATTCGAATGAACCTTTTGGTTATCATATGCTATTCCTTTTGCTTCACGATACTTCACAAAACCCGAGGTGGGATATATCGGCATCCCCCTGAGTCAAACACATTGTCACTATGCCAGTCTCCTCGTTACGGGTTTTGTTCTCTCTTCTCGCTTTCGTGTTTCCGGCATCCCCATGAACAATTCGTGCCAGATGATGATGGATGCCATCACACGAAGAGGGCCCTAAGAATATTTCACCATCATCGCAGGGGCAAATCCCAATCCTGAGCTATCTGGCCCCTTGTTATACGTTTCCGATAAACCAGTAAGTTGCTGTCATGATCACCTGTTACGGATGATGTTGAAACAACCCCAAAACGTATCGTCCAGTATGAAGTGACGTGATACTCTCATGGTATGTTAACATCCCGTGTTATTGACTATAGACTTGCGAAGAAATCATCTCTAAGTATAACATACAATTAATTGGGTCAATTAAACACGAGTGTTCTTCTAACATCATGCCCTCAATGTTGCCGGCATCCTCATTACAACTTAAATCATGCCTATGATCACAAAAACAGAATCATCATGCAACACTTGAGCTAGTTCTAAAGACAAGACTAGGAATTTATTTTACCATTTATTACTCTACATGTGCACATGAGTTTTCTCCTAAGCCCCTTGGTTATTTCAGTCTCGAGAGTCATAGCAATCATAATATAGAATATAAAAATATAATTATAAACTTGTAATAAGTAATACACTCATTATTGCCTCTAGGGCACATTTCTAACAAATGGCAATAACAACTCCTCGATGGATGTTCTTTTCTTCTCCGCAACTTTGTGGTCTTCTTGTTGGTGGCCAGATTGGCCAGGGTTGCTCATGTTCATGACAATATGGGTTAGGTTTTAATGGATTTCGCCCGTTTTTTTTTTACAAATTTACAAGCAATTCTCATTCACTTCTTAATTAATTGAAGGGGCAAGTCTTGCATCTCATTTTAAAAAAAAAGTAAGAACGTGTTTATGTATCCTTGGAGCTTGGCCAATTTCCTATAGTCGATTTTGATAATCTTATGATGCATTAAATAGGAGAACTGTTAGTGCTTAGAGCACACACACACACTAAAAGAGAGCACCAAGAATAATTAATCCTATCCGGATTTTTCTATGTGTGTATGCACCTTAGTAATGCATTCGTCAAAGGTGCTTTACGGCAAGTTAAAAAATAGGTCGTGTGTGTGATCAATACAAGATCTTCATGCATGGGATGGAGTTGTGTCAGTTTTTCATATAAGCGAATCTTTGAAAGTTTTAGTGGAATTGGTCTGGTGCTAATTAACTACTCCTAACAGCGATGAGAAGCGGTCGTCCTCCCAACAGCATAGCATCATTAGGCACAAATCGGCAGGTGAGCTGCTCGCTAAATTACCAGAAGAGGTGTACGGCGCGGCATCTTTTTAGGGAGGAGACTCCTGTTTGGCATTTAGACTAGCCACAGTGGGAGTAACTTTAGCCGTAACATCGAGTCCAACTCAATAAATTTGCTTATGTGGCAATGAGTTAATGAGGAGAGAGGTAGTTACAATAATTTAGTTAGTTACTGTAACATCACATGTCCCAATGCAATATGAGTCTATAACCTAATAAATGAAGTTTTGTATGTTACCATACTTAGGCTGGTCACAATGGGGAGGAACTTAGGAGTAACATCACACACTCCAATACAACTTTGCTTATGTGGCACATATTTAGTGAAGAAAGAGGTGCTTGTGTTACCGGAACATCAACATCACACACTCCAAGAAACAATGAGTCTATAACCTAATAAATACATCGTTGCATGACACTACATAGATATTCCTACCCACTATGGAGGTAGTAACATAGTCTAGGGAAGTGTGTAAGTTACTAGCTTATGTTCTTGCCCATTGTGACCAGCCTTAGGCTAGCCATAGTGAGAGTAACTTAGCTAGTAACATAACGCACTTCAAGACATATATGCTTATGTGGCATGGAGTTAATGAAGAGAGAGGTGCTTGTGGTAACATAGTACTCCCTCTGTTTTTATTTACTCCGCATATTAGAGTTGACTGAAGTCAAACTTTATAAAGTTTGACCAAGTTTATAGAAAATAATATAGAAATTTATCATAATAAATCTATACGATATGGAAATACATTCAATAATAAATCTAATGTTATTAATTTTTTATTGTATATTTTAATATTTTTGTTTATAAACTTAGTCAAAGTTTGTAAAGCTTGACTTTGACCAAAGCCAATATGCAAACTAAATAAAAACGGAGGGAGTATGTTACTGTAACATAACACATCCCAATGTAAAATGAGTCTACAACATAATAAATGAAGGCTTGCATGACACTACATATATGTTACTACCCACTATGATGGTAGTAACATAGACTAGTAACATATACATGTTACTAGTTTAAGTTACTACCCACTATGACTAGCCTTATGTTACTACCCACTATGAAGGTAGTAACATAGTCTAGGAATATGTGTATATTACTAGTGTATGTTACTATGCATTGTGGCTAGTCTTAGCAGCATGGAGGGAACCATGGTTGATGGTTGGTTCGATTTGATAGCAAAATACAGGACTGAGGTGCCTTAACTGCAGGTGCATTTTGGTCTCTGACATGTGGACCCAACAGATGGTTGGCCCACATGTCACAGACTCGAATGCACCTGCAAGAAAAGGCACTGAAGCAGCGTCCCAAAATACAAGTGCCCCTACTACATCATTAATTTTTTGTTTTGTTGAGAAAGTACATAATTAGCTTTCAGTCCTGAGGATAAACAAGCCAGGTATACCGGTCAACATGGGCACACAGCCGCACACGTATGAGGTAGTAGTAGTACTAGATGCTTGCTGGTCCACCATCGTCTATCGATCTACTGGCCACTCCACGTATGGGTCTCCAGGTCGGCACTGCACATACACATGTGTCCCGTTTTTCTGGAGGCCGGTGAGCAGTGCCCCACGGCAGTGGTACACTATGCCATTTATTATGTCAATGCCACTTGCGTGACCAGTCCGTTCGGTCCCGTTACACGCTCACATCAACTAGAGCGCGCCCACCACGATCCGGGAACGACATCCGTCTTCGGGGCTCATCGGACCAGCTGGCATCCATCCTGGTCACTCGTCTCGCCCGCGGCGAGACGCGTTCACGCCGTGCGCCGGTGACCACGTGCCGCTCACAGTGCGATATCCATATCTCGGTTGCTGTCGTGCATGGCGTGGCGTGGCGTGGCGTGGGACCGTGACCGACGCCCCAAAACCGCCGGGGAGAGCACGGGAGATCATTGCCGCGGCCATGCCGGTGCCAGCTGAGTGATAATGGATGTACGGACGCTGGCACGCACGGTGTGAAACCGAGACCCCGGGCGAGAGGTACGCATGGAGCCAAACCGTACGTTACGTGACGAAGGTCACAGGGAGTCATGTGGTGCGTGCATGCACGTACGTACGTACGCTCTAGTATTACACTGAGGCACTGGCTGATACAGTGATGCACCAGAAGACAGAAGACAGTACGGTCGCGGCTAGCTTGCTTGTGAATCGAGCGCACCGCTGGCCTGATATTTTCCTTCTGGCGTGTGTGAACCGCGGGGACACACATGTCGTCGTTGATGGGACGGCGAGTCAAGCAAGCGCCAGTGCCGTTGCCGCTGTGCTCGCACATAGTTTTGGTACGGCGTGCGTCCGCTCCTTTTGTCGCCGGTGCGCACAGTTGTGGAGACTTTGCGGACGGTCTCGGCGTGCAGAGGTGAAAACCATGCGACTTTGTGACCCTATCTGATTCGCCAAAAATGGAGAGGACTCATCTCATCTCTCTCTCACCATGGATACTGGATATGACCTTTTCCATTTCCTTGTCCTTGTTGATTCAGAGTTAGCGTCCGATCGACGAGCGTGGCACGTGTACTCCGACGACGACGACGACGACCGTGCATCCACCATGCATTCTCCGAGAAATCCACGTTCAGCAGACGGGCGCCGTACAGCCGGTCGCTGTTCCTCGGTTGGCTTTGCATGCATGCGCGTGTGGTCAAGTTTCATCGGTACTACAGACGATCGAGCACGCGTGTACACGTGCCGTCAACTTTTGCGCACGTTCGACCGATCATCGCCGAAAGGAGCTCGCTCCATCAGCAGGATCGTGCTGACAGGCACCACTGAGCTACTCCTCGCGACGACGGCAGAGGCGCAGCTGACAAACTTTTTTCTTCGTGCAGTGCCGAAGACTATCTTTGTGATGGATCGATATGGAATGCATGCTTGCCGTGGACGTGGAGTCCTTTGACAGAGCAACGGTGAATATTGAGCATGGAAAACCGCAGCCAAATGCGCCGCGCCGTGCATGACTGCATCACTGCTTGCGCATGCGCGCATAACTGGTCGTCTGAAACCGGTACGATGAAGGAAGCGCAATGGGAAGGTGAAAAGGAACGGTTACATTTTGTTTTTGTTTGCTTAAGAAGAGGAGCAGTGCTTTTTGTGTACTTCTTTTGGCAGTCCATAAAGGGGCGACGTGCAAAGAGAGTTATATATGCGTGGTTTGACAACGAACTGCGCATTGTTTATCGTTAATTGGTCAAAAACGTTGCTCCTATGAACACCATATACACATTCTCCTTTTTTGCGTAATAATTTGGGTTGTGCGCATTTTCAAGCGTATCAACTAGCTCATGATATTGTGATGTTGAAGAGGCTATTTGTGCTTGGTATCATCTGGCCTTTGTAAAAAATTAATACACCCTACTGTTGCGAAGTCGCATTCGTTTGCCGCCATTGGCAGTGCCAGAGGCTATGCCTTACAAAAAGTTACTCATGTTAACAATGCTTTTCTTTTGAAAAATAAAGGGTTTCCCCCACCTCATTTTATAAAAACGAGGCCACAAAGAGGGGCAAACATAACTGTTCAAAGCGCTCGAGCTTGAGTAGCCGAGCCAGGTCTCCCTCAAGCATTTTAGGGGAGTTAAAGGACTACATCCCAGCAGAACCGAGAGAAGAACATAGTGACTACATAAGCGACAGGGGGGAGGGAAAGATAGATGCTAGCTCTTACAGTTCACCCAAACAGCCCAG
Source organism: Aegilops longissima (assembly GCA_021605205.1). NCBI lineage: Eukaryota > Viridiplantae > Streptophyta > Magnoliopsida > Poales > Poaceae > Aegilops > Aegilops longissima. The sequence continues at coordinate 650,358,566 of CM038677.1, read as the reverse complement.
CACGGCTAGTTGGAGTGGGCTCGCAATGCAAAGCCCCGCTGAATTTTCCTCCCAACGCCACACAACTTCAACGCCACACAATCCCAGCAGCTCGCTTCTTCGACGGTCCAGCAGTAGTGACATCTTTGCAGTAACACCGATTGATCTTTTTGGCACAAAATCTTCCATCAATGGATTAGGGCACTTGTTTTTGCCAGCAGATTCTTGACACTTGTCCAAACCGAGCCCCGAAAACACAAATTCGAGTGGTCCATGAGGCCCAAATGTCAGCGACACAAGAGATATTAACCACCGACTTCTTATTATCAGTATTCCATAGCACATATAAGTCATGCATGTTGCAGAGTATTTAGAAGTCAAAAGCTTCCGCGACTACTTCCCATATCTCTTGCACGACAACACAATCGAAAAACAAATGTTGAACTGATTCCATTTCACTACAAAATAAACATGAAGGATCATTTACTGGCTGATTTTTACTTAAATTGTCTCGTGTAAGAATTTTGTTATAGTAAGCCAGCCAGATAAAGACTAGGTACCGACGAGGAACTGCATTTGACCAAGTGTTTCCATATGGGGGTAGACACCCCTCCCCAGTTGATGGTGTTGTAAATGGATCTAAAAGAGTAAGCAGCAGAACCCTCAAGCAACTAGATTGGATGGTCAGGTTCGTCCCTGATAGGATGGCTATGTTGGGGAACGTAGCAAGCAATTTCAAAAAAATTCCTACGATCACACAAGATCTATTTAGGAGATGCATAGCAACGATAGGGGAGAGTGTGTCCACGTACCCTCATAGACCGAAAGGGGAAGCCTTAGTTCAACGCGGTTGATGTAGTCGAACGTCTTCGCGATCCAACCGATCAAGTACCGAACGTACGGCACCTCCGAGTTCTGCACACATTCAGCTCGATGACATCCCTCGAAATCTTGATCCAGCAGAGGGTCGAGGGAGAGTTTCGTCAGCACGACGGCGTGGTGACGGTGATGGTGATGTGATATGCGCAGGGCTTCGCCTAAGCACTACGTGAATATGACCGAAGGAGTAAACCGTGGAGAGAGACGCCGCACACGGCTTGGAACAATTGGTGTGTCTCCAAGGGGTGCCCTGCCCACGTATATAAAGGAGGGAGAGGGAGGAGGCCGGCCCTAGGGGGCACGCCAAGAGGGGGGAGTCCCCTATGGTCCATGGTGGCCCATTACTTTCCCCGGGGGGTTCCGGTAACCTCCCGGTACTCCAAAAAATACCCGAAACGATCTGGAACCATTCCGGTGTCCGAATATCATAGTCCAATATATCAATCTTTACCTCTCGACCATTTCGAGACTCCTCGTCATGTCCGTGATCTCATCCGGGACTTCGAACAATCTTCGGTCACCAAAACACATAACTCATAATACAAATCGTCATCAAACGTTAAGCGTGCGGACCCTACGGGTTCGAGAACTATGTAGACATGACCGAGACACATATCCGATCAATAACCAATAGCGGAATCTGGATGCTCATATTGGTTACTACATATTCTACGAAGATTTTTATCGGTCAAACCGCAATGACAACATACGTTATTCCCTTTGTCATCGGTATGTTACTTGCCCGAGATTCGATCGTCGGTATCATTATACCTAGTTCAATCTCGTTACCGGCAAGTCTCTTTACTCGTTCCGTAATGCATCATCCCATAACTAACTCATTAGTCACATTGCTTGCAAGGCTTATTGTGATGTGTGAGGGAGTCCTGGATTAGGGGGTGTCCAGATAGCCGAACTATCACCGTTGGCCGGACTCCTGGACTATGAAGATACAAGATTGAAGACTTCGTCCCGTGTCCGGATGGGACTTTCCTTGGCGTGGAAGGCAAGCTTGGCGTCTGGTTATGTAGATCTCCTACCATTGTAACCGACTACTGTAACCTAACCCTATCCGGTGTCTATATAAACCGGAGGGTTTTAGTCCGTGGGGCGAACAACAATCATACCATAGGCTAGCTTCTAGGGTTTAGCCTCTCGATCTCGTGGTATATCTACTCTTGTACTACCCATATCATCAATATTAATCAAGCGGAGTAGGGTATTACCTCCATCGAGAGGGCCGAACCTGGGTAAAAACATCGTGTCCCTTGTCTCCTATTACCATCCGCCTAGGCATACATTCGGGACCCCCTACCGAGATCCGCCGGTTTGACACCGACATTGGTGCTTTCATTGAGAGTTCCTCGTGTCGTCACCTATAGGCCCGATGGCTCCTTCGATCATCAACAACGACGCGGTCGGTGAGACTTTTCTCCCGGACAGATCTTCGTATTCGACGGCTTTGCTGCGGGCAATTAAGCAGCCATCCGGAGCAGATCGAAGCTACGCCCCGCCATCAGGTCAGATTTGGAAGCTTAAAGCTGTATGGCGATGTCGCGGAGACTTGATCTTCGACGGATTCGAGCCTGCCAAGCGCGCCCGACTGTCTCAATGGGCACGATCTAGCTCTGCCGCGAGCAGGTGTCTGGAGGCGCACCGCGTCCGCTCCAACCCTTAGCTCGGAGCCGACTCCCCGATCGAGGCGAGTGTGCGGACACCGCCTCGGGGGCTACAATCTCAACGGCGATTGATCCGAACTCCATCCCTGTCCTTTGCGAAGACCTTGACTGTGGTGCGGACTCCTCTCCAAACTCCGAACCCTCCGCGCCCCGCCAATCGAATCCGATTGGGCGCCGGTCATGGAGTTCATGCGCGGACATCTTTCAAAGACTCGCCCTTTGGCGACATCCTGAATTCACTAAAGTCTCTCTCTTTATCCGGAGAGCCCTCGCGGACTATGGACAGGAAGGTTGGGATGCGGACGACGAAGAAATTCAACGCCCACCCACCACCCACTTTGTAGCCTTGCCGATGATTTAACCGACATGCTCGACTTGACCGAAGACATCGACGGTATGGGCGGCGATGCCGAGAGCGACCAAGACCCAGCGCCTATAGGGCCTTTGGAAGGCCACATCGTCATACGACATATACATGGTGGACATCCAAAAGAGGGGAATGGCGATGGAACGGCGGAGGATGACCCCTCCAAGAAACAACCCAAATGCCGACATCAGCGGCGCCGTTCTAAATCCCGCCACAGTAAAAACGGTGATTCCGACACGGGAGACAATAACACCCCGGACAGTGCCGAAGACGACCCCCTCCAGCAGGACTCGGCGCAGGAGGAGGGAGAAGCAAGACCGCCTGACAAAGGCGGCGAAAAAGAGGTAGAGGGCGATAATTATCGCCTCCCTCCGAAGATGAGGCAAGCCTCGGCGACGGCAATTTGTCATGCACGAGGATCCCGCCGAACAGGGCGTTTCAAGCGCAGGCTTATAGCCACGGCAAGCAGCCTCAAGAAAAAGCAGCAGCAGCTTAGAGCTGACCAAGACTTGCTAGCTGACAAAGGGACTGAAGTCCTTGCAGCCGAAGAGTATGAACTCGAATGCCCCTCCAAAAGATACCCAAAACGCAGGCTGCTACCTCAGTTAGAGGAAGCAGCACCCAAACCTACATCACCAGCGCATGATGTAGCCGACCGGCCACCCCGTGGCCGCGATAGAGAGGCCTCTAGACCCTCCATCCAAGCCGCACCCGGCGCCGCTCGACCAAGGCACGGGGAAACGCACCAGACTTGCGAGACATATTGGAGAGAAGGCAAGGCAAACAAGATCGATCTACGGATCGCGTGGGCGCCCCACGACACGTGATGATAACCGTCACGCTGGATACAAGCAACTCGGCGGGCGAACACGATGAACAAAGCTCATTTGAGCTGCGTCGTGATATTGCCCAATCTGAGGCGCCAAGACACCCACTATGCTTCACGCAGGCGAAGTGATGGATCATCAAATCCAGAGGGTTTCAAACCCGTGGCGTCGAATCATACGATGGCACAACAGATCCTGCGGTTTGGATCGAGGACTACCTCCTCCATATCCACATGGCCCGCGGTGATGATCTACATGCCATCAAATATCTCCCACTCAAGCTTAAAGGACCAGCTCGGCATTGGCTCAACAGCTTGCCGCCAGAATCAATTGGTTGTTGGGAGGACACGGAAGCCGCATTCCTTGATAACTTCCAGGCACATATATGCGACCACCGACGCCGATGACCTCAGCCACATAATTCAAGAGCGGAAGAATCGGCCGGACAATTACGGACACGGTTCCTAACCAAGAAAAATCAAATCGTTGGTCGTGCGGATGCAGAGGCCCTTGCAGCCTTCGGACATAACATCCGAGACAGTGGCTAGCCGGCACCTAGGACAGGAAAAGCCGAAATCCATGGCAGTCCTCACCACACTCATGACCCGCTTTTGCGGAGAGGACAGCTGGCTAGCTCGTAGTAACAACTTGACCAAAAACCACGGTAGTTCGGATACCAAAGACAGCAATGGCAGGTCACGTCATAATAAGAACAAGCGCCGCGTGCGGCGATAATGATGAAGATACGGCAGTCAATGCCGGATTCAGAGGCTCTAAACCCGATCAGCGGAAGAAGCCATTCAAAAGAAATACCCAGGACCTTTCCAACTTGGACCGAATACTCGATCACTTGTGCCAGATACATGGCACCCCCGAAAAACCAGCCAATCACACCAACAGGGATTGTTGGGTGTTCAAGCAAGCAGGCAAACTAAGTGCCGAACTCGATGACAAGGGGCTGCATAGCGATGACGAGGAAGAGCCCCGGCCGCCGAACAATAGAGGACAGAAGGGCTTTCTCACACAAGTGCGGACGGTGAACATGATATACGCAACCCATATACCGAAAAGGGAGCGGAAGCGTGCACTAAGGGACGTATATGCGATGGAGCCAGTCGCCCCGAAGTTCAACCCATGGTCTTCCTGCCCGATTACCTTCGATCGAAGGGACCACCCCACTAGCATCCGTCGCGGCGGTTTCACCGCATTGGTTCTTGACCCAATTATTGACGGATTTCACCTCACCAGAGTCCTGATGAACGGCGGTAGTAGCCTGAACCTGCTTTATCAGGATACAGTGTGCAAAATGGGCATAGACCCCTCAAGGATTAAACCCACAAAGACGACCTTTAAAGGCGTCATACCAGGTGTAGAGGCCAATTGTACAGGCTCAGTTACACTCGAAGTGGTCTTCGGATCCCCGGATAACTTCCGAAGCGAAGAGTTAATTTTCGACATAGTCCCATTCCGCAGCGGCTATCACGCACTGCTCGGACGAACCGCATTTGCAAAGTTCAATGCGGTGCCGCACTACGCATACCTCAAGCTCAAGATGCCAGGCCCTCGAGGAGTAATCACGGTCAATGGAAACACCGAACGCTCTCTTCAAACGGAGGAGCACACGGCAGCCCTCGCGGCGGAGGTGCAAAGCAGCCTCTCACAGCAATTCTCTAGTCCGGCCACTAAACGTCCGGACACTATCAAGCGCGCCCGGAGTAACCTACAACAAGACCGCCTGGCACGATCCAAGCACGCGTAGCAATCCAGCCCCAACCCCAACCCTCGCGAAATTGCGAAGCCAGTACTACGCGTACATAACTACGCCCGGAGATACCATGGGCATAAGGGAGGGTGCGACCACGGCACGCCTGCACGCGGCTCAACCGCACTGGGCTCCCAATTGTGTCATTCTTTTTCTATTTTCTTTTTTCTTACTTTCAGGACTCCGTTTTCCAGAAGTCATGTCCGGCACTAGAATTGCCGAATACACGATGCAACAGCCAGGGAAGCAGAAAACTGCGTCGAGTGTCCAGGTGGTCTCTATTACGAGCATTATACCTGTTTTACATATCATCCCGCAGCTTACCCCTGGAGGGGGACATATTAAATAGTACCATCCCTTGCTTATCGCACAATTTATATCGTTCTGCTTTTATTTGCAGTTTCTTTTTAATAACCAATATATAGCTCTTGCCTATTATTGCTTTCTTTATCTATATATATATATATATGTTCATTTCATGACATGTTGCACCCGTACACTTTGGTACGGCCAATACACCAGGGGCTTAAGTACCCCAAAATTATGGTGTGATAAGTCCGAACACTTTCACGAGTGCGGCACCCCGAACTTATAGCATTATATGCATTGGCTCCGAATCATGTCTTGGGTCAATAGTTGGGTTTGCCCGGCTCCCATGTTTTGGTACCTTACGTTCCGTTATATCGGCTAAGGTAGCACTGGGAGAACCACTGCGATTGTGCCCGGTTGAGCTGGGTTGAGCACCTCAGTGGAGAAAGCTAAAATTGACCGTCATGATAGGGCGAGAGCCGGTCGCTGTTCGAGAGGTTTCTTCGGGTCCCTAAAGACTTATGCCGCTTAGAGCGAGGAACTAGCATTGTCCGACCAAGACGTGGATAGCGCCCCGAACTCGGTCTTCCGAATACTAGGGGCTTCGCCGAAATTTAAAATTATAGAATTCTATGGCTAAGTGAGAGTGTTCAAGCCTTCGTAAGTCCGGTTGCCTTGTTCATTGCGTTGGCGCCTCCTCGATGGACCCAAGAATGGGAACAAGACCGCTCAAGTTTATCCCGAACACCCCAAACTTTCGTGGCATGGGGGCTGAAGCCAACGACTTGCCATCTCTCAAATTTGATAAACGGCCGCCTGAAGGTAATATTTTAAATTAACAAGCGTTGCTTAGTGCATATGAACAAGTTTTCAGCGTGACAGGATAACAAATGCGAGTCTATTCAAAATTACATCTTTGGAGCACTCATCCGCTATCTGGCGGGCACCCTTCAGACGCCCTCATAGTACATTTCGGTGTGTGATGCTCCTTGCCCTTGGTGGCCCGTCCGTCACAAGCTTCCCGCATCCAGCTTGCCCCAGTGCACTTTAGCACGGGCAAGGCCCGCCGGCACCTTCAATCTGAGACGGAGCGCTTGATGGCTTCAATCCATGGACAAAGGCCCACCACCGCCGCAGACTAGCCCAAAGTAGCTCCTGTGCATGGCTTCCAATGGCCACGGCGAACTATGAGGCCCTTCATGGCCTGTTCGGCGACCTTGTGGAGCTCGACCAACTGCTTCAGCTGGTCGCTTAGGGGCACGGATGTCCGCCTCAAAGATCTCGAGACCGAACACCTTTTCCGTCGAGCTCCCCTCCTTGGCGCGGTAGAAGGCGCAGCATCAGACACATTACGGGGCAAATGTGCGAATGCTCCTAGAGAGCTCCGAATCCGGGTAAGTAATAGGTAATTCACTTTCACATGCTAGCTTTGCATAAAGAATGCCTTACCCGCCGCTATCTTCTTTAACGATTCAATTTCTTGGAGGGCTTTTTGGGCTTCGGCCTTAGCGGCTTTGGCACTCTCAAGAGACGAGGCGAGCTCGGACTCTCGAGTCTTCGAGTCACGCTCCAAACTCTCGTGTTTTTCCACGAGAGCCTGGAGCTCTTGCCGCACCTCTGCCACCCGCTCCTCCTGCTTCTCTCGCTCGGTGCGCTCCACGGCCGCTTTGTTTTCGGCCGCAGACACCGCTTCCTTCAGGGTCGCCACCTCGTTCGTGGCCCCTACAATACCCACGTTATTCCTGTCATTTTTTGCAACCGAATCCTTTCTATAAGGTATTTCTTTCATAAGGTATTGCTTACCTTCCTGTCCTTGAGCTGCTTCTTGGCAAGGCCGAGCTCGTTCTCGGACCACTCGAGGCTCTTCTTTAATACATTGACCTCCATGATCGGTCGGCAGAGGTCAAGCGGCAAGAGCTTTGCATTCGCATATTGACACACTTATGTTAGACTCCTGCAGATATCTTTTTAGATCCTTAGTCCGGCTTTTCTTTCCGAACACGAACTAAGCATCGAGGGCTACTTGTCTATGCGGTAATATTTGTACACATTCTAAACTTACCTCAAAGCACGTTAGAAGGCTGGTACGAGCTTGACCAGCCCGCTCTTGGCGGATCGAACTTTCGGATCACCGCACTCATGATAGTGCGGTGCTCCTCGTCGATGGGCGCCGTTAAGCGCCTCCAACAAGTTATCCGGTGCCTCGGTTGGACGGAGGTCACCGGTGTCGCAGTCTTGCCCTTGTTACGAAGGGGCGCTTTGCCGGTCTTCGAACCACCGCTGGTTCCGGCACGAGTCCGCATGAGTGCGGACTTAGAGCCCTCTGGGGTTTTGCCCCCTTTGCGTCCAGCGTCCGGGAGGTCGCCTTGCGGCGCCTCCAGGACCACCTTCTCCTGGTCGGGCCCCTTTTGGGACTCCATCGTGGTGTCATCTGCATCACAAGGAGAGGAGGCGGTCGGAAGTGAAGTGCTATTCACATCCGACGTATCCAGGGAGCCGCTCGACGAAGCGGCAAGATCGTCCTTGGGCGGGCTACATGGTTATATTCGGCGTTAGAAGAAACTATGCGACAAATGAAAATCCATGAGTTATTCTGGAATCCGGACACTTACGATCTCGCCAGGGGCTTGGCCCTTGTTGGCCACTCCTCCTCGTCGTTGTCGACGTTGGTGGAGAAGTCCGGAGGAAGGGTCCTTCCCTTCTTGGACCCTCCGGCCTCCCCGGTTGGAGCGGCCTTCCTTTTCCTCTCTTCCCCCGCTAGGGGAGAGGCTTCTTTCTCCTCCTCCTCGTTCTCAGGAGAGGATTATGCTTCAGAATCTGACAGCGCTTGGCGCCGGGAGCTCCTTCGAGTTCCCGTGGCCTCCTTCTTGGCCTTCTTCTCCGTCACCACGTGAGGTGCCGGAGCCAGCAGTCCCGTCAATCGGGCGTCCGCTGGGTCTTCTAGCAAAGGGGCCGGACAGTTAATCTATCCGAACGTCTTCAGCCAGTCCTGTCAAAGGTTAGGGAGTTTTAGATCCCGCATAGAGTCAAACTATGAAAAAAGAGTCCCATAAAGGGTAAAATAACTTACCTCGCTGGCTTGACGCTGCGAGTTGAATCCGCGATCTTCGGTAGCGGATGCAGGGGCTTCGGCGCCCTTGAACAACACCTTCCAGGCATCTTTGTACGTAGTGTCGAAGAGCCGGCTCAAGGTCCGGTGCTGTGCCGGATCAAACTCCCACAAATTGAAGGCCCGTTGCTGGCACGGGAGAATCCGGCGGATGAGCATAACCTGGACTATGTTGACAAGCTTAAGCTTCTTGTCCACCAGGTTTCGGACACAGGTTTGGAGTCCGGTCAGCTCTTCCGAATCACCCCACGTCAGGCCCGTCTCTTTCCATGATGAGAGCCGCGTAGGGAAGCCAGATCGGAATTCGGGGGCCGCCGCCCATTGAGAGTCGCGCGGCTCGGTGATGTAGAACCACCCCGATTGCCACCCCTTTATGGTCTCCACAAAGGAGCCCTCGAGCCATAGGACTTTGGCCATCTTGCCAACCATGGCGCCTCCGCACTCCGCTTGGCGGCCGCCCACTACCTTCGGCTTGACATTGAAGATCTTAAGCCATAAGCCGAAGTGGGGCTGGATGTAGAGGAAGGCCTCGCACACGACGATAAACGCCGAGATGTTGAGGATGAAGTTCGGGGCCAGATCGTGGAAATCCAGGCCGTAGTAGAACATGAGTCCCCGGACAAATGGGTGAAGTGGAAAACCTAGTCCGCGGAGGAAGTGGGGAGAAACACCACCCTCTCATGGGGCTGGGGGTTGAATGAGCTGCCCCCGCCGGGTAGCGGGTGCGCGATGTTGCTGGACAAGTATCCGCCTCCCGCAGCTTTCGATGTGCCCTCCGTGACGGAGGAGGCCATCCACCTGCCTCCCGCCCGGACATGGTTGGAGAAGGTTGAGGTGGGATGTGCGGACTTGGGCGCTGGAGCTCGAAAAGGAAATGGATGAGCAAAAGAGGAAGAAGGCGTAGATGAAAAGGTGGATCCTTATCCCCTTATATGGACGGACGAAGCTATGCGTCCCCCGCCAGCCTGGTAAAACTCGCTTATCTCCCAAGCGCCGTAATCAATGGCGCGGATGGGTTACCCACGTCTGTATTGATGAGAAACCCGGAATAAGGGGGCACGATCTCCGCTTTGATAAGACGTGCCAAGGAAACCGCCTCACTAAACGCGCTAAGGTGGAACAGTAAAAAACGATTCATATAAAGGCCTGGCCGTGGTGTGACGTCACGCCGCGGAATACGTCAGCAGATCCGTGCAAAAATTATTCTCTCTGCAGTGGTATGTGGAACTTGTTTTGCAGAGCCGGACACTATCCTTGTGTTCAAAACCTTCTATGAAGTATTCGGAGGAGGAACCCGCCTTGCAATGCCGAAGACAATATGCGCGCCGGACTCGTCGTCATTGAAGCCTGGTTCAGGGCTCTTGAGGAGTCTGGATTAGGGGTGTCCGGATAGCGAACTATCACCGCTGGCCGGACTCCTGGATTATGAAGATACAAGATTGAAGACTTCGTCCCGTGTCCGGATGGGACTTTCCTTGGCGTGGAAGGCAAGCTTGGCGATATGTATATGTAGATCTCCTACCATTGTAACCGACTCTATGTAACCCTAACCCTATCCGGTGTCTATATAAATCGGAGGGTTTTAGTCCATAGGACGAACAACAATCATACCATAGGCTAGCTTCTAGGGTTTAGCCTCTCTGATCTCGTGGTAGATCTACTCTTGTACTACCCATATCATCAATATTAATCAAGCAGGAGTAGGGTATTACCTCCATCGAGAGGGCAAGAACCTGGGTAAAAACATCGTGTCCCTTGTCTCCTGTTACCATCCGCCTAGACGCACAGTTCGGGACCCCCTACCCGAGATCCGCCAGTTTTGACACCGAATGTGCATTACCGAGAGGGCCCAGAGATACCTCTCCGATACTTGGAGTGACAAATCCTAATCTCGATCTATGCCAACCCAACAAACACCTTCGGAGATACCTGTAGAGCATCTTTATAATCACCCAGTTACGTTGTGATGTTTGATAGCAGACAAGGTATTCTTCCGGTATCCGGGAGTTGCATAATCTCATAGTCAAAGGAATATGTATAAGTCATGAAGAAAGCAATAGCAATAAAACTTAACGATCATTATGCTAAGCTAACGGATGGGTCTTGTCCGTCACATCATTCTCCTAATGATGTGATCCCGTTCATCAAATGACAACACATGAGGAAACTTAACCATCTTTGATTAACGAACTAGTCAAGTAGAGACATACTAGGGACACTTTGTTTTGTCTGTGTATTCTGACATGTATCAAGTTTCCGGTTAATACAATTCTAGCATGAATAATAAACATTTATCATGATATAAGGAAATATAAATAACAACTTTATTATTGCCTCTAGGGCATATTTCCTTCAAGCTAGCCAACACAACAAGCAGTTTATTCCGCTTAAGCAAAATGGTTTGATCCACACACCTTCAAAAAGTTAGTTTGGGCTCATAGCTATCCCAGACTTCAGCCACATAACATGTTTGTTGCTAGCAAATATCAAAAACATCAAAGAAATTGGGTTTTTAAAGTGCAATTTCTAGCCCAAGTGTCATGCCAAAAGCTAATCTGCTTCCCATCTCCCAATTTTCCATCTAAAAAAAGGTTGAACAGCAGCAAAAGCCCATTTTACACCTTACTAGAAAGGAGATCTTAGAGCATCTATAACCGGACTTGGCAAATCTGCCCTCCTATACGTCCGCGGACACGCTCACAGACGCATCCGGACGGCCCCACATATCTTGTGTCCGGCATCCACGTATCTCAAATTCGGACTATCAAATCCATGCACGTCCATTATATACGCTAGTGTCACACGTAAATAACAAATGTGGTACCGAAAATATATAGCTCTTACATAAAATTTATTTGAAGTGCACAATTCAAATATTAGCTCTTTGGTTCTCATTGTGGGTCCACATATGCTCCACAAGATCATCGAGTAGTTGCGTGTGCACCTGATGATCTCGAAGATTCTGATGCATCTGTAGAAAGTTCATGAGCTGAGCTGCATCTTGATCTTTCTGGATTTGAACTTGTTCTTCAGGGATTTGAAGTTGGCGCGGAGCCAGAGAGTTGCCGGACCTACTGAAGTGGCGTCTTGGCCGGCGACGACGTCCCCAGCGGCGAGGACGGGAGAGAGGACTCTTGTGCCGGTGCTGGCGGCGCAGAGGCTAGTAACGACGACGGAGGGCGAGACCGACGTCGCGGGGGAGGAAGAAGAGAGGAGAGAGCAAATGGATCTGATAGTTCGAGGGGGTGGATTTGATGCATTTAGACGTGGGTTCGGGTTGTCGGGTCCGACGTGGCGGACGCGCCTATATTTGCCCCATATTTGGCTGAATATGAGGAGTGTCGGTTAGCCCAGGCGTTTGAGACCCGTTTGAGGCGCCCGTCCGGGTTGAATTTTCATGACCGGTGCGTTCGCCCGAACATTTGTGGCAGGTTTGGGGCATCTGGTTGTTGATGCTCTTAACATTGCTTTTTTATTTAAGAAACATATATTACAACGTAAACATGTACTCACACAACCTCACAACATCATGCACACTCACACCTACAATAGACCAGATTGAAGTTGTGGAGTTTCAAGATTGATGAAGTCAGCCCAGGCATCTTGCTATATCGCCTCTCACTGAAGAAATAATCAGCGTTAATGAGACACCAAAGTGTCAATCATGAAGTTTGATCGGTGGTGGGCTGGGGGCACCACCAACACACTTAGAGCCTGTTTGGTTCCAATAAGTCACCTGACTTATAAGTCAGGTGACTTAAAACCAGTCACGCATGTTTGGTTGTCACCTGACTTATAAGTCACCTGACACATCTTCCCATACCAATCAACATCATGCAGGCGGTGGAACCCACACAAAAGGGGATGACTTATAAGTTTTAAGTTGGGGTGGAGCAATTTATGACTTATAAGTTGAGATGACTTATAAGTCGGGTCTGTTTGGCAAAATAAGTCATTTTTTTCATTTTTCGACTTATAAGTTGGTGACTTATTTGAAACCAAACAGGTCCTTAGCATCCAAGCGCTCTTGGTTCTGATAGTAATTCTTCTTGCATATTTTTTTGTGAGAAATTCTTATTCCACATTGACACGACTAGGCTAGGAATTACGGATGCGAAAACTCGTGCATGCATATCGCATACAGTCTTCTCTACTTTCAAAGATACATAGTACTTCCTTCATTTTTATTTACTTTGCATATTGGAGTTGACTGAAGTCAAACTTCATAAAATTTGATCAAATTTATAGAAAAAGTACAGACAGTTGTCCTGGTATTTTGCTTTATTTTTTAAGAACTACTCCCTCCGTAAACTAATATAAAAGCATTTAATCACTATTTTAGTAATCTAAACGCTTTTATATTAATTTACAAAGGGAGTAGAAAATGTCATGCTCACATGCACAGAACTACCGTACAGAAGAGGTCCAAGTCCAGTAAGACACATACCGTTTTGTATTTGGAGCGACACTTACCGTGACGTTCGTCTTGGACTAGCTACTTTGTTTATTGGCGAGGTACATATATGACACTATTAACACCAGCAAACCCAGCTGTTAGCATGTCCAAATCAGATCTCACTATCCGCCCCAAAAGTAAAATAAATCATACTCTATCTCACTAGCTCGATCGCATTGCCGGAATCATGCTAAACCATTAGCTGCAGGCAGCTGGCTGGTGCAGCTAGCCTGGTCACATCTTTGGAAAAAAAAATGCCTGCATACATCCATGTTGCTTTCTAGGAAGCCGATAGTGAGGCAGGCTGAATAATCCCCCGGAATTATTGGCATCTACCACCTTTGCAAAGTAATATAAGACGTTTTAGATCATACCACCTCCTCCCTTCCCTCCTCAGCCGCCGGAGGACGCCGTTGGGCTAAGTCCTGCGGCCGACGACGGTGGCGAGGGTTTTCCTCCCTGTCTCGCGTAGGAGTGGGTGGGGCGGGACCTCCTCGCGCGACGGCGTGGCCGCGATCTGATCCATGGCGGCGTGATGGCGTGCTCCAGGGGGCGGCATCGGGCGGCCGCGTGGAGTGGGCGCCGTTGAGGTCCTGGTTGGCTAGATCGGGCAGGGTGAATGCGTGCGTCTCCTGGTCCTAGATCCTGGGCGGCGGCGGGCAGGGACGAAGCTAAAAAAATGTTTGATGGGGTCATGTATATGACAGTGGGTTCATCCTCCTAGAAATGTTAGTGACTAGCACCGAATTAGGGAAGGATTTTCAAAATTCATTGGGGTGAACTGACCCCGATACCTATGAGGCAGCTACGCCCCCGGAGGCGGGTGAAGCTCAGGCAACCCGCGGCGGCATGGTGTGATGATGTCCCTGGCCAAGGCGGAATTCCGCCGGCGGTCTGGTGGCTTTGGCTTCGAATTAGATCGGATCAGTGACGGTGACGAGCAGGCGCGGATCCTTCCAGGCGGCTCTCGCGGTTTGGCGAGGTGGGGTGGTAGCCCTCCCCCGAACTCTAGTGGTGGCACATGCAGGCAATGGCCGGTGTGGCAGGGCTTCCACGATGGCAGTGCTACTATGGGTGGTCGCCTGATCTGGGGCTTTGAAGGTGGTCTGGTCGATGCACGTGATGTCGGATGGATGCTCGTGGGACAAGATCTGGGTGAAAACCTTGTCTACGGCCGGTGGCCGGAGCTGGTGATGGTGACACCCTTGGCGGTTCCTTCTTGGAGGCATCATCGAGGTGAAGTTCCCGCATCCTTCCTCTACCTCCAGGGGAAACCCTTGATCAGTCGATCAGATGATGGCAGCACTCAGGTGTTGTTCCCCCGTGGGGACGTCATTCTTGGAGGTGTGCATTGTCTTGAGGGATCAATGGACGGTTTCAGTGGTGGAGCGACGTTCCATGTGACGCATTGACGGCCTGGAGTCTCGGCGACGAGGCACGGCAGGGTCGCGACGACGGATGTGTGATGATGGACATGCGTAGGGCGATGGCGTTGTCTGGCGCCATGGTGGCGTCAACTGGAGGCCTGGCAAGGTCGATACGTCAGTACCTGCTCTAAAGATGGATTGGTGGAAGACGGCGGCGGCGATCTCGGAGAGTGCGTCGGACCTGTGTGTGCCCTAGACCCAGCAACGCGGCTTGGTTGGGGCCTCTGGATTTACATGTTAGGCTATGATGAGAGGTTTGTTTGGTATTCGGTTTGGACTATCGGCATTCCTTCATCAAGTGGATAGGAGTACCAATAGATGTTCCCAAGATGAAGGCTCCAAACTTATTGTTATATTACTTTATAAGGTTTTTGTAAATAATTAATAAAATGACGGCATGCATCACGAGAGGCACGGATTATCCTCGTTTTCAAAAAAGATAAACTAAAGTAGTGATCTAAAACGTCTTATACTCTCCCGTCTTAAAGTAATGTCTTAACTTTGTACTAACTGTAGTACAAAGTTGTACTAAATTTGAGACACTTATTTTAAGAGACACTTATTTTAGGATGGAGAGAGTATTAGTTTACAGAGGAAGTATATTCTACAACAACACGAAATTACTTTGGTATGCTAATAATCCTTTACTTGATCCGGTCAAGTTTATACGCACGGCAGTATCGATTCATGTTTCTAACATGCTTAATTACCGAAGTCCTCCATTGGCAGTTCGGAATTCAGATCAGCCTTCTCGTTCTTGCGCAGAGGAGGACCGGAGGAAACATGCATGAGGTCCAACACGTCGCCGGATATGGGAACGAGACACATAAGCGAATGTCAGAACTGATGGACCAAGCTTTACGATTGTGCTGATGATTGTTAATGCAGTAAGGCCAACTCCAGCGCACGATCCTAGATGGATATTTATTTTAACCGGATTCTATTCTTTTGGATAGGGTAATGAAGTCATGTTCGGGCATTTTTTGGGATGCGCCGGTCGTGCGTCCAGCGTACGGCCGTATTTCGGCTGCATCCCGTTCGCATACATTTTTCTTTTCAATCACATACTTTTTATTTTCATCATTGATTTTTGATACATGGAAGTACATCATCTAATTTTGAATAGAATAGCAAGACAAAAATACAAGAACTACAAAAAGACATTTTAGAAGATAACCAACTTTCATAATTGTTTCCGTAAGTTTAATTAGTGTCTTCGCGATGCATTCATTGTTGATATGTGGAGGTTCGATCTTGCGTGCTTCTTTCTTCTTCAAGTCTAAAGAAGTATATGTTGCTTCCTCGCATCTAGTCTCATCTTTAGCCTTTATTCTAGTAACAAGTGCGCTAGTGTCATCTCTAGCTTCTATTCTAGCAAAAAGTGCACAAACATCTATTAAATTATGATCTATCAATATATCGATATATTCTTCTTCCCAATATCAAAAGTTGCACCCATTCTACACAACAAAAACTTAGGTTAGTACAACTAGTCAAATCTAAGAGCACAACCGAAGCTAAACTAGCACATACCCCATCGTTTGAGCACTTGATGAACACCCATCCGGGATGTTCCGGTGTTGTAGACACGCGGCGCAAGACCTTCCTTGCGCAGTCGTCGCACTTTATGAATAGCAACGGTGCACCGATGAGCCTTTGGGCCAGCACCGAGCCTGGCCGAGCTGCACAGCGGCAGCGGCGGCGAGGGACGAGAGTGGCGGGGTGCGGCTGGAGTGCTCGATGGAGAGGGGGGATAGAAAAAGGAAGGCCTGTGCCACCGACGGACGGGCCAGGGGAGGACAAGCGGGCGCGACCCGGCCGTCTGGTCGCTGTCCGTTTCACTGCAAAGATGACCCAAACTTGGGCCGGAGATGGGTCAAAAGCGGACAGAAAACGAACAATAGTCCGTTTGCGCTCGCGCGCTGGGCCGTTTTGTACGTTCGTTTTATCTCAACGGACGCACCTGGAAAGGATGAGGCCGTGCGCTGGAGTTGGCCTAATGCTGCATGGTGATCCACACATCCAGTAGAAGCTGTTCAGGAAACGGATTGGCTAGGATGTATGCATGTCAATCTTTTGTCCGGACTGTGGTACGGGATCCTGCTGTCATTTCGGTGGTGATATGATGACACGCACCTGGGAGCTGGGCGATAAGGGCGTGACGAAGCCGGAAGGGACAAAGGCGCCTCTCGCCAAGGGGCACGGAAGAAACAAAGACGTGTACTGAAGCGGGAGACAGGAGACGGAAGGCGGCACGCTACAGTGACTAGGCAAGCGCCAAGTGGGCAAGTTGTTACCGGGGATGCCGTTTTCTTGTTGGAAGGGAGGGGAACCGGGGAGGCCGTTGGCTACAGTAGTGTATCTTTTCAGCTGGGTTGTTTACCGTTAATTGGTTAAAAACATTGCTCCTATGAACACCATACACATTCTCCTTATGCGTAATAATTTGGGTTGTGCGCATTTCCGACGTATTGACTAGCTCATGATATTCTGTAGTTCCTTTTCGGTTATTATTATTTGATGTTGTGTAGTTCAAAAGGCTATTTGTACTTGGTATCCTCTATATGTTGGCCTTTGTAAAAAGTTAATATCCCCCTACTTCGGCGAAGTCTCCTCCCTTTGCCGCAATTGGTGGCGCCGAAGGCTACGCCTTAAGAAAATATACTAAAAAATGGATTCAAATTACCGGTGTTAACAAGGAAAACTTGATTGGGTAATTCGTCTTCCGCCTTTTTTGAACTGAATTCTTCTTCCATATCTTTCTATTTTTTGAGGAATTACATATCTTTTTATGAGAGAAATCTTCTTCCACATTGACACGACTAGGTTAGGAACTATGGATGCGAAAACTTGTACGTGCATACCGCATACGGTCTTCTTTACTTACTTATAGTATATAGTTGGACAATTGTCCCGGTCTTTTGCTTTATTTTTTAAGAACTAGAAAATGCCAGGCTCACATGCACAGAACTACCGTACAGAAGAGGTCCAAGTCCAATAAGACACATACCGTTTTCTATTTGGAGCGTCATTTACCGTGACGTTCGTCTTCGACTTGCTACTTTGTTTATTGGCGACGTACATATACGAGTATATGACACTATTAACACCAGCAAACCCAGCTGTTAGCATGTCCAAATCAGATCTCACTATCCCACCAAAAAGTAAAATAAATCATATCTCACTAGCTCGATCATATTGCAGGAATCATGCTAAGCCATTAGCTGCAGGCAGCTGGCTAGGTGCAGCTAGCCTGGTCGGGGGGAATGCCTGCCTGCATCCATGCTGCTTTCTAGGAAGCCGATAGTGAGGCAGCCTCCCCTGGAATTATTGGCATCTAGGAGTACATTTTACAGCAACACCAAATTTTGTTTGCACGCTAACAATCCTTTGCTTAATCTGGTCATTGCACATGCATGCATGTACGCACGGCAGTGTCGATTCATGTTTGTAACATGCTTAATTACCGAGTCCTCCTTTGGCACTTTGGAATTCAGATCAGCCTTCTTGTTCTTGCGCAGTGGAGGACCGCGGGATACATGCATGATTAGGGCTGCTCAACTCATACTCAAGTTCGAGCGAGTTTAAAATGAGCGAAGCTCAAGGTCAAGTTGTAGAAAGTGGCTCGTGTTCAGCTTATAACGATCACGAGTCGATCTCGAGCTGGTTTCAAGCTAAATAAGATGACTTTTAAAATTATTAAAGGAAAATTTTAAAACAAGATAAGTCACAACATAAAAAAGACAATAAAAATTCAACTTATTCTATCTTAACAGAAGACTAGTATCTTTTTTTTCGAAAAGGGGGTCTCTCCGGCCTCTGCATCAGCATGATGCATGCGGCCATCTTATTAACCAAACAAAAGGGTCCAACAAGGTCTCAAGGTCTCCAAAAGTGAAAAAAAGACAAAGAGGCTCACACAGAACCAAAAAGGATAGAAACACTAACTAGCCAAAAGAAGGAAGCCACAACCGGCTGGCTAAAAAGAGATAGGAAAACTAATTGCCTATCCTATTACATGACCGCCATCCAAACCGGTTGAAGATATCCCGAGCTACCGTCTCCCAGCGGATAGATCCAGTAATCAAACGCTCCCTGGCCTCCGTCGGAGTGAGTAGCGACCAGGAACGGATCAGCGCCGTAGCTCTGAAAATAACCTGCAAAAAAATGAATGTTTGTTGTCCTGTTAAAAACCAAGTCATTTCTGCAATTCCAGAGCGCCCAACAAGAGATCGTTCACGAGCCTCGAGCTTTTCTTGCAGCCCTATGCATGATGTCCAACACGTTGCCACTGTCGCCAGAATGTGAACGAGACACATAAGCAAACGTAGTATTTTTTTTAGAGAATATACTCAGCCGAGCCCGAGAAGAGCTCGAGCCTTTGCCCGACTACGAATTAAAAAATCATCAACTGGCCAGGACATTACAGTGAACAACTTACAAGGATAAAAGGCAAAGGCAAGATATAAAAGTGTTGCGAAAAGCTAGCGGGATCCACCCAACCTGTAAGTAAAGATATAGAAAACTGAGGTATATAACAGCTGGAAGACGATGGAGCTCTCCGACAGGAATAAAAACCACACAGTGCCACCAAGAGGACCTTGACGGATAGAGGCAGAAGGTGGGGAGGCGCTCACATAGTCTCCATGGGCCAGCCGACGCGGATACACCTTGGATTTCTTCGGTGCCACCTTCCACCTCAAGCCTCCAAACAGGACCGGCTCCGGCAATCGAAGGTTACACGAGGTAGGGCCAACGGAGGCAACCATGGTTGAAGAAGATGGAGGCCTCCAGATCCGCAAAGGGCGTAGCCGCGGAAGACGACCAGCACCGACGAGCGCCGGTCACTGCACACCCGAATTCAATCCACCAAGCTTGTCTCAAGGCCCATGAAGCTCGGCGAAGGTCCAATCACGAGGGAGTCCCGGAGACCGGATATGCATCGAGGGACCACCTTGATGCACAAGTCAGGATGGTGGCGGCCAGACTGGATCTGTCATATGTTAAACCCTAGCCCCCATCACCTATATAAGGTGGGGGCTAGGGCAACCATTCCCATATACTCTCGTAGAAGTACTCTCGGTAGTCAGATATCATCTCTCCATTGTAACTCTTGCACAAGGTACGCCGCCTGCCACCATGAATACAGATTAGAAGTAGGACGTAGGGTGATACTCCTCCAAGAAGGCACGAACCTGGGTAACTCCCTCGTGTGATCTGTGATCTAGTTCTTCCGGCCACGTTCACCACCCTACCGAGGGTACCGACGGTTTCACGTACCGTCAATTTGCACTAAAATTCATGTATGTGTGCATCAACAAAATCACATACATGGGTCTAGCAAGAAAAAGGAGAAAGAAAACAGAGGATAACAAATGCAATCTGGTGAATGTGCAAATGAGAATGATATTAAAAAACAATCTTGGTAGGCAATTCTTTTTGCGAAAAGGACCGCGAGAAATTTGCAACAAGTAGTATGCTATAACCAAATAAAAGGAAGCAGAAAATACATAAGCAAGGACAAAATGAAATGAAAATGGAAATTGAAAATAAAAATAAAAGAAGGAGAAAAACCGAAACAAAGAAGAAACGGGACAAACACACAATAATAAAACATACACAAGAGGAAAAGTCAAGGCACACAGAAAGTGAATGAAAAGTGAAAAAGAAAAAGAAAAGAAAGGTAAAGCCAAACAATAAAAGAAAAAAAACACATCGACAAAAAGAATTACAAAACACGGCTCACAAAATGCCTGCTTGCCTCCATGCTGATTTCTAGGAAGCCGATAGTGAGGCAGCCTCCCCTGGAATTATTGGCATCTAGGAGTACATTTTACAGCAACACCAAATTATGGTTTGCACGCTAACAATCCTTTGCTTGATCTGGTCATTGCACATGCATGCATGTACGCACGGCAGTGTCGATTCATGTTTGTAACATGCTTAATTACCGAGTCCTCCTTTGGCAGTTCGGAATTCAGATCAGCCTTCTTGTTCTTGCACAGGGGAGGACCGCGGGATACATGCATGACTAGGACTGTAAACGAGTTGAGTTCGAGCGAATTAGATTAGGCTCAGCTCAACTCATACTAAAGTTTGAGCGAGCTTAAAATGAGCGAAGCTCAAGATGGAGCTGTAGAAAATGGCTCGTGTTCAGCTTGTAACGATCACGAGTCGATCTCGAGCTAGTTTCAAGCTAAATAAGTTGAGTTTTAAAATTATTAAAGAAAAATTTTAAAACAAGATAAGTCACAACATAAAAAAGACAATAAAAATTGAACTTATTCTATCTTAACAGAAGACTAGTATCTAATAACAAGAGATGGTGGATGAGTTAGCAAGAGAAGAAAATGAAGGTAACTCTGCCCTCAAACTTTGACCAAAATTAGAAGATATTGAACGCATTTCTCCGCACTTAATTTTTATGTTTGCTAATAGGTAAAATGGAGAAAAAAATTTATACACAGCCTATAATGACAATAAATGACCCTAAATCTTTGTAATAGACATGAAGGTTATTTAATATACTTATATGTAGCGACCCGACCTCAGACGGTCAAGCCTCTGTGTATCTGTGCCATCCCTAGATCAGTATGCTGGCACACACAGTACATCAATGTATATCTCAAAGTGCAATCACATGTATAAATAACATAAAATTGTTATATACCTCATAAGTCTCAGCAGAAATAATAAATCGGGTGTGGAGTCCCATCAACGCCATCGGCAAGTTGAGTGTAGACCGTAACCCTGTACCGTACTCTTACTCGTCGGAAGAAAGTATCTGCAACATGATACGTTGCAGCCGTGTAGGTCAGTACATTGAATGTACCGGCAAGATCACAATAAGAGAAAGCAGATGATAAAACTATTCTATATGCAATATGGCTTTGTAGCTCTGTGTCTGAATTTTGTTTTGCATAAAAGCTAGTTTTATTTTTCCTACATCAAAGGAATATCTGGAGTCTGTACTATGGAGTTTTCTATCATGACATGGTTCTGCCAACCAATGTCCCATAGCCCACATCATCATAAGTTGCCCACAATTAAGTTATCAGTCCGGTGTTGAGAGTTCCGAAATAGATCCAGGTCCATATGCTCAAACTGTCCGAAACCGGGGACACGGCTAATCGATTAGGTTTTAACCATCTGCAGAGGTTTGTACACTTTACCCGCAAGATTCGATCCCTCTTTTACGTTCTCGCACTTCAGGGTGTTTGAGAACAAGACGATCGAAACATGGTCTTCCGAAGAGTTTCCCTGACCATTGTCCGGTGCTCATCCAATCCTACCGTAGTTCTACATCTGCTAGCACCGTCCCAGCCAGAGTCACAACTAAGGTCAACCAAGCCAGAGCCCATAGTGACTTGCGGTTGCACAGGTAACCTTCTGGCATGAAGTATTCTTTCGTCTCTTTGAGTCTGGGTGAAGCTTTCCAAAAGATGTCATGACGCTTCTCCATGCATCCCGGCCATCCACTGGTTTCTCCAGGGTGCCTGTCAACCGTCCTTCACCCATTAGTGTGTATCGAGTTCTTGTCTCGAGTCTCGAAATCTTGAGGTCTGAAGTCCTGAAGATGCAGTCCATGCCGATGCCATCATGAAGTTGTCGTCATTGACGTAGAGTCCTCCTTCTTCACACCTGTAACATCCCAAAATTCTAAATTTTGGAATGTTATATTAAATAAATATTTATGCTTGTTTGTTTGATAGTGGTGTGGTTGCTTGTGTGAAATTGAGTGAAATTTGAAACTTTCTGAAAGTTGAATCAGAGGGAATGAAATGACTTTCCCAAACTTCCACCTTGCATTTATGATCTCCATGAATTCAAATTCTTTTCATCACGAAACCCTCGAGAGAAGATGACATGACTTCTTCCATTTATTTAAATAACAAGGGGTGTTGAAAATATTTGAATTTCATTTGGAAATATTTTCTAATTCATAAACTTCATGCAACTCAATGATTTTCACGAGCGAGGATAAAATGACTTCTTCAAAACATATGAAATATGAGTTGGGAGTTTCAAATGATGAAATTCGAAGTCCTTTTGGAATTTACTTTTCAATTTGGAGTTATTTGAGTTTTATTCAAATTATTTTTCTCCAAAATAAAATACATGGAAATTAGGGTAACATGATTCCCTACCTCAGAAAAATGGAGAGAAATAAATTTGAATTCATTTTGTTATTTAAAAATGATTTTTGTTGGATTTTATTGGACCAAAAGCACTCTTTGCTTTATTTAAATTTACGTGTATTTTATTTGACTCTAGAATAAAGTTCATCTTGTAGGAAATGTTTTTCTGAAAATTTTGATATATTATATGCCTATATATTATTTTTATTTATTTTTCTTTCTTCTTATTTTGTTTTTCTGAAAAAAAAATGTTTATAAAAAAAAAGTCCGCAGCGCCTTGGGCCAAAGGCCCAAGCCGCCACTTGCCACCGGCCGGCCACCATCGCGCGTGCGCACCAGGGAGCCAGGGAGCGCCGCTCCTTTTTCCTAATACTAGTAGGACTTTTGTCCTACTTCCGTTTATTCCGATTTGTTTCTAGATCTTTTCCCTTTTGTTTCCTAATCCTAGTCTATTTCTTGTCCCCTACCCCAAGCAAAGCCCTCCCTCCCACTATAAATACCCAAGCACCCCCCTCCAACACATCAAACCAACACCTCTCCTCTCCTCTCCTCTCCTCTCCAAGAAGAAGAAGCAGCAAGACCACCGCCGCCAAGTGCCGCCGCCGCCGCCTCGACCTCTCCCGAGGTTTATATGATCTCCTCTCCACCGTCCGTGATCTCCTTTCCTCTAGGATCAACCGCAACATCGGATCCGATCTTCTTCCCCAACTCCGACGACTACTCCGGTGAGATCCACGAAATCCCGTAATTCATTTTTTTTCAGAAAATAGCAATCTTAGAAAATTCATATCTTTTAGAGTTTTTAGTGATTCCAATTGCTATGTGTCACAAATTTGCGGAAGTTTCTGTTAGTGTCTCTGGATTTCAAATTTGAGTAGTTTAAATTTGAATTTGATAAATTTTGTTCAGATTAGTATTTTGGCCATAACTTGAGTTTAAAAATAGGTTTTTAATTAATTCTTTTTGCTCCTGGTCACTTATGGTATGTTTTAGCTGTAGGATTTAGTTTGGTAATTTTGGAGTATTTTAAATTAGATTTTTAGTAAAAACAGTACTGTTTTGCTTATATAGTTGTTTTAGTTATGTAATTATTGTTTTAATTATTTTAGTTCATTCCTTTTGTAGATTTTCACTTGTTGTTATATGTTTATGTTTAGCTACAGTAGATAAATTTTTGTAGTTATTTATTAGTGTTTAGCTACTGTTTTTGTAATTGCTTGTTTAGTTCATAGTGATAGTGGATAAAAATAGTTTTATTAGTTTTTCTTTTCCACTTCAAGATATATTGTTTTGTTTCTGTTATTTGTGAACACATTAGTTGTTGTATTTATTTAGTATAGTTTATTAATGTTTTAAGAAATGATTTGCTGTTATAGTTGTCTTAGTGTTTTGCTAGTTGCTATATTTGTTCTAGTATTAACTAGATGGTTATAGTAGTTTTATATTAGTTCTTCTTGTTAGTTAGTAAATTAGTAATTTATTTTCTGTTATTTTATTAGATTTATATTTTCTTTGCTGTAGAAAAAAAATATTAGAATAATTTAGTGATGTTAGGTTAAGATTTGTGTGAGTTGGTCACCATTAGTTTTTCCTTGATTTTTTCTTTCGAAGTTTTTCCTTTGGTTTTCGACTTGGTTTTCTTTGTTGCTTTTATTTTGATTGAGTATTGTTATGAGTGTTAGAATTGTTTGCTAGGATGTTTGCTTATGTGAATGCTATGTTTGACTATATAGATTTTCCACGGAGTGACGATTAGTTCTACCAAGTCATTTTCTGACAGCGTTGTTATCTTCATCAAGTATTACCAGGCAAGTTCACTTTGACCATGTTTTTCATACCTATGTGTTTTATTGCATCTAGTGTCATCTTCGCAACAAACCCTCCAGTCGTGATATTGAATTCTTGTAGTTGAGTAGTATGCATGAGGTAGGAACCCATCACCCTGTTACCAAGCCCGGGACGATATTTTATTTTAATGCTACGCTATAGTAGACGGGGTTTGGTATGAGTGCTCGGGAGTGGTGTGAGAAAGGAGGATCTACGTCAATGACGACAACTCCATGATGGAATCTGCAAGGACTGCATCTTCAAGGCCTCAAGACTTCAAGACTCGAGACAAGAATTCAATACACACTCTTGGGTGAAGGATGGTTGACGGGCACCTGGAGAATCCGGTGGTTGGCGGGATGCATGGAGAAGCGCCATGACATCTTGCGGAAAGCTTCACCCAGACTCAAAGAGACGGAAGAATACTTCATGCCCGAAGCTTACCTGCAACCGCAAGTCACTATGGGCTCGGCTTGGTTGACCCTAGTTGTGACTCTGGCTAGGGCGGTGCTAGCAGATGTAGAACTACGGTAGGATTGAATGAGCACCGGACGGTGGTCGGGGAACTCTTCGAAGACCATGTTTGGTCATCTTGTTCTCAAACACCCTGAAGTGCGAGAACGTAAAAGAGGATCGAATCTTGCGGGTAAAGTGTACAAACCTCTGCGAGGGTTTAAACCTAGTCGATTAGCCGTGTCCCGGTTTGGACAGTTTGAGCATATGGACTGGATCTATCTGGAACTCTCAACACCGGATTGATAACTTAATTGTGGGCAACTTATGATGATTTTGGGCTATGAGACATCGGTTGGCGGAACCATGTCATGATAGAAAACTCCATAGTACAGACTTCATTTATTCCTTTGATGTAGGGAAAATAAAACCAGCTTTTACATAAACAAAACTCAGACCCGAGCCACAAAGCCAAATTGCATATAGTATAGTTTTACCATCTGTTTTCTCATGTTGTGATCTTGCGGTACATTCAATGTACTGAACTACACGGCTGCAACGTATCATGTTGCAGATATTTCCTCGACAGTAAGAGTTACGATACAGAGGTTACTGATCTACACTCAACCTGCCGATGGCGTTGATGGGACTCCATACCCGACTAATTGTTTCGCTGTGACTTATGAGGTATATATCTGTTTTACGTTATTTATACATGTGATTGCACTTTGATATATACATTGATGTCTGTGTGCCAAAGATATCTGATCGAGGATGGCACGAAACACGAGGCTTGACCGTCTGAGGTCGGGTCGCTCTGATATGGTATCGAGCACATGTTGGTATAGGGCGTGACCCTAAAAACGGAAAGCCCTAGGACAGGAAATTTCTAAAACTTTATTTTCAAAAAGACTCTTACTTTCCATCTTTTCAGATTTTATCAAATAGACACTCTCACCTCAAATAGTTAGAATATACCCTTTTCCCTTTTGACCACATGAAGGATCAACTGAAGCCGCTCCAAGAAAGATATCGGACAGCTGATGACCCCTTCAAAGTAACCAGGATTTCACCATGCGTTGGAAGAAATTGCAGCTGCAACAATTGAAGACTCTGAAGACTTGAAGAATTTGAAGTTCCTAAAGAATTATTTGACCTTTAGAGACCAAACCCCTGTTATACACCTACGTTAGATGCGATGATTTGTGAGCTGTCATTTGTTTGATGTTTTCCGACAGCCCCAAAACAAAACTTGTTTCTTGAAAAACTATTGTTTGTATTGTGTGTATATCCCTCCCCACCTCTCTCATATCTCATCCCAAAACTTTTGGACCCCATAGATGATGAATGAAGTTGGACTGATATTCTCTGGACGAAGACTCACCGGAGGCGAGCTATGGATTCGTAACATGGAGAATCACTTGGGAGCAATTTGGTTTCAAGGAAGGATGAAGTATCGTACGCTCTTCAGTACTTTGAAGGAAGTGCTGCAACATGGTGGCAGATGCATCAAGCTATACAGGGATGGAATGGAGCAAAGACTTGGGAAGAATTCAAGAAGACTCTGACAAGATCTCGTCTTATCCGGAAGCACTACGATAACCCGAAGAAGAAACCTTGTGCCTGCAAGATTTGCGGAGAAATAGGACACACCCAGGAGGAACACAAGGATGGATGCCCTCATTGTGAGGAGAAACACCCAGTTGAGGAATGCCCAACTAGTCAGGGGACTTGTTTCTTGTGTGAAGGAACTGAAGGAAATATGCCCTAGAGGCAATAATAAAGTTATTATTTATTTCCTTATATCATGATAAATGTTTATTATTCATGCTAGAATTGTATTAACCGGAAACATAATACATGTGTGAATACATAGACAAACAGAGTGTCACTAGTATGCCTCTACTTGACTAGCTCGTTAATCGAAGATGGTTATGTTTCCTAACCATAGACATGAGTTGTCATTTGATTAACGGGATCACATCATTAGGAGAATGATCTGATTGACATGACCCATTCCGTTAGCCTAGCACTTGATCGTTTAGTATGTTGCTATTGCTTTCTTCATGACTTATACATGTTCCGTAACTATGAGATTATGCAACTCCGTTTACGGAGGAACACTTTGGGTACTACCAAACGTCACAACGTAACTGGGTGATTATAAAGGAGCACTACAGGTGTCTCCAAAGGTACATGTTGGGTTGGCGTATTTCGAGATTAGGTTTTGTCACTCCGTTTGTCGGAGAGGTATTTCTGGGCCTTCTCGGTAATACACATCATATAAGCCTTGCAAGCATTGCAACTAATAAGTTAGTTGCGAGATGATGTATTACGGAAAGAGTAAAGAGACTTGCCGGTAACGAGATTGAACTAGGTACTGGATACCGACGATCGAATCTCGGGCAAGTAACATACCGATGACAAAGGGAACAAAGTATGTTGTTATGCGGTTTGACCGATAAAGATCTTCGTAGAATATGTAGGAGCCAATATGGGCATCCAGGTTCCGCTATTGGTTATTGACCAAGAATAGTTCTAGGTCATGTCTACATAGTTCTCGAACCCGTAGGGTCCGCACGCTTAAGGTTTCGATGATAGTTATATTATGAGTTTATGAGTTTTGATGTACCGAAGGAGTTCGGAGTCCCGGATGAGATCGGGGACATGACGAGGAGTCTCGAAATGGTCGAGACGTAAAGATCGATATATTGGACGACTATATTCGGAGTTCGGAAAGGTTCCGAATGATTCGGGTATTTTTCGGAGTGGGAGAGTTACGGAATTCGCCGGGAGAAGTATTGGGCCTTATTAGGCCCTGCGGAAAGAGAGAGGGCTGCCTAGGGCAGGCGCGCGCCCAAGGCCTAGTCCGAATTGGACTAGGGGGAGGGGCCGCACCCCTTCCTCCCTTCCCCTTCCTTCTCTCCTACTCCTACTAGGAAAGGAGGAGTCCTACTCCCGGTGGGAGTAGGACTCCCCCCTTGGGCGCGCCTCCTCCTCCTTGGCCGGCCCTCCCCTTGCTCCTTTATATACGGGGGCAGGGGGGCACCCCATGACACACAAGTTGATCTACGTGATCGTTCCTTAGCCGTGTGCGGTGCCCCCCTCCACCATATTCCACTTCGGTCATATCGTCATGAGCTTAGCGAAGCCCTGCGCCGTGAAGTCATATCGTCACGGAGCTTAGGCGAAGCCTGCGTCGGTGGAGCATCATCATCGTCCTGCGCCGTCGTCTTGTGGAACTCATCCCCGACGCTTTGCTGGATCGGAGCCCGGGATCGTCATCGAGCTGAGCGTGTGCAGAACTCGGAGGTGCCGTCGTTCGGTACTTGGATCGGTCGGATCGTGAAGACGTCGACTACATCAACCGCGTTGTTATAACGCTTCGCTTTCGGTCTCACGAGGGTGCGTGGACAGACACTCTCCCTCTCGTTGCTATGCCATCACCATGGTCTTGCGTGTGCGTAGGAATTTTTTGAAATTACTACGTTCCCCAACGATGGCATCCGAGCCTGGTTTTATGCGTTGATGTCATATGCACGAGTAGAACACAAGTGAGTTGTGGGCGATATAAGTCATACTGCGTACCAGCATGTCATACTTTGGTTGGCGGTATTGTGAGATGAAGCGGCCGGACCGACATTACAGCGACGCTTACGCGAGACTGGTTTCACCGCTTCGAGCACTCGTTGCTTAAAGGTGACCGGCGGGTGTCTGTTTCTCTCACTTTAGTTGAACCGAGTGTGGCTACGCCCGGTCCTTAAGAAGGTTAAAACAACACCAACTTGACAAACTATCGTTGTGGTTTTGATGCGTAGGTAAGAACGGTTCTTGCTTAGCCCGTAGCAGCCACGTAAAACTTGCAACAACAAAGTAGAGGACGTCTAACTTGTTTTTGTAGGGCATGTTGTGATGTGATATGGTCAAGACGTGATGCTATATTTTATTGTATGAGATGATCATGTTTTGTAACCAAAGTTATCGGCAACTGGCAGGAGCCATATGGTTGTCGCTTTATTGTATGAAATGCAACGCATACTGTAATTGCTTTACTTTATCACTAAGCGGTAGCGATAGTCGTAGAAGCAATAGATGGCATAATGACAACGATGCTACGATGGAGATCAAGGTGTCATGCGGTGGCGATGGTGATCATGGCGGTGCTTGGAGATGGAGATCACAAGCACAAGATGATGATGGCCATATCATATCACTTATATTGATTGCATGTGATGTTTATCCTTTATGCATCTTATCTTGCTTTGATTGACGGTAGCATTTTAAGATGATCTCTCACTAAAATTATCAAGAAGTGTTCTCCCGAGTATGCACCGTTGCGAAAGTTCTTCGTCTTTGAGACACCACGTGATGATCGGGTGTGATAGGCTCTACGTTCAAATACAACGGGTGCAAAACAGTTGCGCCGCCGAATACTCGAGTTAAACTTGACGAGCCTAGCATATAACAGATATGGCCTCGGAACACGGAGACCGAAAGGTCGGCGTGAATCATATAGTAGATATGATCAACATATTGATGTTCATTGTTGAAACTACTCCATCTCACGTGACGATCGGACATGGTGTAGTTGATATGGATCACGTAATCACTTAGAGGATTAGAGGATGTCTATCTAAGTGGGAGTTCTTAAGTAATATGATTAATTGAACTTTAATTTATCATGAACTTAGTCCTGGTAGTATTTTGCAAAATTATGTTGTAGATCAATAGCTCGCGTTGTTGCTTTCATATGTTTGTTTTGATATGTTCCTAGAGAAATTATGTTGAAAGATGTTAGTAGCAATGATGCGGATTGGATCCGTGATCTGAGGTTTATCCTCATTGCTGCCTGAAGAATTATGTCCTTAATGCACGCTAGGTGACAGACCTATTGCAGGAGCAAATGCGGCGTTATGAGCGTTTGGCTGGCTCAATATGATGACTACTTGATAGTTTAGTGCACCATACTTAACGGCTTAGAATCGGGACTTCAAAGGCGTTTTGAGCGTCATGGACCATATGAGATGTTCCAGGAGTTGAAGTTAATATTTCAAGCAAATACCGAGTTGAGAGATATGAAGTCTCCAACAAGTTCTATAGCTAAAAGATGGAGGAGAATCGCTCAACTAGTGAGCATGTGCTCAGATTATGCAGGTACTTCAATCGCTTGAATCAAGTGGGAGTTAATCTTCCGGATAAGATAGTGATTGACAGAATTCTCTAGTCACCATCACTAAGTTACTAGAACTTCGTGATGAACTATAGTATGCAAGGGATGACGAAAACGATTCCCGAGCTCTTCGTGATGTTGAAATCACGAAGGTAGAAATCAAGAAAGAGCATCAAGTGTTGATGATTGACAAGACCACTAGTTTCAAGAAAAGGGCAAAGGGAAAGAAAGGGAACTTCAAGTAGAATGACAAGCAAGTTGTCACTCCCACGAAGAAACCCAAAGCTGAACCAAAGCCTGAAACGAGTGCTTACACTGCATAGGAAATGGTCTTTGAAGCGGAAATACCCCAAATATTTGGTGGATAAGAAGGATGGCAAAGTGAACAAGGGTATATTTGATATACAGGTTATTGATGTGTGCTTTATTGGTGTTTATAGTAGCCCCTGAGTATTTGATACTTGTTAGGTTGCTAAGATTAGTAACTCAAACAGGAGTTCTGAGAATAAGCAGAGACTAGTTGAAGGGGAAGTGACGATGAGTGTTGGAAGTAGTTCCAAGATTGATATGATCATCATCACACACTCCCTATATTTTTGAGATTAGTGTTAAAAGCCAAATAAATGTTATTTAGCGTTTGGGTTGAGCATGAATATGATTTGATCATGTTTATTGCAAAACAGTTATTCATTTAAAGTTAAAGAATAATTGTTATTCTGTTTACATGAATAAAACCTTCGATGGTTATACACCCAATGAAAATAGTTTGTTGGATCTCGAACGTAGTGATACACATATTCATAAATTGATGCCAAAAGATGCAAAGTTAATAATGATAGTGCAACTTATTTGTGGCACTGCCATTTGGGTCATATCGGTGTAAAACGCATGAAGAAACTCCATAAAGATGGATTTTGGAATCACTTGGTTATGAATCATTTGATGCTTGTGAACCGTGCTTTTGGGCAAGATGACTAAAACTCCGTTCTCGGAACAATGGAACAAGCTCTTGACTTATTGGAAATAATACATACCGATGTATGCGATCCAATGAGTGTTGATGCTCGTGGCAAGTATCGTTATTTTTCGACCTTCACAAGATGATTTGAGCAGATATGGGTATATCTACTTGATGAAACATAAGTCTGAAATAATTGAAAAGTTCAAAGAATTTCAGAGTGAAGTGGAAAATCATCGTAACAAGAAAATAAAGTTTCTGCGATCTGATCGTGGAGATGAATATTTAAGTTCTGAGTTTGGTCTTCATTTGAAACAATGTGAAATAGTTTAGCAACTCACGCCATATGGAACACCACAGCATAATGGTGTGTCCGAAAGTCGTAACCGCACTTTATTGGATATGGTGCGATCTATGATGTCTCTTATCGGTTTACCACTATCATTTTGGGGTTATGCATTAGAGACAGCTGCATTCACGTTTAATAGGGCACCATCTAAATCCGTTGAGATGACACCGTATGAACTATGGTTTAGCAATAAACCTAAGTATCGTTTCTTAAAGTTTGGAGTTGTGATGCTTATGTGAAAAGTTTTCACCGATAAGCTCGAACCCAAATCGGAGAAGTGCGTCTTCATAGAATACCCAAAGGTAACTATTGGGTACACCTTCTATCACAGATCCGAAAGCAAGATATTTGTTGCTAAGATGGATCCTTTCTAGAGAAGAAGTTTCTCTCGAAAGAAGTGAGTGGGAGGAAAGTAGAACTTGATGAGGTAATTGTACCTTCCCCTTATTGGAAAGTAGTTCATCACAGGAATTAGTTCGGTGATTCCTACACCAATTAGTGAGGAAGTTAATGATGATGATCATGAAACTTCAGATCAAGTTGCTACCAAACCTCGTGAGGTCTTCAGAGTAAGATCCGCACTGAGTGGTACGGTAATCCTATTCTAGAAGTCATGTTGCTAGACCATGATGAACCTACGAACTATGAGGAAGCGATGATGAGCCCAGATTCCGCGAAATGGTTTGAGACCATGAAATCTGAGATGGGATCCATGTATGAGAACAAAGTGTGGACTTTGATTGATTTGCCCGATGATCGGCAAGTCATAGAGAATAAATGGATCTTCAAGAGGAAGACGGACACTGATAGCAGTGTTACTATCTACAAAGCTCAACTTGTCACAAAAAGGTTTTTTGACAAGTTCAAGGTGTTGACTACAATGAGATTTTCTCAACTGTAGCGATGCTTAAGTCTGTCCGAATCATGTTAGCAATTGCCACATTTTATGAAATCTGGCAAATGGATGTCAAAACTACATTCTTTAATGGATTTATTAAAGAAGAGTTGTATATGATGCAACCAGAAGGTTTTATAAATCCTAAAGGAGCTAACAAAATGTGCAAGCTTCAACGATCCATCTATGGACTGGTGCAAGCATCTCGGAGTTGGAATAAACGCTTTGATAGTGTGATCAAAGCATATGGTTTTATACAGACTTTTGGAGAAGCCTGTATTTGCAAGAAAGTGAGTGGGAGCACTACAGCCTTTCTGATAAGTATATGTGAATGACATATTGTCGATCGGAAATAATGTAGAATTATTATTAAAAGCATAAAGGAGTGTTTGAAAGGAGTTTTTTCAAAGAAAGACCTCGGTGAAGCTGCTTACATATTGAGCATCAAGATCTATAGAGATAGATCAAGACGCTTGATAAGTTTTCAATGAATACATACCTTGACAAGATTTTGAAGTAGTTCAAAATGGAACAGTCAAAGAAAGAGTTCTTGCCTGTGTTACAAGGTGTGAGATTGAGTAAGACTCAAAACCCGACCACGGCAGAAGATAGAAAGAGAATGAAAGTCATTCCCTATGCATCAGCGATAGGTTCTATAAAGTATGTCATCTTGTGTACGGATCTATTGCATACCCTACCACTAAGCTTGGCAAGGGAGTGCAATAGTGATCTAGGAGTAGATCAATGGACAGCGGTCAAAATTATCCTTAGTAGAATAAGGATATGTTTCTCGATTATGGAAGTGAAAAAAAAAGGTTCGTCGTAAAGGGTTACGTCGATGCAAGTTTTAACACTAATCTAGATGACTCTGAGTCTCAATCTGGATACATATTGAAAGTGGGAGCAATTAGCTAGAGTAGCTCTGTGCAGAGAATTGTAGATATAGAAATTTGCAAAATACTTACGGCTCTGAATGTGACAGACCCGTTGACTATCTCACAAGCAAAACATGATCACACCTTAGTACTCTTTGGGTGTTAATCACATAGCGATGTGAACTAGATTACTGACTCTAGTAAACCCTTTGGGTGTTGGTCACATGTCGATGTGAACTATGGGTGTTAACCACATATAGATGTGAACTATTGATGTTAAATCACATGGCGATGTGAACTAGATTATTGACTCTAGTGCAAGTGGGAGACTGAAGGAAATATGCCCTAGAGGCAATAATAAAGTTATTATTTATTTCCTTATATCATGATAAATGTTTATTATTCATGCTAGAATTGTATTAACGGAAACATAATACATGTGTGAATACATAGACAAGCAGAGTGTCACTAGTATGCCTCTACTTGACTAGCTCGTTAATCGAAGATGGTTATGTTTCCTAACCATAGACATGAGTTGTCATTTGATTAACGGGATCACATCATTAGGAGAATGATCTGATTGACATGACCCATTCCGTTAGCCTAGCACTTGATCGTTTAGTATGTTGCTATTGCTTTCTTCATGACTTATACATGTTCCTGTAACTATGAGATTATGCAACTCCGTTTACGGAGGAACACTTTGGTACTACCAAAGCGTCACAACGAATGGGTGATTATAAAGGAGTACTACAGGTGTCTCCAAAGGTACATGTTGGGTTGGCGTATTTGAGATTAGGTTTTGTCACTCCGTTTGTCGAAGAGGTATCTCTGGGCCTTCTCGGTAATACACATCATATAAGCCTTGCAAGAATTGCAACTAATAAGTTAGTTGCGAGATGATGTATTACGGAACGAGTAAAGAGACTTGCGGTAACGAGATTGAACTAGGTATTGGATACCGACGATCGAATCTCGGGCAAGTAACATACCGATGACAAAGGAACAAAGTATGTTGTTATGCGGTTTGACCGATAAAGATCTTCGTAGAATATGTAGGAACCAATATGGGCATCCAGGTTCCGCTATTGGTTATTGACCAAGAATAGTTCTAGGTCATGTCTACATAGTTCTCGAACCCGTAGGGTCCGCACGCTTAAGGTTTCGATGATGCTTATATTATGAGTTTATGAGTTTTGATGTACCGAAGGAGTTCGGAGTCCTGGATGAGATCGGGGACATGACGAGGAGTCTCGAAATGGTCGAGGCGTAAAGATCCATATATTGGACGACTATATTCGGAGTTCGGAAAGGTTCGAATGATTCGGTATTTTTGAGTACCGGAGAGTTACGGAATTCGCCGGGAGAAGTATTGGGCCTTATTGGGCCTGCGGAAAGAGAGAGGGCTGCCTAGGGCAGGCGCGCGCCCCAAGGCCTAGTCCGAATTGGACTAGGGGAGGGCCGCACCTTCCTCCCTTCCCTTCCTTCTCTCCTACTCCTACTAGGAAAGGAGGAGTCCTACTCCCGGTGGGAGTAGGACTCCCCCCTTGGGCGCGCCTCCTCCTCCTTGGCCGGCCCTCCCCTTGCTCCTTTATATACGGGGTCAGGGGGGCACCCCATGACACACAAGTTGATCTACGTGATCATTCCTTAGCCGTGTGCGGTGCCCCCCTCCACCATATTCCACTTCGGTCATATCGTCGCGGAGCTTAGGCGAAGCCCTGCGCCGGTGAAGTCATATCGTCACGGAGCTTAGGCGAAGCCCTGCGTCGGTGGAGCATCATCATCGTCACCACGCCGTCGTCTTGTGGAACTCATCCCCGACGCTTTGCTGGATCGGAGCCGGGGATCATCATCGAGCTGAGCGTGTGCGAACTCGGAGGTGCCGTCGTTCGGTACTTGGATCGGTTGGATCGTGAAGGCGTCGACTACATCAACCGCGTTGTTATAACGCTTCGCTTTCGGTCTCACGAGTGCGTGGACAGACACTCTCCCCTCTCGTTGCTATGCCATCACCATGGTCTTGCGTGTGCGTGGAATTTTTTTGAAATTACTACGTTCCCCAACAGGAACCACCCACTACCCGACTCAGTGTCACATTTCCCCCATGGTACAACAAACTGTACAGGAGCAGGAAGAAGGAATGAAAGAAGCCCTCCGAGAAGTTATGAAAGAACCTGTGATGAAGGAATGTGTTGAAGACCCTGATGGAGAAGGCCTAATCAGATTCTACTCCAACGCTTGCTATTCATGTGGAGAAGAAGGACATTTTTCCCAGTATTGTACCAAGGAAAGAGAAGAATCTCTCGGAGATTTCCCGACTGCAGAAGTGAAGTTTGACCCTCGGGAAATAGAAGCTCTGATCATTGCAGAGAAATCCAGGAAGAGAAAAAGAAGGCAACCCGAGAACAACGCAATTTTTGCAGAGAAGGACCTAAGTCATATCACTTGTTACAGGTGCAAGGATTTAGGTCATTACGCTAGTAAATGTCCAGAAAAGAAGCCAAGAATCCAAGGAGCCTACATAATCACAAAGAAGCCCCGAGACATGTCGGAAGTCATTTGTTTTCGCTGCAAGGAAGCAGGACATTATGCTACTAAATGTTCCGACAAGATGAAAGCTGGAGCTGAGTAGTTGGAATTTTGATATTGGTAATAAGTGTAGTAGGAAGCAATTGTTTCCATAAGGATATGGAGTTGAATTTATGTAATGAAAGTCTCGGATATTATAATGAATTCATGAAATCAATAAAGTTAAGGTGACATGTTTTCATATGTTTAATTGTATGAGTTGTTACTCTATGAACACGGATTTTGACCATTTTCAAGGATATGAGAAATATGGTCTATGGATGGATTTGTGAATTTCATTTTAGGGTGGTAGTACCTGTGAAGAAGACTAGACTAATGGATAAGAAAATATATATTCCACGGACTGTAGTTGAAGGGAAAAAAAGTTGGAGCTTTGCTTTTGATATGATGGTATGAAGAAAAGCAGTACTCTTTGGATTTAAAGGAGGTGTAATATGGAACAAGAGAGTTACTCCAAGGATGAGTTAAAGCTGCACTAGTGTTGAAGTGGGCCATAACCCACAGGCCCAGGATTTTGAAAAGGAACAAATGTAACCTTGATAAAGGAATAAATTTGGAAGAATTAGTGATCCAATCAGCATACGTTTCGTAGGAGGTTACGCAAAAACCTGAGAGTGGTGAAGTAACGATAGATGTTTTGTTTGGCTTGCTGAACCAAAGGATTTACTCAAACCCAGTTTGAGAACAAGAGAAATTCTGCAATGCTTGTGAGTATGCCCAAGTGTTAGAATACGTGATTCACTGTTTACGTATGTGGTAATGATTCAAATACAGGATGGATTGGCCCCATACGGAGACTTCTATCATGAACTATCATATGTTGATGGAAAATCAGAGAGACTTGAAAACTTTAGAAGAGCGCGTCGTCGACAAGCCAAAAACCTTAGAATGGTAGGACGATTGATCCATGTACCGCAACCGTTGCCAAGCGTAGGTCATACGGTGATACCCAACCCAACCCATTATTCCTGCAGGAGAAACCTGTAATGGTCGACCACCATGAGATCTCGATAGTTGTTTATTGGCGGCAGACACTGCCACTAAGGAGACACAGTCTCGGAAGAACCTCACCAGGATGAAAGGACACGTATTTGAGGAAAAGTTTTGACCCTACGGAAGAGCCCGGTGTAGGAGTTACTTGAAGTTGTGAGAAGACCGAGAGTGTTCACCCTAGGGATGGAGTACCTGAGTTCCGTTGGAACCATAACCCTGCTTTTAAGTGTGGTAGCACACTAGACCATTCGATCGACGGATTTTTGGAAGACCCCAAACCCTAACCTTTTCTTGCTGCCTCTTGAATCTCGAGGGCGAGATTCATTTTAAGTGTGGTAGATTTGTAACATCCCAAAATTCTAAATTTTGGAATGTTATATTAAATAAATATTTATGCTTGTTTGTTTGATAGTGGTGTGGTTGCTTGTGTGAAATTGAGTGAAATTTGAAACTTTCTGAAAGTTGAATCAAAGGGAATGAAATGACTTTCCCAAACTTCCACCTTGCATTTATGATCTCCATGAATTCAAATTCTTTTCATCACGAAACCCTCGAGAGAAGATGACATGACTTCTTCCATTTATTTAAATAACAAGGGTGTTGAAAATATTTGAATTTCATTTGGAAATATTTTCTAATTCATAAACTTCATGCAACTCAATGATTTTCACGAGCGAGGATAAAATGACTTCTTCAAAACATATGAAATATGAGTTGGGAGTTTCAAAGGATCAAATTTGAAGTCCTTTTGGAATTTATTTTTCAATTTGGAGTTATTTGAGTTTTATTCAAATTATTTTTCTCCAAAAATAAAATACATGGAAAATAGGGTAACATGATTCCCTACCTCAGAAAAATGGAGAGAAATAAATTTGAATTCATTTTGTTATTTAAAAATGATTTTTGTTGGATTTTATTGGACCAAAAGCACTCTTTGCTTTATTTAAATTTATGTGTATTTTATTTGACTCTAGAATAAAGTTCATCTTGTAGGAAATGTTTTTCTGAAAATTTTGATATATTATATGCCTATATATTATTTTTATTTATTTTGCTTTCTTCTTATTTTGTTTTTCTGGAAAAAAATGTTTATAAAAAAAAGTCCATGGCGCCTTGGGCCAAAGGCCCAAGCCGCCACTGCCACCGGCCGGCCACCATCGCAGCGTGCGCACAGGGAGCCAGGGGCGCGCTCCTTTTTCCTAATACTAGTAGGACTTTTGTCCTACTTCCGTTTATTCGATTTGTTTCTAGATCTTTTCCTTTTGTTTCCTAATCCTAGTCTATTTCTTGTCCCTACCCCAAGCAAAGCCCTCCCTCTCCACTATAAATACCCAAGCACCCCCTCCAACACATCAAACCAACACCTCTCCTCTCCTCTCCTCTCGTCTCCATGGCAGCAGCAGCAGCACCACCACCGCCGCCAAGTGCCGCCGCGCCTCGACCTCTCCCGAGGTTTATATGATCTCCTCTCCACCGTCCCGTGATCTCCTTTACTCTAGGATCAACCGCAACATCGGATCCGATCTTCTTCCCCAACTCCGACGACTACTCCGGTGAGATCCACGAAATCCCGTAATTCATTTTTTTTCCAGAAAATAGCAATCTTAGAAAATTCATATCTTTTAGAGTTTTAGTATTTTTGAGTGATTCCAATTGCTATGTGTCACAAATTTGCGGAAGTTTCTGTTAGTGTCTCTGGATTTCAAATTTGAGTAGTTTAAATTTGAATTTGATAAATTTTGTTCAGATTAGTATTTTGGCCATAACTTGAGTTTAAAAATAGATTTTTAATTAATTCTTTTTGCTCCTGGTCACTTATGGTATGTTTTAGCTGTAGGATTTAGTTTGGTAATTTTGGAGTATTTTAAATTAGATTTTAGTAAAAACAGTACTGTTTTGCTTATATAGTTGTTTTAGTTATGTAATTATTGTTTTTAATTATTTTTAGTTCATTCCTTTTGTAGATTTTCACTTGTTTTTATATGTTTATGTTTAGCTACAGTAGATAAATTTTTGTAGTTATTTATTAGTGTTTAGCTACTGTTTTTGTAATTGCTTGTTTAGTTCATAGTGATAGTGGATAAAAATAGTTTTATTAGTTTTTCTTTTTCCACTTCAAGATATATTGTTTTGTTTATGTTATTTGTGAACACATTAGTTGTTGTATTTATTTAGTATAGTTTATTAATGTTTTAAGAAATGATTTGCTGTTACAGTTGTCTTAGTGTTTTGCTAGTTGCTATATTTGTTCTAGTATTAACTAGATGGTTATAGTAGTTTTATATTAGTTCTTTTTGTTAGTTAGTAAATTAGTAATTTATTTTCTGTTATTTTATTAGATTTATATTTTCTTTGCTGTAGAAAAAAAATATTATAATAATTTAGTGATGTTAGGTTAAGATTTGTGTGAGTTGGTCACCATTAGTTTTTCCTTGAATTTTTCTTTCGAAGTTTTTCCTTTGGTTTTCGACTTGGTTTTCTTTGTTGCTTTTATTTTGACTGAGTATTGTTATGAGTGTTAGAATTGTTTGCTAGGATGTTTGCTTATGTGAATGCTATGTTTGACTATATAGATTTTCAACGGAGTGACGATTAGTTCTACCAAGTCATTTTCTCGACGTTGTTATCTTCATCAAGTATTACCGAGCAAGTTCACTTTGACCATGTTTTTCATACCTATGTGTTTTATTGCATCTAGTGTCATCTTCGCAACAAACCCTCCATCGTGATATTGAATTCTTGTAGTTGAGTAGTATGCATGAGGTAGGAACCCATCACCTGTTACCAAGCACGGGACGATATTTTATTTTAATGCTACGCTATAGTAGGCGGGTTTGGTATGAGCGCCGGGAGTGGTGTGAGAAAGGAGGATCTCGTCAATGACGACAACTCCATGATGGAATCTGCAAGGACTGCATCTTCAAGGCCTCAAGACTTCAAGACTCGAGACAAGAATTCAATACACACTCTTGGGTGAAGGATGGTTGACGGGCACCTGGAGAATCCGGTGGTTGGCGGGATGCATGGAGAAGCGCCATGACATCTTGCGGAAAGCTTCACCCAGACTCAAAGAGACGGAAGAATACTTCATGCCCGAAGCTTACTGTGCAACCGCAAGTCACTATGGGCTCTGGCTTGGTTGACCCTAGTTGTGACTCTGGCTAGGGCGGTGCTAGCAGATGTAGAACTACGGTAGGATTGAATGAGCACGGACGGTGGTCGGGGAACTCTTCGAAGACCATGTTTGGTCATCTTGTTCTCAAACACCTGAAGTGCGAGAACGTAAAAGAGGATCGAATCTTGCGGGTAAAGTGTACAAACCTCTGCAGAGGGTTTAAACCTAATCGATTAGCCGTGTCCCGTTACGGACAATTTGAGCCTCTAGACTGGATCTATCTCGGAACTCTCAACACGGATTGATAACTTAATTGTGGGCAACTTATGATGATTTTGGGCTATGAGACATCGGTTGGCGGAACCATGTCATGATAGACAACTCCATAGTACAGACTTCATTTATTCCTTTGATGTAGGGAAAATAAAACCAGCTTTTACGCAAACAAAACTCAGACCCAGAGCCACAAAGCCAAATTGCATATAGTATAGTTTTACCATCTGTTTTCTCATGTTGTGATCTTGCCGGTACATTCAATGTACTGACCTACACGGCTGCAACGTATCATGTTGCAGATATTTCCTCGACGAGTAAGAGTTACGATACAGGGTTACGATCTACACTCAACCTGCCGATGGCGTTGATGGGACTCCATACCCGACTAATTGTTTCCGCTGTGACTTATGAGGTATATATCTGTTTTACGTTATTTATACATGTGATTGCACTTTGATATATACATTGATGTACTGTGTGTGCCAGCATACTGATCCAGGGATGGCACAGAAACACAGAGGCTTGACCGTCTGAGGTCGGGTCGCTACAACACCACTCTCATGCACTCATACCAAACCCCGTCTACAATAGCGTAGCATTAAAACTCTATAACGTCCCGGGCTTGGCAACAGGGAGATGGGTTCCTACCTCATGCATTCTACTCAACTACAAGATTCAATAACACTACTGGAGGGCTTGTTGAAAGGGTGCTACTACATGCAAATAAAACATAGGTATGAAAAACATGGTCAAAGTGAACTTGCCTGGTATGTCAATTAAGATAATCGCACTCAAATAAAGACTTGGTAGAACTATCCGCCACGCCGTTGAAAATCTATATAGTCAAACATATCATTCATATAAGCAAACATACTAGCAAGCAATTCTAACACTCATAATAAAACCAACAAATAAATTGCAAAACAACAAGGGACACCAAATAAGAACAAAGGAAAACTACACAATAAAACTACTAAAGAAAACACTAAGACATAACACAAAACAATTTTGTCCTAAGTAAAAACTTAACAACAATTAAAACACTAAACTAATAAATTAACAGAAAATAAAATGTAAAACAACTAAGTTAACAGAAAGTATTTTTCATAAAATTTTATTTGCAAAAAGAAACAAATAAAAAGCTTTTATGAAACACTAACTATGACCTAAACAAGTTTTCAGTACAAAACTAAATAAAATATTTTTTAAATAAAAATAAAATTTTCTTTGGTTGACTAACAGAAACAAAACTAAATTTGTCAAAAGTGACAGAAGAAATAATTTAAAACTAAGAAAAACAATGAAGAAAAGACTAAAACAACACTATAACTAAAACAGTACTGTTTTGCTAAATACTTAATTTAAAAATAAACTAAATATAAATAGCTATATGTTACTGGATAGACAAAACCATAATAAAACAGTAGCAAAAGAATCCATCAAAAATATTTTATAAAACTCAAACTAGAGCCAAAATAGTGTTTGAAGCATATTTGAAACAATACAAATTTAAACTAGTCAAATTTACAAACTAAGTACACAAACAAAATCTTCATCAAATTTGTGACACAATGCAAAAAGAATCACTCAATTTGGATCTAAAACATAAAAGTTATAAGCAATCTAAAATTGAAACTATTTCTGTCTTTAAAACAGAAACGAAAATAAACTAAAAAAACAAACGGGCAGGTACTACGCGCCGGGCTGCTATTGGGCCTAAGCAGTGGGCGATCTCAACTGAACGAAGCTCGGTCGCAAACTAAATAAAACGCGTACGGTTAAACAAAAAAAAATGCTCAGCTAAACCGGCTAGATTTGAACCGATCTAAACCTTATAAAGCCGTAACTAACCGAACTAATAAAGGAAAACCATACCCCTTCGGGGAAGCTAATCCTGGCCGTTGACTACAGATCGGACGGTGGAAGGGAGGCGGGGCTTACAGCGGGTCAGCAGCGACGGGACGACGGCGACTCGGGCGGCGGCGGTGCAGCGTCTCCGGTGGTCCGGGGCGATGGAGAAGGCGTCTGGGCGATGCGGCGGAGCAAGGTGGAGGCGGTGATGATGTCGGGGTGGCTCAGGGACGACGGCGACGACGAGGGAGATGCTGGCGGCGGCTCGGGTGAGCTGCAGCTCCAGCGACGGCCTTCGAGCTCGGGGTCGTCGGCGTCGGCGGGTCCTGGACGGAGAGAAGATGTCAGGCGGTTGCGGGAGTTCGAGGGGGTTCGGATGGAGGAGTTTGGTGTCAGGGGGAGGCTCACTGGCGGCAGGCGGCGAGGGTGAACGGCGGCGGCCGAACGAGATCGGGACAGGGGTGGCGCGGGCTACGATGGGTTTTATGGGGGTCGAAGGAGAAGGGTGCGGGGTTTATATATGGCAGCTTTCGTGGGCGAGGGGGCGAATTGGGAGAGAATCCCGAAGGATTCAGATGCGGCGGCGGCGGGCATGCGTGAGCAGGGCATGAGCGTGTGTGTGAAGGAAGAAGATCGGGCAGGGCCCGTCGGTAAGTGGGAGAGAGATGGATCAGCAAGAGGGAGAGGGGTTCGGGCGACCGGGGTGAAGCGGCGGCGGGAGCGAGGCCGTGGGGAGGTGGCCACGGGCCGGCCTGCTGGCCTTATCGGCTGCGACGCTAGATTTGGTTAGCTAGGTTTTTCTTGTCAGAGAACAAAACCAAAAATTAACACAGAATAATATAAATTATATATAGACATATGATAAATCAAAATGTTCAGAAAAAGAAATCCCAAATCTTGAACATTTTTCCAATGTCAAATAAAGTTTACAAAAAAATGAATAAAGGAAACAGTGCTAATGTTGCACTTAGACATCAAATAATTTTTTTTAAATACCAAAATTATCTCAAATTTCATTTCCTCCAATTTTCTATTGTAGGAATCATTTTACCCTATTTTCCATATATTTTATATTTGGAGAAAAATAGTTTGAATAAAAACCAAATAAGTCCAAAATTGAAAGTGGGTTTCAAAATACCTTCAAAGGACTTTCAATTTTTTATTTTAAACTTCCAACTCATATTTCATAAAATTTGAAGAAGTCATTTTATCTCTCTCATGAAAATCATTGGGTTGCATAAAGTTTCTGGTTTGAAATTATTTGCATTTGAAAAGAATTTGAATTCATGGAGATCAGAAAGCAAAGTGAAAAGTTTGGGAAAGTCATTTCATTCCCTCTCATTCAACTTTCAAAAAGTTTCAAATTCCACTCAATTTCACACAAGCAGTCACACAACAATCAAACAAACAATCATAAATATTTATTTAATTTAACGTCCCAAAATTTAGAATTTTGGGATGTTACAAACCTACCACACTTAAAATGAATCTCATCCTCAAGATTCGAAGAGGCTAGCAAGAAAAGGTTAGGGTTTGGGGGTCTTCTAGCAATTCCATTGATCAGAATGGTCTAGTGTGCTACCACACTTAAAAGCAGGGTCATGGTCCCGACCAAGACTCATGTACTCTATTCCTTTGGGTTGACGGTGTCGGTCTTCTCCATATCCTTTGGAATAATTCATTCACTGAGGCTCTTCCGGTAGGGGCATAACC
This sequence comes from Aegilops longissima, assembly GCA_021605205.1. Lineage (NCBI taxonomy): Eukaryota > Viridiplantae > Streptophyta > Magnoliopsida > Poales > Poaceae > Aegilops > Aegilops longissima. Next base: position 650,314,570 of record CM038677.1, on the reverse strand, counting down.
TTTTCCTCAAACACTTGTCCTTTCATCCTGGTGAGGTTCTTCCGAGACTGGGTCTTCTTAGCTGATCTATCTGTCACCAATGCTAAACAACTATCAGAACCTCATGGTGGTCAACCATTAATGGTTTTCCTGTAGAAAATTGGTCTGGGCTAAATCTCACCGTATAACCTACGATTGGCAACAGTTGCCTGTACATGGATCAATTGTCCTACCATTCTACGGTTTAAACAAAGTTTTGACATCATCGTCTATCTACTATGGGTAAGTCACTCTAGATTTACCATCCCAAATATCAAGAGCGAATGATAAGAGTAAGTCAGTATGGTGATCAATCCATTCCGCACCCAAATCATTACTCTTTATAAGGTTTAGCAAATCTCGCATTTCTAACACTCGGGCATTCTCACAAGCGTTGCAGAATTTCTCTTCTCAACGAACTTAGTTCGGATAATTCCATTGATTCTGCAAGCTGAACAAAACATCTATCGTTACTTCACAGCTCTCAGGTTTTCGTATCCTCCTAAGAACGTCTGCTGATTAAATCAGAGTTTTCTTCCAAAATATCTTCCTTCAGCAAGAGTGTGCTTGCTTCTTATTAACTCCTGGGCCTGTGGGTTATGGGCCCACTTCAATGCGGGTACACCTTCTATTCATCCTGGGAGTTATAATTGTTCCATATTCCAACTTTACACCTCCTTTAAATCCAACATTACTTCATTCCTTCATGTAACCAACATATCGAAACAAAACTCATACTCTGCGGAATACATTTTCCTTTCCATGGGTCAAGTGTCCTCACAGGGTGCTACCACCCTTAAAATGAAATTCACAAATTCATCCCTAAACCATATTTCTCATATCCTCGAAAATGGTCAAAACCTTTGTTCATAGAGTAACTAACTCAAAAAAATCCACGCATGAAATCATGACACATTAACTTTATTGATTTCATGAACTCATTACAACTCTGGGGCTTTCATTACTTAATTCAACTCATCGAACTCATGAAAATTAACATTGCTTTCTACTACTCTTATTGTCCATATCAAAATATCGACTACTCAGCTCCAGCTTACTTCTGATCTGAACATCCCCTAGCAAAATGTCCTGCTTCCTTGCAGCGAAAACAAATGACTTCCGACATGTCTCGGGGCTTCTTTGTGATTATGTAGGCTCCTTGGATTTTCTAGCTTCTTTTTTGGACATTTACCAGCGTAATGACCTAAATCCTTGCACCTGTAACAAGTTATATGACTCAGGTCCTTCTCTGCAGAAATTGGGTTTTTCTGGGGATGCCTTCGTTTTCTCTTCCTGGGTTTCTGCGTAATGATCAGAGCTTCTATTTCCTGAGGGTCAAACTTCACTTCTGCTGTCGGGAAGTCTCCGGGGTACTCTTCTCTTTCCATTGTGAAGTGATGTGAAAAATGTCCTTCTTCTCCACATGAATAGCAGGCTTGGGCGTAAAATCTGTTTAGGTCTTCTCCATCAGGGTCTTCAACATCTTCTTGCATCACAGATTCTTCTAAACTTTCCCTGGGGGCTTCTTTCATGGCTTCCTTCTGCTGCTTGGTAATTTCTTGTACCTTGGGGTAAATCTGACACTGAGCAGGGTAGTGTGTAGTTCCTTCACACCAGAAACAAGTAACCTGCTCAGTCGGGCATTCTTCGGCTGGGTGATTTTCTTCACAATGAGGGCATCCATCCTTGTGTTCGTCATGGATGTGTCCTATTACTCCGCAAATCTTGCAGGCGCAAAGTTTCTTCATCGGGTTATCACAGTGCTTCCGGATGAGACGTGATCTCAACAGAGTCTTCTTGAATTCCTCCCAAGTTCTTGCTCTGTCATATCCTTGTGTGGCTTGATGCATCTACCACCAGGTTGCAACATTTCCTGTAAAGTACTGAAGAGCGCATTGAACCTCATACTTCCTTGCAATTAAATTTTTCCTTAAGTGATCATCCATGTTCTGAATCCATAGCTCTACCTCCGGCTGAGTCATCGGTCCAGAGAATACAAGTCCATCTTCATTCATCTATTGGTTCCAAGGGTTTTGGGGTGAGATATGAGAGAGGTGGGGAGGGATACACACAATACAAACAATAGTTTTGAAGAAACGTGTTTTATTTTGTGGCTGTCGGAAAAACATCTTACAAACGAGAGCTCACAAATCGTCGCATCTAACGTAAGTATATAACAGGAGTTTGGTCTTCTAAAGGTCAAACAAATCTTTAGAGTCTTCAAATTCTTCGAGTCTTCGGAGTCTTCAACTGTTGTAGATTCAACTCTTCTAATGCATGGAAAAATCATTGTTACTCTGAAGAGGTCATCAGTTATCTGATATCTTGTCCTTCTTGGAGCGGCATTCGGTTGATCCTCCATGTGGTCAAAAGGGAATGGGGTATATTCTAACTCTGAGATAAAATGGAATATTTGACAAAATCAGAAAAGATGAGAAGTAAAAGATCTGTTTGAAAATAAAGATTTAGAGATATTCTGTCCTAGGGGCTTTGCAGTTTCTAGGGTCACGTCCTACAGTCAACATGTGCTCTGATACCATATCTGTAGCGACCCGACCTCAGACGGTCAAGCCTCTGTGTATCTCTGGCATCCCTGGATCAGTATGCTGGCACACACAGTACATCAATGTATATATCAAAGTGCAATCACATGTATAAATAATGTAAAACTGATATATACCTCATAAGTCTCAGCGAAAACAATAAATCGGGTGTGGAGTCCCATCAACGCCATCGGCAAGTTGAGTGTAGACCGTAACCCTGTACCATACTCTTACTCGTCGGAAGAAAGTATCTGCAACATGATACGTTGCAGCCGTGTAGGTCAGTACATTGAATGTACCAGCAAGATCACAATAAGAGAAAGCAGATGATAAAACTATTCTATATGCAGTATGGGTTTGTAGCTTTGTGTCTGAGTTTTGTTTTGCATAAAATCTAGTTTTATTTTTCCTACATCAAAGGAATATCTAGAGTCTGTATTATGGAGTTTTCTATCATGACATGGTTCTGCCAACTGATGTCCCATAGCCCAAATCATCATAAGTTGCCCACAATTAAGTTATCAGTCCGGTGTTGAGAGTTCCGAGATAGATCTAGGTCCAGATGCTCAAATTTTTCGTAACCGGGGACACGGCTAATCGATTAGGTTTTAACCCTCTGCAGAGGTTTGTACACTTTACCCACAAGATTTGATCCCTCTTTTACATTCTCGCACTTCAGGGTGTTTGAGAACAAGACGATCGAAACATGGTCTTATGAAGAGTTCCCCTGACCACTGCCCGGTGCTCATCCAATCCTACGGCAGTTCTACATCTGCTAGCACCGTCCCAGCCAGAGTCACAACTAAGGTCAACCAAGCCAGAGCCCATAATGACTTGCGGTTGCACAGGTAAGCTTCTGGGCATGAAGTATTCTTCCGTCTCTTTGAGTCTGGGTGAAGCTTTCCACAAGATGTCATGGCGCTTCTCCATGCATCCCGGCCATCCACTGGTTTCTCCAGGGTGCCCGTCAACCGTCCTCACCCAGTAGTGTGTATTGAGTTCTTGTCTCGAGTCTCGAAATCTTGAGGTCTGAAGTCTTAAAGATGAAGTCCATGCCGATGCCATCATGAAGTTGTCGTCATTGACGTAGAGTCCTCCTTCTTCACACCACTGTCGTGCACTCATACCAAACCCCGTCTACTATAGCGTAGCATTAAAACTGTATAACATCCCGGGCTTGGCAACAGGGAGATGGGTTCCTACCTCATGCATTCTACTCAACTACAAGATTCAATAACACTACTGGAGGGATTGTTGAAAGGGTGCTACTACATGCAAATAAAACATAGGTATGAAAAACATGATCAAAGTGAACTTGCCTGGTATGTCGATGAAGATAATCGCACTCAAATAAAGACTTGGTAGAACTATCCGTCACTCCGTTGAAAATCTATATAGTCAAACATAACATTCATATAAGCAAACATACTAGCAAGCAATTCTAACACTCATAATAAAACCAACAAATAAATTGCAAAACAACAAGGGACACCAAATAAGAACAAAGGAAAACTACACAATAAAACTACTAAAGAAAACTCTAAGACATAACACAAAACAATTTTGTCCTAAGTGAAAACTTAAAATTAAAACACTAAACTAATAAATTAACAAAAATAAAATGTAAAACAACTAAGTTAACAGAAAGTATTTTCATAAAATTTTATTTGCAAAAGGAACAAATAAAAAGCTTTTATGAAACACTAACTATGACCTAAACAAGTTCTCATACAAAACTAAAAAAATAATTTTTTAAAATAAAAATAAAATTTTCTTTGGTTGACTAACAGAAACAAAAATAAATTTGTCAAAAGTGACAAAAGAAATAATTTAAAACTAATAAAAACAATAAAGAAAAGACTAAAACAACTCTATAACTAAAACAGTACTGTTTTGCTGAAAACTTAATTTAAAAATAAACTAAAATAAATAACTATATGCTACTGGATAGACCAAACTATAATAAAATAGTAGCAAAAAGAATCCATCAAAAATATTTTATAAAACTCAAACTAGAGCCAAAATAGTGTTTGAAGCATATTTGAAACAATACAAATTTAAACTTGTCAAATTTTAAAAATAAGTACACAAACAGAAACTTCATCAAATTTGTGACACAATGCAAAAAGAATCACTCAATTTGGATCTAAAACATAAAAGTTATAAGCAATCTAAATTTGAAACTATTTCTGTTTTTAAAACAGAAACGAAAATAAACTAAAAAAACAAACGGGCAGGTACTACGCGCCGGGCTGCTGTTGGGCCTAAGCAGTGGGCGATTCAACTGAACGACGCTCGGTCGTAAACTAAATAAAACGCAGACTGTTAAACAAAAAAACGCTCGTCTAAACCGGCTAGATTTGAACCGATCTAAACCTTATAAAGCCATAACTAACCGAACTAATAAAGGAAAACCATACCCCTTCGGGGAATCTAATCCTGGCCGTTGACTACAGATCAGACGGTGGAAGGGAGGCGGGGTTTACGACGGGTCAGCGACGATGGCACTACGGCGACGACGACTCGGGGGGCGGCGGTGCGGCGTCTCCGGTGGTCCGGGGCGATGGCGAAGGCGTCGGGGCGATGTGGCGGAGTGAGGTGGAGGCGGTGATGACGTCGGGGTGGCTCAGGGACGGCGGAGACGACGAGGGAGATGCTGGCGGCGGCTCGGGTGAGCTGCAGCTCCAGCGACGACCTTCGAGCTCGGGGTCGACGGCGTCGGCGGGTCCTGGACGGAGAGAAGATGTCAGGCGGGTGCGGGAGGTCGAGGGGGTTCGGATGGAGGAGTTTGGTGGCAGGGGGAGGCTCACTGGCGGCGAGGGTGAACGGCGGCGGCCGAACGAGATTGGGACGGTGGTGGTGCGGGCTAGATGGGTTTTAGGGGGGTTCAAAGGAGGAGGGTGCGGGGTTTATATATGGCAGCTTTTGTGGGCGAGGGGGCGAATCGGGAGAGAATCCCGAAGGATTTGGACGCGGTGGCGTCAGGCATGCGTGAGCAGGGCACGGGCGTGCGTGGGGAGGAAGAAGATCGGGCGGGGCCCGTCGGTCAGTGGGAGAAAGAGGGATCAACAAGAGGGAGAGGGGTTCGGGCGACCGAGGTGAAGCGGCGGCGGGAGCGAGGCCGTGGGGAGGTGGCCATGGGCCGGCCTGCTGGCCTTGTCGGCTGCGGCGCTAGATTAGGTTAGCTAGGTTTTTTTTGTCAGAGGACAAAACCAAAAATAAACACAGAATAATATAAATTATATATAGACACATGATAAATAAAAATGTTCAAAAAAAGAAATCCCAAATCATGATCCATTGACAAATAAATTTTACAAAAAATGAATAAAGGAAACAATGCTAATGTTGCACTTAGACATCAAATAAAAATATTTTAAAATACCAAAATTATCTCAAATTTCATTTCCTCCCATTTTCTATTGTAGGGAATCATTTTACCCTATTTTCCAAATATTTTATATTTGGAGAAAAATAATTTGAATAAAAACCAAATAAGTCCAAAATTGAAAGTGGGTTTCAAAATACCTTCAAAGGGACTTTCAATTTTTTTATTTTAAACTTCCAACTCATATTTCATAAAATTTGAAGAAGTCATTTTATCTTCTCTCATGAAAATCATTGAGTTGCATAAAGTTTCTGGTTTGAAATTATTTGCATTTGAAAAGAATTTGAATTCATGGAGATCAGAAAGCAAAGTGAAAAGTTTGGGAAAGTCATTTCATTCCCTCTCATTCAACTTTCAAAAAGTTTCAAATTCCACTCAATTTCACACAAGCAGTCACACAACAATCAAACAAACAATCATAAATATTTATTTAATATAACATTCCAAAATTTAGAATATCCCGTTTCTATATCGAAATACATAAAGTGCTCATACTCAGCTCATTTATTTTCAAGTTGATCTCGAGCGGTTCATGAGCCTCGAGCTTTTCTTGTAGCCCTATGCATGATGTCCAACACGTTGCCACTGTCGCCAGAATGTGAACAAGACATATAAGCGGGCGTAGTATTTTTCTTTAGAGAATATCCCTAGAAGAGCTCGAGCCTTTGCCCGACTTCGAATTAAAAAATCATCAACTGGCCAGGACATTACAGTCAACAACTTACAAGGATAAAAGGCAAAGGCAAGATATAAAGCGTTGAGCAAAGCTAGCGGGCTCCACCCAGCCTGCAAGTAAAGATATAGAAAACTGAGGTATATAACAGTTGGAAGATGATGGAGCTCTCCGACAGAAATAAAAACCACACAGTGCCAGCAAGAAGACCTTGACGAATAGAGGCAGAAGGTGGGGAGGCGCTCACATAGTCTCCATGGACCGGCCGACGCGGATACACCTTGGATTTCTTTGGTGCCACCTCCCACCTCCAGCCTCCAAAAAGGACCGGCTCCAGCAATCGAAGGTTACACGAGGTAGGGCCAACAGAGGCAACCATGGTTGAATAAGATGGAGGCCTCCAGATCCGCAAAGGGCGTAGCCGCGGAAGACGACCAGCACCGACGAGCGCCGGTCACTACAGACCTGACTTCAATCCACCAAGCTTGTCTCAAGGCCCATGAAGGTCGGCGAAGGTCCAACCACACGAGGGAGTCCCGGAGACCGGATATGCATCGAGGGACCACCTTGATGCACAAGTCAGGATGGTGGTGGCCAGACTGGATCTGTCATATGTTAAACCCTAGCCCCCATCACCTATATAAGGTGGGGGCTAGGGCAACCATTCTCATATACTCTCGTAGAAAGTACTCTCGGTAGTTAGATATCATCCCTCCAGTGTTACTCTCGCACAAGGTACGTCGCCTGCCACCATGAATACATAATTGAAGTAGGACGTAGGGTGATACTCCTCCAAGAAGGCACGAATCTGGGTAACTCCCTCGTGTGATGTGTGATCTAGTTCTTCCGGCCACGTTCACCACCCTACTGAGGGTACCGACGGTTTCACGTACTGTCAATTTGCACTAAAATTCATGTATGTGTGCATCAACAAAATCACATACATGGGTCTAGCAAGAAAAAGGAGAAAAAAAACAGAGGATAACAAATGCAATTTGGTGAATGTGCAAATGAGAATGATATTAAAAAACAATCTTGGTAGGCAATTCTTTTTGTGAAAAGGACCGCGAGAAATTTGCAACAAGTAGTATGCTATAACCAAATAAAAGGAAGCAGAAAATACATAAGCAAGGACAAAATGAAATGGAAATGGAAATTGAAAATAAAAATAAAAGAAGGAGAAAAATGAAACAAAGAAGAAATGGGAAAAACACACAATAATAAAATACATAAGAGGAAAAGTCAACGCACACAGAAAGTGAATAAAAAGTGAAAAATAAAATGAAAAGAAAGGTAAAGCCAAACAATAAAACAAACAAAAAACACATCGACAAAAAGAATTACAAAACACGGCTCACAAAAAGTAACGGAACTCGGGTGTGTCCATGTCTCCCTTCACGAGAGACAGAGCGTAGCCTCGCCTAAAGGCGAGCGCTTGACTGGGCCGGCCCAAGCGCACGGCAGGCCACATGCCCACATGCCACAACCTCGTTTTTCTGTATTTTTAAGGTGTCCACCTTTTGTTTTGTGCTTTTTTTCGTTTTTTATATTTCCAAATATTATAAATATATAATTTACAATTTTTTTGAAATTCAATATTTAAAAAAATAAAATGCCTATAGAAAAAAATGTTAATTGAGTGTTTGAATTTTTTTAATTGAGTAACTAAAAATTTTAATACAGAATTTGGAAAATATTAAATGTGTATAGAAACTTTGTTTCCCATGTATACAAAAAATATATGATGTGTATGAAAATATGTTGACCATGTATTTAAAAACATTTCTGAGTGTATTAAGAATGTTGATCATTTATTTAATAAATTTTAGACATGAATAATAAAGTGTTGATCATGTGTCAACAATTTTATAATGGCAATAATTTTTTCACACACAATGTACACTTTTGAGTACATTAGGAACATTTTAATATACATGTTTAACAATTTTAATTAGAGAATTGGATTTTAAAAATATGTTTTATTGTGTCTACTATTATTTAATAACTTCTACATAGGCACAACCAACGTTTATATATACACGTTTAACATTTTAAAATACACATTAAACTTTTTTGCGTATGAGCAAAAGAACGAGGAGGAAAACCAACGAAACCGAAAAAGAAACAATGGAAATCAATAGGAAAAAAGAAATAGAAACCAAGAAAACACCAAAAAATAACAAAAAACAATAATTCTAAGAAAGAAACAAAGAAAATGGATGAAATCCAAGAAAGATACAAAAAGAAAACAAAAAAAGAAGAACTAAATAAAAAAAAAGGTGAAAACCGAAAAAAAGAATAAAACCAAGTAAAAACCGATAAAGAAACAAAGGAAACCGATGAGAAACATAGAAAAATTAAAATGATAGAAAATCAACAAAGAAATAAAAGTAGAAGAAATAAACTAAAAAAAAGAAAATCATGTTCGGATCAGCGAGGCAATCGTGAGCGAGCGAGCGAAAAAACCCGAGAGAAATGGGCCGACCAATTGCTACACAAGAGAGCTATTACTTCAGAATAGAGAAAGTAGAGAGCAACTAAGTGAAGGTTATCCCTAGCGGGAGACCTCCAAGAGTCAATTTTGGTGCCCTAGCACGCAGTGATGCGTCGAGCCGCCACTTGTTGCGTGCTGGGCGCTTTCAGTCAATTTTGTTTTTAACTTTTTACATGTTTTTGGGTTTTAGATGGGTTTTTTTCCTCTTTTCAGTTTTCGCCCATTTCTTTCTAGGATTTGCTTTTCACGATGAAAAATTATTTGTGCTTTCATGAGAAGCACATTTTTTCTATCGTGGCGACACAATTCGCTTCTGCTGTGTTTCTTGAGGATGGGGGGATTGTGATTCTCGTGGAAGCACATATTTGCCTCTGCGAGTTATTGTTTTTTGCGGAAGCATTCCGCGAGAAATACCCGAAAAGGAAAAAACTGTGCTTCTCGTGGAACCACGGATTTGCTTATGCGAGAAGTAGCCGAAAAGGGAAAAATTATGCTTCCACTTGTGCTTCTCGAAAAGGGAAGAAAAATATGTGATTTCACGAGAAGCACAGATTTGCTTCTCGTCGAGCAACAACTTTGCTTCAGTGAAAAAAAGGAAAAAAAATTGTTTCCGCTCTGTTTTTCTTCGTGAAAACAAAGTTTATCAAAACCTACTAACATGAGACCTACTTTTGTAGATCCCGACGTGAGAAATCAAATGATAAAAATAATTAAATACATAAAACATTTCGAATAAATGAATCTATAAAAATAAATATTTTTTTAATTGCGACAAGAAAATAGGAGTGACTTTTGCAAGATACGATCTGATTTCGGAGAAGCGACAAAAAATAAAAAAGAATAAAACCAAGTAAAAACCGATAAAGAAACAAAGAAAACCGATGAAAACATAGAAAAACTAAATTGGTAGAAATCGACAAAGAAACAATGAAACAAAAATAGAAGAAATAAACTAAAAAGAAAAAGTAAAACCACGTTCGGACCAGCGAGGCAATCGTGAGCGAGCGAGCGAAAAAGAAACCCCAGAGAAATGGGCCGACCCAATTGCCACACAAGAGAGCTATTACTTCAGAATAGAGAAAGTAGAGAGCAACTAACTGAAGGTTATCCCTTGCGGGAGACCTCCAAGAGTCAATTTTGGTGCCCTAGCAAGCAGTGTTGCATCTAGCCGCCACTTGTTGTGTCCTGGGTGCTTTCAGCGGATTTTGTTTTTAACTTTTTACACGTTTTTGGGTTTTAGATTGTTTTTTTCTTGTTTTCAGTTTTCTCCCATTTTTTTTAGGATTTGCTTTTCACGATGAAAAAAATTTGTGCTTCCATGAGAAGCACATTTTTCCTATCGTGGCGACACAATTTGCTTTTGTTGTGTTTCTCGAGGTGGGGGGTGGATTGTGATTCTCATGGAAGCACATATTTGCCTCTCCGAGTTATTTTTTTCATGAAAGCATTGTGCGAGAAATACCCGGAAAGGAAAAAACTGTGCTTTCTCGTGGAAGCACGGATTTGTTTCTGCGAGGAATACCCGGAAAGGGAAAAATTATGCTTCCACTTGTGCTTCTCAAAAGGGAAGAAAAATATGTGATTTCACGAGAAGCACAGATTCGCTTCTCGTCGAGCAACAACTTTTCTTGAGTGAAAAAAGGAAAAAAAAAAACTATGCTTCCGCTCTGTTTTTCTTCATGAAAACAAAGTTCATCAAAACATACTAACATGAGACCTATTTTTGTAGATCCCGACGTGAGAAATGAAATGATAAAAATAATTAAATACATAAAACATTTTGAATAAATGAATCTATAAAAATAAATATATTTTTAGATTGCGACAAGAAAATAGGAGTGACTTTTGCAAGATAAGATCTGATTTCGGAGAAGCGACAGGAAAATAAAAAGGAATAAAACCAGGTAAAAACCGATAAAGAAACAAAGAAAACGATGAGAAACATAGAAAAACTAAAAGGGTAGAAAATTGACAAAGAAACAAAAATAGAAGAAATAAAATAAAAAAAGAAAACCACGTTCGAACCAGCGAGGCAATCGTGAGCGAGCGAGCGAACCCCCCCCCCACCCCCAGAGAAATGGGCCAACCCAATTGCTACACAAGAGAGTTATTACTTTAGAATAGAGAAAGTAGAGAGCAACTAACTAAAGGTTATCCCTTGCAGGAGACCTCCAAGAGTCAATTTTGGTGCCCTAGCACCCAGTGATGCGTCTAGCCGCCACTTGTTGCATGTTGGGCGCTTTCAGTGGATTTTGTTTTTATCTTTTTACACTATCTGGGTTTTAGATGGGTTTTTTTTTCTTGTTTTCAGTTTTCTCCCATTTGTTTCTACGAGTTGCTTTTCACGATGAAAAAATATTTGTGCTTTCATGAGAAGCACAGTTTTCCTATCGTGGGGACACAATTTGCTTCTACTATGTTTCTCGAGGAGGGGGGTTGTGATTCTCATGGAAGCACATATTTGCTTCTGCGAGTTATTGTTTTTCGCGGAAGCATTCCACAAGAAATACCCGGAAAGGAAAAAACTGTACTTCTCGTGGAAGCACATATTTGGCTCTGCGAGAAGTACCCGGAAAGGGAAAAATTATGCTTTCACTTGTGCTTCTCGTAAAGGGAAAACATATGTAATTTCACAAGAAGCACATATTTGCTTCTCATCGAGCAACAACTTTTCTTGAATGAAAAAAAGGAGAAAAAAACTATGCTTCCGCTCTGTTTTTCTTTGTGAAAACAAAGTTCATCAAAACCTAGTTTTGTAGATCCCGACGTGAGAAATCAAATGATAAAAATAATTAAATACATAAAACGTTTTGAATAAATAAATTTATTAAAATAAATATCTTTTTTAGATTGCGACAAGAAAATAGGAGTGACTTTTGCGAGATACGATCTGATTTCGGAGAAGCTACCGACTCACGCGTCTCAAGGTGGAAACTCGGACTGCCGTAAAAGAAAGGACAAAGCACGGAAAGCAAAATGAAAAGAAGCACTATTGGGCTCCACCGGCGGCCCGTCACACCATCCGCTGAAATAGGTCATCGTTTTATCAGCGCAGGCAGCCAGCAGCCGGACACGAAAAGCACAGAGACTCAAGTCAGTTTGTTTACGCACACGAATCTTAACGCACATGTTTAGTTGCCTGCATCGATTTTGTCTACATTGCATGTGTTTCTCAGATGAGCCTGAGATGAGCCTGACCGAGAAAAGAAACAGCCTATAAACTATTGTCTACATATAGTTTGGTTACCCACATATAGATTAGCTGCATGAGGGGACTAATTTTAACCCGCCATTTCGTTGGCCGCTTTGTATTAGGCTGACATATGACACACTATTTGGTTGCAACATGCTGATGTCTACTACGCAAGTTTATTCTTGTAGACACGTGTTGGGCCTCCAAACGCAGAGTTTTGTAGGACGGTAGCAATTTTCCCTCAAGTGGATGACCTAAGGTTTATCAATCCGTGGGAGGCGTAGGATGAAGATAGTCTCTCTCAAACGAGCCTGCAACCAAATACAAGAAATCTCTTATGTCCCCTACACACCCAATACAATGGAAAATTGTATAGGTGCACTAGTTCGGCGAAGAGATGGTGATAAAAGTGTAATATGGATGGTAAAATATATTTTTATAATCTGAATAAATAAAAACAGCAAGGTAGCAATTGATAAAAGTGAGCACAAACGGTATTGGAATGCTTGAAAACAAGGCTTAGAGTCCATACTTTCACTAGTGCAATCTCTCAACAATGCTAATATAATTGGATCATATGACCATCCCTCAAAGTGCGATGAATAATCACTCCAAAGTTCCTATCTAGCGGAAAACATAAGACGGAATTGTTTGTAGGGTACGAAACCACCTCAAAGCTATTCTTTCCGATCGATCTAACCAAGAGTTTGTACTAAAATAACACCAAAGCAAATTCAGATTCATAATATTCAATCCAACACAAACAACTTCAAAGAGTGCCCCAAGATTTCTACCGGAGAAACAAAGACAAGAACGTGCATCAACCCCTATGCATAGATTACCCCAATGTCACCTCGGGAATCCCCGAGTTGAGTGCCAAAACATATATCAGGTGAATCAATACGATACCCCATTGTCACCACGGGTATTCATAGCAAGACATACATAAAGTGTTCTCAAATCCATAAAAGTATTCAATCCTATAAACGTAATCTCAAAGGGAAAACTCAATTCATCACAACAAGATAGAGAGGGGGAAACACCATATGATCCGACTATATTAACAAAGCCCGCGATAATCAAGATCGTGACATCTCAAGAACACGAGAGAGAGAGAGAGAGAGATTAAACACATAGCTACTCGTACAAACCCCCAGCCCCGAGGGTGGACTACTTCCTCCTCATCATGGTGGTCGCCGGGATGATGAAGATGACCACCGGTGATGATTCTCCCCTCTGGCAGGGTGCCGGAACGGGGTCTAGATTTTTTTCTCATGGCTACAGAGCCTTGCGGCGGCGGAACTTCTGATCTAGGGTTACCCTGAGGGTTTTTGGAATATTTGGCGATTTATAGGGCAAAGGGGGTGCGGGAGGCCACCGAGGTGGGCACAACCCACTTGGCGCGCCTGGGCCCCCAGACACGTCCTGGTGGGTTGTGCCCCCCTCGGGGCACCCCAGGTGCTTCTATGGCCCACTAGATGTCTTCTGGTCTATAAAAAATCCACAAAAAGTTTTGCGGTGTTTGGACTCCGTTTGATATTGATTTCTTGCAATGTAAAAAACAAGCAAAAAACAACAACTGGCACTGGGCACTGGGTCAATAGGTTAGTCCCAAAAAATGATATAAAGTTGCTATAAAATGATTGTAAAACATCCAAGAATGATAATATAAGAGCATGGATACTTCATAAGTTATAGATACATTGGAGACGCATCGGCATCCCCAAGCTTAATTCCTACTCGTCCTCGAGTGGGTAAATGATAAAAGAAACAATTTATGAAGTGTGAATGCTAGCAAAGTGCATAAGTTTGATCAATGATAATTTCAATCACTTTTCCTAGCATCATAATAGCTATTCTTTCTCATAAAACTCATCATGGTTAAGTAGCAACCAATTCACATGTTAAGGTTCAAACGATGAATTCTCTCAAAACTCAACAACTTATACTCTTAGTGACCAAACAATTGCAATTGAACTTATTCAACAAAGTCTAAGTAAGAGCTCCACATACTCAACCATCATATATTCTTCTATGATTGCTAACACTCACCGCATACACATGAGCAAAACGTTTCAACTGGACACATAGAAAGATAGGGGCTCATAATTTCGCCACCCAACGTATTCATCTCAAGGGTGATGTCAACAATAATAACTCATGCTACCCATATCCAACTGGATATATGTGCCTAGATCTTTCCTCACCACATGATGTTTGTCAAAAGAGAAAAATAAAAAGGAACAGAGAGAGAAACTTTGACTCTTGCATGAAAGTAAATACATAAAAGTAAAAGATAGGCCCTTCGCAGAGGGAAGCAGAGGTTGCCATGCACTTATTTGTTTGTATGCTCAACCCCTTAGTGCAAAAGAAGGTCACGTTATATTGCCCCTTGTGATGGCAACCTTTATTATGTAGTCTGTCGCTTTTATTTCTTTACCATCACAAGTTCATACAATGCTCAATTTTCTCTTTCACTAAATGATCTTACATTTTTAGAAGCAATGTTTATTGCCTTATTGCACCAATGACAACTTACTTGAAGGATCTTACTCAATCCATAGGTAGGTATGGTGGACTCTTGAAAATAATATTTGGGTTTAAGAGATTTTGGATGCACAAGTAGTATCTCTACTTGGTGCGGAATTTTTGGCTAGCAAAGATGGGGGGGCAAGCACCACGTGTTGAAGGATCTATGACAATATAACTTCTATGTGAATGTGAACAAACATAAATCATTATGTTGTCTTCCTTGTCCAACGTCAACAGTTTTGGCATATAATATTTTGATGGGGGCTCACAATCACAAAAGATTTCCAAGATAGTGTATTTGCATGTGAAAGTTCTCTTCCTTAGAGTAATCATTCAGGAATTGCTTGTATGACCAATATTGTGATTGTCAAGCTTCAAAAGATTTCACTTTTTAAACCCAATGTGAAGCTACCACTAGGCATGATATGAACATATAATTTCAACTTCATGATATTCAATTCATTCAACAATTTGCTCAGGATATAAGCTAAGCACAAGAGTAAATGACAAGCTAATCCAAAAAGATATAAGTGAAGATCAATCGAGTAGTCAAGTAAATAGGTAGCTAATTGTGGACTCTCTCTTATTTAAAAACTTTCATATTTAAGTATTAAAACAGCAAGAGAAACAAAATAAAATGACATTCCAAGAATAGCAAAACTCATGTGAAGAAGCAAAAACTTAGGCTCAACCGATACTAACCGATAATTGTTGATGAAGAAAGGTGGGATGCCTACCGGGGCATCCCCAAGCTTAGATGCTTGAGAATTCTTGAAATATTATCTTGGGATGCCTTGGGCATCCCCAATCTTGAGATTTTGTGTCTCCTTAATTCCTTTTATATCACGGTTTCCCTAAATCTTAAAAACTTCATCCACACAAAACTCAACAAGAACTCGTGAGATAAATTAGTATAAACCAATGCAAAACCTTATCATTCTCTACTATAGCAAATCACTGAAATTATTATTCAACATTGCATACTAAATGCCTCTTCATATTTAATACTCCCATCCTCAAATAGAATCATTAAACAAGCAAACATATGCAAACAATGCAAACATAACAGCAATCTTCCAAAACAATACAACCTATAAAGAATGCAAGAGTATCAATACTTATTTAACTCCAAAAATTATGAAAAATTACCATAATGTAGAAAATTTATCAGATATTACTGTGCAAAAAGTTTTAACATTTTATCGCATTCTGACTTTTCTAGGGAATTTTTGCAACAGCGGTAAACTTTCTGTTTTGAAACAACAACATTTATACTTGCAAAATAAGCATGGTGAAGGCTATTCTTGACACTTTTATTAAAATGAAAGATGCAAAAAATTATTACAAATAGCAGCAAACAAATAAAAATAAATGAAAATGACGCTCCAAGCAAAACTCATATCATGTGACGAATAAAAATATAGCTCCAAGTGAGGTTACCGATAATATTGGAGACGAAAGAGGGGATGCCTTCCGGGGCATCCCCAAGCTAGTTGCTTGGATCTTCCTTGGATGTTAACTTGGGGTGCCTTGGTCATACCCAATCTTAGGGTCTTCTCACTCCTTATTCTACTCATATCGACATCTCACCCAAAACTTGAAAACTTCAATCACACAAAACTTAACGGAACTTCGTGAGATTGGTTAGCATGGTAAAGAGCAAAACCATTTCACTTTGGTACTGTCAAAGACAAGATTCATAATTGTTTCCACACAATGCCTACTGTGGTATATCATTTCCACAATTTATATTGAGCAATATAAGCCATAGAAACTAGAAACAAGCAAACTATGCATCAAAAATAGAATCTGTCAAGAACAGAACAGTCTGTAATGATCTGCAGAATAACCATACTTCTGCTACTCCAAAAATTCTGGAAAAATAGGAAAGCGTAGAAAATTTGCATATCAATCATATGTAAAAGTTACAGAATTTTATCACGTTCTAGTGAATTTGAACAATTCTGTTTCTGGAAGCAAAGGTTTCTATTTTTGCACAGATTCAAGTCAACTATCATCCACACTATACCAAAGGCTTTACTTAGCACTTTATTGAAATGAAAGCAATAAAACATGATTACTACAGTAGCATAATCATGTTAACACACAAAAACAGTAGGTAAAAGTGTTGGGTTGTCTCCCAACAAGCGCTTTTCTTTAATGCCTTTTAGCTAGGCATGATGATTTCAATGATGCTCGCATAAAAGATAAGAACTGAAACACAAAGAGAGCATCATGAGCATATGACTAGCACATTTAAGTCTAACCCACTTCTTATTCATAGGGATTTTGTGAGCAAACAACTTATGGGAACAAGAATCAACTAGCATACGAAGGCAAAACAAACACAACTTCAAGATTTTCAACACATAGAGAGGAAACATGATATTATTGCAATATGTAAAAGCATATCTTCCTGTCTCATAATAATTTTCAGTAGCACCATGAATGAATTCAACAATATAACTATCACATAGAGCATTCTTTTCATGATACATAAGCATAGAAAAATTATTACTCTCCACATAAGCAAATCTATTCTCATGAATAGTAGTGGGAGCAAACTCAACAAAATAACTATCACGAGATTGAAAATTGAGATCATGATGACAAGTTTCATGGTTATCATTGTTCAAAATAGCATACATGTCATCACCATAATCATCATAGATAGAAACTTTGTTATCATAGTCAATTGAAGCCTCATCCAAAATGGTGGATTCATCACTAAATAAAGTCTTAACCTCTCCAAATCCACTTCATCATTATAATCATAATAAATAGGAGGCATGCAATCATTATAACAAATTTGCACATCAAATCTTGGGGGACTAAAAATATCATCTTCATCAAACATAGCATCCCCAAGCTTATGGCTTTGCATATCATTAGCATCGTGGATATTCAAAGAATTCGTACTAACAACATTGCAATCATGCTCATAATTTATACCAAACATTCTATTGAATTCTTCTTCCATCAATTGAGCACAATTTTCCTTTCCATCATTTTCACGAAACACATTATAAAGATGAATAATATGATGCAACCTCAATTCCATTTTTTGTACTTTTCTTTTTATAAACCAAACTATGATAAACAAGAAACTAAAAGATTTAATTGCAAGATCTAAAGATATACCTTCAAGCACTCACCTCCCCGGCAACAGCGCTAGAAAAGAGCTTGATGTCTACTATGCAACTTTATTCTTGTAGACACGTGTTGGGCCTCCAAGCGCAGAGTTTTGTAGGACAGTAGCAATTTTCCCTCAAGTGGATGACCTAAGGTTTATCAATTCGTGGGAGGCGTAGGATGAAGATGGTCTCTCTCAAACAACCCTGCAACCAAATAATAAAAAGTCTCTTGTGTCCCCAACACACCCAATACAATGGCAAATTGTATAGGGGCACTAGTTCGGTGAAGAGATAGTAAGAAAAGTGTAATATGGATGGTAGAAATATATTTTTATAATCTAAATAAATGAAAATAGCAAGGTAGCAATTGATAAAACCGACCACAAACGGTATTGCAATGCTTGAAAATGAGGCCTAGGGTCCGTAATTTCGCTAGTGCAATCTCCCAACAATGCTAATATAATTGGATCATATAACCATCCCTCAACATGCGATGAAGAATCACTCTAAAGTTCCTATCTACCAGAGAACATAAGAAGAAATCATTTGTAGGGTACGAAATCACCTCGAAGCTATTCTTTCCAATCGATCTATCCAAAAGTTCTTTCTAAAATAACACCAAATAATTTCAGATTCATAATACTCAATCCAACACAAAGAACCTCAAATACTGCCCCAAGATTTCTACCGGAGAAACAAAGACAAGAACGTGCATCAACCCCTATGCATAGATTACCCCAATGTCACCTTGGGAACCTGCGAGTTGAGTGCCAAAACATATATCAAGTGAATCAATATGATACCCCATTGTCACCACGAGTATTCATATGTAAGACATATATCAAGTGCTCTCAAATCTATAAAAGTATTCAATCCGTTAAAACGGAATATCAAAGGGAAAACTCAATTCATCACAACAAGATAGAGAGGGGAAAACACCATATGATCTGACTATATTAACAAAGCCCGCGATACATCAAGATCGTGACATCTCAAGAACAAGAGAGAGAGATTAAACACATAGTTACTAGTACAAACCCTCAGCCCCGAGGGTGGACTACTCCCTCCTAATCGTGGTGGCCGCCGGGATGATGAAGATGGCCACCGGCGATGATTCCTCCCTCCGGCAGGGTGCCAGAACGGGGCCTAGATTGGTTTCTCGTGGCTATAGAGCCTTGCGGCGGCGGAACTTCTGATATAGGGTTACCCCGACGGTTTTGGAATATTTGGGAATTTATAGGGCAAAGAGGGGGTGCAGGAGGCCACCGAGGTGGGTACAACCCACTTGGGCTCTCCTGGTGGGTTTTGCCCCCCTCGGGGCACTCCCCAGGTGCTTTTCTGGCCCACTGGATGTCTTCTGGTCCCTAAAAAATCCACAAAAAGTTTCACGCTGTTTGGACTTCGTTTGATATTGATTTCCTGCGATGTAAGAAAAAAGCAAGAAACAACAGCTGGCACTGGGCACTGGGTCAATAGGTTAGTCCCAGAAAATGATATAAAGTTGCTATAAAATGATTGTAAAACATCCAAGAATGATAATATAACAACATGAATACTGTGAGAGCCTGGTTTTTGCCCTCTTCTCTTTGCCTGATTTTCAGTTGGTTTGATTTTGAAATTTGGGTTTTGAATCTTTTCATATGGACTTAAACACTTGGGTACCCCTTGACTTTCACCCAAGTGCCTCATTTCCCTCTCTAACCATCATTTCCTCTCTGGTTCAATTTAAAATAATATTTTGAATATTTTTCTTTAATGAAAAATATTCATTTCCCTCTCTTAAACCCCAGCTAGCTCAATGTGCTCCAAAGCAACCCCAATTTTTCTTGCCCACAAAAATCTGAGAAAATTCAGAAATATTCTTTGAACCCTAGGGCACGTTCCTGAGCAAAAATATTTCACCACTATTTGGAATATTTTTGCTACAGAAAATATTTTCTGTTCTTGACAGAAATGGTAGTTTCTACAGCAACTACCATTTTACTTGCTCCATTGTGGCTGTTGTGCATCATCACCTTAGTAGATGATTGCTAACCTCCAAAGCCCAGCTCCCAACTCCCAGTAGTTTGACCATATTAAGCTCTCAAAGTTACTGTCCAGAAACTTACCAGGCGTGTGAAATCTTTTCTACTGCACCTGAGACCAAACCCAAGTGTGGTAACCCCTAAAACTACCACGAACAACAAGCCAGACATGAACTTTGGACTTAGGTCAGCCTGAGGGCAGAGTTCACGCGGTGACCACGCGTGTGCATGATGCCAACCTGTGTGCCGCTGAGCGCTCTGTTACGCGCGTGCTCGCTTCCCCGACTGCCTAAGCGTGCCAAACTTCGCTTCAATCCTTGTCCAAACCCCCTTAACTCCACCCTGGCGCTCGCCGACGCCGGAGCTCGCTGCAGGGAGCACGGGCGCGGTCCGGCCAATGCAACAGTGCACGGGGCACTATGCTCGTCGCCTTCCCCTCGCTCCTGTGCTCGTCCCCGCTCGCCCACAGTTCCCACGTGAGTAGCGTCGCCTTCTCCCCCTCTCATTGACGTCGTTCGTCGCCGGGCGCCGTGTCCAGGTGTCCACCCGCGGAGCCCGATCCCCCCTCGACGCTCGTCTATAAATAGATCCCTCCCTAGCCTCCTCGAGCACCATCCACCACTCCCACACACTCCACGATCTTGTAGAAGCCGTAGCCCGGCCGGGCAGGCCGCGGGCCGCCGTCCCCAAGCTCGAGCTCGCCGGCGATCCTCTCGGGTCGGTTCCACGGTTCCAGTCCCTCCCAGGCCTGGGCAACCCTTCCAGGGCCTCCGCCACTCGTCGGTGGTGCTGTTCCGCCTGGTTGGAGCCCCTGGAGTCGCCTCTGTTCATCGTCGTCTTCGTCTCCGGCGACCTCCGCTCTCTGCCTCCACTAGAGAGGTTGATTCTGACACCGTCCGACCACCCCTAGCTACTCTACTGGTACGGGCAGGTGTGCCTCCGTCTCCTCTCTTGATCCCTCCCTCTCGTTTTGGCCAAGAAGCCCTCGTCGCCGGTGTGTGCTCCGGCGAAGCCGTGCCGTCCTCTGTTTCCTTCTCCCTCTCCCCCTCACCTGACTAGCAGGGCCCGCTAGTCAGCCACTCAGTACGCGCGCGAAGCGGTACAAGTGGTGGCGCCCTGAGGCTTTACGCCTTCGACGTCACCCCCCAGTCTGTTTTTATTTAAATTCAAATTCATATTATTCCAGAGAGTTTCAAACAGCCAAAACTCTTTAAACATAAGTCCAAATGAATTGATTCTTTTTGCATTGTGTTCTTTGTAAATAAATCTAGTAGCTCACCAAAAATGACATTTTTCTTTGCTGTCTAGATTTTCTGGTGAATTTCAGAAGGGTTCTTGATATTTTCTTCTTGTGTTTAAAATTATTTTCAGAGAGTGAGGCTTGTCCTGAGGATCACCAGGAGGCTTGTGAACCTCATCTGCACTAAGGCAAGCCACAACAACATTTTCATGGTGCCACTACAATAGTTGTGATTTTCCTACTTGAATGAATGATTTAATCCATGCATTTAAATCACTATCATGTTATTTACATTCTGTTAGTTGCTTGTTTAAGTTAATATGCTTGGTTTACAGAAAGTTTAAAGCTAACTAAGTTGGTTAAGAAACTAGAACTAATTTTTGTTATGAAGGAAGTAATATGATTATGAATATAAATAATTAGTTGGAGTTATTTTCTTGCATGAGTAAAAATGGTAACATTTGCTAGAAAAGATTATGTTTAAAGTGAGGTTTAATCCTAACCAGAGAAGTGTCATGAGTTGTTGAGGTTTATGCTTAGTATGAATATAGTTGACTCAGTCATTTCCGTTAAATTGTGATGCATATGTTCGTGTTGCATTTCATGGCATACTATGACACCGGTTATTTTCACTTTAAGTTGAACCTGATAATAAATCAACTTGAATATATCGTTGACCGGGTCATGGTGCCACTGAATCGAGTTTTTCCCAGTGCAACCACATTTGCCTTTATGGGAAGGCCTTTATTCGGTCCGTTGTCATGCCTCTGGTCGGTGCCTCCAACGAGGAAGGTTATGGGCGTGCGGTACCCTGACCCGGTAAGCAGACATAACCTTGTGTGCCCATTGTTGAGATTATGGTACCGTGTCCCCGTGTGGGACATTTATGTTTGAGAGAATTCCTTATTTGGCCTTTTCTTAAAATCCGTTTCCCTTTTTGGCCCCAAATAAAATATTTTTCCCTTTTTGACACTCAAAGTTTATTTTGTTCCCTCAATGACATTTCCGTCTCCTTTAGTCACTAATAATGTTAAGTGTGAGATGAAAATACCATTTTGCCCCTAGTGCACTATGTGACTGTCCAGGATATATTTAAGTAAAAAAATAACCACTAATTTTATGAAATATGTTCATTGATGTTTTGCATATATATGCACTTCAATTAATTTGTTCCTTAACTAAACTGATCCGTGCATACAAAAGAGGAAAACACCTGCTCAACTTGCATAATCATATCTATGATAAGTACAATTTATCATGTTCAAAGTACTCCGACACATACTCCCAAATCTTCTAACTAACACACGATTAAAACTGTAGTACACATAATAAATCCTCCGAACAAGTAGTAGACCGCGCACCTCGGCAGCTACACACCACGCGGACGACTCGCAAACGAGGACGACGAGAGCGTGTGCTGCTGGCCACGAGCAACCAGACACCACTCGCCCGAAATGAGGCAGTCACTGTTGTTGGTCATCCGGTCCTGGCAACTACCTCTGCCTCCTCTTTCGCATGGCGCATGGCTGCTGCCGCGTGCAGTTCCGGTATCAACTCCCTGCCACATGCACTGCCCTCCGCCAAGTACTAGTTGCATGCCTCGTGCAGGTTGCCGGATCGCGGCGCTCGCTTTCAGCCCGAGAGTCACGGCCGCAGATGCCAACGCCACGACCGCCAACCACCGGCGTCGCAGCAGTCGGACTTGTTGGTGGCCGAGATGCACCAACGCCTTCGCCAGCTAGAACAGCTAGCTACCTAGCCCGGCTGGCTCGATTCGTCTTGATCGATCAAAGCTAGCATAGCTAGCTACGTAGCCCGGCGTTGCACACGTACACAACTCCTATGCCTTCTTTTAGCTACCGTGGTGTAGTGACACAATTCCTACATGGACACGTTCACGCACAAGTAATCAAGCATACATGTATGGGATGCTACTATCGTATACTCGTATTTAACACCAACAAAGAAGACCACGACCGGCTAGCAGTGCTGGAACACGTGCATGGGCACACACCGTTGCATGGATGCTGAGGTCGACCATCCGTCACCCTCCGCCTCGCCATGAGCAGCAGCATCGACCCGGGGTGGGAAATAGTGAGAGAAGTTCGGTCATGGGGTTTCTTCTTCATTCTACCTGTGAACTAAAGCAGGGGTAAATCCGACTTTTTTGATTGCACCTGATTGTGTCAATGGCCAAAAGTGATGAAAATGTCATTAAGGGAACAAAATGAAGTTTAGGTGTC
This sequence comes from Aegilops longissima, assembly GCA_021605205.1. Lineage (NCBI taxonomy): Eukaryota > Viridiplantae > Streptophyta > Magnoliopsida > Poales > Poaceae > Aegilops > Aegilops longissima. The sequence goes on along the minus strand of CM038677.1, from coordinate 650,291,088 downwards.
AAAAAGGAAAAAAAATAATTTTACAGGGCCAAAAAGGAAAGCATATTTTAAGAAAGTGCCAAATAAGGAATTCTCTCTTTATGTTTTGGCAAGGACGGTGGTCGTTGGTGTCTTTGGTAGACACGGGGCCACCCAGGACTAGCCCGATGGGGAGTGAGTCGGAGTGGCCAGGAGAGTGTCATGGCAATGGAGGGGTTTCATCGGAATGCCGTTGGTCCTCCCAAATGGGAGTGCGAGGCCATGGGTTATGTGGTGTGGGTACAGTGCGCTACCTCTGCAGAGTGTATTAATCTATCGACAGCCGAGTCCACGGTTACGGACACGCTCGAAAGTACGTCACACCATGGGTCAACATTTAATAAATCTTGCACACTAAGTGATAAACTTTGCACGGTTGATGATGGTGGGAAGGCCATATTGATGTTCGGGGCCAAGTGTTGGTCGTGGTTGTGATCACCGGAAGGATCACTGTTTGAGACCAAATGTTGGTCGTGGTTCTGATCGCCGGAAAGATCACGAGGTAAACTGAGTTAAGATCTCGAGGTTGGTACGGTTGTGATCCAAGAGCGATCATCGTTGGTAAGCCAGTCAGAGGGATTTTTCTCATAAAAGCAGGATCACTGCATGTTGCATATATTGTTGCATTGTTAATAATTGGTTAATTTTCATGATATTGTTTGTCATTATGTTTATGTTTGTTGTGAGCTTGCAAGTACATTCAATGTACTGACCTGGCGTGTCATGTCAGATTTCAGGAAAGTCTCGTTGGAAAGGAGTGCCGTCCGAGTCTAGATCGTGTCCACATCAGTGTCCCTGTGCTATGGAGTTTCCGCTACGACGTTGTTCCGCTGCCGCGTAGTTGTTATGATCGAGGCCCCTTTATGTTCACTAAATAATGTATATATTGTTCAGTCGCACCTTGTGTGCCGCTTGGCCTCGCCACCTGTTGTAATATAAACTTTGATCCGCTAGCATCAATAAAGCGGTTGTTTTCTGTACCAAGATGTTGTGTGTTGCCAGAAGACATGGTCTTTGGGCTGGCAATGCATGGTAAACCGGTTGCTCTGAGCCGGGGTGCCACAAATACTTCATAAATTATATATACGTTAAAGATGTATCATTCATGTCCATGATCTCATCAACATTCGGTCACCAAATCACATAACTCATATAATACAAAATGGTCATTGAACGTTAAGCGTGCGGACCCTATGGGTGCGAGAACTATGTAGACATGACCGAGACACTTCTTCGGTCAATAACCAACAGCGGAACCTGGATGCTCATATTGGTTCCTACATATTATACGAAGATCTTTATCGGTCGTACCGCAATGACAACATACGTAATTCCCTTTGTCATCGGTATGTTACTTGCCCGAGATTCGATCGTCGGTATCTTCATACCTAGTTCAATCTCGTTACCAACAAGCACTACAAAAAAATACACTTCCGTCATGATACATGTTTGTCACAATAGGTCACATTTTCTGTCATGCATGTACATCCATGACGATTTTTTGACAGAATCAAGATAGTCATACCTGTGCTGTCATACAAGTGTTCCATGACATTACCAAAATTATCATCACGGAAGTGTCCACTTCCATGACAATAAATCGCGCATCATAGAAGTGCTTTCGTCAAGGGTGACCGACACGTGGCATCCACCGTAACGGTTCACCGTTAAGCTATCGTGTTCCGATTTGGATCCGATAACCCGTTAACAGCCCGGACCAATGGGGATTTTCCACGTGTAAAATTATCATTGGCTGAAGGAAACACATGTCGGCTCACCGTTGGGAGATGTCATCCACTCACTGGACAGAATGCGCCAATGATACGTCGACACGTGGCACGACCCAACAGAGGCCCATTCTTGTGAAAAGGCCGGCCCGTTTGACTTGGTTAAAATATAGCGGGCCGGCCCATGAAAAGCTTGTTAACGGCTTGTTCGCACATAGCCCATTTACAGGCCGCTAACCCAGGGCCCGTTATGGCCTATACAAATTAGGCCTAGTAGCGTCATCTGGGCTGTCCAATATGATTCTAGCCCATTGTAACTTCCGGCCCATGTCTGGCCCATGACGTCTTTCGGCCCATACGAGGCACTTTGTAACTCTTGGCCCATTAACGGCCAATGGTGAAACTGCCCCGTAATGAACAGTATATTACTTTATACCCATTAACGACCCATTTTCCACTGGGCCGTTTCAAGCCCATGTTATCTTTCGGCCTTCTCATGGCCCATTTATTCTTGGGCTCATTTCCAGCATTCGGTTACTTATGGCCTGTTACTGGCCTTTTCTGATTGTGGGCCAAATTCAGCCCGTGGTTACAGTCGGCCCGTTTGTGTCCTGTTAATCCGTTGAGCCGTTTTCATAGCATCATCAAATACGGCCGATAACAACGGCCCGTTATGGTCGGACCATGAACGGACGATTCCAACTCTAGCCCGTTTAAGGCCCATAATGCGGTCCGTTATTAGCCCATGTTTGGCCAATCGATCATATGGCCCGTAGAAGGCCCATTGATGCTACTCCCCGTAGAAGGCCCATTGTTTCTACGGCCCGCAGGAGGCCCAGGGTCACTACAGTAAATATGTAGCCCATGGTTATTGTGGCCTAGTTTTAAAATAGGTTATTGCGGCCACTAGCAAACCGCGGAAAAAGAACTGCACTGACTACAAAAAAATAAAACAAACAAGACAACAAGGAAATAAATAAGCAAGCAAGTTACGCTAGGCTATCATGACTATTACACATATTACTTCCACTGGTCTCAAAATTCGCCACCAGTGCAATATAGGGAACAAAGCAGCATATCACATACACTGGTTGTCAAAGTTGGCGACCAGTGCAAATAAACGCCATGAGCAAAACAAGTCCGAGATGAAACCACTTGAAGAGTGAAGAAACAATATCCTGGTACCCATAATCTGGCAAGATGCTTAGCAAGCTTATTAACTTTCTCTTGTTTGGCGCTTAAATCCTCCAGCGCTTGCTGTTGCACAAGAAAGTATGCATCTAAATTCTGCAGGGACTTCCTCAGTCCTTCGGCTTCTTGCCGCAGCACAGCTGACTGATGCCTTTCATCTTGTAGCTGAGACTGAAGAAGCTGAAGTGATTCAGGCAGCGAATTTGAAGAGCTTGTGCCGGCGATACTGGCGAGTAACTCGAACACTACATCAACGCAGGACTGTGGGGTTTTCTCACTGTCTACAAGATCATTCTTATCACCTTTCTTGGAGACCAACAGTCTTGTCTCACTATTGAATCTTATCTGCATTACTTTCTCTACCATTGCATAATGGGGTGCTCTTCTCCAATATTATGTTCGCATATACAAGAGAAACAAGCAGGCATATCACAATTTTTAGCATGTAGTATACGAAACTCATTTTGGGAAACCGGTTCAGTAGTAAGGTGGACAGGATAATAGCATGAAACAAACATATATCTATGTACTATGGTCACTGTATTGCCCATATCATTCTAGTTTATGTTGCCAAATCAAGATAGAGACACAGTTCAACTCATATATTTTAAGACACAACAACATAGACAGAATATAAGTGTGAGAAACTACACAACATTGGCAACACTTGTAATGTGCATCACATGAGAACATAACTGTTTATACAACTGAAACTGAAATCAACATAGAGCAAGAAGTTAGAACAACAATCCAGTTAAAGAAATAGGTTTAAAACATACCTGTTGCGCCATTGGAGTTTCAATTGGATCCTTAAAATTCGAAAGTAGTTGGTATGAGTAAATACAGTGATGCAACAGCAAAGGAGTATGGACCATAGCTACGGAATCTGACCTGAGAATGGTTGCTCTTCTGCTTTAAATGTGGAGTTTGGGTTCGTTGTGGTGGTCTTCGTGCTTTGGGCACTGTAGTTGCTTTACAAACTGCTCGTGTGGGGGTACTCTGTGGTGGACATGGTGCTTTGTCAACTAGAAGTGGGTTACTATCCGCTGGGGCTGGGGTTAGATGGGTTGTAGCTGGTTCTCTGCCCAACGGTGTAAGTGTGCAATATGGAAGAGTCTCGATTATGTGTGGTGGGGTTAGTTTGTGGGCCAGTACAACCATGGTTCTATCTGCATCGACCGGTAGCATTATCTTTTGTAAAGAATGGTTTTTGCTCCCTTAGATACTGCCATCACCCCCTACAATTCAAATGGCTGATAAACAAAAAAAGAAATTGAACGTACAGACATTGTATGATAGACAGATGTGGTATAATTCACATATATGTTGTCTAACCAAATAGGACAGCATGACACAATTTCACATATATGATGCCTAACTAAACAGGATAGCATGACACAGTTTCAGATATATGATGGATAACTTAACAAGATATAATGGCATAATTCAACATATGATGAGTATCTAAACATGATGACATGACAAAACTATATGATGTCTTTCTAAAATAGGCTGGGATGAAATAATTCACATATATGTTGTCTAATTATACATGATGGCATGATATAATTGACATAATTGATTCATATACTAAGCAGCTGGCACTCGCATGTATGATCTCTAAACTAAGCAGATGGAATTCAATATTGTGCATATGATGTCTAAACTAAGCAATGCAAAACACCATATGCATGATATGAGAAATATAAACATTGCAACTTAGAGCATACACCTCAGGTGGGATGTAGGACTGGCCATCTGTCTCTGAATCCTCCTCTGAGGAGCTCCATGTAACCATCGAGATATATGCTTCAACAGGTACCATTGCCTGCTCTGAAAACCTTGTTTTCACTCCTGATTTTTCCATAACCGGCTCAAATGGCTGATACACATGAAGAGTAGTTCAATATACACAGATTGTCCACAAATAGAATATGTAATGAAAAAAAAGATGGCATGAGATAATTCACATATATGATGCCTGATACGTCTCCAACGTATCTATAATTTTTGATTGTTCCATGCTATTATATTACCCCTTTTGGATGTTTATGGGCTTTATTTTACACATTTATATCATTTTTGGGACTAACCTACTAATCGGAGGCCCGGCCCGTATTGCTGTTTTTTTGCCTATTTCAGTATTTCGAAGAAAAGGAATATCAAACGGAGTCCAAATGGAATGAAACCTTCGGGAGCGTGATTTTTGGAACAAACGTGATCCAGAGGACTTGGAGTGCAAGTCAAGAAGCAGCCGAGGCGGCCACGAGGGTGGAGGGCCCGCCCACCCCCTTGTCGTGCCCCCCCTATCTCGTGGGCCCCTCGGGCGGCCACCGACCAACTTCTTCCTCCTATATATACCCACGTACCCCGAAAAGATCCAGGGGGCCAACGAAAAACAATTTCCACCACCGTAACCTTCTGTATCCGCGAGATACCATCTTGGAGCCTTCGTCGATGCTCCGCCGGAGGGGGAATCGACCATGGAGGGCTTCTACATCAACTCCATGGCCCCTCCGATGAGTTGTGAGTAGTTTACCACAGACCTTCGGGTCCATAGTTATTAGCTAGATGGCTTCTTCTCTCTTTTTGGATCTCAATACCATGTTCTCCCCCTCTCTTGTGGAGATCTATTCGATGTAACTCTTTTTGCGGTGTGTTTGTCGAGATCCGATGAATTGTGGGTTTATGATCAAGTTTATCTATGAGAAATATTTGAATCTCCTCTGAATTCTTTTATGTATGATTGAGTTATCTTTGCAAGTCTCTTCGAATTATCAGTTTGGTTTGGCCTACTAGATTGATCTTTCTTGCAATGGGAGAAGTGCTTAGCTTTGGGTTCAATCTTGCGGTGTCCTTACCAAAGGATGACAGCGGGGTTGCAAGGCATGTATTGTATTGTTGCCATCAAGGATAAAAATATGGGGTTTATATCATATTGCATGAGTTTATCCCTCTACATCATGTCATCTTTCTTAATGCGTTACTCTGTTCTTATGAACTTAATACTCTAGATGCATGCTGGATAGCGGTCAATGTGTGGAGTAATAGTAGTAGATGCAGGCAGGAGTCGGTCTACTTGTCACAGACGTGATGCCTATATACATGATCATGCCTAGATAATCTCATAATTATTCGCTTTTCTATCAATTGCTCGGCAGTAATTTATTCACCCACCGTAACACTTATGCTATCTTGAGAGAAGCCACTAGTGAAACTTATGGCCCCCAGGTCTATCTTTTATCATATAAGCTTTCAATCTACTTTTATTTGCATCTTTACTTTTCCAATCTATATTATAAAATACCAAAAATATATTTATCTTATCATACTATCTCTATTAGATCTCACTTTCGCAAGTGGCCGTGAAGGGATTGACAACCCCTTTATTGCGTTGGTTGCGAGTTCTTTGTTTGTTTGTGTAGGTGCGTGGGACTTTTGAGGAGCCTCCTCTTTGGATTGATACCTTGGTTCTCAAAACTAAGGGAAATACTTACGCTACTATTGTTGCATCACCCTTTCCTCTTCAAGGAAAACCAACGCAAGCTCAAGACGTAGCAAGAAGGATTTCTGGCGCCGTTGCCGGGGAGGTCTTCGCTCAAGTCAAGACATACCAAGTACCCATCACAAACTCATCTCCCTCGCATTTACATTATTTTCCATTTTCCTCTCGTTTTCCTCTCCCCCACTTCACCCTTGCCGTTTTATTCGCCCTCTCTTTCCCAATCTTCTCCTCTCTTTTTCTCTTTCCTCTTTTTGTTTGCTCGTGTGTTAGATCGTTTACCTTGTCATAATGAATAGCTCGGTCTTTACTCCTTCGTCTCCCGATTTTGAAGTTCTTCACTTCAAACAAAGACAAGGAGAGAATTTAGGAGATGCTTGGTTTAGGATGTTAGAATCTTATCGTAGTTGCGCTATTGAAGGAGATTTCAAGATTTTGCTTCGCAATTTTTATGTTGGGTTAACTTTACCCCATAGACAACTCCTTGATTTTGTCGCAAAAGGGAATTTTATTGAAATTGATCCTAGCTCCGCTTATGAAGTTATAGAGGGGATAGTAGGAGTACTTCCCCTACAAAAAGGGTTACCCGTTTCTTATGAAGGAACCCAAATTCTAGAGAAAATATGTGAATTTCAAAAATTTGTTGAACCACTTAAGAATATTGGTGGGAATATCAACCACATGAGTAATTTTATTACACTTTGTAATAAGCGGTTAGATGCCTTAGATCAAAAGATCTCCGAGCATGAAGGGAAACGCAAGGAACCTCCCGGACTTGAGCATAACTCCATAAAAAAGTTGAGTGCCAAAGATGGCACTACGTAGATCTATCTTCGTTTTTTTTGCCTAGCTAAGGGCGTTAAACGATAGCGCTAGTTGGGAGGCAACCCAATTTTATTTGTGTTTTTTGTTTTTGTTTCTGTTTACTAATAAATTTACCATCGAATTTCTTTTTAGATGTATTTTCATGTTTTAATTAGTGTTTGTGCCAAGTAGAACCTATAGGATAACCTATGGTGATAGTTAATTTGATTCTGCTGAAAAATAGAAACTTTGCGCGCAGGAGAATTTTTTTAGTAAATCACATAAAAGTGATTTTGCGTTGATTATTTTTGATGTAGATCAATAGACAAATTGTTCAGGACTTCCCATTTTGGTAGAATTTTTTGAGTTCCAGAAAATTGCGTTAGTTACAGATTACTACAGACTGTTCTGTTTTTGACAGATTCTGTTTTTGGTGTGTTGTTTGCTTATTTTGATGCATCTATGGCTAGTAAAATAGTTTATAAACCATAGAGAAGTTGTAATAAAGTAGGTTTAACACCAATATAAATAAAGAATGAGTTCATTACAGTACCTTGAAGTGGTGTTTTGTTTTCTTTCGCTAACGGAGCTCACGAGATTTCTATTGAGTTTTGTGTTGTGAAGTTTTCAAGTTTTGGGTAAAGATTTGATGGACTATGGAATAAGGAGTGGCAAGAGCCTAAGATTGGGGATGCACAAGGAACCCCAAGATATTCAAGAATAGACAAAAGCCTAAGCTTGGGGATGCCCCGGGAAGGCATCCCCTCTTTCGTCTTCGTTTATCGGTAACTTTACTTGGAGCTATATTTTTATTCGCCACATGACATGTGTTTTGCTTGGAGCGTCTTGTATGATATTAGTCTTTGCTTTTTAGTCTACCACAATCATCCTTTCTGTACACACCTTTTGGGAGAAGCCCACTTTATTAGAATTTGCTAGAATACTCTATGTGCTTCACTTATATCTTTTGAGCTAGATAGTATTTGCTCTAGTGCTTCACTTACATCTTTTAGAGCACGGAGGTGGCCTAATTTTGAAGAAATTGTTGATCTCTCATGCTTCACTTATATTATTTTGAGAGTCTTTTAGAACAGCATGGTATTTGCTATGGTTATAAATTTGGTCCTAGAATGATGAGCATCCAAGTTGGGTATAATAAAAACTATCATAGAAAGTGCATAAAACACTAGGATCAATTTGATGCTTGATAATTGTTTTGAGATATAGAGGTGGTAATGTTAGAGTCATGCTAGTGGGTAATTATGAAATTGAGAAATACTTGTGTTAAAGTTGGCAAGTCCCGTAGCATGCACGTATGGTAAAAGTTGTGTTACAAATTTGTTGCATGAGGTGCTCTTTTGATTGTCTTCCTTATGAGTGGCAGTCGGGGATGAGCGATGGTCTTTTCCTACCAATCTATCCCTCTATTGGCATGCGTAGTAGTACTTTGCTTCGAGGGCTAAGTAGACTTGTGCAATAAGTATATGAGTTCTTTATGACTAATGTGAGTCCATGGATATACGCACACTCATCCTTCCACTTTGCTAGCCTCTATTGTGCCGCCCAACTTTCGCCGGTATCATGCACCCATTATTTACCTTCCTCAAAACAGCCACCATACCTACCTATTATGGCATTTCCATAGCCATTCCGAGATATATTGCCATGCAACTTTCCACTGTTCAGTTTATTATGACACGCTTCATCATTGTCATATTGCTCTTTGCATGATCATTTAGTTGACATCGTATTTGTGGCAAAGCCACCTTCATAATTTTCATATATGTCACTCTTGATTCATTGCATATCCCGGTACACCGCCGGAGGCATTCATATAGAGTCATACCTTGTTCTAGTTTTGAGTTGTAATTCTTGAGTTGTAAATTAATAAAAGTGTGATGATCTTCATTATTAGAGCATTGTCCCAGTGAGGAAAGGATGATGAAGACTATGATTCCCCCACAAGTAGGGATGGGACTTCGGACTTTACAAAAAAAAGAAAGAAGAAAAATAAGAAGAAAAAAAGAGAAAAAAATAAAATGAGAGAAAAAGAGAGAAGGGACAATGTTACTATCCTTTTTACCACACTTGTGCTTCAAAGAAGCACCATGATCTTCATGAGAGAGAGTCTCCTATGTTGTCACTTTCATATACTAAGTGGGAATTTTTCATTATAGAACTTGGCTTGTATATTCCAATGATGGGCTTCCTCAAAATGCCCTAGGTATTTTTGAGCAAGCAAGTTGGATGCACACCCACTTAGTTTATTTTATTGAGGTTTCATATATTTATAGCTCTGGTGCATCCGTTGCATGGCAATCCCTACTCACTCACATTGATATCTATTGATGGGCATCTCCATAGCCCGTTGATACGCCTAGTTGATGTGAGACTATCTTATCCCTTTTTATCCTCACAACCACCACCATATACCACCATAGTGCTATGTCCATGGCTTGCGCTCATGTATTGCGTAAGAGTTGAAAAAGCTGAAGCGCGTTAAAAAGTATGAACCAATTGCTCGGCTCGTCATCGGGGTTGTTCATGATGGGAGTATATTTTGTAATGAAAATGAAGCATGGCCTAACTATATGATTTTGTAGGGATAAGCTTTCTTTGGCTATGCTATTTTGATAGGACATGATTATTTGTTAGTATGCTTCAAAGCATTATTATTTTTTATGTTTTATAAGCTTTTATCTTGAATCATTTGGATCTGAACAATCATGCCACAATAAAGAAAATTACATTGAGAATTATGCTAGATAGCATTCCACATCAAAAATTCTGTTTTTATCATTTACCTACTCGAGGACGAGCAGGAATTAAGCTTGGGGATGCTTGATACGTCTCCAACGTATCTATAATTTTTTATTGTTCCATGCTATTATATTACCCCTTTTGGATGTTTATGGGCTTTATTTTACACATTTATATCATTTTTGGGACTAACCTACTAGCCGGAGGTCCAACCCGTATTGCTGTTTTTTTGCCTATTTCAGTATTTCGAAGAAAAGGAATATCAAACGGAGTCCAAACGGAATGAAACCTTCAGGAGCGTGATTTTTGGAACAAACGTGACCCAGAGGACTTGGAGTGCAAGTCAAGAAGTAGCTGAGGCGGCCACGAGGGTGGAGGGCGCGCCCACCCCCCTGGGCGCGCCCCCTATCTCGTTGGCCCCTCGGGCGGCCACCGACCAACTTCTTCCTCCTATATATACCCACGTACCCCGAAAACATCCAGGGAGCCAACAAAAAACAATTTCCACCACTGTAACCTTTTGTATCCGCGAGATCCCATCTTGGAGCCTTCGTCGGTGCTCCGCCGGAGGGGGAATCGACCACGGAGGGCTTCTACATCAACACCATGGCCCCTCCGATGAGTTGTGAGTAGTTTACCACAGACCTTCGGGTCATAGTTATTAGCTAGATGGCTTCTTCTCTATTTTTGGATCTCAATACCATGTTCTCCCCCTCTCTTGTGGAGATCTATTTGATGTAACTCTTTTTGTGTTGTGTTTGTCGAGATCCGATGAATTGTGGGTTTATGATCAAGTTTATCTATGAGAAATATTTGAATCTCCTCTGAATTCTTTTATGTATAATTGAGTTATCTTTGCAAGTCTCTTCGAATTATCAGTTTGGTTTGGCCTACTAGACTGATCTTTCTTGCAATGGAAGAAGTGCTTAGCTTTGGGTTCAATCTTGCAGCGTCCTTACCCAGTGACAGCAGGGGTTGCAAGGCACTTATTGTATTGTTGCCATCGAGGATAAAAAGATGGGGTTTATATCATATTGCATGAGTTTATCCCTCTACATCATGTCATCTTTCTTAATGCGTTACTCTGTTCTTATGAACTTAATACTCTAGATGCATGTTGGATAGCGGTCGATGTGTGGAGTAATAGTAGTAGATGCAGGCAGGAATCGGTCTACTTGTCACGGGCATGATGCCTATATACATGATCATGCCTAGATAATCTCATAATTATTCGCTTTTCTATCAATTGCTCGGCAGTAATTTGTTCACCCACCGTAATACTTATGCTATCTTGAGAGAAGCCACTAGTGAAACCTATGGCCCTCGGGTCTATCTTTTATCATATAAGCTTTCAATCTACTTTTATTTGCATCTTTACTTTTCCAATCTATATTATAAAATACTAAAAATATATTTATCTTATCATACTATCTCTATCAGATCTCACTTTCACAAGTGGCCGTGAAGGGATTGACAACCCCCTTATTGCGTTGGTTGCGAGTTCTTTGTTTGTTTGTTTGTGTAGGTGCGTGGGACTTTTGAGGAGCCTCCTACTGGATTGATACCTTGGTTCTCAAAAACTGAGGGAAATACTTACGCTACTATTACTTCATCACCCTTTCCTCTTCAAGGAAAACCAACGCAAGCTCAAGACGTAGCAATGCCTGGCTACATAGCGGTGCGTAATTAACATATATGATAACTGGCTGAAAAACATGGCATTGCATAATTCACATATCTGGTATAGAAACCAAACAGGAGGCATTCACACAAAGCATGTCTAATCTAAGCATATGGCATGGCAATGCAAGACACCATATGCATGATATGAGCAACATAACCCTGCCAAGTTAGAGCATGCACCTCGGGGGGGGGGGGGGGTACGATGAAGGAAATATGCCCTAGAGGCAATAGTAAAGTTGCTATTTAATATTTCCTTATATCATGATAAATGTTTATTATTCATGCTATAATTGTATTAATCGAAAACTTGATACATGTGTGGAAACATAGAGAAACAATGTGTCACTAGTAAGCCTCTACTAGACTAGCTCGTTAATCAAAGATGGTTAAGTTTCCTATAACTAGACATGTGTTTTCATTTTATGAACGGGATCACATCATTAGGAGAATGATGTGATGAAAAAGACCCATCCATTAGCTTAGCGTAATGATCGTTAAGTTTTATTGCTACTGCTTTCTTCATGACTTATACATATTCCCTTGACTATGCGATTATGCAACTCCCGAATACCGGAGGAACACCTTGTCTGCTATCAAACGTCACAACGTAATTGGGTGATTATAAATATGCTCTATAGGTGTCTCTGAAGGTGTTTGTTGGGTTGGCATAGATCAAGATTAGGATTTGTCACAGGTATCTCTGGGTCCTCTCGGTAATGCACATCATGATAAGCCTTGCAAGCAATGTGACTAATGAGTTAGTTGCAGGATGATGCATTACGGAATGAGTAAAGAGACTTGCCGGTAACGAGATTGAACTAGGTATGAGGATACCGACGATCGAATCTCGGGCAAGTAACACACCGATGACAACGGGAATAACGTATGTTGTCATTACGGTACGACCGATAAAGATCCTCGTACAATATGTGGGAACCAATATGAGCATCTAGGTTCCGCTGTTGGTTATTGACCGGAGAGGTGTCTCGGTCATGTCTACATAGTTCTCTAACCCGTAGGGTCCGCACGCTTATCGTTCGATGACAATTTTGTATTATATGAGTTATGTGATTTGGTGACCGAATGTTTTTCGGTGTCCCGGATGAGATCACGGACATGACGAGGAGTCTTGAAATGGTTGATAGGTAAAGACTCATATATAGGATAATAGTATTCGGATACCGGGAGTGTTCTGTCACATCCCTTGTTCTAGTAATGCCTAGTGCTAGCATCTGGTGTTGCATCATGTTTACTTTTCACAGAAAGTTGAAATGGGGATGACAGAACCCCCAACACCCCCCTGAAGACAACTAGGGTTTACTAAAATCTTTTTCAATGAACCTGAAATGCCCTTCTAAAATGTCCATCATTTTTGTCCTGGGTTAGAACCTGTGGCAAAATTGGTTCACATTTTTCTAGGACAACATTGGGTCACTGAATTAAATCATACTCTATTTGCATTTGGGCATTTAAATGCTATATAATATTTTAAACGTCCAAATAATCCTAAACTGAAATGTTCCATGTTGGATATACTCCAAACAACGGCCATGAGCAGTTAGGTGATTTTTGAGTGTGCCTAAGTATTTTTAATAAAGCCATCAAGTTGCAGAAGAAATAGAAAAGAGAAATAAAAATAGGAAAAGAACAGAGGCTCACCTGGAACTTACCTGGCGCCCACCAAAGCCACCTGGCCGGCCTTGGCCAGCCCAGCCCACCTCCTCGCGTGTCGTCTTCCCCATGCCTTCTGGCATCGTACATGGCGCGTGCACAGCCGAGCCGCGACCACCTCCTGCTTCCACCTCCTCCTTGCTCACTGCTTGCTTCCTCGACCCCCTAGAGACGCCACACAGCCCCTCGACGCTCTCTCACTCTCTCAAGCGCTTTCCCCCTCCTCTGCTCTCTTCCCGAACGGAGCCTGTCGCCGCCGCTCGCCGTTCCTGCGGCCACCGGCCACCCCTCGCCCTGCCGCTGAGCCCAGGAACTCCGCCTCGGCCCCCTCTTCCTCCCCACCGAGCCACGCCCCTCCAAAAGCCCTGCAGCGTCGTCCCCAACCTCGTCTTCAACCTCTGACCGCCGGCGGACTCGTCGGGGATTCGCAAGCTCCAGCCTCTCCCCGGCCTCGCCATTGCCTCTGCTGGATTCGCCGTGAGCCCCTTTCCCTTTCCCCTCTCTCCCCGTGCTTGTCCGCGCCCAATAACCATCATGGCCATCGGAGCCGACAGCTCCTCGCCGCTGGTCATGTCGCCACCACAACTACGGCCACGCAAGCTCTCGTCCGAGCCCACCGCCACACTCACTGCACTCCCACGAGTCGATCACGACCATCCACGGCTCTTGACATGCCCCGCAACGTGCAAACCGCCATTGGCCAAACTCCGGCCGCCGCCGCGAGCTCGCTTCCGACGAGCTCGGTCCACCCCAGCCGCTAACTCTAGTTGCGTTGGATGCGGAAGAGCTCCAGCAACACGTAGAGCCCCTCAGCCGCCGATTTGGTCGCCGGAGGAGCGTTTCCGACGCCCTCTGCCGTCACTGGCGTCGCCGGCGATGAGCTGCGGGTCAACTCCGGCGAGTTTGACCCGGATTTGACCACACTTTGACCCGCTCTGACTCACTGACGTGTGGGCCCACACCTGCTGACATTTAGTTAGGATTAGTTAAACTCTAATTAACTCAGTTAATCAAGCGAGTCATCGACGAAGGCCCTTGGTCGTTTGACCGAGGTAGCCTGTTGACTTCTTGCCGACGTCACCACGACACAATCTTGACAGTTAATCATTTTCTGGAATAAAAATAATCGAGGAAATTCCAGAAAATAGCTAACCTCTAAAATTCATATAAATTCAACTGTACCTCAGAATGAAATAAATTATATATGAAAAATGATCAGAAAAATCCAATCTATCCATCTGCACTAGTTTCATGCATGTTTAAGCAACTTAAACCTCCTGTTTACATCAAAACATGATAAGGCACTATTTAAATTCATAATTTGAGTTTGGGATTGAACCTTTGGTTCAAAATGACCCAAACCCAATTGATTGTAGTTGCATTAGCCCAACACACTCATTTTGCCATGTCATGATCATGCATCATATTGTGCATTGCATTGAATGTGTTTCCTTCTGTGTTGCCGGTATTTGCCCCCTCTTGATAGACGTGGTTTCAACGATGAGTTCGATGACACCAATGAAGAGCTATACAATCTTCAGAAGTGCCAGGCAAGCAAAACCCCCTTGTTCATTCCGATACAATCCCACTCTCTCGCTCCTACTCTCTTTTACTGCATTAGGACAACAATGATTCAACTGTTACATGCTGCGGTAGTTGAACCCCTTTCCTCTGCATGACTTGTCATTGCCACAGTAACTAGATAAAACCCACTAACATGAGTAGGAGTTGTTTGAGCCCTGATGTGCCTACTCATTCATGCTTGTTTGTCATGCCTGCTACTGCATAGAGTTGAGTCAGGTCTTATTCATTGGGGACGAATTGGAGGTGTGTGAACATGTCATACTGTGTGTGGTCTAAGAGTGTGAACATGATTTGGTAAAGGTAGCGGTGAGAGGCCATGTAGGAGTACATGGCGGGTTGTCTCATTGCAGCCGTCCTCAGGAACTGAGTTCCGTGTTTGTGATCCACGAAACAGTTACTACCACACATTGGGCTCCGGGCACTCCAAGCTCTCTCGACTTATTAATCAACTCGATCTCTGTCCAGGAGTTGCAACTAGTTTCTGTTGTTTGTAGGTTGTGTTAGTAGTCTACCAAGTGGCACCCGGTACAGGTGGGCTTGGGACAGACTAGGCACCGTGGCACGGTGTACCAAGCGTAGATCCACCCGTCGAGGTGGGCTTGGGAACCCTGCACACATCGTTTGGGGCCGTGAGCGACACCCCAGCCGGATCTCCTTGCGGATGGAACCCGAATAGGCGATAAACCTGGACTAGAGACTTGTGTGGTTAGTCAGGTCATGGCCGACTCCCTCGCCAGGCTTCCGCTTGAAGGTTGCCGAGATACACGACGTGTACATGGTGGTAAGTGGCGAGAGCGTGTGTGAAGAAGTACACCCCTACAGGGTTAACATCATCTATTCGAATAGCCGTGTCCGCGGTGAAGGACTTCTGGGTTACCTGTACAGTTCATAGACAAGTGGAAGTGGATACTCTAAAACTCACAAGATAAGCGTGAGTGCTATAGATGGTGTTCTCGTAGGGAGACGGGAGCGGATCCATAGTGGTGTATTGATATGGTGAATATGTGGACTCGTGTGCGCCACCTCAAAAGAGTTAGCTACAGTCGTAGTACAGGATAGTCACCGAGTCAAAGCTGGCTTGCTGCAGTCAAACTCAACCACCCCCTTAGTTGATACCGATGCATATGTAGCTAGTTCTGATGTAAGTCTTCTTTGGGTACATTTGTACTCACGTTGCCTATTTTATGTTTTGCGAGAGGCGTCGGTCTCGCTAGTAGTTCGTGTGGACTTGACGTTTAGCTTGATACCCCAGCTACGATCTTGAGCCCTCGGCAGGATCTGGTAGATAGTCAGGCTTCTCAGCCCTTTTTATTTGTAGATGTCTGTACTCAGACATGTTAAGCTTCCGCATGTGCTTTAACTTGTATGCTCTGAATGTTGGGTCATGAGACCCATGTTTGTAATATCTCGCTCCTCGAAGCCTAATGAATAAATACTTGAGTCGTTGAGTTATGTTGTGATGCCATGTTGTATTTACACATATCGGGCATATTGTGTGTATGATTGAAATGCTTGGTATGTGTGGGATCCGACAACCTAGTTGTTTATCCTTGGTAGCCTCTCTTATGGGGAAATGTAGTCTTGTGCTTCCATGAGCCATAGTAGTCCGCTACAGCCCGGTTCACCGGAGTCCTGCTAGCCCAGCACTACTGCTCCGGAACACCTGACTGGCCGGCATGTGATTCACTTTGTTCCTGTGTCTGTCCCTTCGGGGAAATGTCACGCGGTGACATCCGGAGTCCTGCCTAACCTGCTACAGCCCAGATTCCCAGAGTCCTGTTAGCCCGATGCTACAGCCGGATTCGCGTTCTTGTGACCGACATGCTCGATGTTGATTCATGTATGCCTGTCCCTGTAAGTTAGTGCCACTTTGGGTTCACGACTAGTCATGTCGGCCCGGGTTCTCTGTCATATGGATGCTAGCGACACCATCATATACGTGAGCCAAAAGGCGCAAACGGTCCCGGGCCATGGTAAGGCGACACCCGTGGGAATACCATGCGTGAGGCCGCAAAGTGATATGAGGTGTTACAGGCTAGATCGGTGTGACTTAGAATCGGGGTCCTGACATGTTCCGTGGGTATCGGGTACGTATCGGGTCACCGGAAGGGGTTCTGGGCACCCCCCGGCAAAGATATGGGCCTTATTGGGCCTAGGGCGGGACAGACCAGCCCCTTGTGGGCTGGTGCGCCCCCATATGGGCTGATCTAAGTGGAGAAAGGAAAATGGGAGGAGGAAAGGAAATAGAGGGAATAGGATTCCCCTTTCCTTTCCCCTCTCCGGAGATAAGGAAAGGGGGAGGCCGAATTGGAGGAGGCCCCCCAAGTAGGATTCCTCCTACTTGGGGTGTCCCAAGGCTGCTCCCCTCCCTCTCCCACCTATATATACATGGGGAGGGGCTCCTAGAACACACACCAACAATTGTTAGCCGTGTGCGGCGCCCCCCTCCATAGTTTACGCCTCCGGTCATGTTCATGTAGTGCTTAGGCGAAGCCCTGCGCGGTTTACTTCACCATCATTGTCACCATGCCGTCGTGCTGACGGAACTCTCCCTGTACACTTTTGCACATGAAACGGGTGCAAGACAGTTTTGCACATGCGGAATACTCGGGTTAAACTTGACGAGCCTAGCATGTACAGACATGACCTCGGAACACTTGATACCGAAAGGTCGAACATGAATCATATAGTAGATATGATCAACATAGAGATGTTCACCATGGATGAATACTCCATCTCACGTGATGATCGGACATGGTTTAGTTGATTTGGATCACATGATCATTTAGATGACTTGAGGGATGTCTACCTAAGTGGGAGTTCTTAAGTAATATGATTAATTGAACTTAGTCCAAATAGTTTTTGCATATCTATGTTGTAGATCAATAGCTTGCGTATAGCTCCCCTGTTTTATTTTTTAATCTATTCCTAGAGAAAACTAAGTTGAAAGATGATAGTAGCAATGATGCGAACTAGGTCCATGATCTGAGGATTATCCTAGTTGCTGCACAGAAGAATTATGTCCTTGATGCACCGCTAGGCGTCAGACCTATTGCAGGAGCTGATGCAGACGCTATGAACATGTGACAAGCTCGGTATGATGACTACTTGATAGTTTAGTGCACCATGCTTTATGGCTTAGAACCGGGACTTCAAAAATATTTTGAACACCACGGAGCATATAAGATGTTCCAAGAGCTGAAATTTGTATTTCAGATTCATGCCTGAGTCGAGGGGTATGAGACCTCTGACAAGTACTTTGCCTACAAGTGTCGGGGGAAATCGACCCCTATGGAATCACTGGGATCCCTTCTACGGTTGACGGGCGTGGGGTTGTGCAAAGAGCGGGCCTGACAGGAAGCACATGGATCGTTTACCCAGGTTCGGGCCGCGGAGATGCGTAATACCCTAGTCCTGCTTTGGTGGATGTATTTGAGTGTTCTTGTTTTCTTGAGCTAGCTACATGGCGTGACTTGCCCAAAATATCCGAATCCTTCTCCTGGACGCCTCGGGCCTCCTTTTATAGGAAAAAGGGGTTGCCACAGTGGCAAACAGGAGGTGGAAAGGTCTACAATAGATGAGTCTATCCTCTGGCACCGCCGGACAAACGCATTTAATGTGCTGCTGACTTGCCCCCTTGCTTTATTGGGGACGACAAAGAAGCACGTCCCAGCTGTCGCTGCTTCGCCTGGTTCCAACGCGCGTCCGAGCTGACGAGGCGTTGCTGCGCCATGTTGGCTGGCTGCTGGGCTAGCGCTGTGGTGGAGCCTTCATGAAGATCTGCATGCGACCACGCAGGTGCTTGCTGAGTTGGTGTAGGGGCCGCTCGCCGTCATGCAGGTGCCTGCTCAGCTGGTTGAGCTAGCAGCTGTGTGGGGACGGCGGTGGTGTCTTGGCAGACGTGGGCCTGGCTGCGGCCCCGCTGGTGTCCTCGGCAAGGGTCTTGCTGGGGCCCCGACAAGGGTCTTGCGGTGGCGTGGTGGCTATCCCCGGCAAGGATCTTGCCGGGGGTCTCGTGGATTTCTTTGGCTGGGATGCCGCCAAGGGTCGTTGTCTTCTGGTCCTCATCTGATCTTGTGTGTTTATTATCTTGACGAAGATCTGCATGCCACCACGGAGGTGCCACCCGGGCCTTGGTTCCAGAGTAGTTGTTCGCAGTGTTTGGAATCCTTGGGCTCAAGGGTGGCTCGCTCTGCTGGTGTTGGGCAAGTTGCCCCGACAAGGCTCTTGCCAGGGCTGTCGAGGTCGCCCGGCAAGGGCCTTGCCGGGGGAGTCTATGTCGGTGTCAAAACCGGCGGATCTTGGGTAGGGGGTCCCGAACTGTGTGTCTAGGCGGATGGTAACAGGAGACAAGGGACACGATGTTTTACCCAGGTTCGGGCCCTCTTGATGGAGGTAAAACCCTACGTCCTGCTCGATTGATATTGATATTGTGGATGTTTACAAGAGTGGATCTACCACGAGATCAAGGAGGCTAAACCCTAGAAGCTAGCCTATGGTATGATTGTAAGGGTTGTTGTTGTCCTACGGACTAGAGCCATCCGGTTTATATAGACACCGGAGAGGGCTAGGGTTACATAGAGTCGGTTACAATGGTAGGAGATCTACATATCCGTATCGCCAAGCTTGCCTTCCACGCCAAGGAAAGCCCCATCTGGACACGGGGCGAAGTCTTCAATCTTGTATCTTCATAGTCTTGGAGTCCGGTTGATGATGATAGTTCGGCCGATGATAGTCCGGCCATCCGGACACCCCCTAATCTGGGGCTCCCTCAGTAGCCCCCGGACCAGGCTTCAATGACGATAAGTCCAGCATGCGTGTAGTCTTCGACGTTGCAAGGCGGGTTCTCCTTCAAGTTCTATGTACCTGCCGAACAGTGTCCAGCTTCCTCATCAATGTTGTGCGTCTTGGCTTTTACGCCCAATAATGGCCTTCTTCCACGCGTCGCGCGAACGTGAAAAGCCATGGTGTCTTTTATGTTTTACCCCCTAGTTGTGCGAATAATCTGCCTATAAGGGAGGCAAGAATCCAGATCCAAATCACCATCTTCCTCTCGCAAATACCCATCGGAGTGCTTTCGACCAAGAATCCATTCCATCATGGACCGTCAACGCGGCTCCTCTTCTCGCGCTCCCGACACTTTGCCAGGAGATTGGAGGAGATGCTCATTCGCACAACGAGCTGGTGAAGCTCAAGTGGGGGATATCTCCCTCCGGCCTTCATGGTTCCGATTCGAGCGGGCTGGCCACCTACAAAGGTGGGAAGCAAGCGGAGGTTACCCCAAATCCCAACAAAGGGAGCGGATATGTTTCGTCCCCTATCGATAAGGGGCTCGGATTTCTGTACATCCATTCCTCCACGGGCTCTGGAGTTCTACGGACTCGGCTTCATCACCTCACGCCGCCTCAATCCTGCATATTGCGGGTTATGTAGCTCTTCTGAGCTCTTCCTGGGCGTCGAGCCCCACTTCGTTGTGGAAGAGGTTGTTACGCCTTGTACCCGCTCTCACGAGGGTCCATATATCAAGTGGGCGGCGCGAAATATGGCGCATTGTCGGGACCGGATATCCATCCGGAACCCCTAAGAAGGCGCCAAGACCGGCCTTCGAATGGTTTTATATAGAAGGCGCTCGCTGCGGACCTGTTCGGATCGGCCTCCGGAGTTCAGCAATGCTCCTCTCAAGAAACGCCTTAGTTGGCGCCCATGGCGCCCCATCCGGAGGAAGACAAGAGCGTCCATTATTTGATGGGCGAATAAGGTTACTGGCCCATGCCGGGTTGACCATGATTGGAGCCATGGCAACATGCATTACACGGGGGGTGCAACCACTACAATACGGGGGCACCCATGTGGGATTTCAGCGGGAGGGCGATGCCACCCGTCATGGCGCAAGGGCGGATTCGGCCGAAGATCCGTGACGATCTGTCCGGCCTGTATAAGGGGAGAAGGAGGATTTCCTTCGGACGAACCCGTTAAATGGGTTCTCCATGAATAATCCCCGGCCTTGGGTAAGCGAACACTCTGCGTGTCCGACCCGTGCCTTTTGAAATTTAAGTTTCTTATATTGTGTTCTTCTTTCGACGCAGGAACTGCGCCGGACCGTGGAGGGCATGCTAAGTCCAGCTCCGCAGCCCGAGGATCCAGAGAGATCCCGGGATCCGGCCTCCGAAGAGGATCCGGACATAAAGGTGGAGCTAATCGACGGGGTGTTCCACCAGCTTAGCATGGACAATGCTTTAGTCGCCATCACGGCCGACTATCCCGGACTATATCCGGCTTCCCAGGTGATTGCGGCCGAAGCCCTGACACCGTCATTCCTTCCTTGCTTATTTCTGACCGCCGTATATGATGGCGCTGTGCAGGAGGCGCCCCTAGGGCGAGAAGCCGAGCCCGCGGTGGCTGACCAACAAGGCGATTCGACCGAGAGGCGGAAGAGGAGCGGCGGTCGCAAACGTCGCCGCAAAGGTGTAGCTCACAATTCATTATTTAGAGCAACGTTCCTAGGAAGCATTTGAGTGCTCATGACTTTTATAGGGAAAAAGCGTCCGCCGAACTGCAGGGCGTGGAGGTTGTCAATCCAACCTCTACCAGCGAAGCTACCGCTTTTGGTCGAGGGGGAGGCGGCGCAAAGCGCGAGCCGGACGTTCCTCCGACGGAGGATGCCGACAGACTGTCCGCCACCAAGTATGAGGTGGAGAGTGCCTGAATCACTGGCGCCACGACAGTATTCGTGACGCGTGCTTCTCCCCGAGGCGTTGAATGCCTTTAACACGGGGACGCGCACCTTCGTGCTGCTCAAGATGGTTTTATCGAGCCACGGAGCGGTATGTAAAAGACATACGGGTAAGAGAATTTAATAGTTATATATGCCAAGAGCCCCGAGACTTAAAGTAGTTATATTAACTGATTTAAGGATCATATGAAACGAGGATCTTGCCGAGAAGAATACCCAACTGTCTCAGGAGCTGCAAGAGTGCAAGGCCCAACTTGAGGCCGCACTCTCTGGCGCAGGAGGAAACGCAAGGACCTCTCCTGGTAACGCATTATTTTAGAAAGATAAGTAGCGTTTGGCCTTTGCGCAAGCCTGAAAGAAAAAATGACGTTGCAGGTGCTGCCGGACAGGCAAGAACTTTTGAGCCAACTAAAGGCCGGCGAGAGGGTGCTGCATAAGGTGGAGCATGAAAGGAACAAGCTCCAGGATGCCCATGCCCAGCTTGGAGAAGAGCTGAAAGGCGTTCGGGCCGAGCCGTCGGGCTCCGTTAAGGAGAATCAGCGGCTTCGTCGCGGCATATATAGTAAGTGCTTGAGCGAACTCCTTTGAAAAGAAGAGTTCAGCGAGGAAGTCAATTTGACAAAATATGTCTGCAGGTATGCTCACAGGTCGCCCTGCGGAGGAGATGCCCGTATCAGCGGGTGATCAACATCCCGAATTTTTGCAACTGATCGAACGAGTTCGGCAGGCAATGAGCGGCGTCATCCAGGCGTTATGGCCAGCCTTCTCCTTACCCGAGGGTCTTGGGGAGCTTGCGGAGAAGCTGCAGGGAGTGCGGCAGCGCTTCCATTTATGGAAGATTTCGCCTGCCGCCAAGGTGCCGAGGAGGCTGGGCCATTGTAAAGACGCGGTACAAGAAGGCGAATCCCAACCACATGGTCAAGTCGGACTGTGGGGCCCGATGGGAAGGAGATCCTGTGAGTTTAGTATACGCCAAGTGGAGTTGGCGCTAGATTTTCCCAACAGGACTGTAAATTAGACAACCTGTTAGGCGGATTGAGGAAGAATACAATCGGTCGATTTGACAATGTATTATAAAATGACATACAAAATGCCTTCTAGCGGATTGTAGATCGTTTGTCTTTGCCGACCTTTTGCTTCGACCTCGGGACCCTAGAGTTCGAGTGTGTCCGAATACCTTCTCGGTTATGAAACAACCGGGTATGCATGGAGACCGGCGTAGGGGTCATCGGTGCTTTATCGGACAAGTGCCCAACTAGTTATGTTATATTACATGGGTAGTAAGAAACATCTTCGGGGAGAATAGTTCCGTTAAGGGTTCCTTTCCTCTGGGGTGGCATGCCCTAAAGTGCATGTCCGGACTGCAAAAAAAGCAGAAAAACATCTGGGGCAGATAAATAAGTGGATAAAAATCATATTTTAAGTCACCGACCGAATATTCCCTTAAGAACGTTAGCTTTCGGCTTCACCCGGTCGAGGTACACATCCGGCTGACCCAGCGGTAACAATCGCAGAGGTGCTCCTTTACCTCCTAGCCGAACAATCGGGAGCGAGGGGTAAGCACAGGAGCCGAGCAACCCAGCTTGGCCAAAACTTAAGTCATATCGATGCATATAATGGTGAATAAAAGGTACATGTGGAGGCTTGACACATGTGCTGGGCATAAAGCCGTATAATTAAGCTTCGGTAAAGAAGCCCCCATGTATAATGAGTGAGGATAGCACATCAATTGCCCGTGAACGTTGCGCAAGTAGGCCCTTTAAGGCTTGGATGAATAGGGTTGAGAAGAAAAAGATAAACAAAAGGCAGCTGAAGTAAAAAAAAAATTGGACGGGGGGAAAGGGACGAACTCTTAGTCGGCGCTAGGCATAGAATCGTCGGAGGCGGGCTGCGTTCCATGGGTTCGGCTCGAGTCGGTTATCCGATGCATTTCAGAGGCGGTGCGCCCGCCGGTCAGGACTTGATCGATGATGAAGGGCCTTCCCATTTGGGCTTGAGCTTGTCCTTTTCTTGTCCCGAGGCGTAGAACTAGTTCGCCAACGTTGTAAGTCTTGGCCCGTACTTTCTGCTTTGATATCTTGAGCCTGCTGCTGATAGAATGCGGAGCGAGCCTTGGCGACGTCGCGCTCTTCATCAATGTGTCCAAGCTGTCCTGCCGATCCAACTCGGCTTCTCTTTCTTCGTACATGCGCTTTTCGAGGTGAGTCATGAATGATGTCGCAGGCAAAACTGCTTCGCGCCGTATACCATAAAAATGGTGTGAATCCGGTAGTACGGTTAGGCGTTGTCCGCAGCCCCAGTCTGGTCGAGCTCCTCTACCCAAAGGCGTGTCGATTTCGTGAGGGACCGCACTAGTCTCGGTTTGATGCCGCTCATTATTAGACCATTTGCTCGTTCCACTAGACCGTTGGTTTGAGGATGATAGTGAAGCATAGTTGAGCTTGATGCACATATTTTTGCACCATGATTTAACCTCATCGGCGGTGAAGTTCGTGCCATTATCGGTGATGATCTTTGTGGGGACACCATAACGGTGTACTACCCGGATATAAAGTCTATCACTTGTCCGGACTCTGCCGTTTTAACTAGCTTGGCCTCTATCCATTTGGTGAATTTATCCACCATGACCAATAGGTACCTTTGCTTGTGGGTTCCCCTTTAAGTGGTCCAACCATGTCAAGCCCCTGCACATGACGGCGGGTAATGGGCATAGTTTTGAGGCGGTGGGTGGCATATGGCTCGATTAGCAAAGAGTCGACAACCGAGCGCAACTTTGGACTAAGTCCCGAGCATCTGCTTTCGGGCCGTCCGATAAAATCCTGCACGGAATGCCTTTCCTACAAGGGCCCGAGCTGCGGCGTGGTGTCCGCCTAGTCGCATGAATTTCAGCCGGGAGGTTTCGCCCTTCCTCTTGGAGATACACCTTTGAAGGACTCGGTTGTACTTTTCTTATAAAGTTCTCCCTCATAGACCTTGTAGGCTTTAGATCGCGGATAATGCAGCGGGCCTCATTTTGGTCTTCGGAAGCTCTTGCCTAAGCAAGTAGGCGAGAATGGTTCTGTCCACGGGCAATTACTGCCATTATGTCGTGGGCGGAAGGTGTTATATCATCGGCTGAATCGCGGTTGTTGCGGCTTGTTCGGTTTGTTAGTTCGGACTCCTCTTCCCATAATACGGATGGCTTGAAGAGCCGTTCGGGGAAGATGTTAGGAGGGACAGCGTCGCGTTTTGCGCCAATGCGTGCCCGTCGTCGGCTGCTTGGTTATTATCCGGCCACGTGGTGGAATTCAAGTCCTTCGAACCGGGCTGACATTTTTAGGACGGCGTTGCGATATGCTGCCATTTTTGGATCTTTGGCGTCAAATTCTCCGTTTATTTGGGATATTGCGAGGTTTGAATCCCCGCGCACCTCTAGGCGTTGAATGCCCATGGAGATTGCCATCCGGAGACCATGTAAAAGGGCCTCGTATTCGGCTGCGTTGTTGGAGTCCGTGTACATTATCTGAAGTACGTATTGGACTATGTCCCCGGTCGGGGACGTCAATACGACGCCAGCCCCCAGTCCGGCTAACATTTTAGAGCCATCGAAGTGCATAATCCAATTGGAGTATGCGCCGTATTCTTTAGGGAGTTCGGCTTCGGTCCATTGAGCGACAAAGTCAGCCAAAACTTGTGACTTTATAACTCGCCGAGGTTTGTAAGATATATCAAATGGTAAGAGCTCAATGGCCCATTTGCAATCCTGCCCGTCGCGTCATGATTGTTTATAATGTCGTTAAGTGGTACTTCAGAGGCCCTTCGTTATCGAACACTCTTGAAAGTAGTGTCGGAGCTTCCGGACGCCATGAACACCGCGTATGCTATCTTCTCGATAGTGCGGTAACAGGACTTCTGTGGGGTTAACACAAGTGGATCGTAGTATACTGGTTTTGAAGGGGAATTTATGCCCTTCTTTTTCTCGTTCGACGGCAGTACCGCACTTACAACTTGATGCGTAGCTGCGATGTATAACAACATTGGTTCGCCTAGGTTCGGGCGCAGCCAGGACGGATTTGTTGCCAATATGGCCTTTATTTCTTGAGTCCGGCGGTGGCAGCATCCGTCCACTCGAAGTGTTGATTGTGCCTAAGGAGGCGATAGAGGGTAATGCTTTTCTCCTAGGCGGAGATAAAGCGGCTTAGAGCCGCCACGCATCCGGTCAATTTTGTATTTGTTTGAGGTCTTTTGGGATATCTAGCTGTGTGAGCTCGGATCTTGGCTGGGTTTGCTTCAATTCCTCTACGGATACGATGAAGCCCAAATGACTTTCGGTGATGCGCCAAAACGCATTTTTCCGGATTCAGCTTGATGTCATATGCTCGAGGTTGTCGAATGTGAGCCTCAAGTCGTCTACTAGAGTTTCGGCGTGTTTAGTTTTGACGACTACGTCGTCACGTATGCCTCTACTGTTTTGCCGATCTGGGTAGCGGACATGTACGAATCATGCGCTGATATGTTGCGCGGCGTTTTTAAGTCCGAAGGGCATCGTGTTGAAGCAGAATGGTCCATATGGAGTAATGAATGCCGTTGCGGCTTGATCCGCTTCTGCCATCTTGATTTGATGATAGCCGGAGTATGCGTCCAGGAAGCACAATGAATCGTGCCCTGCAGTGGCATCGATGATTTGGTCGATGCGTGGGAGGGGGATGGGATCCTTTGGGCAGGCTTTATTTAGGTCTTTGAAATAGACACATAGGCGCCAGGATTTGTCCTTCTTTGGTACCATTACCAGGTTTGCTAGCCAATCTGGGTGCTTGATGTCTGATGAATCCGGCTTCCAATAGTTTGGCTAGCTCTTCTCCCATTGCCTGTCTTTTGGGTTCGGAAAATCGTCGAAGAGCCTGTTTGACTGTCTTAAATCCTTTTAGGATGTTTAGGCTGTGTTCTGCCAATCTGCGTGGGATTCCGGGCATATCCGAGGGGTGCCAGGCAAAAATGTCCCAATTTTCCCGACGGAATTCTCGCAGTGCGGCGTCTACATCAGGGTTCAATTGTGCCTGATGGAGGCCGTCTTTGTCGGGTCCGTTGGGTGGACCTGGAATTTTACTATTTCATCTGCTGGTTTAAAGGAGGTGGACTTGGATCTCTTATCGAGTATCACGTCGTCCCTATTCACCGTAGAGCGCAGCGTGGTGAGTTCCTCTGCCGCTAGGGCTTCGGATAGTGCCTCTAAGGCTAATGCGGCTGTCTTGTTTTCGGCGCGGAGTGCTCTGTCCGGATCACTAACGAGAGTGATTATTCCGCTGGGCCCAGGCATTTTGAGCTTCATGTACCCGTAATGGGGTACGGCTTGAAAAATTGTGAATGCCTCTCGTCCTAATATAGCGTGATATCCGCTGTTGAACGGGGCCACTTGGAACGTGACTTCTTCGGATCTGTAATTGTTCGGCGAGCCAAATACCACATCGAGTGTGATTTTTCCTGTGCAGCGCGCCTCCCGGCTAGGGATTATTCCTCTAAAGGTTGTGTTGCTTCGCTCAATACGGTTCCAGTCTATTTCCATTTTTTGAAGGGTTTCCTCGTAGATGAGGTTTAATCCGCTGCCGCCATCCATGAGGACTTCTGTAAGTCGAAAGCCGTCTACTATTGGACTAAGTACCAGTGCGGCTGGAGCTCGGGCTGTCCGGAATGTAGGTTCGTCGCTAGCGTTGAAGGTGATGGCCATGTCGCTCCATGGATTGGTTGTTGCTACTTGGTAGACTTCGGCGAGGCTGCGGATTGTTCGTTTCCGCATATTATTTGATGCAAAAGTATCGAAGACTATTGATACCGTACCGATGTTGTTGGGGTGGTTTTCCAGGGCTAGAAGCTCCTCTCCACTTTTGGCCACCTGCCGTAATATCCAACATGCTCAAAGGCTATGTGTTGGGGCGGCGCCTTCTGTACTGTGAATTTTACAGGGTCCGCTGAGCCATCCCTCTAGTACGGTTCCGTGCCCTTTATGGGGTTTTTGCTTTTTGGTTTTGTATCCGGTGCACGAGTGTAATGCACCCTTTTGTTGCGGACTAGGGTTTTATTCGGGGCGGATTGTCCCAAAACTTATTTTGGTTGTCGGAAACTCTCCATCGCATAGTACTTTCGTACTATGGGCGCTTGGTCGAGGCGTGTAATTTCAATGACGGTGACGGCGTTCAAGATTCCTCGTCCGTGCAATTATTGCAAAAATTGAGATTGCGTTTTCCTCTCGGCAGTTCTTTATCCTGTCCATAACCGGGAGGAATCGCCCGATGATGATGTACCGTCTCGGCGGGCTCTTGCGGATTAGAGATAGATCGCATATGTCCGGCAGGCGGGTGGAATTAAGTCCGGAACCCTACCCATCTCAAGGCTCGAAGGCCGAGAAGTTTCAATTTGGAAGCTTGGATTGCTGGGCGTTGTCCAACGAGTCCGATCCGATGCGACTTTAAGTTCGATTGCTTGACGAAGTTTGTCCCTCCGGGAATCCGGCATGGGGGTTGGGAGCCGGACATGACTAGTTTTCAATATAGGAGAAGCGTCGCCGCATTGTTCCTCTACCACTGCAATGTGGTGGGTGACACGGGAGAGTTAATCTCTCGGATCGGTTTAAGCCCAATCTGATTGTAGTCATGAAGCGACTCCGAGGCGGCGATGCGATCCAAGAGCTCGTTCTGGACGAGAGCTCTATTGGATCCAACCGCTCGCGAATTCGAGCTGATGTGAAAATTGCTTTTGACGACTTGAGAGGTCATTGTCGAGCGGTGGCGGACGGCGGTCATAAGAAAACCACCTAGCGGATAGTTTGGCGGCGGCCAAGGCTCCTTTGGCGAAAATACCGTCCTTGAAGGCGGAGGAGGCATCCTTCCTATCGGCGACGCACGGAGGAACTCTCAATGAAAGCACCAATGTCGGTGTCAAAACCGGCGGATCTCGGTAGGGGTCCCGAGCTGTGCGTCTAGGCGGATGGTAACAGGAGACAAGGGACACGATGTTTTACCCAGTTGGGCCCTCTTGATGGAGGTAAAACCCACGCCCCTGCTCAATTGATATTGATATTGTGGATGTTTACAAGAGTGGATCTACCACGAGATTAAGGAGGCTAAACCCTAGAAGCTAGCCTATGGTATGATTGTAAGGGTTGTTGTTGTCCTACGGACTAGAGCCATCCGGTTTATATAGACACCGGAGAGGGCTAGGGTTACATAGAGTCGGTTACAATGGTAGGAGATCTACATATCCGTATCGCCAAGCTTGCCTTCCACGCCAAGGAAAGTCCCATCCGGACACGGGGCGAAGTCTTCAATCTTGTATCTTCATAGTCTTGGAGTCCGGTTGATGATGATAGTTCGGCCGATGATAGTCCGGCCATCCGGACACCCCCTAATCCGGGACTCCCTCAGTCTACCTCACCCCTTTGCTCTTTAGTGTTTCTGGTCTTGGCGTTGCTTTGATTGTCTTGTGCTCCGGCTTTCCTCCGGCTTCCCTTCTCCGCCTTGCAAAGTGTGGCCGCGGGCGCGGCTCTGAATGCCTGTGCACAAGTAAAGGGTCGAAAGGAGAGCCCTACTTTTGTACACTAATAGGAGCCCCCGGGCCTGGCCACACATAAGCGCGATGCATTGTTGGGCTAGGGCCAGAATGGTGCGCGGGCAGGCGGGGCGGATTTTTCCGCAGTAACTCTTCGTCCGCTGCGCTTCCCCACGGCCCGCGTTGAACGCATGACGTGGAGGGTCGTGCGTGACGTGGGGGTAATGCGTGGGGCGGTTCCTGCATGCATGCGTCACATCCTGGTAAAGAGGCGACTCGCGCCTTCCCCATAAAAAAGAGGAAGACACAGAGGCACGACTCATTTACTGAGTGGACTCGGGTCGTGGTCTTCAAGGCGCCCGTGCCCCATGATCACGGGGTAGGGAACGGTCGCCTCACCCGTCCCCTCGATTCTGCTTGCTCGCCATGTGTCCCCCATGCAGGTGGCAGGCGGTGGAGGCGGGAAACCGGGCCGTCGCCGATTGGGGCAGCGGGTCAGTCTCGATTCCCTGCGCCCCCGATGGCCGGATTGGTCAAGTGGGGCGGTCGAGCCCCGACCCCGCCCCTTTATAAGAAGGGGGAGGGGGCTGGCACCCCACATCCTTTCATCATCCGTCTCCATTCACTTCGGCTCCTTTCTTCCATCTGCCATGGCGAGAGGAGGCGCCAACCCTTCAACGGTGGCGGCGAGGGTCGCAGCTCGACAGCGCGTCCATCATTCCCAAGAGCCCGTGGTGGCGGAGCCAGCCACGAGAGGAAGGGGGCGAGGTCGAGGTCGCTGTGGCGCTCGGGGAAGAGGGGGACGGGGCGACACACCGGCCTTGCCTCCGCCAGTGATGCCTCTCTTGATGGAGGGCCACGTCGGGGACCAACCCCGTGAGTTCTTCATCAGGCTGCCGCGGGCCACCGCATCGTCGTCTCCGTCTTCCTAACCCATTTGCTCGGGATATGGAGCTCGATCCACCCCAGACCCTCAGGTTGCACATGAGGGGCTGCGGGAATGGCGTCACGCGGGTCGACGTCGACTTCCTCGCTCCTCATGCGATGTACCTCCATCGCGGATGGAAGACGTTCGCTCATGTCGACAGCCTGACGGCGGGGCTCGTTCTCTACTTCAAGTTAATGGAGAACGGCATGCTCTCCGTCAAGGTCTTTGGAGATCTTGGAACTCGCCTAAAGTGCTGCGTGGAGAGCTCCTCCGACGATGAAGATTCCTCCTCAAGCGGGAGTGACGAGGAGGACAGCGACATCGACGAGGAGGGCGCCGAGCGGCGGGACACTGACCCAGACTCCAACTGACTGTGTCGTTCCTCCATCGGCCACGCGCCCTGCCGAGGGCCTTCCTCGTCAAGCTCTCCAACGGCGCGTTCCCCGTCACCTCCTTGGGCGGCTGGCGTAGGAGGGCCAGAGAAGGTGAAGAAGGCGGGTGGCGGCCGTCAAGTTGGAGTACGCGGGCACCGACGCCTTCGTCGTGTATTGTCGGCCCGCTGCCTCATCTTCCAGCTCCCCTCCTGGCACCGGGATGTTCTCTTGGTGCCTTATGCTCCTCGTACCTCTCCTAGGCGCTCTTTTTGCCCTCCCACCACCTTGTTCCTTCTTCTGAGGAGAGGGACAAGAAAGGGATTACGGGCATCTTATCTCTTTTTAGTTTGTAAGCCTGTGGGCACTTGTTAGATTTAAAACTTGTAATCCCCTTGCTCATGTCTTTTATCCCGTATGAACTGTACATGTATGGGATGTTTTTAATGAAGAAGGGTGATCGTCTGGTTCTTTGTGCGTGAGCGAGGCCCATGCCAAGGAATGAATCCTTGTTATTTTTAAGATAAACATTGTTGCCCGGCAACAAGCCTTGCCGCCCCCTTACTTCAGTCGACCATTCTCACGCTCTTGGCGGAGGCAGGTGAGGGAGTCCTGGATTAGGGGGTATCCAGACAGCCGGACTATATACTTTGGCTGGACTGTTGGACCGTGAAGATACAAGACTCAAGACTTCGACCTGTGTCCGGATGGGACTCTCCTTTGCGTGCAAGACAAGCTCGGCGATTCGGATGTTAGATCTCCTTCTTTGTAACCGACTCTGTGTAACCCTAGCCTCCTCCGGTGTCTATATAAATCGGAGGGTTTAGTCCGTAGGGGAACAATCATAATCATCATAGGCTAGCTTCTAGGGTTTAGCCTCTACGATCTCGTGGTAGATCTACTCTTGTAATACTCATATCATCAAGATCAATCAAGCAGGAAGTAGGGTATTACCTCCATCGAGAGGGTCCGAACCTGGGTAAAACATCGTGTCCCCGCCTCCGATTACCATTAGCCTTAGGCGCTTGATTCGGGACCCCTACCGAGATCCGCCGGTTTTGACACCGAAAGCAGGGGCGAAGTAGAGTTAGGCCCCTCGTTTATTTCCTCGCCACCGCGACTACGACCCGGTTCTAACCCAGGGACTTGCACTACAAAAAAAAGACACATCCGTGACATTTTGGGCCGAAAGAAATTTTTTTCTGTCATACATATGACACTTCTATGATGATAATTGTGAAAAAACCCGGTATCATCATAGATGTGGTGGGCTCCTACTTCTATGACAAAAAATCATGATAGAAAATGGGCTTTTCGTCCTGGGAGGGCAGGAGACGCAGCTGCATGACATTCTTTGGGCCGTCCATGACAGAAAAACCATGGTAGAAGCGAGGGCGAGGAAAATTTCGGGGAGTTCCCGGTTACGGTGGGAGGTCGGGGGCCAAGCGATGCGCGTTTCTCTCGTAAGATACGCGCGTGTGTGCGAGGTGTTGGCTCTAACTGAACCCGAGCGAGGCGTTGGGCTCTAACTAAACCCGAGCGATTGCACTCCAGGCTACGCGTTACTGAACCCGAGCGATCGATCGATGGCTGTTGAAAGTGCAACTATCCCTAGGTGGTTTTGGTAATTCATAACAACATATAGCTCATTGAGCTAATGCTATTCCAAGACTATTATTTTAGGAAAGCTCAATGAATGGCATGGCATGGATGATGAAAGTGGATCCCTCAAAATACTAAGGACAAAGGATTGGCTCAAGCTCAAAAGCTCAAGACTCTTCATTTTACATTTTAGTGATCCAAGATCACATTGAGTCTATAGGAAAAGCCAATACTATCAAGAAGGGATGAGGTGTTGCTTAATGAGCCTTTTGCTTCATGTGCTTAGTGATATGCTCCAAAACCCTCAATTACTTTCCCACATCCACAAATGACCTAAACCTAAAGCCAAAATCGGTCACACCGATTCTTTCTATCCGGCGCCACCGATTCCAAAAGTCATAGCCACTGCCACAAACCCTAAGCAAATCGGTCTTACCGATAGGGATCTCGGTCTCACCGAGATGGGGTTGCAATCTCTCTGTTTCCCTTTGTAATGTTTCGGTCTAACCGAAGTGAGCGATCGGTCCAACCGAGATTGCAATGTAAACTCTCTGTTTCCTTTTTGTAACATTTCGGTCTCACCGAAAAGAGCAAATCGGTCCCATCGAGTTTACCTGACCAACTCTCTGGTTAGCTAATTACCAAAATCGGTCTCACCGAGTTTGTGTAATCGGTCTCACCGAGATTACGTTATGCCCTAACCCTAACCATATCGGTCTCACCGAGATGCATGTTAGTCCCACCAAAAATCACTAACGGTCACTAGGTTTACTAATTCGGTTTGACCGAGTTTAACTATTCGGTCCCACCGAGTTTGGTAAATTGTGTGTAACGGTTGGATTTTGTGTGGAGGCTATATATACCCCTCCACCTCCTCTTCATTCGTGGAGAGAGCCATCAGACTGAACCTACACTTCCAACTTACCATTTCTGAGAGAGAACCACCTACTCATGTGTTGAGGCCAAGATATTCCATTCCTACCATATGAATCTTGATCTCTAGCCTTCCCCAAGTTGCTTTCCACTCAAATCATCTTTCCACCAGATCCAAAACCTATGAGAGAGAGTTGAGTGTTAGGGAGACTACCATTTGAAGCACAAGAGCAAGGAGTTCATCATCAACACACCATTTGTTACTTCTTGGAGAGTGGTATCTCCTAGATTGGCTAGGTGTCACTTGGGAGCCTCCGACAAGATTGTGGAGTTGAACCAAGGAGTTTGTAAGGGCAAGGAGATCGCCTACTTCGTGAAGATCTACCGCTAGTGAGGCAAGTCCTTCGTGGGCGACGGCCATGGTGGGATAGACAAGGTTGCTACTTCGTGGACCCTTTGTGGGTGGAGCCCTCCGTGGACTCGCGCAACCGTTACCCTTCGTGGGTTGAAGTCCCCACCAACGTGGAAGTACGATAGCACCACCTATCGGAACCACGAGAAAAACATCCGTGTCTCCAATTGCGTTTGAATCCTCTAATCCCTTCCCTTTACTTTCTTGCAAGTTGCATGCTTTAATTTGCGCTGCCAATATACTCTTTGCATGCTTGCTTGAATTGTGAGATGATTACTTGACTAGTCCTAAAATAGCTAAAATCTGCCAAACTATAAAATTGGGAAAAGGTTAAGTTTTTATTGGTCAAGTAGTCTAATCACCCCCCCTCTAGACATACTTCAAGGTCCTACAAGTGGTATCAGAGCGTTGGTCTCCATTTGGTTTGATTTCCATAGCTTTTGGTGGTCATAGCCTTGGTTTCACAACCTAGGAGAGTATGGCGTCTAGCGAGGGAAATTATCACCGTAGAGGTCCTTACTTTGATGGCACTAATTTTGCTAGTTGGAAGCATAAGATGAAAATGCATATTCTTGGACATAACCCCGCCGTTTGGGCAATTATTTGTATTGGCTTGCAAGGTGAATTCTTTGATGGGAGAGAACCGAACCGTGAAGCTAATGCTGAAGAATTGATGATGTTGCAATACAACGCTCAAGCATGTGACATCATCTTCAACGGATTGTGCCCCGAAGAATTCAACAAAATCAGCCATCTTGAGAATGCAAAGGAAATTTGGGACACTTTGATTGATATGCACGAAGGTACCGAATCCGTCAAGGAATCTAAGTTGGATGTGCTCCAAAGTCAGCTTGACAAGTTCAAAATGAAGGATGGTGAAGGTGTCGCTGAAATGTACTCCAGGCTTGCTCTTATCACAAATGAGATTGCCGGCTTAGGGAGTGAAGAGATGACCGACAAATTCATCATCAAGAAGATCCTAAGAGCACTGGATGTAAAGTATGATACCATGTGCACATTGATCCAAATGATGCCAAACTACAAAGATCTCAAGCCAACAGAAGTCATTGGAAGGATTGTTGCTCATGAGATGTCACTCAAGGACAAGGAGGAACTTCACAACAAGTCAAGTGGTGCTTACAAAGCCTCAAGTGAAGGCCCCACATCATCAAGTGAGAAACCAACCTTCAATGAAGAATTGAGCTTAATGGTGAAGAACTTTAACAAGTTCTACAAAAGTAGAAGCAAAGAAAGAAGCTCCCAGTCAAGGTCTTACAATGACAAAAAATCTTCTAGTCGAGAGCGCAATTGCTACAATTGTGGGAGACCCGGACACTACTCAAATGAGTGTACGGCACCCTACAAAAGAAGAGAAGATTCTCCAAAAAGAAGAAGCAAAAGAGAAGAATCACCACCGAGAGAGAGAAGGATAGAGATGATCGTTATGAACGAAGACCCTCACGGAGAAGCAAGGATTCGGAAAGGCAAGGACAAGCTTCAAGAAGAAATTGATGCATTTGAAGAAGCACCTAAAGCCTCGTTCGAGTGGGTCCCCAAGACTACGTCAAGTTCTACTTCATCAAGTACAACTACAACTCCAAGGATTCCCATCAAGATGATGTGGATCCCGAAGAAGAAGAACTAGAGAGTTCTTGAGGGTGACTCCGCCAACATTCTTCACTCATATCATTTTGGCAAGAACAAGTGCAATCAACTTTCACATCTTGCACTAGTTCAAGGAGTCACAAACCCTCATGTTGGTAAGGCAAGGGACAAGGTAACCTAATGTTTTCATGGACATCATCTTGTGTGTGCATCACTCTATGTCTATGGATATTCTTGTTTGTTCCTTGTGGGACTAACCCATGTAGGCAAGTTGAAAGTGCAACTCACTCCAAAGGATTGCTCCAAATGATCTACATCAACATTGAGCATCTACATCTTCAACACCTACATGAAGTCATCATCGACAAAACCCAAGGTTAGTTCAACCCTCTAAGGGGGGATCTCACATCTAGGGGGAGCTTAACTCTAAGAATTGAGTCAAAGCAACTCTAATGATGTGAACACATTAATGCATTATGTAAAAGTGGTAACCCCACTTGAGCTTAAACGATGAGTATGACCTATGATCAAATGTTCTCATTTGACTCCTAAGTCAATATACTCATATATAGATGACCTAGTCATCATAAATTGTTTGATAGATGCTAGTATTGGTTGTGCATGCTTTGCCACATATTTCAATTGCCATCTTATTGTATGAGCATGTTGGTGCATATTTTACTCATTCAAGGACATCCACTTGTTGTTTTGTTTGTTTGGTTCTTTCTTCTTTTGGCCAAGTGGATGGACAAGAATGCCTAAGAACCTTCTTTAGCTATCTATGCGTCTCTCGTCTCAAACTCTATTCACGCTACATCACAAAATTTGATCAAGTCAGATTCGAACCACTCTGTGTGAGGAGCACTCGGAGTCCCCGATTTGTCATAGACTTAAACTTCCAAAACCTCTTAATGATTCTCGGTCTGACCGATCCTTCCATTTCGGTCCTACCGAGATCATCAAGTTGATCTGAGTTTTCAATCTCGGTGCAACCGATTTGAACTTTTCGGTCACACCGAGTTGTTGTAACTGCTTGCAGTTATGCATCTCGGTGCCACCGAGTTGCTCCACTCGGTCACACCGACAGGGTCGGGCTATATATAGTCACGGGCAATTTTTTTTGGAAATTTCTCCGAAACCCTTCGCCCGCGCATCAGCTCGCTCTGCCATCGTGGTCTCCGGATCGTCTCCTCGCCGCCAGCAGCGTCCTGTCGCTGGTCTTCGCCGCCGTCAACGGATTTCGTCCCCGCCGTTGCCGCCGTAGCAAGTCCACCGCCAAGTTAGGGTATGGACTTGATCTTTGTGCTATCCATGTATGATTCCTAGCACATTGTTTTCACATTGAATCTTGCCACGATTGCAACTCATCTATCTAGTCAAAGTAGTTCATAGATTAGTTGTGATTCAAATTTTTAGGTTTAGGTTTCCACCGAAAGCATCTCGGACCCACCGAGTTGAAAAACTCGGTCTCACCGATTTGGCTTATGCCATTGCACAAGTGACTCTCGGTCTGACCGAGATTTACTAATCGGTGCAACCGATTTGAGAATTCTGTGAAACCCTAGCAGTCTCGGTGCCACCGAACTGAAACTCGGTCCAACCGAGATCATCAATTTAGGTTCCAAAACTGCTTCGGTATCACCGAGTTTGAAAATCGGTGGATCCGAAATGCTTTCTGTGGAAAACTAAAACTGAACTTTTGAGTCATTCTTTTGCAAAAACCTCTGCATTTTGTGATGCTCATATTTTCTATCTCATCTATAAACTCTTCACAGGGTTAGCAGTCAGCTTTTGCATTATGTCTGATCAAAGTGACAGCCAGAACAGATCTGAAGAGCAGATAAACTTGAGTGAGGGTACTAGTACCTCAACTTCAGATGAATGGAGCAGAAGTACTCCTAGCAATTTGCCTAAGGCTTCTACTAGGCAAAGGAGGAAAAGAAATTCAGATTCAGAGGATGAAGATTACATGGCTGAGGAAGATGAGGCAACTTCAAAGAAAGAGGTGGTCAAGAAGGAAAGGGTCATGAAGACCAAAAGGACTGAAGGAAGACAACCAATGTCTAAGGCCAGAACATCAACTTAACTGCCTGAAAATCTTGATCCCAAAGAGCCAGTTGCGGAGAGCAAGAAGAGGAAGGAAAGGGTCAAGATGACCAAGGCCAGAGTTATTGGGAAGCCTTCCATGATGGAAGAGGAAGAGCCTGCTGCACCAGCACCAAAGGCACCAAAGCTAATGGGTGATGCAATCAGATCAGGGGCTGCCACATCTAAGCCCAAGGAAGCACCCAAAGCTGCCCCCAAGGCCAAGTCTGCACCAAATAGGAATACTAGGAGTATTCCAGCTGCTGAGAAGAACAAGACTCCAATGCCTGAGGTTGATGAGGAAGATGAAGAAGGACAAGTTCGGAGGAAGCTTAAGCCAAAGATACCAGATCACAATGATGCCCATCCTGTGGCTGAGAACATGAGAGTCAGGAAAGACTAAGGATTGAGGGAATGGAGATTGGAAGATCCATATGCTTCAAGGAGAAGAACTGCTGTTGACTATAGGTTCCACACAAAGGAACAACAGGACTTTTATGAGACCATTCTGTTGGACAAGAAGCCCATTGTCTGTGACATGAGATGGGTCGACTGGAACTTCATCAAGGAGAATGAAGAGCACTATCCTGGAGTGCAGGACAGCTTTGTGAGCTGTGGAGTTGCAGATTTTGTTGGGCAGAAGCTTACAAATTGGAATGATGAGCTTATCATGTAGTTTTACTCCACAGCACATTTCTCCCCAGATGGGAGAATTGTATGGATGTCTGAAGGTACAAGGTACCAGTCAACTGTTGAGGAGTGGGCAAGTCTGATAAATGGCCCAGAGGAGAATGAGGATGACCTAGACATCTATGCAAATAAGAAAAAGGATCACAATTCAATGGCTCACATGTACAAGGAAATTCCAAACAAGGCATTAGCAACTCACAAGTTTGGATCAGTTCACTATCTGCTGTCAGGGTTGCCAACCATTAATTGGATTCTGAGGCACACTTTGTTGCCCAAGTCTGGTGACCATAACATGATCAGAGGGCATGCCATCAACATGTTGCATGTGTTTGATGTGCCACAAAAGTTTAAAGTCATGAGCCTGATCATTGAAACTATCAAGAAGACTGCAGTAGATCAGAACAGAAGCTGTGGATATGCACCTCAGATTCAAGAATTGATAAACTCAAAGATGGGCACAGGAAAATATCAGTTGGATAAGGAACACTTTCCACTTTATCCAGACTTTGAGGACAATGAGGTTGTCATGAATGAAGATGATCCACAATCAGTTCAAGCTCAGGAGAAGAAGGAGAAGGCTAAGAGGGAGAAGGCTGCCAAGATGCCAACTCAAGAGGAGGCATCTGAATATCTCTTGAAGAACAAATAGGAGCAGCTTGGTTACTTAATAGCATCAACCTTGAGGATTGAGAAGGGATTGGCCACCCTAACTCAAAATCAGGAGAGCTTGGAGAGAATCATAGAACAAAAGTTCTATAACTTAGATATGAAGGTAACTGAGATTCAGACTGCAGTGGAGGAGCTACAAGAGGACATGCAGGAGAGGAAGGGCAATACTACAACAAATGTGTTTGCCAGAGTGCCTAGAGCCCAGAGGTCATCAGCTGTGCCAGTTTCTGACACAAGAGCAACTTCGTCTGCACCAGCTACAGCCTCAGTGCCACCAGCTCCAGCACCTTCATCAGCTCCAGCTCCATCTACATCAACTGAAGTCTTCGTCCAAGGAGCCATATCTACACCACCACCTGAAGATCAAGCCTGAGAGTCGATCTAGCACTATGCATTTTTCTATGAACTTTTTGGTAACTTGTTGCCAAAGGGGGAGAAAAATGTATAGATCATAGGCTTCGAGAGAGAGAGTGTTGCTTTTGTTCTCTCTATCTTTATTTGGTGGTTTTTCAAAACTTTGTTTGCTTTTGGTTGAGATACTATGTTTGTGAGACATTGATGATCATGTGTTTGATCATAAGGTACACTTATGCATGCTTGATATTATCCTATCTATCTTATGTGCTCACTCACTTTGCTTGGTGATTAGTGCATGTATTCATTGTTTATTATTTTGAGCGCTCCACCAAAGATGTATGTGACATGGAAGAGTAACCCATGAGCCTAATTCATTGTGCATTTGCAGTCCAAAGCAAATCTAAAACTATGCACAAATTTAGGGGGAGCTCTTGCTTATCACATACTTCTCAAAGCGACGATGTTATATAAATCTTATTATCTTTTGTCGAAGCTTTGACCTATATGTTGTCATCAATTACCAAAAGGGGGGAGATTGAAAGTGCAACTATGCCTAGGTGGTTTTGGTAATTCATAACAACATATAGCTCATTGAGCTAATGCTATTCCAAGACTATTATTTCAGGAATGCTCAATGAATGACATGGCATGGATGATGAAAGTGGATCCCTCAAAATACTAAGGACAAAGGATTGGCTCAAGCTCAAAAGCTCAAGACTCTTCATTTTACATTTTAGTGATCCAAGATCACATTGAGTCTATAGGAAAAGCCAATACTATCAAGAAGGGATGAGGTGTTGCTTAATGAGCCTTTTGCTTCATGTGCTTAGTGATATGCTCCAAAACCCTCAACTACTTTCCCACATCCACAAATGACCTAAACCTAAAGCCAAAATCGGTCACACCGATTCTTTCTATCCGGCGCCACCGATTCCAAAAGTCATAGCCACTGCCACAAACCCTAAGCAAATCGGTCTTACCGATAGGGATCTCGGTCTCACCGAGATGGGGTTGCAATCTCTCTGTTTCCCTTTGTAACGTTTCGGTCTAACCAAAGTGAGCGATCGGTCCAACCGAGATTGCAATGTAAACTCTCTGTTTCCCTTTTTGTAACATTTCGGTCTCACCGAAAAGAGCAAATCGGTCCCACCGAGTTTACCTGACCAACTCTCTGGTTAGCTAATTACCAAAATCGGTCTCACCGAGATTACGTTATGCCCTAACCCTAACCATATCGGTCTCACCGAGATGCATGTCAGTCCCACCAAAAATCACTAACGGTCACTAGGTTTACTAATAAGGTCTGACCGAGTTTAACTATTCGGTCCCACCGAGTTTGGTAAATTGTGTGTAACGGTTGGATTTTGTGTGGAGGCTATATATACCCCTCCACCTCCTCTTCATTCGTGGAGAGAGCCATCGGTGAACCTACACTTCCAACTTACCATTTCGAGAGAGAACCACCTACTCATGTGTTGAGGCCAAGATATTCCATTCCTACCATATGAATCTTGATCTCTAGCCTTCCCCAAGTTGCTTTCCACTCAAATCATCTTTCCACCAGATCCAAAACCTATGAGAGAGAGTTGAGTGTTAGGGAGACTATCATTTGAAGCACAAGAGCAAGGAGTTCATCATCAACACACCATTTGTTACTTCTTGGAGAGTGGTATCTCCTAGATTGGCTAGGTGTCACTTGGGAGCCTCCGACAAGATTGTGGAGTTGAACCAAGGAGTTTGTAAGGGCAAGGAGATCGCCTACTTCGTGAAGATCTACCGCTAGTGATGCAAGTCCTTCGTGGGCGACGGCCATGGTGGGATAGACAAGGTTGCTACTTCGTGGACCCTTTGTGGGTGGAGCCCTCCGTGGACTCGCGCAACCGTTACCCTTCGTGGGTTGAAGTCTCCACCAACGTGGAAGTACGATAGCACCACCTATCGGAACCACGAGAAAAACATCCGTGTCTCCAATTGCGTTTGAATCCTCTAATCCCTTCCCTTTACTTTCTTGCAAGTTGCATGCTTTAATTTCCGCTGCCAATATACTCTTTGCATGCTTGCTTGAATTGTG
Source organism: Aegilops longissima (assembly GCA_021605205.1). Classification (NCBI taxonomy): domain Eukaryota; kingdom Viridiplantae; phylum Streptophyta; class Magnoliopsida; order Poales; family Poaceae; genus Aegilops; species Aegilops longissima. The sequence goes on along the minus strand of CM038677.1, from coordinate 650,250,231 downwards.
AGATGATTACTTGACTTGTCCTAAAATAGCTAAAATCTGCCAAACTATAAAATTGGGAAAAGGTTAAGTTTTTATTGGTCAAGTAGTCTAATCACCCCCCCTCTAGACATACTTCAAGGTCCTACAGCTATTAACCGAAGCTGTTGGGGATATTACTACCGGGCGTAAACCGGCCAGGAGAGGCCGGGTTAACTTCATCAGTAGTCAAGTATGCTTGAAGCCCGTGAGGATATTCTATAAGGGCCCAAGGCCCATAACCGGTTTAAGGCTTGTAGCCGTGAACCGGCATTAGTATGTAACTTGTGTTGTAAGTTAGAAATACTAGAGACCGAACCGGACACGTCTATGAGCCGGTCTCGGGACTCTGCAAACCGACGGGCGTCACCCATGTATATAAGGGGACGACTCGGCGGCGGTTCGAGGACAACAGACAACAACTCGAGACTTAGGTGAAGCTTGTTTGCTCCCTAGTCATCGAAACCCCCATCAATTCCATCACAACTAGACGTAGGCTTTTACCTTCATCGAAAGGGCCGAACTAGTATAAACTCTCTTGCGTCCTGGTGTCCGTTTTAACCCCTTCAAGCTAACCCATAGCGATGGCTCCACGATTAAATCCTTTCATGAGGACATCTGCCATGACAAAACCACGACAGTTGGCGCCCACCGTGGGGCTATCGCACGATGGTTTCAAGTTCTTGGAGGGAAACTTCGAAGGACTCAAGGGTTATGCTGTGGGCCGGATGACCAAGAGCCGTCGCGGCAAGCTCTACATCGACGATTCAGGCTGGGGCCCCGAGGCCGGCTCGATTGAGTACAGGTACCGGGTCCCCTTTGGTGGCATACACGTCTTCATTGGCAAGATCGGTGAACCGGGCCCTGAGCCGGACATCTGCACCAACTCGTCGAAACGGCTCAGCGTGCGAGATCTGCCCAGAGTAAACCGGCCATGAAGCGTGCCTTCGTGGGAGTCATCCACGGAGGAGAATATGATGGTGGATCGGATTCTGGCAGCGAGAATGTCATTTATTCCGGCGACGAGTCCTCGACCGGAGAAACCGAATCATTGTATCAACTACAGGACGACCGGATTGGGGGCTGTTCCGATGGCGACAGTATTCCGGACCCCTCTGATCTGCCTAACCGGGTTGGGATATTCATGGCCCGTACACAGGCGGCGGTCCGCTCTTCGACCGCAGCAGCAATGTTCTCCGGATCAGCAGCGGCGGCCGGGGCAGGAGGCCCTGTGCACCCTCCGGCTCAAGTCTTATCTGATCTGTTTGATGCGTTGGCTGTGCTTATGGCGGAGGCTAACCCGGCGGATCAGGACGCCCACAATGCGGAAATTGCAAAGGTGAGGGAACAGATCACTCAGGCCAAGGCCGACCTGGCAGCCAAGAACAACAGGATGGCCGCAGAGCGGGCCGCTTTAGATGCGCAGGCCTATAGGCTTATGCTGGACCAGAACACGTTGCATGAAGTCCTGAAAAGGAAGCATCGGTCTCGCCTGCCGACGGTTTTTGATGCCTGAAACCTCTTTAATACCCCAGGAGCAGGGACTAGTAACCCGCCGTGGCTAAACCGGGCGGAGGCACCTGGGCCAGGTGCGCTGGTTCAGCCTCGCCTGATGGAGCCACCTCGACAGAATAATATCGTACCTCAGCCTGTCCAGACACCTCCAGGTCATTATTCCAATCCAATGGACAATCTTATCGCTGCCGCTTCACTGCTGGAGGCCATCCCGATTGAAGGTGATTCTCCGCAAGCGGTGGAGACGCGCCGGGTTAAGGAACTTCTTCGAACAGCCTTGGTTCAGCAGGAAGCATATTCATATAGCCGTGATCGAATTCATTCCACCCCCGCCCAAGCCGGAGTTACAAAGCGGATGGATGAACCGCCGTATCAGTAATGCACGGAATCGTGAAGCGCCCCGTGGCCATAACCTGGCGGGTGATGCTCAGGAAGTGGTGGACCGGGCCCGAGCACGAAGGGATGCCGAGTTAGCAGCGCAACATGAGGCTCGTCAGCTTACGCCGGTTCGTCCAACCACCTCGATTGAGCCAGGAGTTACTTCTAGTTCTTTGGGAGTGCCTTGTCTTGTCCCGCTTTACGCAATGTGCTTGCCCAAGGATTTCAAGGGCCCGCGCAAGGTGCCAAATTACACGGCCGATTTGTCTCCGGAAACATGGGTAGAGAGCTATGAGATGGCTATGGAGATGCTTGACGTAGATGAAGCGGCATGTGCAAAGTATTTCACCATGATGCTTGAAGGGACAGCCGTATTTGGTTAAAGAGCTTACCAGCCAATTCTATCAGTTCATGGGCCCAGTTGCGAGCCCGGTTTATCCAGAATTTCAAGGATACATGTAAGCAGCCCATGTCGATAGTGGACTTAGCAGCCTCGTGTCCGTGGAGGAAGGAGAGTCAACAACCAGCTGGTACGCCGAGTTTCGAAATTTTGCACTCATCGGACCGTATCAACGCCGACTCATGGTTATAACCTTAGAAAGCAACTGCCGGTTTAAACCTCTGAAGTTGAAATTGGGACGGATGAAGCGTCATTGTAACGATATGGGGACCCTCATGACTGCGTTAGCGAAGTATGCTGATTTCGATAGTACCAAGGATCCCGAGTCCGATGATGACAAGACGGGGAAGGAAAGAAGAACAACAACTCAAGGGCAGCAACACAACACGGCAGGTCATGGTAACGGAGGCAAGCGTAAAGCGGATGGCAGCATGGACTTTGTGGCTAATACTAGCGCGCAGGACAGGGGCCAGCGACGGAAGGGTAAACCGCCAAGTCACGGTGGGGCTCCAAACCCCAACCCGGACCGCCTGACTTATCTATTAAACCAGCCCTGTCCAAAGAACGGGACGAAGGAGACGCCAGCCACCCACCTTTGGAAGGATTGCTATATTATGCAGGAGTTGAAAAATTCTAATGCTTTCCAGTATGATACGGGATCAGGTGGTGGCTCGGGATCCAGATTCCATGGGCCGGGCCACGGTGGAGGAAACGCCGGTTCAGGCTTCAATGGAGATCAGGATGGACATAACAATCAAAACAATCAGAATAGCCAGGGTGGTTACAACCAGCAGCAGTAGTCGGGCTATCAGAGCAATCCAAAGCAGTTGAATAGCGAGCAATATCATGTATTCACCACTAGCTTAGACAAGCGAGACCAGAAGCTTCACAAGCGAGCAGTGAATTCTGTTGAACCGGCTGTGCCTCGTTATTTATGCTGGTCCGAACAGCCAATCATATGGAGCAGAGAGGATCACCCTCCCCGGGTTGACAATCTGGGTCAGCTAGCGTTGGTGGTGGCACCTCAGGTGGGAGGTTACAAGTTCACCAAGGTGCTCATGGATGGAGGAAGCATCATTAATATCTTATATTATGAGACCTTCCGCCGCATGGGACTAACAGATAAGAATCTTAAACCGTCCAATACGGTATTCCATGGTGTGGTACCTGGTAAGTCAGCATATCCCGTTGGCAAGATAGCTCTGGAGGTGGCCTTTGGAGATGATCATGATTCCAGGTCAGAAACATTGATTTTTGAGGTGGTGAAGATCCAGAGCCCATACCACGCTTTATTTGGGCGGCCGGCTTATGCCAAGTTTATGGTACGGCCCTGTTATATTTATCTGCAGCTCAAGATGCCGGGTCACAAGGGGACCATAACCGTTCATGGAAGTCACAAGATTGCCTTGGAGTGTGAAGAAGGTGATGCGGCCTATGCGGAGTCGGTTTGTGCCACGGAAGAGTTGAAGTACTACAAGGATAATGTTGATCCGGCGGACATGACTCCGTTGAAGAAGCCAACCACAGAGCATGATCCGGCTCTAAAGTTCAAATCGGCAGCTGAGACTAAGCTTGTTGACTTCGTACCTGGCGATTCGTCCAAGCAGTTTAGTATCAGCACCAACTTGGATCCGAAATAGGAAAGCGCGCTCATCGAGTTCATCCATGAGAACCGGGACATTTTTGCATGGAAGCCTTCTGACATGCCAGGTGTACCGAGGGAACTCGCTGAGCACACTCTTAATGTTGATCCTAAGTACAAACCGGTGAAGTAGTTTCTCCGCCCGTTCAACAAAGAAAGGTACAAAGCTATTGGAGAGGAGGTGGCCAGGCTCTTAGCGGCTGGTTTTATTGTTGAAGTGTTCCATCTTGAATGGCTGGCTAATCTGGTGCTGGTCCTTGTAAAAGCGGCACTGGCGCATGTGTGGATTACAGATCTTAACAAGGCTTGTCCAGCAGATCCTTTGCCCTCCCCGCATCAATCAGATTATTGATGCTACGGCGGAGTTGTGGCGTTTGAGTTTTACGGATGCATATTCTGGTTATCATCGATCAAGATGGCAGTTCAGGACCAGGAGAAGACGGCGTTCATAACTCCTTTTGGAGCCTTCTGCTATGTATCCATGCCCTTTGGGCTCAAGAGCGCCCAGGCAACTTATCAACATGTACAAAATTGCCTTCATGAGCAGATTGGCCGTAATGTGCATGCCTATGTGGTTAAGTCAAGGGAGAAGGAGACTCTGGTTGATGATTTGAAGGAAACCTTTGATAACCTACGAACATACAAGATGATGCTCAACCCGGCCAAGTGTGTTTTTGGTGTATCGGCAGGCAAGTTATTGGGTTTTCTGGTGTCCAACAGGGGAATTGAGGCTAACCCGGAGAAGATCACAGCTATCACCTCCCTGGCTAATCCGAAATGTATCAATGATGTCCAACGCTTGGCAGGCTGGATTGCCGCGTTAAGCCGGTTTATCAGCCGCCTCGGTGAGAAGGCGATCCTTTGTATCGAATCAAGAAAGCAAATCCCTTTATGCGAGTCCGCCACCGATAAAGTGTTGGAGGATTTAAAGCGGCAGCTAATAATCCGCTGTTCTTGCTGCTCCGATTGACAAGGAACCATTGCTACTCTATGTGGCAGCTAATGCTCGTGCGATCGGCGTAGCTATCGTGGTGGAAGCCTTGAAGAGGAGGGCAAGGAATATCCGGTTCAGCGTCCAGTTTACTATATCAGCGAGGTGCTTATTGAGTCCAAGCAAAGATACCCGCATTGGCAGAAGCTGGTGTATGGAATTTTCATGGCAAGCCGGAAGCTTAAGCAATACTTCCAAGGACATCCCATCATAGTGGTTAGCTCTGCTCCTTTGGGAGAAATAATTCAAAACAGGGAGGCAACTGGCCGGATTGCCAAGTGGGCTATAGAGCTTGGGCCACACGGTTTGAAATACGTGCCTCGGACGATGATTAAATCTCAAGCACTTGTGGATTTCATCAATGATTGGACGGAACTACAAGCACCTGAAGAAAAGCTGGATCACACCTACTGGACTATTCATTTTGATGGGTCCAGGCAATTGGAGGGCTCGGGGGCTGGAGTCGTATTAACTTCCCCACGAGGTGATAAGTTCTGTTACATTCTCCGCTTAATGTTCCCTTCTACTAACAATGCAGCTGAGTACGAAGCTTTACTCCAAGGTCTCCGGATGGCTAAGGAGATGAATCTCAGCCGAGTTAAGTGCTTCGGTGACTCGGACCTGGTGGCCCAACAAGTGTCTGGTACTTGGGATTCTAAGGACCCTCTCATGGCAGCATACCGTCGTGAGGTGGATATTATTGCAGGCCACTTCAAGGGATATCAGGTGGATCACGTGGACAGACGGAAGAACGAAGCGACAGACGCTTTAAGCCGGCTGGGCTCTCAGCGTAAACCGGTCCCGCCTAATGTCTTCTTAGATGTTCTGCTTAACCCGTCAGTCAAGCTCCCTGGCGAAGAAGATTTGGCTATTCCTGATCCGGAGGCTCAGTTGGTGGAGGCTCTACATGTCATTCCGGATTGAACGGTTCCTTATCTTGCATACATGAACCGGGGAGAGTTACCAGAGGATGAGACGCTAGCCATACAGATAATCTGGCGATCCAAGTCCATGACTATTGTCAATGGCGAGTTGCATCATTGCAGTGTGTCTGGAGTGTTTCAACGTTGTGTGTCGCCTGAGGAAGGCTGTGAAATCTTGTGCGAAATTCACGAAGGAGATTGTGGTCACCATGCGGTTCAAAATCTCTGGTGGCTAAGGCGTTTAAATCACGGATTCTATTGGTTGTTGCTCATGCTGATCACGGAGGACCTGGTTCTGCGATGTGATGGCTGTCGAAGTTCTCAAGACGCGCCCATGTGCGGCTCAAGAATTGAGATGATTCAATTACTTGGCCGTTTGCGACTTGGGGGCTGGATATGGTTGGGCCTTTCAAACGGTCCAAGGACAAGAAGACCCACCTCTTGGTGGCGGTTGACAAGTTTACAAAGTGGGTAGAAGCGGAGCCCGTCAGCAAGTGTGATGCAGCCATGGCGGTTCAATTCATTAAAAAGGTGATTTTCCGGTTTGGCTTTCCACACAGTATCATTACTGATAATGGTACCAATTTGTCTAAGGGTGCTATGAAGGAGTTCTGTGAACGTGAGCACATCTGGCTTGGCGTTTCATCAGTGGCTCACCCACAGTCCAATGGCCAAGTAGAGAGAGCTAACCAAGAAATATTATGAGGCATGAAACCCCGGCTTATGGTTCCTTTGCAGCGGACGCCGGGTTGTTGGGTTGAGCAGTTACCATCTGTGTTATGGAGCATCAATACTACGCCCAACAGATCGACAGGATACACACCGTTCTTCATGGTCTACGGAGTGGAGGCGGTTCTCCCCAGTGATATCCGTCATGATTCACCTCGTGTAGCAGCTTATGTTGAAGCGGACAACGAGGTAGCTCGGCAAGACGCTTTGGACCTGTTGGATGAGGAGCGTGACATTGCTACTGCCCGTTCGGCGATTTACCAGCAGGATCTTCGTCGCTATCACAGTCGCCGAGTTAGAACCAGAACCTTTCAAGAAGGAGATTTGGTGCTCCGGCTCATACAAGATCAGACTGATATGCACAAGTTATCCCCACCTTGGGAGGGGCCTTTCGTGGTCAGCAAGAATCTGCACAACGGTTCATACTATCTGATTGATATTCGACAGCATAAAGACTCACGTACATCAGAGGAGGAGACCAACAGGCCGTGGAACATAGCTCATCTTCGGCCCTACTATACTTGAGCCATAGGCTCTACTTATGTACACATTATGACAATGTATATATTATGATCAATACAATAAACCGGAGCCTTAGCTAAAGCGGGTCTCTGTTATTTTACATCATGAGTGGTTACGGAGTTTTATCTTAAGCGGTCTCGGTTTACCCCTTGAGTTAGCTTTTAACAAAGCTTTATATCATGTCACTTGGGGGCTTGGTCGTGTCCAAACCAATGCAACACCTTTTGATAGGCGAAAGCCACGAGATCACTTGGGGACTTGGTCACATCTTAACCAGTCACGCCTCTTGATCGGCCTAAGGCCACATAATCACTTGGGGGCTTTGGTCGAACCCGAACCATGGCTACACCTCTTTATCGGCGTAATGCCACTGCATCATTTGGGGACCTGGCTGACATGAACCATAGCTACACCTATTGGGGGCTTGGTCGTGTCCGACCATGGTAATGCCACTTGATCGGCTCAAACAGCTTCTTTTCGCAAAATATTTTGTCTTTGCCTTTGCTTGAATTTTTTTTGTATTTTTGCATATTTCTCTTGCTGTGTTCTTAAGCCGACAATTATTAAACCGATTCGACTGTCAGTTGACGAGACACGGTTTGTTTTTCATCCGGAGACACTTTTGCCCGGTTTGATTTTTGATAAACATCCTATTATGATGTAACACCGGTGTCCATCTTAACCCGGAACGATTTACCTGATAAACCGACCCTATATACACAGGAGCTGCTCTCTCCTCCAGCAGAGCGGGTTTCTTACAACTCCGCTTCAAGATTGGCACAGCCAACTTCATGCCCTACGATGGCAGGTATCATACGTTCCCATATTTTATCATATTTTTAAATCTAAGGTATTATCTTTGATTTCAGATACATAGATATGATGACCCGCCTGGTTATACAACCACAATGGAGTTTTAAGCTTTTTTGCTACAGACAACAGTTTAAGCATTGGTGATTCAACGGAGGCATAAGTTGCAATAAATATGCACGAAGGCATATCAACACAAAGTGTGGCAGCTAATCTATTACAAGGCAACACGGTGCCCAAATAAGATAATTGTTTTTCTGCATAACATAAGAAAGCAGTAATGTAAACCGGCCTCTGGTTTATGCTTGGTCACCAGCTTGGCCTGATGGTTGCGGGTCATCCTGCGCCGCTTCAACTTCTGATTCCCTACGCAGCGGCTGGAAGTCAACAGTTATCCATTCGATTCCCATTAATGCTTGGAATACGGCTTCATCATTGATCAGCAATGACGGTTCAATATCAGGAGCGTAAGTATGCTTACGGATTGGCGGTATAAGGTTCTCCGCTTCAGGAATTGGTGCAGGCACTCGTTTATTTTCTCCATCATATTGGGCTTGATAGTGAGACAGATTTGCCTCTTCAAACAATTGGCAAGCCAAAGGGTGCACTTCCCGGTTTATAGCTCGGAGATCCTCTTCGCTGAATTCTGTCCGGTCTTCCTTCAAGCTTGGGAAGCCCTGGGCCGCTTCAACATGATCAAAATCCGGCATCCACGCTTTAGCCCGGATTAAGGCGTTTATGGCACCGGTTCTAGCAGCAGATTTCTTTAATTCTTCAAACCGGGCAGGAAGCACTAACAACCTTTTAAGGGTGTCCTGGATCAAGGTCGGGGCCGGGTTGTTGTGAGAAGCGGTGCTGATGATCCGTCGCGCACCAGTATCGAGTTGCTCTATCAATGTATAACAGGCTTTCAATTTCTTCCGCACATCTGATCCCAAGTGGCCAATACGTGTCCCTGTATCATTCAAAGGGTTAATAAACCGGCAATTTCATGAGAAGGCCTCATTACGGCAGAAGTTAAAAAGGCTTACCAAAGACAACAGCGGTCATGGCATGCACTTGCCGCTTTACACTGGTCAGTTCATCAACCACCGGTTTGAGTGCGGCTTCAGCATTCTCTGCCCGTTGAGTCAAAGCGACCTTTTCAGTGGCCCAATCCGCCCGCTCCTTGTTGAAACCTTCCTTAAGCTTTTCCATGATGCTTAAAGCGCTGGTTAATTCATTATTTGCTTTGGAGGTTTCAACTTGCTAGGATTTCATGTTTTCTTGAAGATCAGCGATTTGACTTTCTTTCTTGCTCAGATCAGCCTACATACAGATAATCATTTGATAAGGGTTAAGGTGAAGAGTTGAAGTACCAACCCCACAACAAGTTATGCCCTTGGTACTTGGGGGCTAATGCATATTTGCTTTTCATCCTACAATTTCTATATAAAGTCCCAAGTTCAATACAAGTATTCAACTTGGCACTTGGGGGCTAATGCCTATTTGCTCTGTCCTAGAGTAATGCTGGAATTCTTATGTTATACAAGTCCCGGTTTAACTACATTAAGCTGAACCGGCCCTTGGGGGCTACTTTCCAAAAGTATAGCTGTGTTCAGGATTATATTGGCAAGTCCCGGTTTAAGTTGACATCTTAAAACCGTCACTTGGGGGCTATCAGAATTGACAGTTTGCAATATACAAGCAGAGAGTCATATGGAATTTACCTCATATTTGTCCTTCATCATATTCACCAGACTGGCTTCATAATCACGTTTGGTATATAACCGGTTCAGATAACCGGAATGAAGATCTTGGGGATTCAAAGGGGCGTAAGTAGCCAAATCGCCATTCCACTTGCCTTTACCAAACACAGTAAATTCATCCTTTGCACTGTGCTTAGATAAGGCGACAGGATTACCTGGCTCGGAATGGCCAAAGTCAGTAATAACAACATCGTCATCCTTGGCTTCGCCGGTTCGTTCTGGGGTCGCCGGTTTCTCCGTATGCTTTGGTGGACTTGCTGTCTTGTCGGTTTGAGCAGGACTTGTGGGTTGATTTGAAGGGCCTGTGGCATCAACATGTGCCTCTTCAACGTTAACATCATGATCTTGCAGTGGTGGGTCATGCAGCATATCATCCTGGATGTGTTCTTTAGGATTGGGTATATTGGTCGGTTCAGGAGCGTCATCTTCTTCTGCCGCTTTGTCCAGGCGAGCTTTCTTGCTTGGCCTAGGCTTGGCCCTAAAAGGAAAAAGACGGACCAGTCCAGTAAACATTGAAAGTGATATATAAAAAACAATATCAACAGGATTATGGCTCACCCAAGCACTGTCTTAAGTGGTGGGAGTTGGGTGGCTGACGACTCGCCGGACGAAGAATGAGAAGTCACCTGATAATTGGAGTCAGATGGATTAAGAGGTTGACGAATGCAACCCGCTTTAGGATAAGCATTGACGAAACAGTTAGAGACCTCTGAACGGCATTTCCGAACCGGACTGTTCGGTAAACCGGCGGAGGTAACTACCTGGCCGCTGTGCCGGGTTGCTTGACGAGCCTCATGCTGTTGTGTCTTCATAAGAAAGTTTTGGTCCAAATAAGCAAGAGGATGAGAAAATTTAACTTTCCGGTTTGCTCGACGGATTTTTACTGAAGGTAAAGGGTTTGAATCGGAAGAAAGAGCGATTACCTCTACAACATCAGCATGACTAACTCCGGCATCATCCTGGCAATAATCATTATCAATAAGGCGTGTGAAAAATAAACCAAGTGAGTCAAGTTCTACCTCAAGATCCGGATTACCCACATCATCGTCAGCTGGAGGATCGGAGGAGGCGATGGTTTCCTTTCTATTGGCTGGTTTCTTCACAACTCTGGTCTTGGGCGGGTTATTTTCTCGGTTTCTCTTGTGGAGTTTTCCTGCTCCAAAATGGATCATCACCCTGTTTGAAAGATGTTAATATCAGCAAAGAGTACTTAAACATAGTCAGATTTTATAAAGGCATAAGATATGAGTCTTCTGGTGGCGGTTTGTTAATGGCGTAAAAGGAGCCAGGCGGTTTGGTCATGAGCAGCTTCGGTTCGTTTAACATCCTCTTAACAGCCTCAGTAACTTCATCATCTGTTAGCTGGATCTCAATATGCCGTAGAGGGTCTTTCACATCTTCTGTGTATTGGCACATCAAACCGGAGCGCGGGCTTAAGGGCAGTATACTCCAAGATATCCAGCAGCGAGCAAGATCAACTCCTGTTAACCCGTTGGCCATGAAGGCCCGGAGCTTGGATAGTTGAGGGGCATATTTGCTTCTTTCCTTAGTAGTCAGTCTGTGAGGGAGGGGATGTGTGTTGCTTAGCCACTCCGGACGGTAACCCGGTAAAGGGTTTTCTCCATCAGGAGAGGTATCTTTGCAGTAAAACCATGTTGAATTCCACTCTTTGGGATGGCTGTGCAGTTTGGCGTGAGGATAAGTGACCTCTTTCCGCTTTTGAATCGCCACACCACCCAACTCGGTGTTGGGACCGTCAAAAAATTCAGTGCGGCGGTATACATGGAAGCAATCTCTGAACAATTCAACTGTGGGCTCCTCTTGAAAGAACACCTCACAGAGCACTTGAAAGTGACAGATATTGGTTATGGATTTGGGACCAATATCTTGTGGACGCAGTTGGAAGTTGGCCAAGACATCCCGATAAAACTTTGAACCGGGCTAAATGGTCAGCAAAAACAACAACCTCTCCATCCTTGGGTTCTGGAGGACTCTCCGGGCCAGGGACCCTCCAGTGAATGACGTCTTTTTTGCCTAAAGCGCCGGTGCGAACTAAGTTATCCAGTTGAGTTTCAGTCACTCGAGAAGGGTCCCAATTACACTCGTACACTTGCTTGGCCATGATGCAATCTGCAAAGCAGTAATACCGGTTCAAGAATATGTTGGAAGGATATATATTGAAGCATTCATTGTTAAACCGGAAGAAGTTGCTTATAAACCGGAGTTCTGCAAGGTGGCAATGCATAACTGGGAAATCCTGGCGGTTCAACAAGGGGACTAATGGTATATGCCGAGTTGTTAATTTTTCTACAAAGTTAAACCGCCTGGTCTGAAACATTGAAGAATCAAAAGTGGATGTGCGAAAACAGGTTTCACAATAGTAGTTCACAGTTTTGAATCTGGAGCATGTTCAGAAAAGAAATAAATATTCAAGGTCCAAAACGGAGCGGTACTAAATCAATGATCAAGGATGTAAATAAGATTTATGATCTTGAGATGCATAAGTGAAAACGGAGGCTAAAAGCTACCATTACACAGAGCAGAGATTTAGGAGTTCTTTTGAGAACCATTATATGAACGAAGAACAAAGTATGAACACTGAAAAACCTAGAAACCTTAGAATAGATCTGGGGCGGAAAGAGCAGAAGATTTACCGGAGCTGAGGAAGAAGCGGAAGGTCGCCGCGATGCTCTGGTATGTTCAGGGTGATGCAGCGGCCAAGGTTGATGCAGAGACAATGGTTGACGGACGCGGCGGAGCTTCACGAGCTGGGCGGCGCAAGGAAGACGATGTAGAAGGGCACGAAGGGGAAAGGAGAATGACTCTTCGGTGCTATTTATAAAGGCTAGGGATATCTGTGTCAGGCGCGAAAATCAAGGGGCCGCAAGTTTGGAAGCGGAGCTGTCGCCTCGATTGTTGCAGACCCATTAATGAAAAGATGTTATATACAATTATTTATGATAGATGACGTCATGCCGGTTCACCACAATTTGAGAAGATGACGTCACGACGTTTTAACTAAGAAGATGTTGAAGACGAAGCTTTTTACTAAGGATTGACATGAACCTGTTCAAATCAATCTGGGGCCTAATGTTGGGGATATTACTACCGGGTGTAAATCGGCCAGGAGAGGCCGGGTTAACTTCATCAGTAGTCAAGTATGCTTGAAGCCCGTGAGGATATTCTATAAGGGCCCAAGGCCTAGAACTGGTTTAAGGTTTGTAGCCGTGAACCGGCATTAGTATGTAACTTGTGTTGTAAGTTAGAAATACTAGAGACCGAACTGGACACGTCTATGAGCCAGTCTCGGGACTCTGCAAACCGACGGGCGTCACCCATGTATATAAGGGGACGACCCGGCAGCGGTTCGAGGACAACAGACAACAATTCGAGACTTAGGCGAAGCTTGTTTGCTCCCTAGTCATCGAAACCCCCATCAATTCCATCACAACTAGACGTAGGCTTTTACCTTCATCGAAGGGGCCGAACTAGTATAAACTCTCTTGCGTCCTTGTGTCCGCTTTAACCCCTTCAAGCTAACCCGTAGCGATGGCTCCACGACTAAGTCCTTTCATGAGGACATCTGCAGTGACAAAACCACGACAGAACCCGATCGAGCGATTCCTTCGCTACTGCTGCTAACTGAAGCCGATCAATTGGATGAACAGTGAGCGTTGTGTGTGTGTGTGGGGGGGGGGGGGGGTTGGATGAACAGTGAGTGGTGGCGTTGCCTCTGGATGAACAGGACCCCGTGGTGTGGAGGGCTGGATGAATAGTAGACGGTGGAGGGGTGGCCATGGAGGGGTGGTTGAACATGACCCCATGGTGTGGAGGGCTGGATGAACAGTAGACGGTGGAGGGGTGCCTGTGGAGGGGTGGTTGAATAGTAGCCGGTGGAGTAGCGCGTGGTGGAGGCTGGATGAACAGGAGCCCGTGGAGGCTGGAGGAGGTCGACGGTAGCCCGTGGAGGCTGGAGGAGGTCGACGGTGGAGATGAATAGTATCCCGTGGAGTCCCGTTTTGCGGTACGCCACACCCCTCCCGATGAACAGGACCCCCGTTTCGACCGTAGCGCTCCAACACAAGTTTGTTTCCTCCGTTTTGCGGTACGCCACACCCCTCCCGATCAACAGGACCCCCATTTCGACCGTAGGAGGTCCATTTCGTTCGTTTTGCGGTACACCACACCCCTCCCGATCAACGGGACCCCCGTTTCGACCGTAGGAGGTCCGTTTCCTCCGTTTTGCGGTACGCCACACCCCTCCCGATCAACAGGACCCGTTCGAGCGTAGGAGGTCCGTTTCCTCCGCCAGCGGTACACGAGCCTCGTTTCCATTGCCTGTTCCGTCCAAGCCCTCCCGATGAACACGACCACGCATTCTGTTCCGACCCAGCCGGTTGGCTCCCACGCATTCCGTTGCCTCCCGATGAATTCCGTTGCCTCCCCATGAACACGACGCATTCCGTTGCCTCCCCATGAACACGACGCATTCCGTTGCCTCCCCATGAACACGATGACGACGATGTTTCTCCGTTCCGACCCAGCCATGTACACGAGCCCTGGCCGTACGTATGCGCGAGTAGGCGTTCGAGACCCCGCCCGTATGTACGTACGTGGCCGTATTTTCTTTCTTGCACCCAGGCCGATGTACATACGTGTACATGCTATGTGCGCGCTTCTACTACGATACGTACGCGCCTCTACTACGACACGTGCACGCCTCTACATCGACCAGTATATATGTACGTACACGTTCGCGACCAGAATGACAATGCTACGTACGCTTCGACCAGGTGGGTCCCGACTGTCAGGCACTTCCTTGCGTGCGAAAATGTAGCTGGTGGGTCCCAGCAGTCAGAGGGGCGAATCGTTTTTTTTGCCCGGACGCACTTCCTTTGCGTGCGAAGATGTAGCTGGTGGGTCTCAGCAGTCAGGGGGGCGAATCGTTTTTTTTGCCCGGATGCACTTCCTTGCGTGCGAAGATGTAGCTGGTGGGTCCTAGCAGTCAGGGGGGCGAATCGTTTTTTTGCCCGGATGCACTTCCTTGCTTGCGAAGATGTAGCTGGTGGGTCCCAGCAGTCAGGGGCGAATCGTTTTTTGGACACACGTCCTTGCGTGCAAAGATGTAGCTGGTGGGTCCCAGCTGACAGGGGGAAACATTTTTTTTCATGAAATACGGTGGCCCGTTCGGTGGGTCCCCGCTGTCAGGTGGAGGAATAATTATTTTGTGCGTAATAAGGAGGCACTTCCTTGCTGCGGCCGTGGACCCAGTATCGGCCTCTCCACGCATGATCCACGTCGATGGAAGCCATTCCTTGACCATATTGACCACGCCCGGCCGAGAGGACGGAGCGGTGGACAACGGCG
Organism: Aegilops longissima; assembly: GCA_021605205.1. Lineage (NCBI taxonomy): Eukaryota > Viridiplantae > Streptophyta > Magnoliopsida > Poales > Poaceae > Aegilops > Aegilops longissima. The sequence continues at coordinate 650,235,191 of CM038677.1, read as the reverse complement.
AGGCCTAGGAAGGGGACGACGCGAGCCGGGAAGACAGCGGTGGATGCCCACACGTAGAGGAGTATGAGGTTCACTGTTCGGCTGCGGTGTGAGGCTGCCGTCGCCCTGAGAATAACAGGGGTGTGGGTGCGAGAGGGATGGCACGGCCAGCGGTGGGAGTAGTAAGGCGGTGAGGCCTCCGTGGCATCACAACCGGCCAAAGGCGGCAGGGCAGGCGCACGACCGACGCTGCTTTGGGTGGCTGGAGGAAGAAGACCAGAGGTTGAAGAAGCACTACGGTCGTTGGATGGACATCGACGGTCCTTTGGAGCTAGAATCGTTCATATATTTACTAAAGTTGACAAAGGCCTCCGTCGATCAACTTAGTAGGCCCACAAGTCAGCCTCCCACCAAGGTTGGTCCCAGCTAGCGGGGTATTCATTTTTTGTGCGTAATAAGGAGGCACTTCCGGTGGGTCCGAGACGATGGGGGAACGTTTTTTCACGAAATCGGTGGCCCATCCTGTGGGTCCCAACGATCGTGGGGAAACATTTTTTCGCGACATCTTGGTGGCCCGTCCGGTGTGTCCCTGCTGTCGGTGGAGGAATAATTATTTTCAGCGTAATAAGGAGGCACTTCCTTGCGGCTGCCGTGGACCCAGTGTCGGCCTCTCCACGTCTGAGACTCTTCGATGGAAGTCGGTCGTTGACCACATTGACCACGCCGTCTTTGAGCACCACGGTGGTGGACGACGGCGAGGCCTAGGAAGGGGACGGCGGAGGCGGGAAGACGCAGCGATGGAAGCCAGCGAAGAGGAGTCTGAGGTTCACCGGTTTGGCTGCGGTGTGAGGCTGCCGCCGCCGCAGAATAACATGGGGTGTGGGTGAGTAGAGGGATGCCACGCCAGCGGTGGGAGTAGCATGGGTCTTTGAGGCTCTTGGCAGCACCAGCCGCCACGGAGGCGGAGAACAAGCGGTCCCTTGGCGCTGCTTTGGCGGCCGGAGCAAGAAGATCGAGAGATTGAAGAAACGACGGCCGTTGGATTGACATCCAACGGTTTCGTCTGCTAGAATCATTTGTTGACGTAGTATATAATAACTAAAAAATCTTGCATCTGCGTCAACTAAACAGGCCCACAAGTCAGACCACTCCTTCTTTTTTAATAATTTATATATAGCTCATGGCAACTTCTTATGCAATTTATTGCAGTCATTTTTAGTTGGCGGGGCCAATTTCGCATATTTGTGGGTTCCAAACTATTTTTAATACCGAAATGTCGAGCCAGATTTAAAGTACTTTGAAGATATATTTAAATTAGGTTAATGCCTAGTGAAATAGGAATCTGAAAATGTGAAAAAATCAGAAATTATAAAGTAATTGCCAATTTGTCATCTGTTTTTATATTTACGACCCATTTCATATTACTTTCAAGATTTGCGAGCGTCTTGAAAGAGTTGCAGCCCATCGTATGAGAAAATAAGTAGGCCTGGATTGGGTATTCTTCAGAAAAAATAAACTAGGCTCATTTTCACAAAGAAAAAATAGCTGGTCTGGTCACATGGTGAACATAAAATATAAGCCTGGCTAGACGGGCCATAGCCCAGTTCAAACCCTGCTCCGTCTCAACAATACCTAACAAAAAAAATACTGCTCGAGAAGCTACGTCCCAGGTGTCAGCCGATCTTGTGTTGTTCTCTTGTCTATTGACTATATACGCTCACAATGTCGTGGGTCCCAGATGTCAGGAAAACACTAGGAGGAAGCATTTTATTTTTTCCATACACTGACGTGGTGGGCCCCTACTGTCATCCTCTCCACGTACTTCTGCTGATTCCTGTTGTTTGTTGACCATGTTGACAACGCGAGAGGGCGGCGCTTGTGGCCAGCGCACTAAAGCGCGCGGAGGGCGTCGGCGTTAACGATTTAGGAGGCGGTGGGCGGCGATGCGTCTTGTTGGCGCAGCCGACCGTGGGAGGCGGAAGAGGCGGCCTCGCCCGGCGCTGGTTTGGTTTTGGCGGCTGGAGGAAGAAAGGACTAAAGAAACACGATGGACTGTATAAGCAGCAGGAGTACTTAACAACCTTAACTGAAACCAGCAGGGGCACTTAACAACCAAAGCTGAAAGCAGTATGAGTACTTATACATGTTCAAGCTGTACAAAGCACGCCTCGAGCAGTGCTACTTTGCCTCTGATTAACCAAGGGTGAGGCCGCCAAGCCCAGTGACAAGGCCCAGCGCCACCCAGCGCATCCACAACCTTACGAAGCGGCTTCATCTCGCAATGTGGTCAATAAACAGGATATTCGCTTTAGAGCCATGGAAAAGCATGAACATAATCTTCATCCTATTCTCCAAGATGGGCGGGCCTTCATTATTTGAGACCACCCATGAATAAGTATCTTTTCACCTCCAAGGGAATTGAGTAGGTCGACATAAACATCATGTTGTGACCAAGCGCAAGTCGACCCGACCATGGTCGAGCATCTGTATAGGAACAATAGAACTCGGCAGTTCTGTTTCAAGAAGATGACATTTGTAAAACTGTGTATAAGCAATAGTTTATGAACAACATATATAACAGAAAACAGCTCGTACCATAAGTTTCTCAACATAGTTGGACCTGTTCAACGAGTGCAGCGATGGCACACATATCCACGTGGCCTTCCACCATTGAAACGCCCACAAGGACCTCAAGGCGATCAATAAAGTGTAGGAACTTGTGGATGTCGATCCAGTCAACTTCATTGCCATTAGTAACAGCCGAGTTATTACAGAGTAACAAACGAGCAGACTGCTTAACTCTGAAAAAACCTACACGTGCCACCAATTATAAGAAAATATTAGTTAGAAGTAGCATTTTCGTGAGATATTCGTTGCTACTTCTAAAGTTAAATTGTGATTAGTTAGACAGAATAGGTGGATTAAGAAGTAATTGAGGCAACAAGAAAGAACCAGATACAAAACTAACATGGATGAACAATTGGAACGACGTCGGGGTGGAAGATCACAGTGAAGATGAGACCAGGTTCTGCTATTTCCATCAACATTCGTGCGCCAACTTTCAGTCCGTAACACTTGAGAAAGATTATCCAAGTTCGGCCATAAAAATGCAGCGATCTTCTTGGTTCATGAACCCAACTCGGAAGTAATATCCATAGCTTGTCCTCACTGTGACCATTAAACTAGTGTATTCAGTTATGGCAGGGCCGAGCATCTTGAGTACATGTGTTCTGGCAGAGCAAATAATACACTGCAGGAAAAATAATATGAGAACACAGCATGTTCAAAAACCCCACCCTCCACGATAGAAAAGAGGATTCTAGGAACATACATGCGCGTTTCAAAATGTTGTGTTAGGATGAGAAGGAACAAGTGTGGCGTCTCACGAGGTGCGAAATCTGTAGGGTACTCGCACTTTGGGCCGCAAGCTGAAACACATTGATTGAAGACGAAGAAAAATGCATCAATTCATGGCGGCTGCCATCCTAGGATTACCTGCGACCAAGGGACTTGGAATTATCGGGGATGGATGAAGAATTCGTACCTGGTTCTCCATGAGAAAACCCTATGCAATCGCCGAGCGGGGGTTCTCTCTGAACAAGCAGATGAGGGAGAAGGGGATTCAGGCCCAGTGAAATATTGCCGCTTCGTTCGTCTAGCTTACTGCTAAAGCTGGAAAGGGGGGTTGTGATTTGACGACTCATTGGGAATTCTTTGCGCCTTCTGACCGGGTATGTCTACCGTGAAGTTGTGCACTCTAATTTGTGCATATGGCATGTGGACCCCGTTGCCGGTTGCCCCACATATCAGTGAAAGGAAGTAGAAATACAGGAGTAACTAGTTACACATAAATATATTTTTTGGCAGAGAGATATTCCCTCTATAAATAAATATACAAATCTTTTATATCACAGGCTCACCTTGCCGAGAAATATACTCCCTCTGCAACGCACGGGCATTATGGGGGTTCAGCTTATTTTATGGGGGTTCATTTGAGAATATAATACTCGAGATAGGCTCTCGGGTTACGGACTTTGGGCATGAGCCGACCTTGCATGTTTGGGGCCCATGTGTTCTACCTCAGCGCTTTTCATATTGCAAGCAATCGGTACAGCGCTGGTTTTAGATGCTGTCGCAAGGCGAATACACAAAATTGAATAAAGCACGGCAGCTGTTGGAATGAAATCGAACGACAGTTCCTAACCAGCAATCAGAGTTGCAATTCTATCAACGATATACCATGTGATAAATTATACTGTCGTACTACTTATACACACAAGATACTTGTTTCACCATGCCATATTATTACATCAAAATCTCTCAGAGGATAGATCAGTTCGGCAGTTGCATGCTGCTACTGAAGAATTTCAAAGTTGATTTGGACCAGCTCTCCTTGCCGAGAAAGTTCGATTTTGACATCATCCCCTACCGCAAGATATGATTTAGATTTGAACCATGACCATCCTTTAGCATCAATCATCATGCGACCATCCTTTGTACTTACGGTATATTGAGCAGGTTCATTCACACCAAGGATGCGCACGGTAAGAGAAACTTGGCCGCGGTCACCCGGATTGTTGAACGACTCCCTCGTTGCTCTAGGAATTCTCTGTTTGCAAAAAAGAAGACATACCCAAACAGTTAGATCAACACAGTGAATCATGTGAAACAACATGGAAAGAAAAAAGAACGAAGCACTTGGGCGGCCAATGTTTACCAAGAAGGTGGACATGTCGGTTTTTGTAAGGACTTTGGTATATCAAGTGCGAACTGCAGCCCAGTCTATTGCCGGTGCAACTGCACGGGCCGGACCAGATGCAAGTGCAAGTGTTGGTGCAGTGCGAAGCCGTTGCTGCTGCTGCGGAGATGGTGCTCCTTGTAGAGCTGGTGCGGTGTCGGAGCAGGTGCGGTGTCGATGCCCGATCCTCCGGTAGATCGGGTGATCCACCGACGCAGTCGGTGCCCGATCCTCATTTGGATCGGTCGAGCTCTGCGCATTGTTAGTGCTAGAGCAACTGCCGGTGCTCGATCTTTGCGAGCAGCGGCAATCGTGTCGTCTGCTATGATCAGCTTTCTAACTTGACTAGGATCCGTGACCGTGATCCAGTTTTTTCTTCATTTCTTTTAAATGCGAGAAGGACTAATTGTGGCGTTTTTGTTAAACCAAACTGCAGTTCATCATAAGGATTCAACTTGTACTCAGACAACAGACTGATCCAATTTTTTCTAGTAATATAAGTGATGGACAGTGCCTTCGTTACTGACACGACATAAGAAGTGAAACCTGCAAAAATAGCCATCATAGAGCAAACAAAACGGTTTATTCTGTGATGAATGTCACATGGCAAAACCTGCATCGTAAAATTGCAGGAAAAGAAAGAAAACATGACATTAAATCAATAAGATTTAGACAGTAAATCAATAAGATTTACTTGATGTGACACGAGTGAATCCTTACCAGGAAAATCACTATGTTGAAGTACTAAACAGAAGATTGATTGTCCAACTACGCGTGGCATGCAGGGGCCCCGCCTACTCCCACAAGCAGGACGGTCCAAGGTCATGACAAATCGTATGGACCGAACATCCATGGGACTGGAAATCCTGGTGGGTGCGATAAACCCTGCAATGCATACAGATATTGGAGTGTAACCATAATTGATAAACCGTCCTCACAAAAAATATGATCTGGATACTTCAAAATGTACAGACTGAATTGAGTGGACAGACATTAACATAGACCGTTTTCAGGACTGACCACACACCAAAAGCGGCAGTACTAATAAAGAATACAGGGTTCACAAACACAAATCAAGTCTTGAACAATAGTACTTACTACGGACAAGCAAAGTTGCACTAACTAAACTCTGCAGACTATTTCTTGCCACCGACCTCACGGATGAACCCGCATAACCGACTAGGCCATGGACTTCGTGTGAGATGTCTACATGCACCATCACCATCTTGTCAACCTTGGAGAACATAGCAGTGGTCTTTCCACTCATAAACATGATGATGAAGACAGGCCGCATCAGATTTGTTGGGAAGCTTTACAAGAACCACACCCTTCAGAATCGAAGGCACAACCAGAAATTATTGTGGTCAAGTACAGCCTCGAGAACACGCCGACAACAATGCTACAGGAAAACACTAGTTCAGGACACGTGGCGACAAGGACACAACAGCTGGATAGTTTAGCAAGAGAACTTATCATCGGTCTTCCAGTTCACGGCATGACTTTGAGAACTTCATCGCACCGCGGACCTGGTTCTAATTCAAAGCGAAACCATATTTTATTACTACCTCGTTCAGAAATATAAGATGATTTTTGATATTATACTCCATATATGACTACATATACGCACAGAAATGAGTGAACAAAGACACTAGAACATGTCTTCAAAGGCATGAGAGCAGAGGGATTACATGCAATATCCATAACACAAGTTACTGAGACAAATATACCCTCTTAAAAGGTAGCATTGATGTTCATAAAGTACTCCCTCCGTCCCAAAATTCTTGTCTTAGATTTTTCTAGATACGCATGTACCAAGTCACATTTTAATATTAGATACATCCGTATCTAGACAAATCTAAGACAAGAAATCTAGGACAGAGGGAGTAGTTGAAAGTAATCTATAAGAAATCAGTGTCAACCTTTCGCATGTTTTGGTCAAAAGAGGAATTTAAAACCGTCATTTGGCACACTAAAATCACATGCAAGATCACCAAGATAGTTGTACTAGTACTACCAGTACTAGTACTGCGTGTTAGATGAAAAAACACGATCAAGATCGAGAAAAAGATCGTCAACAAGAGACATTACCTGGACTTGCTTAATGAGGGATCCCGGAGAGGGGGGCTTGGACAGGGCGGTGGCTTTGAGCTTGTCTGCGGTAGTCTTGGCGGGGTGCTTGCGCTTCTTCGTACCATGAGCCTCGACGGTTTTGGCCAAAGCCATAGACATCACGTCGGCCGATGCTCCGGCGTCCATCCAAGAGAGGAAGCTGAGAGAGAAGAGTGAAAGGAGGAACGAGATGAGGGAGAAGCGAAGCGAGTGGGGGTTTTCTTCAAGAGAGGAAGCTGAGAGAGAAGAGTGAAATGATGGTTCTTCGTCCGTCCAACTTACTGCTGGAAAGGATGGGGTTTTGTGATTTGACGGCTCATTGGGCATTACTGCAGCGGTTCGATCGGGGTAGTCTACCGTCACTCTACTACGGAGTAATTTAGTGCATGGCTGGTGGACCCAGGTGCTGGCTGTCCCACATGTCGACGAAAGTGAGAAATTTAGTGCATGGCTGGAGGAGGATCCGCATGGTAGAGCGTGTCCACTGTTTTTCATTCTGAAGAAAAAAATGATTACAGCAAGCGTTTCCTCTCTTACGATGGAGGAGTGCGAAACACGGCAGCCACTTCAACATACACAGTGCTCCTACTACTAGGCAGGTGCAGTGGTCATATGTCAGTACTACACAATCTTGTTGCTAGTGTAGTAAGATATGACGATAACAAATGATGTTGTGCGCATGTCAACTACTCCTATATTTAACATAGTACCGCTTTTTCGATTTGTGCAGTCGAGAATGAGCAGTGAGATCAATGTTAACAGAACTAGGTCCACAACAAGACGGAGAGTGCGGTGCTACAAGACTCCATGAAACATGTACCATATGAAGCACGAATAGTGTTAGGCAGGGTGTATGAAGGGTGCACGGGATGGGAGCAAAAGTTCCCTTCTCGACCCACTTTTGGGTGTTTGGCAGAGTACATGAAGGGTGCATGAGTCCACACTAGTAGGTTGACAAAAATACACAAAGAGGAAACAACTATATTGAGATGAGAATGCAACTAAATACACCCACACGCTTTGTGCTACAGTGACTGATCTGCACCGTCTGAGTTTGATCCAACGGTCATGTTGCGCCGAGACATGGACATGCCCATGCAGAGGGCGCCTAAACACCACCGAGGTCCCTCTGCTTCTCGAGGTGCACAACGTTGGTGATGAAGGGTGCAACCGCCCACAGAGCCCGCTTCCGGTCGACGGGAGCCAGCTCGTCAAAGACGGCGGCCAATGGCATGAATGGATTCCGGTGACGGAGCCCTGAAAGAATTTGCCCGGCAACAGCGACGGCAGCCTGCAACCCCTCCTTGTCCAGCTCAGCCCCCATCATCGAGCGGAGACGGCTCAGCTCCTCGGAGATATAGGTGAAGAAGGAGACCAGGTCAGGAAGCCGCAGCTCGTTGAAGTCGACCGGGTGGTCGAACGGGTTTAGCTCGACGGCCGACATCGTCGCGCTGGCCCGATGGTAGGCATCGCGCAGCCGCAACACATGCTTGGCAACTTGGTTCACCAAGTGGCTGAGGCAATCCTGGACCTCGTCACGATCGGCCCGCTCGCGCTTCAGCAGGCTCCCCTGACGGCCTATCTTATCTCTCGCTTTCTGCAGCAACGCCGCCGACGCCTCGAGCATCTTTGTGGTGGACGCCTGCCACTTTTGAAGCTCCGTGAACTCCCGCACATAACAGAGGAGCATGGCACTCCTCTCCTCCTTGAGCTCATGGAGCTCCACGTCCTTGGCCCTGATCTCCGCATCCTTCGCATGGAGCTCCTGTGTCAGGCGCCTCACCGCGGACTCCGTGATCTGCTGCGCCGCCATGGCACCAGGTAGAAGCAATGGGGAGAGGAAGCAAAGGGGGCAAAACGGCTAAAAGGCAATGCAATCTACGGGAAGGCGGAGGGAGCCAGCCGATGAGTGGGGAATCTTATGGTTTTCACCACGATAAAACACCAGTCGACGACTTCTCACATCAGGGAGCATTGGGTTTTTACAGGCGGAGTCATCGTGACTAATTGCTGCCGCGCCTGCTCCCGTCAATCAAAAAATTAAAAATCCTGTCGCGCCTGCTCCCGTCAATCAAAAAATTAAAAATCCTGCCGCACCCAAACACCAGAGCAACGCCGCGGTGGATATTTAAATTTACCTACCGGCACGTAGATAAAAAAGGGGTGAAAAAACAAATGTGGTGGCGGCCTAGCTAATCGGTCGAACTAGCCCAACTAGCTAGCCACCGTGCTTCACTGATGTACTTGGCGGGACAGGAGGTCTTTCGTGATTTGACGACTCATTTACTTGCTTCGGCGCTACGACCGAGGAGGACCCAGAAAACACGCGGTAGGGCGTCCCACGTCAGGAAGAATATATGCGTGCACCACCCAAGTGGACCCCGAAACCACACGGTAGGGTGTGCCACGTCTCGGCACGGAGGAAAAATGTGCGTGTAAAAATATACTGTATCAGACGTAGTACCTATGGTTCGACCTCGGGACCCAACCAGTCGGTCGAAAAACACCCCACTAGCCACACAGCTTCATCATGCAAACGTGGCACGGTTAGCTCCGTCTCGACCAGTGACAACGTCTCTTGTTCTAGGTGATTCTTCTATTTTCCAAGCTTATTTTTAGTTGTAATAACACCACGGCAAGCTAGCGCCGCTCTTCGTGTGTGCCCGTGCAAAGGTTAGACGATGGAGAGAAGAGATTGAGATCGCAGACACAGGACCCACCGAGAAGTGAGACAACGGTCATGCACGTGTTGAAGAGGCACTCCCTCTACTCTAGTCAACGCAAGTACTGTATAAAATCAAGTTATGGTATAAAGCCAACAACCGTTCGTTTTTACGATCTGATCAAGGAGGCGAATATTGAGTTACGAGTTTGGCCTTCATTTAAAACAACGTGGAATAGTTTCACAACTCACGCCACCTGGAACACCACAGCATAATGGTGTGTCCGAACGTCGTAACTGTACTTTATTAGATATGGTGCGATCTATGATGTCTCTTACCGATTTACCACTATCGTTTTGGAGTTATACATTAGAGACAACTGCATTCACGTTAAATAGGGCACCGTCTAAATCTGTTGAGATGACACCGTATGAACTGTGGTTTAGCAAGAAACCTAAGTTGTCGTTTCTTAAAGTTTGGGGTTGCGATGCTTATGTGAGGAAGCTTCAGCCTGATAGCTTGAACCCAAATTAGAGAAGTGCGTCTTCATAGAATACCTTTGACTATGAGATTATGCAACTCCAGAATACCGGAGGAACACCTTGTGTGCTATCAAACATCACAATGTGACTGGGTGAGTGTCTCCGAAGGTGTTTCTTGGGTTGGCATAGATCAAGATTATGATTTGTCACTCCGAGTATCGGAGAGGTATCTCTGGGCCCTCTCGATAATGCACATCACGATAAGCCTTGCAAGCAATGTGACTAATGAGTTAGTTGCGGGATGATGCATTACGGAACGAGTAAAGAGACTTGCCGATAACGAGATTGAACAAGGTATGAGGATACCTACGATCGAATCTCGGGCAAGTAACATACCGATGACAAAGGGAATAACGTATGTTGTCATTATGGTACGACCGATAAAGATCTTCGTACAATATGTGGGAACCAATATGAGCATCCAGGTTCCGCTGTTGGTTATTGACCGGAGAGGTGTATCGGTCATATTTGCATAGTTCTGGAACCGTGGGTCCGCACGCTTAACGTTTGATGACGATTTTGTATTATATGAGTTATGTGATTTGGTGACCGAATGTTTTTCGGAGTCCCGGATGAGATCACGGACATGGCGAGGAGTCTAGAAATGGTTGAGAGGTAAATATTCATATATAGGACGATAGTATTCGGACACCGGAAGTGTTCCGGGGGTATCGGGTACATATCGGGTCACCGGAAGGGGTTCCGGGCACCCACCCCCCGGCAAAGATATGGGCCTTATTGGGCCTAGGGCGGGATAGACCAGTCCCTTGTGGGCTGGTGCACCCCCATATGGCCGGACCTAAATGTAGAAAGGAAAATGGGAGGAGGGAAGGAAATAGAGGGAATAGGATTCCCCCTTCCTTTCCCCTCTCCCCTCTTTCCTTGCCCCCTCCGGAGATAAGGAAAGGGGGAGGCCGAATTGGAGGAGGCCCCCAAGTAGGATTCCTCCTACTTGGGGCGCCCCAAGGCTGATCCCCTCCCTCTCCCACCTATATATACATGTGGAGGGGCTCCTAGAACACACACCAACAATTGTTAGCCGTGTGCGGCGCCCCCCTCCATAGTTTACGCCTCTGGTCATATTCATGTAGTGCTTAGGCAAAGCCCTGCACTGTTTACTTCACCATCACCGTCATCATGCCGTCGTGCTGACGGAACTCTCCCTCGAAACTTTTCTGGATCAAGAGTTCGAGGGACGTCATCGAGCTGACGTGTGCTGAACTCGGAGGTGCCGTATGTTCGGTACTTGATCGGTTGGATCGCGAAGATGTTCGACTACATCAACCGCGTTAAACTAACGCTTCCGCTTTCGGTCTATGAGGGTACGTGGACACACTCTCCCCCTCTCGTTGATATGCATCTCCTAGATAGATCTTGTGTGAGCATACGATTTTTTTTGAAATTGCATGCTACGTTCCCCAACAGTGGCATCACAGTCAGGTCTATGCGTAGATGATATGCACGAGTAGAACACAAAGAGTTGTGAGCGGTGATAGTCATAGTGCTTACCTTATTTTGATTCGGCGGTATTGTTGGATGAAGCGGCCCAGACCAACCTTACATGACCATGTTCATGAGACCGGTTCCAGCAACAGACATGCAACTAGTTTTGCATAAAGGTGGCTGGCGGGTGTGTGTTTCTCCAACTTTAGTTGAATCGAATTTGACTACGGCCGGTCCTTGTTGAAGGTTTAAACAACAAACTTGACAAAACACCGTTGTGATTTTGATGCGTAGGTAAGAACGGTTCTTGCTAGAAGCCCGTAGCAGCCACGTTAAACTTGCAACAACAAAGTAGAGGACGTCTAACTTGTTTTTGCAGGGCATGTTGTGATGTGATATGGTCAAGACATGATGTGATATACGTTGTTGTATGAGATGATCATGTTTTGTAAAAGTTATCGGCAACTGACAGGAGCCTTATGGTTGTCGCTTTATTGTATGAAATGCAAACGCCATGTCATTGCTTTACTTTATCACTATGTGTTACCGATAGCTGTAGAAGCAATAGTTGGCAAGATGACCACGATGCTACGATGGAGATCAAGGTGTCGAGCCGGTGACGATGGAGATCATGACGGTGCTTTGGAAATGGAGATCAAAGGCACAAGATGATGATGGCCATATCATGTCACATATATTGATTGCATGGGATGTTTATCTTTTATGCATCTTATTTTGTTTAGTATGGCGGTAGCATTATGAGATGATCCTTTACAAAAATTTCAAGGTATAAGTGTTCTCCCTCAGTATGCACTGTTGCGAAAGTTCTTCGTGTTGAGACACCACATAATGATCGGGTGTAATAGGCTCTACATTCACATATAACGGGTGCAAGACAGTTTTGCACATGCGGAATACTCGGGTTAAACTTGACGAGCCTAGCATGTACAGACATGGCCTCAGAACACTTGAGACCGAAAGGTCGAACGTGAATCATATAGTAGATATGATCAACATAGAGATGTTCACCATGGATGGCTACTCCATCTCATGTGATGATCGGACATGGTTTAGTTGATTTGAATCACGTGATCATTTAGATGACTTGAGGGATGTCTACCTAAGTGGGAGTTGTTAAGTAATATGATCAATTGAACTTAATATATCATGAACTTAGTCCAAATAGTTTTTGCATATCTATGTTGTAGATCAATAGCTTGCATATAGCTCCCCTGTTTTATTTTTTAATCTATTCCTAGAGAAAACTAAGTTTAAGATGATAGTAGCAATGATGCGGACTAGGTCCATGATCTGAGGATTATCCTCGTTGCTGCACAGAAGAATTATGTCCTTGATGCACCACTAGGTGTCAGACCTATTGCAGGAGCTGATGCAGACGCTATGAACATGTGACAAGCTCGGTATGATGACTACTTGATAGTTTAGTGCACCATGCTTTATGGCTTAGAACCGGGACTTAAAAAATGTTTTGAACGCCACGGAGCATATAACATGTTCCAAGAACTGAAATTGGTATTTCAGATTCATGCCCGAGTCGAGGGGTATGAGACCTCTGACAAGTACTTTGCCTATAAGACGGAGGAGAATAGCTCAACCAGTGAGCATGTGCTCAGAATGTCTGAGTACTACAATCGCTTGAATCAAGTGGGAGTTAATCTTCCAGATAAGATAGTGATTGACAGAGTTCTCTAGTCACTATATCACCAAGTTACTGGAACTTTGTGATGAACTATAATATGCAAGGGATGACGAAAATGATTCCCGAGCTCTTCGCGATGCTAAAATCGGCAAAGGTAGAAATCAATAAAGAGCATCAAGTGTTGATGGTTAACAAGACCACTAGTTTCAAGAAAAGGACAAAGGAAAAGAAACGGAATTCCAAGAAAGAATGGCAAGCAAGTTGCCACTCCCGTGAAGAAAACCAAAGCTAGACCTAAGCCTGAAACTGAGTGCTTCTACTTCAAAGGGAATGGTCATTAGAAGCGGAACTACCCAAATACTTGGTGGATAAGAAGGATGGCAAAGTGAACAAAGGTATATTTGATATACATGTTATTGATGTGTACTTTACTAGTGTTCATAGTAACCCCACTGTATTTGATAATAGTTCAGTTGCTAAGATTAGTAACTCGAAAAAGGAATTGCAAAATGAGCAGAGACTAGTTAAAGGGCGAGGTGACGATGTGTGTTGGAAGTGATTCCAAGGTTGATAAGATCACCATCGCACACTCCCTCTCCCTTCGAGATTAGTGTTGAACCAAAACAAATGTTATTTGGTGTTTGCGTTAAGCATGAATATGATTGGACCATGTTTATTGCGATACGGTTATTCATTTAAGTCAGAGAATAATTGTTGTTCTGTTTACATGAATAAAACCTTCTATGGTCATACACCCAATGTAAATGGTTTATTGAATCTCGATCGTAGTGATACACATATTCATAATATCGATGCCAAAAGATGCAAAGTTGATAATGATAGTGCAACATATTTGTGGCACTGCCGTTTAGGTCATATTGGTGTAAAGCGCATGAAGAAACTCCTTACGGATGGATTTTTGGAATCACTTGATTATGAATCATTTGATACTTGTGAACCATGCCTCATGGGCAAGATGAATAAAACTCCGTTCTCCGGAACAATGGAGCGAGCCACTAACTTTTTGGAAATAATACATATCGATGTATGCGGTATGATGAGTGTTGAGGCTCGTGGCAGGTATCGTTATTTTCTGACCTTCACAGATGATTTGAGTAGATATGGGTATATCTACTTGATGAAACACGGGTCTGAAACATTTGAAAAGTTCAAAGAATTTTAGAGTGAAGTGGAGAATCATTGTAATAAGAAAATAAAGTTTCTACGATCTGATCAAGGAGGCGAATATTTGAGTTACAAGTTTGGCCTTCATTTAAAACATTGTGGAATAGTTTCACAACTCACGCCACCTCTAACACAACAGCATAATGGTGTGTCTGAATGTTGTAACCGTACTTTATTAGATATGGTGCGATCTATGATGTCTCTCAACGATTTACCACTATCATTTTGAAGTTATGCATTAGAGACAACTGCATTCACGTTAAATAGGGCACCGTCTAAATCCATTGAGACGACACCATATGAACTACGGTTTAGCAAGAAACCTAAGCTGTCGTTTCTTAAAGTTTGGGGTTGCGATGCTTATGTGAAAAAGCTTCAGCCTGATAAGCTTGAACCCAAATTGGAGAAGTGTGTCTTCATAGAATACCCAAAAGAAACTGTTGGGTACACCTTCTATCACAGATCCGAAGTCAAGATCTTTGTTGCTAAGAATGGATCCTTTCTAGAGAAGGAGTTTCTCTCAAAAGAAGTGAGTGGGAGGAAAGTAGAACTTGATGAGGTAATTGTACCTTCTCTCGAATTGGAAAGTAGCTCATTAGAGAAATCTGTTCTCATGATGCCTACACCAACTAGAGAGGAAGCTAATGATAATGATCATCAAACTTCAGATCAAGTTGCTACCAAACCTCGTAGGTCAACTAGAGCACGTTTCGCACCAGAGTGGTATGGTAATCCTATTTTGGAAGTCATGCTACTAGACCATGACGAACCTACAAACTATGAGGAAGCGATGATGAGCCCAGATTCCGCGAAATGGCTTGAGGCCATGAAATCTGAGATATCATCCATGTATGAGAACCAAGTATGGACTTTGGTTGACTTGCCCGATGATTGGCAAGCCAAAGAGAATAAATGGATCTTCAAGGGGAAGACGGATGCTGATAGTAGTGTTACTATCAACAAAGGTTGAATTTTCGCGAAAGGTTTTCGACAAGTTCAAGGTGTTGACTACGATGAGATTTTCTCACTCGTATCGATGCTTAAAGTCTGTCCGAATCATGTTAGCAATTGCTGCATTTTATGAAATATGGCAAATGGATGTCTAAACTGCATTCCTTAATGGATTTATTAAAGAAGACTTGTATATGATGCAACCAGAATGTTTTCTCTATCCTAAAGGTGCTAACAAAGTGTGCAAGCTCCAGCGATCCATCTATGGACTGGTGCAAGCATCTCGGAGTTGGAATATACGCTTTGATGAGTTGATCAAAGCATATAGTTTTATACAAACTTGCGGTGAAGCCTGTATTTACAAGAAAGTGAGTGGGAGCACTACAGCCTTTCTGGTAAGTATATGTCAATGAAATTTTGTTGATCAGAAATGATGTAGAATTTTCTGGAAAGCATAAAGGAGTGTTTGAAAGGAGTTTTTCAAAGAAAGACCTCGGTGAAGCTACTTACATATTGGGCATCAAGATCTATAAAGATAGATCAAGACGCTTGACAAGACTTTCAATGAGAACATACCTTGAAAAGATTTTGAAGTAGTTCAAAATGGAACAGTCAAAGAAGGAGTTCCTGCCTGTATTGCAAGGTATAAAGTTGAGTAAGACTCAAAACCCGACTACGGCAGAAGATAGAAAGAGAATGAAAGTCATTCCCTATGCCTTAGCCATAGGTTCTATAAAGTATGCCATGCTATATATCAGACCTATTTTGTACCTTGTCGTGAGTTTTGCAAGGGGATACAATAGTGATCTTAGAGTAGATCACTGGACAACAGTCAAAATTATCCTTAGGTACCTAAAGAGGACCACGGAAATGTTTCTCGGTTATGGAAGTGACAAAGAGTTCGTCGTAAAGGGTTACGTTGATGCAAGCTTTGACACTGATCTGCAGGACTCTGAGTCTCAATTTGGATACATATTGAAAGTGGGAGCAATTAGCTAGAGTAGCTCCACGCAAAGCATTGTAGACATAGAAAATTGCAAAATACATACAGATCTGAATGTGGCAGACCCGTCGACTAACCTCTCTCACAAGCAAAACATGATCACACCTTAGTACTCTTTGGGTGTTAATCACATGGCGATGTGAACTAGATTACAGACCCTGGTAAACCCTTTGGGTGTTGGTCACATGGCGAAGTGAACTATGGGTTTTAATAACATGGTGATGTGAACTATTGGTGTTAAATCACATGGCGATGTGATCTAGATTATTGACTCTCATGCAAGTGGGAGACTGAAGGAAATATGCCCTAGAGGCAATAATAAAGTAGTTATTTTATATTTCCTTATGTCATGATAAATGTTTATTATTCATGCTAGAATTGTATTAACCAAAAACTTGATACATGTGTGGATACATAGACAAACACCGTGTCCCTAGTAAGCCTCTACTAGACTAGCTCGTTAATAAAAGATGGTTAAGTTTCCTAACCATAGACATGTGTAGTCATTTGATGAACGAGATCACATCATTAGGAGAATGATGTGATGGACAAGACCCATCCGTTAGCTTTGCGTAATGATTGTTAAGTTTTATTGCTATTGCTTTCTTCATGACTTATACATATTCCTTTGACTATGAGATTATGCAACTCCCGAATATCGGAGGAACACCTTGTGTGCGATGAAACGTCATAATGTAATTGGGTGATTATAAAGATGCTCGACAGGTGTCTCTGAAGGTGTTTGTTGGGTTGGCATAGATCAATATTCGGATTAGTCACTCTGAGTATCTAAGAGGAATCTCTAGGCCCTCTCGGTAATGCACATCACGATAAGACTTGCAAGCAATGTGACTAATGAGTTAGTTGTGGGATGATGCATTACGGAACGAGTAAAGAGACTTGCCGGTAATGAGATTGAACTAGGTATGAGGGTACCGACGATCGAATCTCGGGCAAGTAACATACCGATGACAAAGGGAATAACATATGTTGTCATTATGGTACGACTGATAAAGATCTTCGTAGAATATGTGGGAACCAATATGAGCATCCAGGTTCCACTGTTGGTTATTGACCGGAGAGGTGTCTCTCTCATGTCTACATAGTTCTCGAACTCGTAGGGTCCGCACGCTTAACGTTCGATGGCGATTTTGTATTATATGAGTTATGTGATTTGGCAACGAAATGTTGTTCGGATTCCCGGATGAGATCACGGACATGATGAGAAGTCTCGAAATGGTCGAGAGGTAAAGATTCATATATAGGACGATAGTATTCGGACACCGGAAGTGTTCCGGGTACGAATGCGTGTCGGGTCCGCGAAGGGGTTCCGGGTACCGGCATGCGTGTCGGGTCACCGAAGGGTTCGGGCACCCCGCGCAGAGATCTTGTTGGGGAGCGAGTATTTCAAAAAAATTCCTATGGTCAGACAAGATCTATCTAGGAGAAGCGTAGCAACGAGGGGGGAGAGTGTGTCCACGTACCCTCGTAGACCGAAAATGGAAGCATTTATCAACGCGATTGATGTAGTCATACATTTTCACGATCCGACCGATCCTAACACAGAACGTACGGAACCTCCATGTTCATCACACGTTCAGCTCGATGACGTCCCTCGTACTATTGAACCGGCTGAGGCTGAGGGACAGTTCCGTCAGCACGACGGCGTGGCGACAGTGATGATGAAGTTACCGGCGCAGGGCTTCACCTTAGCACTACGACGATATGACCGAGGTATGTAACGGTGGAGGGGGGCACCGCACACGGCTAAGAGATTGTATGATGTGCTATTGGGGTGCCCCTGGCCACGTATATAAAGGAGGGAGAGGCAGCCGGCCCTAGGGGGGTGCGCCAAGGTGTGGAGTCCTACTAGGACTCCCTAGTCCTAGTAGGATTCCACCTCCCACACAGAGTAGGAAAGGGGGAAGGGAGAAGGAGAAGGAAAGGGGGGCGGCCCCCTTCTCCTAGTCCTAATCGGCCTCTTGCCCAAGGGGGCACACCAGCCCCTTGTGGGCTGGTGTGCTTCCCTCTTATGGCCCATAAGGCCCACAACTTCTCCCGGGGGGTTCCGGTAACCTCCCGGTACATCGAAAAAATGCCCAAACCACTCGGAACCATTCCGATGTCCAAATGCAACCTTCCAATATATGAATCTTTACCTCTCGACCATTTCGAGACTCCTCGTCATGTCCGTGATCTCATCCGGGACTCCGAACAAGCTTCGGTCATCAAATTTCATAACTCATAATACAAATTGTCATCGAACGTTAAGCGTGCGGACCCTACGGGTTCGAGAACTATGTAGACATGACCAAGAAACATCTCCGGTCATTAACCAACAGCGGAACCTGCATGCTCATATTGGCTTCTACATATTCCACGAAGATCTTTATCGGTCAAACCGCATAACAACATGCGTTGTTCCCATTGTCATCAGTATGTTACTTGCGTGAGATTCGATCGTCAGTATCCTCATACCTAGTTCAATCTCGTTACTGGCAAGTCTCTTTACTCATTTGATAATGCATCATCCCGTAACTAACTCATTAGTCACATTGCTTGCAAGGCTTATAGTGATGTGCATTACCGAGAGGGCCCAAAGATACCTCTCCGATACTCGGAGTGATAAATCCTAATCTCAAGCTATGCCAACTCAATAAACACCATCGGAGACACCTATAGAGCATATTTATAATCACCCAGTTACGTTGTGACATTTGGTAGCACACAAGGTGTTCCTCCAGTATTCGGGAGTTGCATAATCTCATTGTCAGAGGAACATGTATAAATCATGAAGAAAGCAATAGCAATAAAACTAAACGATCATTATGCTAAGCTAAGGATGGGTCTTGTCCATCACATCATTCTATAATGATGCGATCCCGTTCATAAAATGACAACACATGTCTATGATCAGGAAACTTAACCATCTTTGATTAACGAGCTAGTCAAGTAGAGGCATACTAGGGACACTTTGTTTTGTCTATGTATTCACACATGTATCAAGTTTCCGGTTAATACAATTCTAGCATGAATAATAAACATTTATCATGATATAAGGAAATATAAATAACAACTTTATTATTTCCTCTAGGGCATATTTCCTTCAGATATGGGCCTTATTGGGCCTAGGCCGGTGCTGACCAGCCCCTTGTGGGCTGGTGCGCCCCCATATGGGCCGATCTAAGTGGAGAAAGGAAAAGGGGAGGAGGAAAGGAAATATAGGGAATAGGATTCCCCCTTCCTTTCCCCTCTCCACTCTTTCCTTCCCCCTCCGGAGATAAGGAAAGGGGGAGGCCGAGTTGGAGGAGGCCCCCATGTAGGATTCCTCCTACTTGGTGCGCCCCAAGGCTGCTCCCCTCCCTCTCCCACCTATATATACATGGGGAGGGGCACCAAGAACACACACCAACAATTGCTAGTCGTGTGCAGTGCCCCCTCCATAGTTTACGCCTCCGGTCATATTCACATAGTGCTTAGGCGAAGCCCTGCGTGGATTACTTCACCATCACCATCACCACATTGTCGTGCTGACGAAAATCTCCCTCGACACTTTGCTGGATCAAGAATTTGAGGGACGTCATCGAGCTAAACGTGTGCTGAACTCGGAGGCGTCGTACGTTCGGTACTTGATCGGTTGGATCGCGAAGATGTTCGACTACATCAACCATGTTAAACTAATGCTTTCACTTTCGGTCTACGAGGGTACGTGGACACACTCTCCCCCTCTCGTTGCTATGCATCTCCTAGATAGATCTTGCATGAGCGTAGGATTTTTTTTTGAAATTGCATGCTACGTTCCCCAACATACGGCTGGTCATCTGTCTCTAAATCCTCCTCTGAGGAGCTATCTCTAACCAGCAAGAAATCTGCATCTACAGGTAGCACTGACTGCTCAGAAGACCTTGTTTTCACTCAAGCTTTTCCCATGACCGACTCAAATGGCTGATGCACAGGAAGAGTTGATGAATGTATAAACATTGTTGCCAAATGTAATACATTATGAAAAAAAATATGGCACGAGACAATTCACATATACGATGACTGCCTAAACAAGATGGCATTGCATGATTCACGTATATGATGCCTGGCTAAATAAGATGGAATTGCATAATCCCCATATACTCCCTCCGTTCCTAAATATTTGTATTTCTAGAGATTTCAAATGGACTACCACGTACGGATGTATATAGACATATTTTAGAGTGTAGATTCACTCATTTTGCTTCAGTATGTAGTCACTTGTTGAAATCTCTAAAAGACAAATATTTAGGAACGATGAATATGATATAGAAACCAAACAGGTGGCATTCACACAAAGCAAATCTAAACTAAGTTGATGACATATAAGATGTATAATGTAAGCAATGCGAGGCGCCATATGCATAATATGACCAACGTCAGCATGCTAGGTTAGAGCAAACACCTCAGGTGGTAAATAGGAGTGGTCGGCTCCCTCTAAATTCCCATCTGAACAGTTATCTTCCTCTGGAATACAATCTGGAATGGCGGGAGGGGGCCACTTCGCCCACCATGGAGCGGCGTTTGCATGACATTATATTCCCACACAACGATCTTCTCTTTTTCTCTACATGTTCAGTACGATTGTGTACAATAACTGACATGCACAATAATAAAATAGTTAGATTTTGTAAGGCCTAAGTGGTGCATGCAGAAATCAAGACTGATGGTAGCAAACAGGTGGATAGATCGAAAACTAATGATAGCAGGTAGATTATAGATTCAGCTTAAAAAGATAGACAATGGATCATCTACTGTTTGTTGCCCACCCAACATGAACCACATAGAAGACCCCAGATGAACCAGATAGTAGATAGATACTATTCATTAATGCATCGGTATGTGCCCCACGGGCATTTTAAAACTCAAGTTTGAACGATAAAGTCATAGGTAATAATAACTGATGTATAACGTAAGCAAACACGAAAGAGTGCAACCTGTCTTCCGGAACTATGTAGTCCTCAGGTTCATCTGCTCAGTCGATGATGGTAATGCAGTTGGCGTGGTTGCCAGCAACGGGGAAGATGATCTGAGGCGGTGAAAGAAAGTCTGGAGGGGGAATCTCTGCTGCAGTGAATGCTTCTGTTGATGGTGCTCCTCAGGTGGGGTGGATGACGGCATGGCAGGAGCAGGACATAACACACAGAATTCTCTTTGACGCCTATCTGAAAATGAAGTAAAGCTGTAAGGGCTCCTCAGAATTAGAGGATTCTATAAATGCAGGGACAGGAAAAACACAGGAATAGGATAGGAATGCACGTGCAAAACAGAGCATTTGGAAACATAGGATTTCTATCAGCGTGGGTGTTTGGTTCACATGAATTGGAAGAACACAGGAATGGAGAAACATGGTCAAATTAAAGTCAAACCACGTGAAAATGAAAAAAATAAGAATCTTATTATGCCAGTAATGCAATTATTCTTGTTCTTCATGTGTATTAATTTGAAAAGGACGTCCAGGTGGATATAAAAATTCCTACGTTTTTTCTTTGATAGAGACATAAAAGGAAAAAAAATCCTCGAGTTTTACTTTGCTCCACTCCTTCTAACCAAATGCACAAATAGTAGTACCATAGTAGTTCCATAGCAAAGGATCCCTGAGGGATCAACATGAATGCAGAGTAACAAAGTGATGCGACGAGTGTACAACCTCTTTGGCATAGCCTTGTCGACCTCAGCATCATTGGGTTGGATGTGGAGGATGGTGATGCTAGTGTGACTGTCGGAGGCGGGGAAGAAGACCTGAGGCCTCTGGAAATGGCGTCGAGGGTACTTATCCGCTGTGATGGACGGTTTCGTCGTTCGAGCAGCTCCGGTGAGGTGTACGGCGGCGAGGTTGGAGCAGGACAAGACAGACAACATTAATCTGAAGCAGGACTCCAATATCATCTGCAATAGATGATGTAAAATACATCACCAAAAAGTGCTAGATGTAAAACGCATCAGCCGCGCCATGGCCACTCCGACAGATGCTGTAAATACTCTTCACTCTGAACTTAACTAACGAAACTGAACTGTACAGTCAAAACTGATTGAACTAGTAGCAGAGCATTGCAATATATGTTTAGGGCATTCGAGCACTAGTAGCAGAGAAGCAGTGATCTAAATCAGCAGACGCTTGAGCAGGGAACGCACTACCAGAGAGCAAGTCGTGCAGTAGCACCGCGAGCAAGTGCTAAAGCAGCAACTCTTGTAGCTGCTAGAGGTTGTGCATTAGCAGCGGCGGCGCGAGCGAGAGCAAGAGCGGAGCAACAGTGCGACCGACAGTAATAGCAAAGCAAAGCAGCAGCACAAATGAAAGCAAGAGCAGTGCAGCAGCGCGACCGACAGCAAGAACAGAGCCGCAGCGCGAGCGAGAGCCGGAGCAGCAACAGCAGCAGCAACGCGAGCGAGTGAGAGCCGGAGCAGCTGCAGCTAGTGCCGGTGTGGAAGTTGCCGCTAAGGAAGCAATGACATGGGGGAGAGACGCCGTGTGTTAAGTGGCCAGCGACGGTGCCATCGATGGAGATCCGCCATGGCTGCTCGGTATCGAGCACTGGCAGCCCTGTGAGATCGAATAAAAGATAAAATGCAGCGGTGAGTGCAGAACCTCCTTGGTGGCGCTGAGTTGGCATCGGCTTCATTGGAGGAATTGGAGAGGGTGTTGCGGTTCCGGTTGGGTAGGGCAAGACGGTGCTGTGGGGATGGAAGTGGCGCGATATACGAGGCAAACATCGGGGCAGCTCCTTGGAGGTGGAGGACGGGGCGGCTGATCCGGCTGGACGACGATATCGACGATGGATCCTCATCCAGTGCGGTGGATGAGGGACGGCGACCTGTTGTAGTGGACGTTGTCGTCGGGGAAGAGTCTCCGGCTAGGCAGCGGTCGGGAGGCCAAGGAGGAGCATGGTGTTTCACGGGTTTTGGCGGCCTCGGTTACGAATGGTGGGACGAAGGGGAAGGTAGGGGGATCCATGGCTTAGGGACGCGCTTGTTCGAAATGTAGGGTAAGTTACCAGCGTACCCCCACCGGTTTTGACCACGCGACGTCGATCCGGCATTTCCGGCTGGGGGATAGAAGGGGGATTTCGCGTGTCTGTGTTGCGGGACCGAATTTGGATGAGGAGGGAGTTTTCGCGCGCGTCGAAGTTTTGGTATAACAAGGCGCGGCCCGGGTTGAAGAGGCGGGAGTTTCAAAGTAGATGAGACAAAAGATACTCGAGCTTGAAAATTTTAGGATAACAAGGCGCGGAATCCATGTTCGGCAGAACAAACTTAACGTGTAAAAAACAATTCATACAAGACACAAGAGAGTCATGTCCCCTTTTACTATATTGCTATAAATGCCATTGAAAAAACTACAAGAAATATGTTAAAAAAATGGGAGCACATGATTACCCTGTACAGTACCAAATCCATTCGCACTTCCCTCAACAACAATAAAATACAAATCAATTCCAACCAAAAGAAAGAGTCATGTCCCTTTTTATATGATTACAAATGCGAGGATCTCGAATTTCAATTTTTGAATCCACGTTATGTTGAATTCGAATATATCGTTAGGTGACCTTGCGGTTTATAATGGATGTAGTCCTACATTTTTATATTCCATCATATATGAACATTTTACTCCACCCTATGAACATATATATTGTCGTCTACCATATGGACTAAATTTGAATCAGTTTTCCTTATTTGAATACGATTGTTGTCAAGTTATACAATCATGTAAATATTATCTTGATAACAAAAAAACATGCATATAGCAGTAATCATATTTCACTATGAACTACATGTACCATACGATCTCCAATTCAAATATTTGTATCCATTTTATGTTGAATTAAAATTAGAATACATTGGTCTAGGTAGCGAGATGTTCGGGATAATCTAAACCCTGTTTTCATATGTATAATTTTTGGCTGAATTGGGACAAGTTTTGGTATAAGCTTCTTGCAAAACCGAAGATTCTCTCAAGAAGCCTCGTGGTTCCGAGAGGGAACGTGTCACCTTTGTGTGCGAAATGATATACGCTGCCTCCCCCTGATTTTCTTTACAGAGGCAACATAGAACTATATGAGTGCCCTGTTAAATTTTGGAATTATTGTGGGTTCGTTTGGCCTTTTTAAACATTAATTGAGTTTCTGGACATTTAATGTGCATAATTCAAATTTGAACTGCAAGCACATGCTCCGGTGCACCAAAGTTGGTTGAAAAATAACATGTGTGTCCTTGGGTGAATTTCTGGGTCCCATGCAAGAAATGGGAATGAAATTCGAACATTTGGGCGTCGTGACTCAGCCGAGAACATCGAGAAACTTGGTTTTTAAATTCCTGTAAATCCAAAAATCGCCTGGAAATCATGTAACTTGGCATGGTGTCATGTTATGACACTAACATGTTGTGGTAAAAAAATGGGCTGAATTGGAACA
This sequence comes from Aegilops longissima, assembly GCA_021605205.1. Classification (NCBI taxonomy): domain Eukaryota; kingdom Viridiplantae; phylum Streptophyta; class Magnoliopsida; order Poales; family Poaceae; genus Aegilops; species Aegilops longissima. Next base: position 650,210,486 of record CM038677.1, on the reverse strand, counting down.
AGTTTTGGTATAAGCTTCTTGCAAACCGGAGCTTCTCTCAAGAAGGCTTGTGGTTCTGAGAGTGAACATGTCACCTTTGAGTGTGAAACGACATATGCTGCCCCCCTGAGTTTCTCTACAGAGGCAACATAGAACTACATGAGTGCCCTGTTAAATTTTGGAATTATTCCGGGTTCGTTTGGCCTTTTTATACATTAATTGAGTTTCTGGTCATTTAATGTGCATAATTCAGATTTGAACTATAAGCACATGCTCCCGTGCAGCAAAGTTGGTTGAAAAATCACATGTGTGTCCTCGCGTGAATTTCTAGGTCCCACGCAAGAAATGGGAATGAAATTCAAACATCTGGGCATCGTGGCTGGACCGGGAACATTGAGAAACTTGGTTTTAAAATTCTTGTAAATCCAAAACACGCCTGAAAATCATGAAACTTGGCATGGTGTCATGTCATGGTACTACCATGGTGTGGTAAAAAAATTGGGCCGAACTGGAACAAGTTTTGGTATAAGCTTCTTGCAAACCGGAGCTTCTCTCAAGAAGGCTCGTGGTTCCGAGAGGGAACGTGTCACCTTTGAGTGCGAAATGATATACGCTGCCCCCCCCCCCTTGAGTTTCTCTATACAGGCAACATAGAACTACATGAGTGCCCTGTTAAATTTTGGAATTATTCCGGGTTTGTTTGGCCTTTTTTATACATTATTTGAGTTTCTGGTCATTTAATGTGCATAATTCAAATTTGAACTGCAAGCACATGCTCTCGTGCACCAATGTTGGTTGAAAAATCGCATGTGTGTCCTCGGGTGAATTTCTAGGTCCCATGCAAGAAATGGGAATGAAATGCAAACATCTGGGCATCATGGCTCGGCCGAGAACATTGAGAAACTTGGTTTTAAAATTCTTGTAAATCCAAAACACGCCTGAAAATCATGAAACTTGGCATGGTGTCATGTCATGGTATGTCGGTGTACAAAAAGAGGGGTACACTTTTTGTACCCCTATAACTGCATGCACAGGCGATGAGCCATGGGCACCACCCTTGAGCAAGGCAAGGGAGGTGAGCCAAGTTAAGGCGAAGCTCGAAAGGAGCAGAACGACGCCAAGACCAAGACCACAAAGAGCAAAGGGGACGGCAGACTCCCCGGCAAGGTCCTTGCCGGAGGCGGTTTTAGCAAACCCGCAAGACCCTTGCCGTGGCAGCTCGCCCCACACCCACGGGGCGAATCACCCTTGAGTCCACTGCCCCCATGGGGCAAGGATTCGAGACATCCCCGTGGTGGCATGCAGATCTTTGTGAAGACATTCAAGATCAGATACACACTATAGAAGATGACGACCCTTGGCGGGTTCCCAACCAAGGAGGACCACAAGGCCCCCGGCATGAGCCTTGCTGGGGATGACAGCAGGCGCCACGACAAGACCCTTGTCGGGGCTACGACGAGGCCCTTGCCAAGAACACCCGTAGGGCCACCATCAGGCCCACGCCAATCAAACCTCCACCGCCGTTCGCATGCAGCTGCCGACTCAACCAGTTGGGCAGGCACCTGCGTGGCGGCAAGCGGATCTTCGTGGAGACCCACCACTGCGCCACTTCAGCTGCCTGCCTGCCTACATGGCACAAAGGGCATCGCTGGCCAGGGCGTGTGTCGACATGAAAGGGAGCGGCGACGGACGAGACAGGGCTCTCCCCCGTCCCCGATAAAGCAAGGACAGCTAAGCAAGACGCATTAAAGGCGCCTTTGTCATGTAATGCAAGGGATAAACTCGCATCACTGTACCCTTTCCACCTCCTGTGTGCCACTGTGGCAACCCCTTTCCCTATAAAAGGAGGCCCAAGGCGACCAGGAGGAGGATTCGGCTTTTTGGAGCTCCTCATGCCCCATTGCTAGTTCAAGAACACAGATAAACAAACCACGAAAGCAGGAGTAGGGTTTTACGCATCCTCGCGGCCCGAACCTGGATAAGGAAACCGTGTGCTATCTGTTTGATCCGCTCTTCTCACGACCCCGCGCCCCGCGGCCGTAGTAGGGATTCTTGTGACCCCATAGGCGTCGTTCCCACCGACATGGTACTACCATGCTATGGTAAAAAAATTGGCCGAATAGGAACAAGTTTTGGTATAAGCTTCTTGCAAACCGGAGCTTCTCTCAAGAAAACTCGTGGTTCTGAGAGGGAACGTGTCACCTTTGTGTGCATAATTCAAATTTGAAATACAAGCACATGCTCCAGTGCACCAAAGTTGGTTGAAAAATAACATGTGTGTCCTTAGGTAAATTTCTAGGTCCCATGCAAGAAATGAGAATGAAATTCAAACAACTGGGCGTCGTGGCTCGGCCGGAAACATTGAGAAACTTGGTTTTTTAATTCCTGTAAATCCAAAACACGCATGAAAATCATGAAACTTGGCTTGGTGTCATGACATGGCACCAACATGCTGTGGTAATTTTGCTATTCGATTTGCGAAGGCGCACACATTAACAATCAACAAAGTCATTTTGGAACAAGTGCTATCACGTTACAATCGGAAACACAAGTATTATTGAAACCGTGGGCGTTCTACTTACCATTTACGTGCCACCACGCGTCCCCTTTTTTTATTAGCTAGGAGGCGACGTGCATGGTAGATATATGAGTACAGGAGGCGTGCGATCAGACCCCTGCGCGTGCTTATCAGGAGGAGAGCCCATTGACCTGCATCTGTCGCCCTCCTCTCTCCCAAGGTCTCCATTAATGGCGCCAGAGCCACAGTTTAATGGCTTGGCTATGTCTCACTAGACTGAGAATTAAGAGAGAAAAACAAAAATCTGAAAAGAAAATTTTCCACGGATCTTGATGTAAGATCCGACGGACCTATATTGTAGCGACCCGACCTCAGATGGTCAAGTCTCTGTGTTTCAGTGTCATCCCTGGATCGGTAATGCTGACACACACAGTACTTGAAGGATTTATAACAGAGTAGCAATCACACACTTGTTACATCGAATGTCTCAAAAGAGAACTTATTACAATAATATGGCTTAAGGCCATCTAATGCGATAACAGCGGATGGCTTGGAAGATAAGTGAGTCCATCAACTCCAACGGCATAGCTGAGCTGCACGGCAACGACCTAACGATCCTTACTCCTCGTCTGACAAGTCTGCAACATAATACGTTGCAGCTCGAGAACGGGTCAGCACATGGAATATCTTGGCAATATAACACAAGATAACGAAAGAATGTAATAGTGCTATCACTACATGCATATATGGCTTGTGGAAAGCTCTACGGTTATAGTTTTTGCGAAAAGCCAATTTTTTCCTACTACAAAGGAATAGATTTTAATTTAACTATCATGGTGGTTGAAACATCATTGAGAAGGTATAACCCCAACTTAATCCCAAATTAAAGTAGTTAACATCCCAGCAATATTAATTTAGAGTGATGAGATACATGTGAATACTCAAGTACTAGATACTCGTAATTGTCCATAACACAGGACACGGCTAACCATGATTAGATTGTACACTCTGCAGAGGTTGCGCACTTTTCCCCATTAAGACTCGATCGCCTCCGCTGATTTCTCGCACTACATGGTGTTTGAGAAACGGATGACCGAGACACGATCTTCGTAAACATTAACTCTCTACTCCGGGTAGACCATACCAAACCTACGAAACCCACTACCTGCTGATCTACCTCTTTAAGAGCTTCACGTAACTTACTCAACTATGCTAGAGCCCATTATAGCTTGTGGCTACACACGGAAGTTTCTAGCATGAATAATCTCAGTTCCCTTTGAGCCTGGGTGGCGGTCCATAGGAAGATCACACGGGTACCCCGGTAATTCCAAAAAAAACAGGCAACCCTGGTTTTAGTTGGTTATCCGGAAATAGGGTTTCGAGATGAAACTCCAGGCGCTTGAATCGCCTGATACCGATAAACGAGCGAAAAGTTATACTAGATCGAAAATCGGATCAGAAATCGCGATCAGGATAATCGCGGAATAAATCCGATAAAAAGAAAAGCGACGAACAGTTTAACGAACATACGTTTGTTAACTGAAACTAAACAAAGAACGCGTTCGTTGGAACGAACGAACGAGCGAACGCTCGCTTCATAAATAAACCGGAGAATAAAACCGATCTATAAAGAAACGGAACTAGGGTTTTTCAAAAAAAAACTGAAGTGGTTTTTTTCTTTAAAAAAACCGGCAACTCGGGCGGTACCTCCGGCGAGGTCCTATGGCGGGCGGGCGTCTCCGCTGGGCTAGCGGGGGGCGGGCGGGTGAGGGGCGGTGGCGGGAGGGCGGTGGCGGCTAAAGGCGGCGGCGGCGGCTCGGGAAGGCGCGGCGGCGGCTCGGCTCGGCTCGAGGCGCGGTGGGAGGCGGTGGTGGTGGTTGGCGGCGGGCGGGTGGTATTTAAGGAGGAGGCGGCGGTGGCTTGGGAAGGGGCTCCGGGGAGTCCGCCTGGCTCCACTCGGTGTCCGTGGCGACACATGGCGGCCTTGGGAAGGCGGCGGTGAGGCGGGCCGGCCGGGCTGGGCCTTGGGCCTGGTCGGGCGCGGGCGCAAGTTTTTTTTCTAAATAAATTCCGCCGGAACTTAGAAAAATCCTAGAAAAGTAAATAAAAATCTAAAAATACCAAAATAAATTTTCACCGTCTAAATGAAATATTTAGGACGAGGTGAACATTTTCTTGGCCCCTAAAATGCAAGTTTTAAAACGTGCAAATTTTTCTAGGGCAAATAAAATTCCAAATAAAATCAAATAAAATCCAAATAATGATTTTAACATTTTTCCTCCAATATTTCAATTGTTTTGGAGAAGTCATATTATCTCCTCTCATTTATTTTAATAAGAAATATTTTTCGGAGAGAAAAATAATTAAAATCAAAAATCCTTGTTTTCATTATTTGATAAAATCAAATACGAAAATTCAGAAAATCCCCAACTCTCTCCGAGGGTCCTTGAGTTGCTTAGGATTTCGAGGTTTTCGGAACGAAGATGCAATAAAATATGATATGCATAAATGACCTATGTATAACATTCCAAATTGGAAATTTGGGATGTTACAAACCTACCCCCCTTAAGATGAATCTTGTCCTCGAGATTCGGGTTGGCTAGAGAATAGGTGCGGTGGTCCTTGCGAATATCATCTTCTCATTCCCAGGTGGCTTCTTCCTCAGTATGGTGGCTCCACTGAACTTTGCAAAACTTGATAACCTTGTTTCGAGTGACTCGGCTGTCAAAGTCAAGAATCTTTACTGGCTTCTCCTCATAGGTCAAATTATTGTCTAACTGAATTGCCTCCAGGGGCACTGTGTCTCTCAACGGTATACCAGCCATCTCAGCATGGCACTTCTTCAACTGTGATACGTTGAACACATCGTGAACTCCTAACAATCCTTCAGGTAATTCCAGCTTGTAAGCCACTTCTCCCATCCGTTCCAAAACACGGTACGGTCCTACAAATCTTGGGGCTAGTTTTCCTTTAACTCCAAAACGTTTCACTCCTCGCAAGGGTGATACTCGCAGATAGGCTCTATCTCCAATTTCATAGGTTACTTCCTTGCGTTTTGAATCTGCATAACTCTTCTGTCTGGGCTGAGCAATCTTTAATTTGTCTCGGATTAGTTTAACCTTCTCTTTGGACTCTTTGATCAAATCTGGCCCAAACAACTGACGGTCTCCTACCTAATCCCACATCAGATGTGTTCTACATCTGCGTCCATACAGAGCTTCAAACGGTGCCATCTTCAAACTGACTTGGTAGCTATTGTTGTACGAGAACTCTGCGTAAGGCAAATTGTCATCCCAACTAGATCCATAATCTAGCGCACAGGCTCTTAACATGTCCTCCAGAATCTGATTGACTCTCTCTGTCTGTCCATCCGTCTGTGGGTGGAATGCGGTACTGAACTCCAATCTGGTACCCAAGGTCTGGTGTAGCTGATGCCAAAATTTGGAAGTAAATTGGATTCCTCTATCTGATACAATGGTCCTCGGGAATGCATGCAAACATACGATCCTGGACATATATATCTTGGCCAACTTTGCACTTGTATAAGTTGTTTTCACCGGGATGAAGTGAGCTACTTTGGTCAAACGATCCACTACTACCCATATTGAGTCATATCCTGCTTTGGTTACGGGTAATCCGTGATAAAGTCCATGCCTAGTTTATCCCACTTCCATTCGGTATCGGCATAGGCTGTAACAGTCCTGCTGCTTCGATGCTCGCCTTCACTCTCGACATACATCACACACGGCTACATACTCGGCAATGTCCTTCTTCATACCAGTCCACCAGAAACGTTCCTTCAAATCCAAATACATCTTGGTGTTTCCGGGGTGTATCGAGTATGGTGAGTCATGGGCCTCCTGAAGTATTACTTTCCTGATCTCTGAGTTATTGGGCACATAAACTCGGTCCTCAAACCACAAGGTATCATGCTCATCCTCGCGAAAACCTTTGGCTTTTCCTTCGCTCATCTTCTCCTTTATCTCAGCAATCTCCTTGTCTTCCTTCTGAGCTTCCCGAATCTTATCCAACAATGTAGACTGAACCTTCATCGTTGCAATGAAACCTCTTGGAACAATTTCCAACCGAAGTTCCATGATATCCTCAGCTAACTCCTTTGGCAGTCCTCTACTTTCAAGGATATTAGCGTAACTCTTCCAGCTCAAAGCGTCTGCTACGACATTGGCCTTTCCTGGATGATAGTGCAGCTTCATGTAGTAATCCTTTATAAGTTCCAACCATCTCCTCTGCCTAAGGTTTAACTCCTTTTGAGTGAAAATGTACTTCAAACTCTTATGATCCGTGTACATATCACAACGGTTTCCAATAAGATAATGTCTCCAAGTCTTCAAGGCGTGCACTACCGCTGCTAGCTCCAAATCATGCGTGGCATAATCCAACTCATGAGGCTTCAGTTGTCGTGAGGCATACGAAACAACCTTTCCGTCCTGCATAAGCACACATCCCAGTCCCAAGCGTGAAGCGTCGCAATACACTTGAAACTCCTTATGTATATCTAGCAATGTCAGCACTGGGGCTGTAGTCAACTGTTTCTTCAACTCCTGAAAACTGGTTTGGCAATCTTCTGTCCATTTAAACTTAGTATCCTTCTTTAGCAATTCAGTCATTGGCTTGGCAAGTTCGGAAAAATTCTCAATGAATCTCCGGTAATATCCTGCGAGTCCAAGAAAACTGCGGATCTCGCCAACTGAAGTGGGTGCCAACCATTCAAGAATCGATCGAACCTTCTTTGGGATCTACTGCTATACCCTCTCCTGATAACATGCCCAAGAAATACAACTTCCTTCAACCAAAACTCGCACTTGCTGAATTTGGCGTATAACTGGTGTTCCCTGAGCTTCTCGAGAACCAAACGCAAATGCTCGTTGTGCTCCTCTTCGTTCTTCGAGTATACCATAATGTCATCAATAAACACCACAACAAACTTGTCCAAATACTCCATGAACACCTTGTTCATCATACTCATGAAATAAGTAGGGGCGTTAGTCAGTCCAAACGACATGACCGTATACTCATATAATCCATATCGCGTGGTGAACGTTGTCTTGGGTATATTCTTCTCTCGAATCTTCAACTGATGGTATCCCGATCGTAGATCAATCTTCGAAAACACCTTAGCTCCTTGCAACTGATCAAACAGATCATTGATCATTGGTAATGGATACTTGTTCTTTATCGTTACTTCGTTTAAGGCTCGGTAATCAACGACCATCGTTAGGGATTTATCCTTCTTCTCGACCAAAAGTACTGGTGCTCCCCAAGGTGATGAACTCCTTCGAATATAACCTTTCTCCAATAACTCCTTGATCTGCTTCTTAATTTCCTCCAGATCATTTGCGGGCATCCGATAGGGTTTCTTGGATATTGGCCCTGTACCTGGCAATAACTCTATCAAGAACTCGATGTCTCGATCCGGCGGCATGCCTGGTAACTCCTTTGGGAAAACATCTGGAAAATCTTTTACTACAGGCACCTCCTCCTGCACAACTCCCGTGAGGGCATTCACTTGGCTCCTCCTAGGCACATGCCTGGATACATACTTAATCCTTTTTCCCTCCGGGGTGGTAAGATATATTGATTTGCTAGCACATTCAATACTTCCTCCATACTTTGACATCCAGTCCATACCTAATATCACATCCAATCCTTGCGACTCCAAGATAATTAGGTTAGACGGAAAAACATGTGCTCCAACGATTAGTGGTATCTGGGTGCACCATCTGCTAGCCATGTACTCTGCTCCAGGCAAGCTCACTAAAAGAGGGGCCCTAAGGGTTTGGGTTGGTAACTTAAACTTATCCACAAATCCCCTTGATATGTATGAATGCGATGCACCAGTATCGAAAAGAACAATACCTGTAAATGACTTAACCAAAAACTTACCTATTACCGTGTCCGGCTGCTCTTCAACTTCCTCCACGTTAACGTGGTTCACTTGGCCTTTGTTGAATGGATTGGGCTTCTTCCCGGCGCTCCCATTTCCGTTTCCATTCCTTCCTTCAGGGCAGTCATTGGCATAGTGCCCTGTCTTCCCGCACTTAAAGCAAATAACTTGGCTTAGGTCCCTCTTGGCGGGTGTGGATGGGTTTGGGCGGTTCTGGTTGTTGTTAACTCCGTTCCCATTCCCATTCTTCGCACCATTGTGGTTATGTGTTCCTCCTCCAGTATGGTTATGGCCTCCTTGGTTATGAACAAGTCCTCCCGAGTTCGGGGTTAAACGAGGCTTCTGGTGGGCTCCTGAATTGTACTTCCCTTGTCCATACTTCCTCTTACGACACACAATTTGTTGTTGCTTTACTTCGATCATTAGGGCCTTGTCTACCAACTCCTGGTAGTTGTTGAAAGTTACCACCATCAACTGCATGCTCATCTCATCATTCAGCCCTTCCATAAACTTCTCCTACTTCGCGGCATCTGTGGCCACGTCATGAGGGGCATAGCATGATAACTTGCTAAACTCATCCACGTACTGGGCCACAGTACGGTTCCCCTGGCGTAAGTTGCGAAACTCACGCTTCTTTATCTGCATGGCTCCAGTTGAGACATGGGCGCATGAAAAGCTTGTTGAACTGGTCCCAAGTGACATTGGCTATAGGAAAAGTAGCGTGTAATTCTCCCACCATGCGGCTGCTGGTCCATCCAATTGATGTGCGGAAAGCGCACCTTTCAAACATCCGTGCATCCTGCGGTGGTTAACTCCCTTCCAATACAGCGTAACCAATCATCAGCAACTATTGGCTCGGTGCTACTTGAAAACACCGGCGGTTGTAGCCTCAGGAAACGGGTTAAATTGTCCACTTGCGGCGGGTTGTTGTTTGCATTGTTGTTGTTGTTGTTGCCACAGTTCGAACTAGCAATTGCATCAAGGCATTCTGCTTTGGATCAACTGGGTGAGCTCGGTGGGAAAACAAAACCGGGTCACGTCTGGGAGGCATCGATGGGTTTAGATGGAAGAGATTAGAATAGAAAAGGTCTAGTGAGAAAACACTACCCATATGCACATGAGGCAAACACAATCATTTCACTGAATCAATCAAGCAAGGGCATACAACGGTCTAGGACTATCGCAAAAGTGCTCAGCTACAACTGGTTACATGGGGGAATACTACTAATATATGGTGGTCATCTAAATATTTTGATCGGTGGAAGACTCCATGATCTGCTCCAGCTTCATCTTCGTAGTCATCATCACTTGGATCGGAATCGGTGTCGTCGATGATGATGTAGTTATCCGGGCAAGGTGGATCTTCTTCCTCGTCTTCCGATGCGGATCCTCCCATGAATACTCCGATCTTCTTGACTAGATCGTCGTTCTTCTCCAGTAGTATCTTGATTTCCTCCTCATATCCATCGCGTGTAGACTTGAGTTCTTCCTCCAGCTCGATAATCTTGGTCTTCGCCTTCTTCAAATCCATCATGTCTGCGCACATCTGATTCTCCTGACGTCGAATGTGCTGGTTTAACTCCTGGATGAAAGTTGCAATGGATCTATCCTTCTTGGTGCTGATTACTTCCCATTGCTCGTCTCGGCGCCCACATATTTGGTAGATGGTGTCTTTAAGCTCCTGTTGTAGACTTCTCCAATGTGTCCCATGGTAATGTGAGCTGCCATACTCTTGCCAAGACTCCAGGTCGGTGCTTCGAAAGATCACTCTACGGGCTTAGAAGTTGGCGAGAACGTCCTTCCTGGTACTTGTACTTGTATCATCCAGCGCTCCTCTTCTGGTAAGGTGGCGTTGTATGTCCCGGTGAAGCTTGGTATACCAATGTTTAAGTACCTAGTGACTTCCTTCAAATGGCGTCCAAAAGGTGTGTCTTCATCCGGTTGTGCAAACTTGTTCTTCATCTCCGTCATCCTAAAGAGTGGAAAAATGGAGAGGAGTCAGAAATGAGTAGAGAAGAGTGTCCTATGGTTTATCTTAGTGGTCGTGTCCTACACTCACTGTGCTCGATACCATCTTGTAGCGACCGACCTCAGATGGTCAAGTCTACGTGTTTCAAAGGTCATCCCGGATCGGCAATCTTGACACACGAGTACTCAAAGGATTTATAACAGAGTAGCAATCACACACTTGTTACATCGAATGTCTCAAAAGAGAACTTATTACAATAATATGGCTTAAGTCCATCTAATGCGATAACAGCCGAAGGCTTGGAAGATAAGTGAGTCCATCAACTCCAACGGCATAGCTGAGCTGCACTGCAACGACCTAACGATCCTTACTCCTCGTCTGACAAGTCTGCAACATAATACGTTGCAGCCCGAGAACGGGTCAGCACATGGAATATGTTGGCAATATAACACAGTATAACAGGAACATAATAATGCTATCACTACATGCATATATGGCTTGTGGAAAGCTCTACGGTTATAGTTTTTGCGAAAAGCCAATTTTTTCCTACTACAAAGGAATATATTTTAATTTAACTATCATGGTGGTTGAAACATCATTGAGAAGTTATAATCCCAACTCAATCCCAAATTAAAGTAGTTAACATCCCAGCAATATTAATTTAGAGTGATGAGATACATGTGAATACTCAAGTACTAGATACTCAGAATTGTCCATAACCGGCGACACGGCTAACCATGATTAGATTGTACACTCTGCAGAGGTTTGCGCACTTTTTCCCACAAGAATCGATCACCTCCGTTGATTTCTCGCACTACATGGTGTTTGAGAAACGAATGACCGAGACACAGTCTTTCAGAAACATTAACTCTCTACTCCGGGTAGACCATACCAAACCTACAAAACCCACTACCTGTTGATCTACCTCTTCAAGAGCTTCACGTAACTTACTCAACTATGCTAGAGCCCATAATAGCTTGTGGCTGCACACGGAAGTTTCTAGCATGAATAATCTCAGTTCCCTTTGAGCCGTGGTGGCGGTCCATAGGAAGATCACACGGGTACCCCGGATTTCCAAAAACAGGCAACACTTGGGTTCCCTGTGTTCCTTAATCCACCAGATGTGTATTTAAGTTGCCACCTTAAGTTGAACCATTAATTAACAATCTCACATCTGTCATGGAATACACCAAACCCAATCCACGTCACGAGCATAGCATAGCAATAATAAGCAAGCGTAGAAGTAACTCCCAAGGGTTTGATAGTAACAGGGCAATAGGTTCTACCTCAACTACTACTTCCCAACCCACAAGTTAATGACATCCTAATCACGCAATGTTTGAGGACTGGAACTAATGCATAAAAACTGGGTATGAAAAGATTATGATCAAAGTGTTACTTGCCTTGCTGACGATCCGTGAATCCTAGAGACTCGTAGTAACACGCTTCGCACTCCGGGAATTCTATCACAAGCAAACAATAACATACATAAGCAAAAATCAATGATACACAAGCAAAACTCAACTCAAAGAGGTTGACCGGAGAGTTCAACTTAAGAACTCCGGTTCGCAAAAAGAATCAAACCAAACCGGGCAACGAAACTCAAACGGCGAAAGAAATAAGATCCGTTTACTAATCTGAACTAGGGTCACATTTTACAGAGACAAAAGCTGGTTTGAGTTGGTTATTCGGAAAGAGGGTTTTGAGATGAAACTCCACGCGCTTGAATCGCCTGGTTCCGATAAGCGAGTGAAAAGTTATACTAGATCGAAAATCGGATCAGAAATCGCGATCAGGATAATCGCGGAATAAATCCGATAAAAAGAAAAGCGACGAACAGTTTAACGAACGTACGTTCGTTAACTGAAACTAAACAAAGAACAGGTTCGTTGGAACGAATGAACGAGTGAACGCTCGCTTAATAAATAAACCGGAGAATAAAACCGATCTATAAAAAAACGGAACTAGGGTTTTTCAAACACCGTGTGACTCGGGCGGTACCTCCGGCGAGGTCCTCCTCCGTGGGCGGGCGGCTCGTGGGCTAGCGGGGTGGGGCGGGCTCGCGAGGGGGGTGGCGGGAGGCGGCGGCTAAAGGCGGCGGCGGCGGCTCGGGCTGGGCTGGCGGGCGGCTCGGCTCGGCTCGGGCGCGCGGGAGGCGGCGGTGGTGGTGGTTGGCGGCGGGCGGGCGATATTTAAGGAGGGAGGGCAGCGGTGGCTTGGGAAGGGGCACCGGGAGGAGTCGGCTCGGGCTCCCTCGGCGTCCGTCTTGGCGGGCACTGACAGTGTGTGAGGAGGGAAGGCGGCGGTGAGGCGGGCCGGCCTAGCTGGGCCTTGGGCCTGGTCGGGCGCGGGCGCAAGTTTTATTTTTTTAAATAAATTCCGCTGGAACTTAGAAAAATCATAGAAAAATAAATAAAAATCTAAAAATACCAAAATCAATTTTCACCGTCTAAATGAAAATTTAGGACGAGGTGAACATTTTCTTGGCCCCTAAAATGCAATTTTTAAAACGTGCAAATTTTTCTAGGGCAAATAAAATTCTAAATAAAATCAAATAAAATCCAAATAATGATTTTAACATTTTTCCTCCAATATTTCAATTGTTTTGGAGAAGTCATATTATCTCCTCTCATTTATTTTAATAAGAAATATTTTCCGGAGAGAAAAATAATTAAAATCAAAAATCCTTGTTTTCATTCTTTGATAAAATCAAATACGAAAATTCGGAAAATCCCCAACTCTCTCCGAGGGTCCTTGAGTTGCTTAGGATTTCGAGGTTTTCGGAACGAAGATGCAATAAAATATGATATGCATAGATGACCTATGTATAACATTCCAAATTGGAAATTTGGGATGTTACATATATAGCATCTACTGCGACTTATAGCAAGATTGATGAATATATAAGTATGACGACAGTGGATAATAATTGTCTTACTGTGACAGTCTGGTTTTTGCCCTCTTCTCTTTGCCCGATTTTCAGTTGGTTTGGTATTGAAATTTGGAGTTTTGAATCCTTTCAGTTGGACTTAAACACTTGGGTACCCCTTGACTTTCACCCAAGTGCCTCATTTCCCTCTCTAACTATCATTTCCTCTCTGGTTCACCTCGAAATAGTATTTTGAATATTTTTCTTAAAGGAAAATATTCATTTCCCTCTCTAAAACCCTAGCTAGCTCAATGTGCTCCAAAGAAACCCCAATTTTTCTTGCCCACTAAAATCTGAGGAAATTCCCAAATATTCTTTGAACACTAGGGCACCTTCCTGAGCAAAAATATTTCATCACTTTTTGGAATATTTTTGCTACAGAAAATATTTTCTGTTCTGGACAGAAATGGTGGTTTCTACAGCAACTACCATTTTACTTGCTCTATTGTGGCTGATTTTTCTTGTGCATCATCACCTTAGTAGATGATTGCTAACCTCCAAAGTCCAGCTCCCAACTCCCAGTAGTCTGACCACAGTAAGCTCTCGAAGTTCGTGACCAGAAACTTACCAAGAAGTTGAAATCTATTCTACTGCGTCTGAGTCCAAACCAAAGCGTGGTAACCTCTCAATCCACCACGAACTACACGCCAGACATGAAGTTTGGGCTTAGGTCGGCCTGTTGTCATAGCTCACACGGTGACCGCATTCGTCCACGCGTGCTAGCATACGGCCGACGCGCTCTGCGATGCGCCCGAGCTTCTGTTGATCGCATGCTCACTTCCCCGACTGCCAAGCCTTGCCAAACTTCGCCATGATCTTCGTCCCGACCTTCTGAACTCCCTCCTAGCGCTCGCTGATAACCCACAAGTGTAGGGGATCGCAACAGCTTTCGAGGGTAGAGTATTCAACCCAAATTTATTGATTCGACACAAGGGGAGCCAAGGAATATTCTTAAGTATTAGCAGTTGAGTTGTCAATTCAATCACACCTGGATAACTTAGTATCTGCAGCAAAGTAATATGGAAGTAAAGGTAACGGTAGCAAAAGTAATATTTTGGGTTTTGTAGTGATTGTAACAGTAGCAATGGAAAAGTAAATAAGCAAAACACAATATGTGAAAAGCTCGTAGGCATTGGATCAGTGATGGATAATTATGTCGGATGCGATTCCTCATGTAATAGCTATAACATAGGGTGACGCAGAACTAGCTCCAGTTCATCAATGTAATGTAGGCATGTATTCTGAATATAGTCATACGTGCTTATGGAAAAGAACTTGCATGACATCTTTTGTCCTACCCTCCCGTGGCAGCGGGGTCCTAGTGGAAACTAAGGGATATTAAGGCCTCCTTTTAATAGAGAACTGGAACAAAGCATTAGCACATACTGAATACATGAACTCCTCAAACTATGGTCATCACCGAGAAGTATCCCGATTATTGTCACTTCGGGGTTGTGGATCATAACACATAATAGGTGACTATAGACTTGCAAGATAGGATCAAGAACACACATATATTCATGAAAACATAATAGGTTCAGATCTGAAATCATGGCACTCGGGCCCTAGTGACAAGCATTAAGGATAGCAAAGTCACAGCAACATTAATCTCAGAACATAGTGCATACTAGGGATCAAACCCTAACAATACTAACTTGATTACATGGTAAATCTCATCCAACCCATCACCGTCTAGCAAGCCTAAGATGGAATTACTCACGCACGGCGGTGAGCATCATGAAATTGGTGATGGAGGATGGTTGATGATGACGATGGCGACGAATCCCCCTCTCCGGAGCCACGAACAGACTCTAGATCAGCCCTCCCGAGAGAGATTAGGGCTTGGCGGCGGCTCCGTGTCGTAAAACGCAATGAAACTTTCTCTCTGATTTTTTTCTTCATGAAACGGAATATATGGAGTTGGAGTAGAGGTCGGTGGAGCGTCAGGGGGCCCATGAGACAGGGAGGCGTGCCCAGGGGGGAGGGCGCGCCCCCCACCCTCGTGGACAGGGTGTGGGCCCCTGGTGTTGATTCTTTTGCCAGTATTTTTTATATTTTCCAATACTTATCTGTCGGCGTTCTGGGAACGGGGGTCCCCAGACTTGCTTGCCTGCGACCTGCGGCGTGGCTCAAGTGGGGGCCCAACGCAGCCCATCTTCATCAACACAAACTCAAGACCCTCGCGAGGGGCCAAGCCTCATGGGCGGACGACCAGAGCTTCCCAGCGCGGCCTCGTCAGGCTGGCTCACGAGGAGGCGGAGAGTTCAAGGCAGGGTACCTCGCGAGGTGCCCGTGACATAAGCCATGACGACCAAGGGCGCCATCGAGGCGCCCAGCCAGCAGCGTCCTCCTTTCCTCTTTGGTGCAAAGGGAGCAAGCGCAGGCAAGAGCATCAAGCAAAGGCATCCGTTTCGGTGCAACAAGACCAAGACCAGCCCCAACGGCTGGAATGCAGTCATCGTGGAGCCCAAGCCGGCGTCATCACCAGAGCCTTTGGCAGGCGAGGACCAACTTTAGTCAGGATAAGTGTACCCGCTGTTCCCCTTCAAAACGGCCAATTGTTGGCGCCCTTCCCGCTCAATATTTGGGAAGAGGCCCAGGGCCTTAGCCTATATAAGTAGAGCTAGCCACCATAGTAGAGGGACTCTCTCCTCCCGCGCGGCATTTTGGGATCCAGAGATAGAGATAGAGACTCGATCCTCAAGCTAGAGCGATGGGACACCACTAAGCAGTTCATCACACCCACCAAGAACAGACCCTCGCGAGGTTGTTCTTCCCTGTACTGTTCTTCATCAGCCCAGAGGCAATCCACACACCACACACTGGAGTAGGGTATTACACCATGATGGTGGCCTGAACCGGTATAAATCTTGCGTCTCTTGTGTTGTTCTTGCTAGTAGTTTAGGTCCCTGCGATTCGGTGAGGTACGAGACGGTGGAGGATTGGATCTCCGCGCACTCCTGTAGTTCGAACCTTAAGGGTCTGCTGAACCCGTAATCCGACATTTGGCGCGCCGGTAGGTGCACCGGAATCTGCCTTCCGTCGCCGCGTCCTTCCCCGTCTACCGCAACCATGTCTGACGTCCGTCGGGCCCCCACCGAGCGCCGAGCCGCCACCGCCTCCCGCGTCGCCCAGACAGCTCCCGTCGGCGGGCACCTCGCTGTTCTCGTCACCTGCCGTCAACACCGCCACCGGCCCGGCGGGGAACGAGTAGTGATCATCGTCCCAGCGCTCCTCGGCGATCTCAGGGGAGGGGCCGCGCGGTTCCCTCGACACCCGCCCCGTCGCGCCGGTCCCTCCGCTCGTCGCGGCCCTCTGGCGGCTCGCAGCGGCGCCTTCGGCCGCCATGTCAAGACATTCGTCCGCGGGTCGGCGCCGCCTCCACACGGCAGGGGCTCCCTCAAGCCGGACGGAGTCGCCGCGGGCTGACCTTCGACTCTCAAGACCACCCCGCCAACTCGGCCGGCTCGGTGCGCCCCATCGCTCGCACACCTACCATCCGCCAGTCGCCGTCACCAGACCCTCATCGACGGCGGCGTCGGCCTCAATGTACTCTCGGCCGAGGCCTTCAACCTCCTCTCAGATACTTCAGGAGCGGCTGCTGCCCAGCCGCCTTTTTCGGGCGAGGAGGAGGGTCATCCAAATCCTTGGGGCAAATCCGGCTTCTGGTGACCGTCGGCACCTACGACAACTTCCGCACGGAATTGGTCGACTTCGACATCGCCCCCATCGGCCTCCCCTACAACGCCATCCTTGGCTATCCGGCGTTGGCCAAATTCATGGCTGCAACCCACCCGGGATACAACCTCATGAAGATGCCTGGGAGCAGCGGCGTCCTCACCGTGCCCGGGGATACTGAGGGAGCGTTGCGGGCGCTAAGACTCCCCCTCAAGACGGCAGCCGCAGCACAGCCCGCCGATGCGGAAGCCCCCAAGCCCAAGGGGGCTGCGCCGACCAAGAAGAAGCAGTTGTTCACTCAAGACAAGGCGGAGACCAAGCAGATACCCGTCGATGAGGACGGGTCCACAAGCGCCACCTTCACCATAGGCGCCAACCTTGAGCCCAACAGATGAAGCCCTTGTCAAGTTCCTCGCGGCGAACAAGAAGGTGTTCGCCGGGAGCCCGATCAGCTGGCGGGGATTCCACGGGCGTGATCGAGCACCACCTCAACGTGAGCCCCAACGTGCGTCCGGTGAAGCAGAAAGCGAGGAGGCAGTCCACCGAAAAGCAGGCCTTCATCGTCCAAGAGACCCGCAAGCTAGAAGCCGCGGGGGTTATTCGCGAGGTCCGATACCCAGATTGGTTGGCCAACCCCGTGGTCGTGCCGAAGAAGGGAGGAAAGGAGCGCATGTGTGTCGACTTCACCAACCTCAACAAAGCATGCCTGCAGGATCCGTTTCCGCTCCCTCGCATCGACCAGATCGTAGATTCCACCGCCGAGTGTGACCTTTTGTGCTTCTTGGACGCCTTTTCCGGGTATCATCAAATCAAGATGGTGGTGGAAGACGTGGAGAAGACGGCCTTCCTAACCCCGTGTGGAGTATACTGCTATACCTGCATGCCATTCGGGTTGCGCAACGCAGGGGCAACCTTCCAGCGGCTCATGCACATCACCTTGGGCCCACAGCTCGGGAAGAATGTGGAGGCATACGTCGACGACATCGTGGTAAAGTCTCGCGAGGCCAAGACCTTGATACAAGACCTGGAAGAAACCTTCGTGAGCCTCAACGCAGTGAGCCTGCGACTCAACCCGGAGAAGTGTGTGTTTGGAGTTCCTCAGTAAGCTCTCGGGTTTCCTCGTGTCCCACCGAGGCATCGAGGCCAACCCGTAAAAGGTCAAGGCAAGGAAGACATGAGCCCACCGAAGACCCTCAGGGAGATGTAGAAGCTCACAGGGTGCGTAACGGCGCTGGGCCGTTTCATCTCCCGGTTGGGGGAGCGGGCACTGCCTTTCTTCCAGCTGATGAAGAAAAAGGGGCCCTTCGAGTGGACTGAAGAGGCCGACAAAGCGCTTGAAGACCTCAAGAGGTACCGACCAGCCCTCCGGTGATGGTGGCCCAGCGCCCTCAGAGCCCTTGGTGTTTACTCGCCGCCACTCCCTACTCGCTAGCGCTGCTCTGGTGGCGGTTAGGGAGGAGCGTCAGGCCAAGACCACGGCGGCAACCCGAACTAAGGCAAGACCGAATCAGAAGGAACTAGCAGAAGCTAGCACCGCAAGGGAAGAAGATCAACCGTCACGGCAGAGCGCACCAGAGACGGGGGAGGCCTCTAGGCCAAGCACCCAGCTTCCGGAGCGATGTTGCCTCAGGAGGCACCATAGCTTCCGGAGGACGCCACCAGCACCGACGCCCCTAACCTCGTCGAGCACCCAGTGTACTTCGTCAGTACCGTGCTACAGGATGCGAGGGCACGGTACCCCATGCTGCAGAAGCTCCTTCTCGCACTGCTGGTGGCTTCACGCAAGCTACGACACTACTTCCAGGGTCATCCAATCAAGGTTGTCTCGGCATACCCCCTGTTGAGGGTGCCAAGGAGCCCCAACTCGGCAGGAAGGGTCACCGAGTGGAACATTGAGCTGCAAGCATTCCAGCTCGAGTTCAGTACAACCAGAGTCATCAAGGGGGCCGCGCTGGCAGATTTCGTGGCCGAATGGACAGAAGCACCGGGCCTCAGAGCCGGCGAGGATCGGTCCCTCTCCCCAGGGAGAGAAGCGCCAGAAGGTTGGGTCATGTACTTTAACGGAGCGTTCTCCAGACAGGGCGCTGGGGCTGGGGCAGTACTCATATCCCCCTCTCAGGACAAGCTCTACTATGCCGTGCAGCTCTGTTTCCAGCATGGCGAGAAGTTCTCCAACAATATAGCAGAATACGAGGGGCTGATAGCGGGTCTGAAGGCTGCCGCTGCCCTGGGGGTGAAGCGCCTTACTATCAAGGGCGATTTGCAGCTCCTCGTCAATTTCTCCAACAAGGTGTACGAGCCAGGATGAACACATGGAGGCCTACCTTATGGAGGTCCGCTGGATGGAGAAACAGCCTGGGGTGGAGCTGCAGACGTGCCTGTGGCACTAACCAAGAGGCCGACGACGTCGCCAAACGAGCCTCCAGGAGGTTACCCTAGGAGCCGGGTGTCTTTGAGGAACGGCTCTTCAAGCCCTCAGCCCTGCCGCCGTTATCAAGCACAAGACAGCCTCGGAGGAGCTCCTCACCACCAGCCTCGGGAGCCCCACTGTGGGTCTGCCTCGAGCACGCCTGCTCTTAACGATGAAACCTCAAGAGGAGTGCTGGATCACGGAGCTCAAGAGTTACTTAACGCGTGGGACTTTGCCAGAGAAGGAGGAGGAGGCAGAGCGTGTGGTGCGGCAAGCCACGGCATATAGCATCATGGATGGAGAGCTCTACCGGAGACGACCAAACGACGTATCCCTACGTTGCATCACCAGGGAACAGGGGAAGGATTTGCTGGCAGATATACATGGCGGAGATTGTGGGCACCATTCATCGTCACGGACCCTTGTCAGAAAGGCGTTTTGTAGCGGTTTCTATTGGCCCACCGCGCTCAACGACGCCATCGACCTCGTGAAGGCTTGCGAGGCTTGCCAATTCCATGCCAAGCAGATCCAACAGCTAGCAGGAGGCCTGCAAACCATTCCCCTCACTTGGCCATTCGCGGTCTGGGGGCTGGACATTCTGGGCCCTTTCCCTCGGGCGCCAGGGGGCTATCGCTACCTCTACGTCGCCGTGGACAAATTCACCAAGTGGGCCAAAGTGGAGCCCATCTGCGCCATCCCCGCCGGTTCTGCGGTCAAGTTCATCAAGGGCATCGTGAGCCGGTTCGGAGTGCCGAACCGCATCATCACCGACAACGGTTCACAGTTCACCAGTAACCTTTTTAAAACGTACTGCGCTAACCTTGAGACGCAGATATGCTACGCTTCGGTGGCACACCCCCGCAGCAATGGATAGGCTGAGCGGGCCAATGCAGAGGTCCTGAGAGGCCTCAAGACCAGGACGTTCAAGAAGAAGCTGGAAGCCTGCGGCAGAGGCTGGTACGACGAGCTTCCATCCGTGTTGTGGTCCATCCGCACAACCGCGACCAAGCCAACCGGAGAGACCCCTTCTTCCCGGTCTCACGGGCCAAGCAGTCCTCCTCACGAGGTCAAGCGAGATCTGCGCGGGTCCCGCGCTCGGCGAAACGCTGCGGGACGCCATGCGAGGGACGACCTTGTGTCGGGGAGGAGCGCCGCCGGAAGCTGCACCGCGAACGGCAAGGTACCAGCAGCACTCCGCGATACCACCGCCGCAACATCCGCCCTGTAACTCTCGAGGTAGGAGACCTCGTGCTCCGACGGGTCCTCTCTAGGGAGGGACTGCATAAGCTCTCTCCCATGTGGGAGGGCCCATTCAAGGTTGTTCATGTTTCCAGGTCTGGCTCCGTGCGCTTGGAGGCGCAAGATGGAGTACCTATACAGAACGCGTGGAACATCCAGCACCTCCGGAGGTTCTACCCCTAAAAGGCCCAGAGCCTGTGAAGAAGGCGAACGCCTGTGAAGCTGTCGCGTTTTGGAAAAGGCCCAGAGCCTGTGAAGAAGGCGAACGCATGTGAAGCTGTCGCGTTTTGGAAAAGGCCCGGAGCCTGTGAAGAGGGCAAACGCCCGTGAAGCTTGCTTACCAGAAGAAAGGCCCGGAGCCTGTGAAGAAGGCGAACGCCTGTGAAGCTCGCCGCCCGTGACACTCTCACGTAATAATGAGTTGGGGCTGTACACGCCTGTAGTCTCCGGAGTGCCGGCCTCAGCCCCTGGGCTCCCTCCCACGCCCAATGGCAGCACTTAGCTCATGCTTGGTGAGAAGACGTCAAGACTAGACTAGGTGCCGGACGCGGCTTTTTCATTTGCTTTCTGCAGTTGATTGGTTATTCCCATTTGAAGTTTTTATCAAACTATCCCCCTTTTTGGTCCGTGGTTCTTCGATCTTTTCGCCTCTGCCTCGATTTTCTTGCACGGGACTCGCGAGGCGAAGCCTCGAGCCCCCGCGAGTGTTCCTACCCCTATCGTTCAAGTTTCCACGGCCCTGGTCCACAGCTGGAGCACCCCTCCTGACCATGCCTCACGGGCAGCACGACGCCTTGAACAGGCTGTGGTCGGTCGCCCTCGCGCCACGGCCGGGGTTCACTTACGAATGGGCGCATGGCAGAAGGGAACAGTATCAGGATAACAAAAGCAGTACAATAATTAACGGCGTTGCCCTAAACGCGCCCCCACGGGGCCACACATTGTTCCCTTTTTACGCAGGAGAAAAGGAAGGAAAAGGACAAAAGCAGGAGAAGCACGCCCCGCGCCGGCTCTCTTGGAAGACCCGAGCCGCCTCCGGAGCTCAGTCGGACTCCATCTCGCTTCACTGGGCGTGGCGCGGGCGGACCGCTGCCACCCCCAAGCGGCGCGGCGGCGTGGGGGCTGGCGCGCCGCTGCTGGAAGAATCGCCACCCAAAGAAGAGCTGGTGAAGCGTGAGGAGTCGCGGCATCGCGGCCGCCCGCGCTGCTGCCCTCTCTTTCAAGGCCGGGCTGAGTCCTCGGCTGCGGTCATCGCCCTCGTGGCAGCACCCCATGCGCGGCCGTTTTCCCAAACACCTCACGAGAGGGTGGCGCCGCCATCATACTTGAAGTGCAGGGAGCACCGGCGGCGGAGACCACAAGGCATGAGCGAACTGCCCGCCTCGGGCCAGAACAGGTTCCTGCAGCAGTGACCTCCAAAGAAGCCCACGGCCCGGCTGCAGCAGCCATCCGCTCGAGCCGAGGCCACTCAGGCGCCATCCGGGAGCTCACCCAGAGGAAGCACGGAGCTGAAGCCGGACGCCGGACGGCTCCTCCGCCCTCACCATGAACTCTGGCAGCGCTTCAGCGGCATGAAGGCGCGGCCTCGGGGGACGAGTGGCCGGGGCACACCCTCCGACCATGGCCAGCCGCTCGTCGCCACACTGAGAGCCTCCCCCATGACCGCGGGGGACCGCCGTGGAGGCCACAGGGTGCTTGCGAGGGCGACCTCGACCACGCTTAGGCGGAGGAGAGGAGGATTCGACCTGGCGGCCTTTCCCCTTCTCCGTGGCCGAGAACTTCCTTGGTGGAGCCATGGAGAAGAAGGAGAGACAAGAAGGATAGACTGGAAGGGCGCACGCCGCTCCATACTTATAGCCGGTGAAGGCCAACCGCCTGCCTCCACGATCACCAGTCATCATGACTAGCCATGCATGCAAGGACTTGTCGAATCCGGGCGGTTACCAAGGCATCGTGGGGAAGCAGGCTCCCACGTCCAATCAACAGCCACGCGGCGCCCAAGGTCAAGAGCTGTTAGGGCTCGCGACGCTCAGACTTGCCCTTTCACCTCTCTCAGACGCAAGTTCGGGCGCGCCAGGTCTGGGCTACTCTCGGCGTTCTGGGAACGGGGGTCCCCAGACTTGCCAGCCTGCGACCTGCGGCGTGGCTCAAGTGGGGGCCCAGCGCAGCCCATCTTCATCAACACAAACTCAAGACCCTTGCGAGGGGCCAAGCCTCGCGGGGCGGACGACCAGGAGCTTCCCCAGGCGTGGCCTCGTCAGGCTGGCTCACGAGGAGGCGGAGAGTTCAAGGCAGGGTACCTCGCGAGGTGCCCGTGACGCAAGCCATGACGACCAAGGGCGCCAGTCGGGCGCCAGCCGCGCAGCGCCCTCCTTTCCTCTTTGGTGCAAAGGGAGCAAGCGCAGGCAAGAGCATCAAGCAAAGGCATCCGTTTCGGTGCAACAAGACCAAGACCAGCCCCAACGGCTTGAATGCAGTCATCGTGGAGCCCAAGCCGGCGTCATCACCAGAGCCTTTGGCAGGCGAGGACCAACTTTAGTCGGGATAAGTGTACCATTGTTCCCCTTCAAACGGCCAATTGTTGGCGCCCTTCCCGCTCAATATTTGGGAAGAGGCCCAGGGCCTTAGCCTATATAAGTAGAGCTAGCCACCATAGTAGAGGGACTCTCTCCTCCCGCGCGGCATTTTGGGATCCAGAGATAGAGATAGAGACCCGATCCTCAAGCTAGAGCGACGGGACACCACTAAGCAGTTCATCACACCCACCAAGAACAGACCCTCGCGAGGCTGTTCTTCCCTGTACCGTTCTTCATCAGCCCAGAGGCAATCCACACACCACACACTGGAGTAGGGTATTACACCACGATGGTGGCCTGAACCAGTATAAATCTTGCGTCTCTTGTGTTTTTCTTGCTAGTAGTTTAGGTCCCTGCGATTCGGTGAGGTACGAGACGGTGGAGGGTTAGATCTCCGCGCGCACCCCAGAGTTCGAACCTTAAGGGTCTGCCGGAACCCGTAATCCTACATTATCTCCGTGGATTTTCAACTCATTCCGAGAACTTTTGTTTTCTACACATAAAACAACATCATGGCAGTTTTGCTGAAAACAGCGTCAGTCCGGGTTAGTTTCATTCAAATCATGCAAGTTAGAGTCCAAAACAAGGGCAAAAGTGTTTGTAGAAGTAGATACGTTGGAGACGTATCAACTCCCCCAAGCTTAAACCTTTGCTTGTCCTCAAGCAATTCAGTTGATAAACTGAAAGTGGTAAAGAAAAACTTTTACAAACTCTATTTTCTCTTGTTGCTGTAAACATGTAAAGCCAGCATTCAAGTTTTAGCAAATATTATAAACTAACCATACTCACAATAACACCTAGATCTCACAATTACTCATATCAATGGCATAATCAGCTAGTGAGCCATAATAATAAAACTCGGATGACAAGACTTTCTCAAAACAATCATAATATGATATAACAAAATGGTATCTCGCTAGCCCTTTCTGAAACCACAAAACATAAATGCGGAGCACCTTTAAAGATCAAGGACTGACTAAACATTGTAATTCATGGTAAAAGAGATCCAGTCAAGTCATACCCAATATAAACCAATAGTAATGAATTCAAATGACAGTGTGCTCTCCAGCGGGTGCTTTTTAATAAGCAGGTTATGACTCAACATAAAAGTAAATAGATAGGCCCTTCGCAGAGGGAAGCAGGGATTTGTAGAGGTGCCAGAGCTCGATGTTAAAATAGAGAGGAATATCATTTTGAGCGGCATGCATTCACTATCAACACAACAACTATGAGATGGCTGTATCTTCCATACTACATGCATTATAAGCAGTTCCCAAACAGAATGGTAAAAGTTTATACTCCCCCACCACCAACAAGCATCAAGCCATGGCTTGCTCGAAACAACGAGTGCCTCCAACTAACAACAGCCCTGGGGGAGTTTTGTTTTAATTATATTGATTTGCTTTGATCTTTTTGGATCATGGGACTGGGCATCCCTAGCACGGCCCTTTCTCGTGAATGAGGAGCGGAGTCCACCTCTTGAGAATAACCCACCTAGCATGGAAGATATAGGCAGCCCTAGTTGAAACATGAGCTGCTCGAGTATACAAACAGAATTTCATTTGAAGGTTTGGAGTTTGGCACTTGCAAATTTACTTGGAATGGCAGGTAGATACCGCATATAGGAAGGTATGGTGGACTCATATGGAATAACTTTGGGGTTTAAGGAGTTTGAATGCACAAGCAGATACCGCTTAGTGCATGTGAAGGCTAGCAAAAGACTGGAAGCGCCAACCGAGAGAGCGACAATACCATGAACATGCATTAAAATTAATTCACACCGAGTACACGCATGAGTAGGATACAATCTACCATGAACATAAATATCATGAAGGCTATGTTGACTTGTTTCAACTACATGCGTGAACATGTGCCAAGTCGAGTCACTCAATTCATTCAAAGGAGTATACCATCCCATCATACCACATCACAATCATTTTAATAGCATGTTGGCACGCAAGGTAAACCATTATAACTCATAGCTAATCAAGCATGGCACAAGCAACTATAATCTCTAAATGTCATTGCAAATATGTTTACTTCATAATAAGCTGAATCAGGAACGATGAACTCATCATATTTACAAAAATAAGAGAGGCCGAGTTCATACCAGCTTCTCTCATCTCAATTAGTCCATCATATATTGTCATTATTGCCTTTCACTTGCATGACCGAACGATGTGTATAATAATAATAGTGCACGTGCATAGGACTAAGATGGAATCTGCAAGCATTCAACTCAAGAGAGAAGACAAGTAATATGGGCTCTAAGTTAAATAAACAATCATGCATATGAGAGCCACTAAGCATTTTCAATATGGTCTTCTACTCTTGACCCCCAAAGGAAGGAAAAGAAAATAAAACTATTTACACGGGAAAGCTCCCAACAAGTAAAAAGAAGAACGAGAAATCTTTTCGGGTTTTCATTTTAATTTCTACTACAAGCATGGGAATTAAACTAACTAATTTTTTTTGTTTTTCTTAAGGTTTATCAAACACACAAGAAGAAAACTAGAAAAATAAATTTAAACTAGCATGGATAATACAATGAAAGAGTATGAGCTCCGACGACTAGAATAGTGTGTGAACATGAATGTAAAGTCGGTGAGAAATACGTACTCCCCCAAGCTTTGGCTTTTGGCCTAAGTTGGTCTAATGCCTAGGATAGCCTGGCTGATATCCTTAGTTGTAACTGGGGTCGTACTGAGATGCAGCAGAAAATGCCTCCTGAGCTGCGGCATGTTGGCGAGCCGCCTCTGCTCTCCTCTCATGTTCAGCTGCTTCCTCCCTGGTAACAACATATCTTCCTTTTCCCTGGTAATCAAAAAGGAAAGGAGCAGGAAGAGTAACATGGATAGAACTATGTCTGTCAAAGATTAGTCGATACTGGAGGAATTGTTCATTCCTCCTAAGAAAATGATGTTTGACCATAGCGTCATAATCTAAATAAGCAGGAGGCAACACCATATCCCCCTCTCGTGGGGCTATACCAAGATAATTAGCCACACGGGTTGCATAAATTCCTCCAAATAAATTTCCAGCCCTACCATTATTAAGCAACCTACGTGCAACTATTGCCCCCAAGTTATAATCTTTATAACCTAACATGGCACTCTTGAGGACACAAAGATCAGGGACACATATATGACATGCTTCATCTTTACTGTTAATGCATCTACCAATGAAGAGAGCAGAATAATGTATAGCAGGAAAATGAATGCTCCCTATGGTAGCTTGTGCTATATCCCTAGATTCTCCCACAGTAATACTAGCAAGGAAATCTCTAAATTCAGATTTGTGGGGATCATTAACATTGCCCCACTGTGGAAGTTTGCAGGCAGTTGTAAGATCCTCTAATTCCATGGTATAAGATCTATCATAAATATCAAAAAGGACACTCTGAGGATTAGGTGAACATTTATATTTAAACCTTCTCACAAATGAATCAGTCAATTGATAGTACTGATGACACTTATCTTGTAAGAAGTCCTCAAGATCGGCATTGTGCACATATGCGTCAAATTCCTCCTTAAAGCCTGCATTGACCATAAAATCATCGGATGGCCACTCACAAGCTCGCACTTCTGCGTCCCTCGGTAGTTCATCGTCTTGCTCACGCATAGCAAGCCTGGGTCCTTTCTTTATTGAGGAACCACCTTGATACATTCTCCTAGACATATTTCTTTTTCTGAAAAATTTCTGAAATTTTAGTAACTTCAAAATAAAAGTGAATAAAACTAAACAAGATTGATAGCAACTACTCCTACAAGTGCCTAGAGCCTATATCGTGCATTAGAATTACTTGGGACCTCATAAGTTTAACTTGCAAGCTCAAGAACATAGTCACCTATGCAGCAAAAATTTGCAATGAATAAAGCACTAGAACAAAAACTAATTGGACCAATGGAGGAGTCACATACCAAGAAACAATCTCCCAAAGCAGTTTTCTGAATGGAGCTTTGAGCAAGGAGATCGAAAATCGCAGCAAATGAGCTAGAACTCGTGCTTGAGCTGGATGAGGATTTTTTTGGGAAGAAGATGGAGTGCGTGGGTGCAGGAATAAGTGAAGGGGGCCACGACAGGGGGCACCCCCATGGGGTGTGGGCGCGCCCTCCACCCTTGTGGCCAGGTTCTTGCCCCTCCTGCAGTGTTTTCAGTGCCTAAAATCCTCAAATATTCCATAAAAATCATACTAAATTTGCAGGGCATTTGGAGCACTTTTATTTTCGGGATATTTTTTATTGCACGGATAATTCAGAAAACAGACAGATAATACTATTTTTGCTTTATTTATTTTAAATAACAGAAAGTAAAAAGAGGGTACAGAAGGTTGTGCCTTCTAGTTTCATCCATCTCGTGATCATCGAAATGAATCCAGTAACAAGGTTGATCAAGTCTTGTTAACAAACTCATTCCAAATAACACGGAACCGGAGAAATTTCGAATAACACTAAGTTACCTCAACGGGGATATGAACATCCCCAACAATAAGAATATCATACTTTTTCTTGACAGTAGGAAGAGGAAATTCAAAACCTCCAATAATAACAGTCAGAACTTTTCCAATAGAATTGATGCTATGAACTTGAGATTGTTTCCTCGGAAAGTGTACCGTATGCTCATTACCATTAACATGAAAAGTGACATTGCCTTTGTTGCAATCAATAACAGCCCCTGCAGTATTCAAAAAGGGTCTACCAAGGATAATCGACATACTATCGTCCTCGGGAATATCAAGAATAACAAAGTCCGTTAAGATAGTGACATTTGCAACCACAACAGGCACATCCTCACAAATACCGACGGGTATAGCAGTTGATTTATCAGCCATTTGCAAAGATATTTCAGTAGGTGTCAACTTATTCAAGTCAAGTCTATGATATAAAGATAGAGGCATAACACTAACACCGGCTCCAAGATGACATAAAGCAGTTTTAACATAGTTTCTTTTAATGGAGCATGGTATAGTTGGTACCCCGGGGTCTCCAGGTTTCTTTGGTATTCCACCCTTAAAAGTATAATTAGCAACCATGGTGGAAATTTCAGCTTCCGGTATCTTTCTTTTATTTGTAATGATATCCTTCATGTACTTAGCATAAGGATTTAATTTAAGCATATCAGTCAAGCGCATACGTAAGAAGATAGGTCTAATCATTTCAGCAAAGCGCTCAAAATCCTCTTCATCCTTTGTGTTCGATGGTTTAGGAGGAAAGGGCATGAGTTTCTGAACCCATGGTTCTCTTTCTCTACCATGCTTCCTAGCAACAAAGTCTCTCTTATCATAACGTTGATTCTTTGATTGTGGGTTATCAAGATCAACAGCAGGTTCAATCTCTACATCATTGTTTTTGCTAGGTTGAGCATCAACATGAACATTATCATTAATATTATCACTAGGTTCATGTTCATCTCCTGATTGAGTTTCAGCATCAGAAATAGAAATATCATTGGGATTCTCAGGTGTGTCTACAACAGGTTCACTAGAAACATGCAAAGTCCTATCGTTTTTCTTTTTCTTCTTTTTGGAAGAACTAGGTACCTCTAAATTATTTCTCTGAGAATCATGCTCGATTCTCTTAGGGTGGCCTTCAGGATACAAAGGTTCCTGAGTCATTTTACCGGTTCTAGTAGCCACTCTAACAACAAAGTCATATTTATTATTTAATTCATCGAGCAAATCATTTTGAGCTTTAAGTACTTGCTCAGCTTGAGTAGCAACCATAGAAGCATATTTGCTAATGATTTTAAGTTCACCTTTAACTCTAGCCATATAATCACTCAAGCGTCCTATCTTGAAAGCATTATTCTTTAATTCTCTACCAACATAAGCATTAAAACTTTCTTGTCTAGCCATAAAGTCATCAAATTCATCTAAGTAAGGGCTATGAAATTTAGTAGAGGGGATTTCAACTTTATCATATCTATGAGAGAATTTACTTTTACTACCTGTGTCGGGTTATCAAGACAATGCGTTTCTTCGACAGGCGGTATATTAAGACCATGTATTTCTTCAATAGGTGGTAAATTCTTAACATCTTCAGCTTTAATACCTTTTTCTTTCATTGATTTCTTTGCCTCTTGCATATCTTCAGATCGAGAAATAAAACGCCTCTTCTTCGGAGTGGGTTTAGGAATAGGCTCGTGGAGTTGGCTCAATTGGTTTAGGAATTTCTCGAATTGGCTCGGAAGAGTCCAATTATTTTCATTAGTCAACATATTATTCAATAGTAATTCAGCTTCATCGACTGTTCTTTCCCTGAAAACACAACCAGCACAACTATCCAAGTGGTCCTTGGAAGCATCGGTTAGTCCATTGTAAAAGATATCAAGTATTTCATTTTTATTAAGTGGATAATCAGGCAAAGCATTAAGTAATCAGAGAAGCCTCCCCCAAGCTTGTGGGAGACTCTCTTCTTTAATTTGCACAAAATTATATATTTCCCGCAAGGCAGCTTGTTTCTTATGAGCAGGGAAATACTTAGCAGAGAGGTAATAAATCATATCCTAGGGACTACGCACACAACTAGGAGCAAGAGAATTAAACCAAGTCTTAGCATCACCCTTTAATGAGAACGGAAATATCTTAAGGATATAAAAATAGCGAGATTTATCATCATTAGTAAACAGGGTGGCTATATCATTCAACTTGGTAAGATGTGCCACAATAGTTTCAGATTCAAGGCCATAAAAACGATCAGATTCTACTAAAGTAATAATTTCAGGATCAACAGAGAATTCATAATCCTTATCAGTAACACAGATAGGTGAAGTAGCAAAAGCAGGGTCAGGTTTCATTCTAGCATTAAGAGATTGCTGCTTCCATTTAGCTAATAACTTTTTAAGATCATATCTATCTTTGCAAGCAAAGATAGCTCTAGCAGCTTCCTCCTCCATAACATAACCCTCGGGAACAACAGGTAATTCATAATCAGGGGGAGAACTTTCATCATCACCATCATCAATAATAGCATCTTCAATAATTTCATTCTCTCTAACCCTAGCAAGTTGTTCATCAAGAAATTCACCTAATGGCAAAGTAGTATCATGCATGTAAGTAGTTTCATCATAAGTATCATGCATAGCGTATGGCATCATCAATAACATGCACATATCGAATTCATAGCAAGAGCAGGTTTAGGTGTCGCAAGCTTACTCAAAAGCAGAAGGAGAATCTAGTGCGAGCTAGATGGCGTTCCTTACCTCCCTCGTAGTTGAGGGTAAAACTTAGTTTTTAAGGCCCTTCAAGTTCTTCATAGTGATCAGCAGATATAAATCCCAAGTGACTCAAAGAATAGAGCTATGCTCCCCGGCAACGGCGCCAGAAATTAGTCTTGATAACCCATAAGTGTAGGGGATCGCAACAGCTTTCGAGGGTAGAGTATTCAACCCAAATTTATTGATTCGACACAAGGGGAGCAAAAGAATATTCTTAAGTCTTAGCAGTTGAGTTGTCAATTTAACCACACCTGGATAACTTAGTATCTGCAGCAAAGTATTTAGTAGCAAAGTAATATGTAAGTAAAGGTAATGGTAGCAAAAGTAATATTTTTGGGTTTTGTAGTGATTGTAACAGTAGCAACAGAAAAGTAAATAAGCGAAACACAATATGTGAAAAGCTTGTAGGCATTGGATCAGTAATGGATAATTATGTCGGATGCGATTCCTCATGTAATAGCTATAACATGGGGTGACACGGAACTAGCTCCAGTTCATCAATGTAATGTAGGCATGTATTCCAAATATAGTCATACGTGCTTATGGAAAAGAACTTGCATGACATCTTTTGTCCTACCCTCCCGTGGCAGCGGGGTCCAAGTGGAAACTAAGGGATACTAAGGCCTCTTTTTAATAGAGAACCGGAACAAAGCATTAGCACATAGTGAATACATGAACTCCTCAAATTATGGTCATCACCGAGAAGTATCCCGATTATTGTCACTTCGGGGTTGTCGGATCATAACACATAATAGGTGACTATAGACTTGCAAGATAGGATCAAGAACACACATATATTCATGACACTATAATAGGTTCAGATCTGAATCATGGCACTCGGGCCCTAGTGACAAGCATTAAGCATAGCAAAGTCATAGCAACATTAATCTCAAAACATAGTGGATACTAGGGATCAAACCCTAACAAAACTAACTTGATTACATGGTAAATCTCATCCAATCCATCACCATCCAACAAGCCTACGATGGAATTACTCACGCACGGCGGTGAGCATCATGAAATTGGTGATGGAGGATGGTTGATGATGACGACGGCGATGAATCCCCCTCTCCGGAGCCCTGAACGGACTTCAGATCAGCCCTCCCGAGAGAGATTAGGGCTTGGCGGCGGCTCCGTGTCGTAAAACGCGATGAAACTTTCTCTCTGATTTTTTCCATGAAACGGAATATATGGAGTTGGAGTTGAGGTCGGTGGAGCGTCAGGGGGCCCACGAGACAGGGGGCAGCACCCAGGAGGGAGGGCGCGCCCCCCACCCTCGTGGACAGGGTGTGGGCCCCCTGGTCTTGATTCTTTCGCCAGTATTTTTTATATTTTCCAAAACTTATCTCCGTGGATTTTTAGGTCATTCCGAGAACTTTTGTTTTCTACACATAAAACAACATGGCAGTTCTGCTGAAAACAGCGTCAGTTCGGGTTAGTTTCATTCAAATCATGCAAGTTAGAGTCCAAAACAAGGGCAAAAGTGTTTGGAAAAGTAGATACGTTGGAGACATATCACTCGCTGACGCCGGAGCTCACCGCAGCGAGCACGGGCGCGGTACGGCCAAAGCAACATTGCGCTATGCACTGTGTTCATCGCCACCCACTCGCCCCTATGCTCGTCTCCCCTCGCCGACAGTTCCCGTGTGAGCTGTGTTGCCTTCCCCCTCGCTCGCTGACGCCGTTCATCGCCGGGAGCCGTGTCCAGGTGTCCTCCGGCGGAGCCCGATCCCTCCTTATCGCTCGGCTATAAATAGAGCCCTCCCCAGCCTCCTCGAGCATCTTCCACTCCTCACACACACTCCACGATCTCGTAGAAAGCCGTAGCCCTGCCGGGCAGGCCGCGGGCTGCCGTCCCCAAGCTCGAGCTCGCCGGCGATCCCCTCGGGTCGTCTCCGCAGCTCCAGCCCCTCCCAGGCTCGGGCCACCCTTCCAGGGCCTCCGCCGTGCCTCGGTGGTGCCGTTCCGCCCGGTTGGAGCCCCTGGTGTCGCCTCTAGTCGCCGTCGTCTTCTTCTCCGGCGACCTCTGCTTCTTGTCGCCGCTGGAGAGGTCGTTTCCGATGCCGTCCGACCACACCTAGCTAATCTACGGGTACGGACAGGTGCGCCTCCATCTTCTATTTCGATCCCTCCCTCTCGTTCTAGCCAAGAAGCTCTCCTCGCCGGCGTGTGCTCCAGTGAAGCCGCGCTGTCCTCCGCTTCCTTCCTCCTTCTCCACGACTAGCGGGGCCGCTAGTCAGCCACTCAAGACAGGCAAGCGGCACGAGTGGTGGCGCCATGAGGTCTACGCCCGACGCCACCCCCCCTCGCCTGTTTTATTTAAATTCAAATTTAATTTTGTCCAGAGAGCTTCAAAGAGCCAAAACATTTTAACCATAAGTCCAAATGAATTGATTCTTTTTGCATTGTGTTCTTTATGAAGAAATCTAGCAGCTCACCAAAAATGAGATTTTTCTCTGCTGTCTAGATTTTTTGGTGAATTTCAGAAGTGTTCTTGATGTTTTCTTTTGGTGTTTAAAATTATTTTTGGAAAGTGAAGCTTGTCTTGAGGATCACCAGGAGGATTGTGAAGCTTGTATTGAGGATCACCAGGAGGATTGTGAACCTCATCTGCACTAAGGCAAGCCACAACAACATTTTCGTAGTGCCATTATAATATTTGTGATTTTTCTCGACTTGAATTAATGATTTAATCCATGCATTTAAATCACTAGTATATTATTTATATTCTGATTGGTTGCTTGTTTAAGTTGATATGCTTGGTTTACAGAAAGTTTAAAGCTAACTAAGTTGGTTAAGTAACTAGAAGTATTATTTGTTATGAAGAAGTAATATGATTATGGATATGAGTAATTATTTTGAGTTATTTTCTTGGAGGAGAAAATAATAATATTTGCCAAGTAAAGATTCTGTTTAAAGTGATGATTAATCATAACCAGAGAAGTGTTATGAGTTGTGATGTTTATGCTTAGTGTGGATATAGTTGACCCAGTTATTCCGATGATTTATAATTCGTGTTGCATTTTCATGGCATATTATGACATCGGTTACCTTCACTTTAAGTTCAACCTGATAATAACTCAACTTGAATATATTGTTGACCGGGTCATGGTGCCACTGAATCGAGTTTTCCCAGTGCAACCACATTTGCCTTTATGGGAAGGCCTTTATTCAGTCCGTTGTCATGCCTCTGGTCGGTGCCTCCAACGAGGAAAGGTTATGGACGTGTGGTACCCTGGCCCAGTAAGCAGACATAACCTTGTGTGCCTGTTGTTGATGTTATGGTACCTTGTCCCCGTTTGGGACCGTTTATGTTTTGCCATGATGGTGGCCGTTGGTGTCTTTGGTAGACACAGGGCCACCCAGGACTAGCCCAGTGGGGAGTGAGTCGGAAAGGCCGAGAGAGTGTCATGGCAATGGAGGGGTTTCGTCGGAATGTCGTTGGTCCACCCGAATGGGAGTGCGAGGCCACGGATTCCGTGGTGTGGGTTCAGTGCGCTACCTCTGCAGATTGTATTAAATCTATTCATAGCCGAGTCCATGGTTACGCACACGCTCGAAAGTAGGTCACACCATGGGTCAATGTTTAAATAAATTTTGCACACTAAGTTATGAACGTCACGCTGTTGAGAAGATGATGGTGGGTAAACCATCTTGATGTTGGAGACCAAGTGTTGGTCATGGTTGTGATCGCCGGAAAGATCACCGTTTGAGACCAAGTGTTGGTCATGGTTGTGATCGCCGGAAAGAGCACCGTTTGAGACCAAGTGTTGGTCATGGTTGTGATCGCCGGAAAGATCACCGTTTGGTTACAAGGTAACCCGATCCAAGACCACGAGGTTGGTCCATTCGTGATCCAAGAGCGATCACCGTTGGTAAGCAAGTCCGAGGGAATTTCATCACGAGATCATGATCACAGCATGTATGATATGTTGTTGCATTGCTAATTGGTTAAGTGTCCTGGTATTGTTTGCCATTATGGTTATGTTTGTTGTGAGCTTGCAAGTACATTCAATGTACTGACCTAGCAAGTCATGCCAGCTTTCAGGAAAGTCTCGTTGGAAAGGAGTGCTGTCCGAATCTAGATCGTGTCAACATTGGTGTCCCTGTGCTATGGAGTTCCGCTACGACGTTGTTCCGCTGCCACATAGTTGTTCTGATCGAGGCCCCTTTATGTTCACTAAATAACGTACATATTGTTCAGCCGCACCGCGTGTGCCGCTTGGCCTCACCACCTGTTGTAATATAAACTATGATCCGCTAGCATCAATAAAGCGGTTGTTTTCTGTACCAAGATGTCGTGTGGTGCCAGAAGACATGGTCTCTGGGCTGGCAATACATGGTAAACCGGTTGCTCTGAGCCGGGGTGCCAGAACACTTGGTATCAGAACCGCGCTGACTGTAGGCCACGCTAGACTACGACGTGTTAACTGGACGTTAGTTACGAGTTTAAGTTGAGTGCCGGTAGCATTTGTAGCTGGTTGTTGCATTGTATGCACTAGTTTTATTTTTATGCTAACCTGCTAGTGGTTGTGAGTGTAGATGGCTCCAGTGCCATATCCGTGCCAGTTGCAGCTGATGCCGTACACGTCGCCGCATCTCCTTCGTAACGTGTGGCGTCTGCTGTACCCCCTCGGTGACGAACCAGTCTATCGTGTGTACCGGGAGCGTCTAGCAGACTCAGTGTATGAGTATCACGCAGTGATTACTATGCACACCAGTTCCGATTCCAGCACTTACACTCGTACCTACTGGAGCGGTTTTGCTTCTACCGCTTCTCAGGCTATCTAGTTTGCTGCATTCGAGGTCCTTGTCGAGCTTCGTTATAACGAGGTCCGGATGCAGAACCACCCAGGTTTCTACTACTATCCCTCTCTGCACGACAATGGTCACGTCCGCTTTCCTATCATTGATCTGGAGTCTGATAGTGTTGCTAGCCACCTTTCCCGTTATATCACTGCTAGCTATCTTATGATCCACGAGTTGGCTCGAGAGCTGACTCGTGCTCGTACTGCTTTAGCCTCTACTAGATCTATCACTGCTCCATCCACTACAGGATTTACTCATTACATTCCATCCAATTCTAGTTCCCCAGTTTCACCGGTTACTCCTTCGAGTAGCTTGGGCACTGACGGTGTCCTGGACTAGGGGGTACACACCACTTCGTCCCTCGATCAGTTGGATTGGGCCGAGGACCCCATGGCCGTATACTCATGGGCCAGTTCGGACAGTTGCCGCATACAAGGAAGATTCCACAAGACTTGGTGATCAAGACAAGGACTCCTCCCCCACCGGCGTATTCAGCTAGGACTCTTGTTACCCTAGGCCTATGGTACATTATATAAACCAAGGTCAGGCTAGTCGATAGAGGGAGAAAAGTCATAATCATTGGCTAGCTTCTAGGGTTTAGCCTCTATATCATCAAGATCATATCATCAAGATCAATCAAGCAGGAAGTAGGGTATTACCTCCATAGAGAGGGCCCAAACCTGGGTAAACATTGTGTCCCCTGTCTCCTGTTACCATCATCCTTAGACAAACAGCTCGGGACCCCCTACCCGAGATCCGCCGGTTTTGACACCAACATTGGTGCTTTCATTGAGAGTTCCGCTGTGTGATCGACAAAAGGATCAATGGCTCATCTGCAGATTAGCTGCGACATCGACGTCTTCGTCACTGGCTCGACTGGTCACCTTGGCTTGACCGAGGACAATGCCCTGTCTCCGATCATCATGTTCGGACGAGGGCCTTCATCAACACCAACTCCGATCTCTATCAAGATCATGGAGGAATCATCAATGAAGTTCGGGGGCTCAACCTCAACATTGCCCTCGGGCGACCGTGCTGTTTTTCTGGACACCGAACGCGTATCCGCCACCGCCGCCTCCTCGAGTGTTGTTTTAACGATCACTTCGGTGGAATTGCACGGAATTGAGTCTACAGCAACACTGCAAAATTTCGTCGATTTTCGATGGAGGAATCTCCGGCAATCTCCGATATACTGGAGTCGTGTTGAATCTGGACGAGAATCCGGACGAGTTTGGAGCATGGTGTCCAGCATCTAGCTCGGATGTCCTTTGGAAGATCCAACTGTTAATCGGCTACAGAATTCCTATATCTACCCCTGTCAAAAATTCAACTCGATCCGACCGTCCAAACTCCGGGAACCTTCCGATTAGTGCATCACTTTTCGGATCTGTTTTCTGCACGAGAACGAATCCGACCCGAGTTCATCTTATTTATGAATGGGATTTCAGACATCCTTTTTGAAGGAAGTTTTTGCATGGGGTATTGTGTTTTATTCTCAAACACATCCCACTAATATTATAAGTATTTTTCCAATACAATCTGCGCCGTCGCGGCGGTGTTAAACCAGCCCGACAACATCACTCCAGGGTGGCCGACCTGCGCTAGACACGTCGTCGCTTTGTTGAGCCGAGCTCAACTTTTTTGGATCATCATCTCGGCCAGCCGAACAATAGTTCGGCATCGCGAAGGATAAATCGTCACCAACACCACCGCCCCACGGATTACACGGAGCAGGCACATCGGCATCGCCACACGGTCACTTCATCAAGCCAGTATTGACCACGTCACAAGTTACGACCTGCATCGGCATGGCCGAACTGTTGCTTCATCGAGCCAATGTCCACCAACGCCGAACTACTTCAACACCTCGGCTGACATGGCAGCTGCAACATTTCCTCATCCATCTGCTCCGTCTCCTCGTCCGGACCCAGGGCTTCGTCATCCCTTCATCAACACACTCCGGTGACTTCGACGACACTAGCTGACCAGCTTCGTCACGTCAGCTGGACCGGGGGCTTTGCCTCGGCGTGTCAACCTTTACCAGCCTCGCCATGCCATCGCTTCACCGCCCATCAGGTAATGGGTATGCGGATCGAGTCCCAATTTTGGGAGTCACTTTTCCTTCGGACTACTACAACAAATGAACCTGGTGCTATTAATCCTAGTAATTTTTTCTTGCTTGGGTTTATTTTTTCAAAAAATTATTACTCTGGTTTGTTCCATCATCTGTACACAGGTCTGTCAAATGATGGCCGCATTAATAATGGTGGCGCGATGGTTCGGTCCTTCTCCCGTCTGTAGTTCGGCGAACGCCGCATCTGGAGCCCGGACCGCCCTGCAAATTCAGGCCTTGTCACGCCTTAACTGTGTCACGCCAGCGCCCTGCATCGACATTGGCTTCGGCACCAGGCCACATCTCTTTAAATAAATTATTTTTGCGTAAAGCAATTAAGCAAGGATTATATATATATTATTTCCTGGACCGCACTGTTTTATGTGTGCAGGTCACCGATTTTGACTGCGTTACGCGGTCACCACTACTCTGGCATGCCGAACTCCTTGCTCGGAAACCTCGGGCCCGGGGGCTGGGACCTCGGCCATGCCAAAGACTGCGAACCTTGTCAGATCTGTCACAGATCAATGGGAGTTTTCATCCCGCCACAAGCCCGAATCATGTCATCAATGCCGAACGCACTAACCAGCTAAGTTGCTTTCATGCTCAAAGCTTTAAATTTTTAACCTGCGTTCGTTTCGACCAAGCATTATACTTTTTTGAAAAAAGTTGTTTGTTTAAAAAAAATCCTTGTCATAACTTTGTTTGTGACACGCATACTCAAATACCCTTTTTATTTGGGGCTTCCTTCATGGAGCTTTTCCTCTTGCATATGATTATACTTGTACGGCTTCATTCCTTGTTCGTGTATTACGCCACAATATGCACCATGTTGACTTAAGCGATTTGCAAGTTGGGTTGTCTTGCTCCTGTGTTTACCCCTACGTTCCCGATTGTTTGGCTAGGGAGTAAAGGGAGCACCACTGCGATTGTCACGATCGGTTCATCCGAGCCGGACCTCAGACTGGGTGAAGCCGAAAGCTAGCACTCTTACTGTTTTCAACAATGGTCGGCACACAACGGAACTCATGAGTACAAAAAATCTATTGCACAAGTCTCATAATAATAATGAGAAACCGAAGAAAGGTATCGGTGGGGGTACTATTTTCTTCGAAGGTGCTTCTTACACTTTGTCAGTAATATAGCATAAGTTCCCTGAGCGCGCTTTGTCTGTTACAACCTTATGGCCTGATTCCCTGGTTATCGGAAACACCGTCGATATTCTCGACAGGGGGAGTACATAACACTTTTCGGTCCTTGACCGAAGAGGGAGAAGCCGACGGTCGTTTAAGACACGTATAAAGTTTGGGTGGACACAGCTATGATATAAGTACTTTGGTACATACAATCATTATACATCAAATTCTTTTACCCAAGTAACTTGGGGCTCTTAAATTTATGTGAGCTGTTTTATAATAAGTGTTCTTCTTCTTAGCCGTTGCAAAGTCTTTTTTCTATCACTCCTTTTTTCGACGCTAGTGTGTGGTCAATAGCCGGGGAGCCTCATTTCTCTCTCAAAGCCGCTAAAGTTTGCTAAACGGGCCTAACGAGAAGTACTCCGCCTTCGGGATAGGAGGTTGAAGCCGTAGGCTGACCCGCTTGAAGTCTTGAGATAGGATGTGTCATGTTAAAGCACGACTGAAGCACAATTTTTTTCTTTCTTTTCTATGACCAATTTTCTGATTGGCACCGAACAATTGATCTAGTTCGCATGTTGGGTTTTTACTGGCGTTTTTTGGTTTTCCAATCCTATGGCACTTTTCAACTATTTGTGTGTTTTGCGCGTAGGTCTCGCGGTGCAACGCCGGACACCTTTAGGGATTCAGCGAAAATTCCCGGATATTGCTATATATGCATCAGTTTCGAATTGTGTCTTCGGTCAATAGTTGGGTTTCCCGGCTCCTGTGCTTGCCTCCTATGTTCCGCTTTGTTCGGCTAGGTGTGCAAAGGGAGAACCACTGCGATTGTGTTTCCAGCTCGCATGGTTGAGCACCGCAGTGGAGAAAGCCCAAAACTGACTGTCACAATAATCATAAACTGGTCAGCGGTCCGGTGACTGTATTAAATGACGGGCCGTTCATAACATTGGCCGAAGTGTTTACGACTTGACCTCGGCTGTCGCCGAACACTAACCGGGGGGCTACTTGCTGGCCTCCCAACTTTAAGCTCCTATGACTAAGTGAAAGTTATAAAGCCCGCATATCTGATTGCCTCATTTCCGCCAACACAACCGCCTTCGGGCACAGAGACGTCGGCTAAGGGTCATTTTGTTATTTCAGAAACACCCTACGTAGCATCTACAAGGGGGTAGAAGCCGACGATTGGCCACATTCAGATTATAAACGGTCGCAACAGAAGTAACAATTTGGGTTCATTTAGACCACAGAGTTTGGAAGCTTTCCCCGAACTAAATCCTCTGTATTTTCCTCCCACATTGATCGGAGCTGAGGTTTCAATATCATGCTTAGCATGACAACCCAAAGAAAGGAACCGATAGAGGGACTATTTTCTTTGGACGATGTTTCTTATGTTAAACAATAATATAACATGTCTCTCTGCGTATCTTTGTTTATAAAACCGTATGGCCGGATTGCCTTGTTTGCCGTAAATCTTTGCCCTCATAAAGGCTTTATAAAGTAGGACAAACACTCCTCGGCTGCTTGCCGAGGAGGTTGAAGCTGTTGGTCAGTCAACAAAGTTTTGTACAATGCGGATCCGAGCATTAATGATGTAAAATACTTGGATACATAGAATCATTACACATACTTTGTGATTTTACTCTGGATATCGATCCTTAATTCAGCCACCCGTGCCCACATTAAGGCTCGGGGGCTACTGGGCTTCGTGCTTATCTTTTACAAATATTAAAGGGGGTACATCTATCCCCTGATCTGGTGTTGCCACCCGACTAGTGTCTCGGGGGCTACTTCATTGCCTATTCAATGCAGAAAATTCAAAGTGCTCAGTGTTCGGCTTGACCAAACTATGCGCAAGCGCGTCTTCGGACAACAATAGGTACCATCTGGACCTATCCGGCATCAAGCTAACATATTACGGCGACTTCTCAAGACCCTCTATCAAGGGCCTGTTCACCGATCTCTATTTTCCCTAATATATTACACCGCGTTTCTATTCCTAAGTATGCTCCCGAGCTAGGAGTTGGTCCTCAGGCCGATTTCGCGCATCGACCTGAGTCTCAGGGGTTACTAGGATCAGCGGTTTCATGTTTTCCTTCAGGTACATCTCGGGTTTACGACTGACACACACCTTGAGGGATACTGGCTATACTTCTCGTCAGAGATTACATTGCACAATTCGGAATTAAATTCATAGAAATTAGCCCATGGCCAAGGTGGTGCACCGCCTCAAAAGCTGTCCAGCATAAAGCTCGGGCGCCAGTGGCTGGCTCCATAGAGGGCATTTCCGGTATTAAGCTTAGCTAAACTCTTTCAACTTTTTTGAACCAAGATGATCTATGACATCTCGGATACAGTCCGGCGTTGGAGCTCGGATACATTCCAGCGTTGGAGCTCGGAAGCAGTCCGGCATTGGTGCCTAGCTGCAAAAGACACCTCGAATGCAGTTCGGCGTTGGAGCTCAGACGCAAGAGGACGCTGCTGCCCGGGAACAATTTCAAACCAGAGGTGTGGCATAAAAATAACAAGGCATTGATAAAGGCTTAGAACTTAAAGGGGCTCCTCAGATACCCGACGTGTAAACTCTTCGGATTTACTTCGGCGATCCTCAAGATTGAAGACGAGCGGATTTGTTGAACCAGTTTTCAAGACCAATGACCGAAGATGAAGAACAGTTCGGAAGAATCGAGGAGCGTCCCCAACTTGAAGACCGGTTCAGGGGGCTACTGACGGTGTCCTGGACTAGGGGGTACACACCACGTCATCCCCCGATCAGTTGGATTGGGCCGAGGACCCCATGGCCGTATACTCATGGGCCAGTTCGGACAGTTGCCGCATACAAGGAAGATTCCACAAGACTTGGTGATCAAGACAAGGACTCCTCCCCCACCGGCGTATTCGGCTAGGACTCTTGTTACCCTAGGCCTATGGTACATTATATAAACCGAGGCCGGGCTAGTCGATAGAGGGAGAACAATCATAATCATAGGCTAGCTTCTAGGGTTTAGCCTCTACGATCTCGTGGTAGATCAACTCTTGTAATACTCATATCATCAAGATCAATCAAGCAGGAAGTAGGGTATTACCTCCATAGAGAGGGCCCGAACCTGGGTAAACATTGTGTCCCCTGTCTCTTGTTACCATCATCCTTGGATGCACAGCTCGGGACCCCCTACCCGAGATCCGCCGGTTTTGACATCGACAGGCACCTCGACCGTGAATCCTCTCAGTGATCCTGCTGAGTGGGTTTCACTTCTCACTACTCCTGTAGCCCCGATGCTTCACCCTACACCTGCCCCAGAGGGAGAGCCCTCGAGGCAGCGTCGTCGTGTTACCTTTAACCCGGAGTTTTTAGTTAACCTCGTCAGTTCAGGATCCGAGTCCGCTTCAGGAGAGGACCCCATAGCACCAGCAGAGCAGTAGAGCTTCTAAGTATCCACAGTTGTTAGGATGATGTACTGATGTAGTCATAGGATTCATGATGTTCCGTTTCCTGTATGAGAGTAGTTGAACCTGTCATGATGTTTATCTTTCATGTATGAGTCTATGTATAATTATGTTGGGACTCTATTTTATTCGTCGTATTTTTCTTTGTTATTTCGTTTTTGCTCGGGATTTGTTGCTGACTTTTCCCCAATTTATTTTTAGATGTTTCTCATCTCGGTTGCGTTGTCCTGGGAAAATCCACAACAGGATGACGCGGGGAGGCAGCAGTAGCGATGCTCATGAGGATACTCTTGTTCATCGTTCCGCACGACAGGCAGGACACTCCCCCGAGCTGTATGTTCCACCATCGCCTCCACCACCAAATCCGCTCTCCACCGAGCAAATTCTGCGTATGTTTGAGGAAATAAGGAATAATGATCTGATTGAAATATTAAGGAGTGTGCAAGCAGTGGTTGGACAAAATGGAAATCAGAACGGTCATCACTCCAAGCAGTTAGATTTCCAGAGAACCAAGCCTCCGAGTTATAGTCGGGTTATTGATCCCTTGGATGCAGACGATTGGTTGCGAAACATTGAGAGGAAGCTCGAGATTGCTCGTACTGAAGAAGATGATAAAGTTCCATTTGCAACCCATTATCTTGAAGGCGCTGCTGCCATATGGTGGGAAAACGCAAAAGCCATGTGGTCTTCTTATGAAGAAATCACCTGGGCAAAATTCAAGGATCAGTTCCAGAAATATCATATTCCTACTGGAATTATGAAGGTTAAGCAGCGTGAATTTCTCGCGCTCCTTCAAGTAAATCGGTCTGTGGGTGAATATTTGCAAAAGTTCAATCATTTGGCCCGTTACTCCCTTTATGACATGGCCACCGAAGAAAGAAAGATTGATAGATTTCTTGGGGGATTAAACCCGCAACTCTGATGTACCCTCAGTATGTTTGATTTCCCAGATTTCCAAAATCTAGTAAACAAGGCTTTCATTGCTGAAAGGGAGCACAAGCTCATATCAGACAACAGTCCTGCCAATAACGATCACAAGCGCAAGTTTGAGCCAAGGAAGGAAGGGCAGCCAGTGCAAAAGGCTCGTACCTGGCGGCATACTCAGGTGGAATACAAGCCCAATTGGCAACAGAATGTTAACAAGACCACTACTCAAGTCAAGAATGTCGTGACCAACCCGGTGCACAAGGAGCGCCAGTGCAACAATTCTTGCTTCAGTTGTGGGCAAACCTGAGATTATGCCAGATAGTGTCCCAAGAACGGCAAGGCAAGTGCACTAATCAGGCCACAAGTCAATTTATGGAGTCATGCCTGACCCAGCAAAACATCATTGGGCACGTTCATCACCTCTCCGCAGATGAAGCCCAAGAGAACCCCGAAGTCGTCATTGGTATGTTTTCTATTAATAACATACCTGCCGTAATTTTATTTGACTCTGGGGCTTCCCACTCTTTTATTTCTCGGAGTTTTGTTGCCCAAAACAAATTTCCTTGTTCACTTTTGGGCAAGAATATGCTGGTCCAAACCCCGGGATCCTTAATCAGGAGCAATCTAGTCTGCCGTAATCTGGAGATCAGTATCAATGGAGCCCGTTTTCCAACTTCCTTGATAATCATTGAGTCTGTAAAGTTGGATGTTATCTTGGGTATGAATTGGTTGACCCAATATCAAGTATTCATAAATTGCGCAACCCGAGAAGTCACGTTGACCAGCCAAGAGGGGCAGACTACCAAATTCTATGCTCGCAAAAGCATACCCAAGAAAGAAATGGTTTTCACCGCTATGGCTGGTGAATTGGAATTAATTCATGTGGTCAGTGAGTTTCCT
The DNA here is from genome assembly GCA_021605205.1 of Aegilops longissima. NCBI lineage: Eukaryota > Viridiplantae > Streptophyta > Magnoliopsida > Poales > Poaceae > Aegilops > Aegilops longissima. The sequence continues at coordinate 650,166,736 of CM038677.1, read as the reverse complement.
GATGTATTTCTAGAAGAACTGCCAAGCATGCCGCCCGATCGGGAGCTTGAGTTTGCAATAGATCTTGTGCTCGGGACCGCACCGTTATACAAGAAGTATTACCGGATGCTCTCATCAGAATTAGTGGAGCTAAAGAAACAGCTTGATGAGATGCTCCAGAAAGGATATATTCGCCCCGGCTCTTCACCATGGGGATCACCTACTATCTTCGTGGACAAGAAGGATGGCAGCCTCCGCATGTGTGTGGATTACCGTCAGCTGAATGATGTCACCATCAAAAATAAATATCCACTTCCCAGGATTGATGACTTGTTTGATCAGCTCAGTGGGGCCAAGGTATTCTCCAAGATTGATTTAAGGACGGGATATCATCAACTCACGATTAAAAAGGAAGATATTCCTAAGACCGCATTCACTACTCGGTACGGTCTTTATGAATATACAGTTATGTCCTTTGGTCTCACCAATGCCCCTGCCTTCTTCATGCATATGATGAACAAAGTATTCATGGACTTCCTTGATAAATTCATGGTAGTCTTTATTGATGACATACTTATATACTCAAAAAGTGAAGAAGATCACAAAGAACACCTCCGAGTAGTGCTAAAACAACTCCGCAACCATCAGCTATACGCCAAATTCAGTAAATGCGAGTTTTGGCTCAAGAAAGTTGATTTTCTCAGACATGTGCTATCCACCGAAGGTATAGCCATGGACCTAAGCAAAGTAAAGGATGTGCTCGATCGGTTGCCACCCACAACCGTATCATAGATCCGGAGTTTTCTTGGATTAGCCAGATATTACCGTCATTTCATTGAAGGGTTTTCAAAGATTGTCAAACCCATGATAGGGATGCTCCATAAGGATAAGAAGTTTTAATGGACTGAGGACTGTGAGAAAAGTTTCAATGAGCTAAAGACACGGCTGACGACCACACCTGTGTTGGCTCTTCCAGATATCTACCACAGCTTTGATGTGTACTGCGACGCCTCCAGACAAGGACTTAGATGCGTACTTATGCAAGACGGCATGGTGGTAGCATATGCATCGCGATAGCAACAACCCCATGAGGGAAATTATCCTACTCATGATCTGGAATCGGCTGCGGTGGTTCATGCTCTAAAAATTTGGAGACACTACCTCAACGGGAAGAGGTGCCAAATTTTTACCGACCACAAAAGTCTCAAGTATATATTTACTCAACCAGATTTAAATCTCGGTCAACGAAGGTGGCTTGAGTTAGTCAAGGATTATGATCTTGGAATAAATTACCACCCGCGTAAGGCCAACGTCGTTGCCGATGCACTCAGTCGAAAGCCTGTCAACCTGAATGTCATACTGAAATCCTTGCCTCCTGCACTTCAAGAGGAGATTGCTCAGCTCAATCTGGTAATTGTTGATGCTGGTCTTGCTAATATTTTGGAAATTGCACCTACACTTGAGGAAGAGATTCGCAAGGCCCAGCCAGCTGACACTGTCCTACAGAAACGTGCCAAGCGTATGATAGCAGGACAGACTTCAGATTTTTCTAAGGATCAACTTGGTACCCTCCGATTCCGTGGAAGTATTTGTGTACCCAGTCAGGCGGATTTAAAGAAGAAAATCCTGTCAGAAGCACACGAATCTTCGTATTCTATTCACCCTGGAGGTACTAAAATGTATGAAGACCTTCGACAAATATTCTGGTTGGATGGAATGAAGAAAGACATTTCCTATTTTGTGGCCTGTTGCGACATATGCAACAAGGTGAAGGCAGAGCATCAGAAGCCAGCCGGACTTCTCCAACCGCTGCCAGTTTCACAATGGAAATGGGATATGTCTGCATGGATTTTGTCACGGGGCTACCTAAGACTCAGCAAGGCAATGATGCAATCTGGGTCATAGTGGACACCTTAACCAAGGTAGCTCGCTTTATCCCAATCAGGACCACATATCAAGCAGATCTACTTGCACAACTGTATGTATCTAGGATAGTCAGTCTGCATGGAGTACCCCAAACAATCACTTCTGACCGGGGGTCCCTTTTTACCTCCGCTTTCTGGTCACGTCTCCATCAAGCCTTGGGGACAGCGCTAAAATATAGTACCGCTTATCATCCTCAGACGGATGGACAGACTGAGCGGGTAAACCAAATACTCGAAGATATGCTATGAGCCTGTGTTTTGGCCCAAGGATCTAAATGGGAAGACTGTCTGCCGTATGCCGAGTTCTCATACAACAATAGCTTCTAGACCAGTCTAAAGATGTCACCATATGAGGCTTTGTATGTCCGTAAGTGTCGCACTCCTTTGAATTGGTCTCAAACTGGAGATAGCCATATTTTCGGAACGGATCTCATGATGGAAGCTGAGAAGCAAGCCAAGGAATTCCGAGACAGATTGCAATTGGCCAAATAATGACAAAACAGTTATTATGATGCAAAGCACCGACAAATCAGTTTTGAACCCGGGGAACAAGTATACCTCCGAGTCACTCCTATGAAAGGAGTCAAGAGATTCCAGACTCGTGGAAAGTTGGCACCCAGATTTATTGGTCCATTTCCGGTTATGTCCAGAGTGGGTACTGTTGCATATCAATTGGAACTACCCCCCGAATTGTCGGAAGTTCACAATGTGTTTCATGTTTCACAGTTGAGGCGATGCATATCACCGCCTGAGAAAAAGACTGCTATGACTGAAATAGAGTTGGCAAAGGATTTAACACATGAAGAGAGACCGGTCAGAATTTTGGATCAGATGGAAAGGATCAGTCGTAGTAAAGAAAGAAAGTTTTACAAAGTTCAATGGGAGCATCACATTGAGGCCGAATCGACTTGGGAACGAGAAGAATTTCTAAAGGAACAATATCCAGAATGGTTTTCCCAAGCAACCGAATCTCGAGGACGAGATTCATCCTAAGTGGGGGAGGTTTGTGACAGTCTGGTTTTTGCCCTCTTCTATTTGCCCGATTTTCAGTTTGGTTTTGAAATTTCGAGTTTTGAATCTTTTTAGATGGACTTAAACACTTGGGTACCCCTTGACTTTCACCCAAGTGCCTCATTCCCCTCTCTAAATATCATTTCTTCTCTGGTTCACCTCAAAATAATATTTTGAATATTTTTCTTAAAGGAAAATATTCATTTCCCTCTCTAAAACCCTAGCTAGCTCAATATGCTCCAAAGCAACCCTAATTTTTCTTGCCCAAAAAAATCTGAGAAAATTCCCAAATATTATTCGAACCCTAGGGCACATTCCTGAGCAAAAATATTTCACCACTTTTTGGAATATTTTTTCTACAGAAATTATTTTCTGTTCTGGACAGAAATGGTGGTTTCTACAGCAACTACCATTTTACTTGCTCTATTGTGGCTGATTTTTCTTGTGCATCATCACCTTAGTAGATGATTGCTAACCTCCAAAGCCCAGCTCCCAACTTCGAGTAGTTTGACCACAGTAAGCTCTCAAAGTTACTGACTAGAAACTTACCAGGAAGTTGAAATCTATTCTACTGCGTCTGAGTCCAAACCAAAGCGTGGTAACCTCTCAATCTACCATGAACTACACGCCAGACATGAAGTTTGGGCTTAGGTCGGCCTGATGTCATAGTTCACGTGGTGACCACATTCGTCCAGGCGTGCTGGCATACGGCCGACGCGCTCTGCGACGCACCCGAGCTTCTGTTGATCGCGTGCTCGCTTCCCCGACTGCCAAGCCATGCCAAACTTCGCCATGATCTTCGTCCCGACGTTCTTAACTCCCTCCTGGCGCTCGCCGACGCTGAAGCTCGCCGCAGCGAGCACGGGCGCAGTCCGGCCAACGCAACATTGCGCTGCGCACTGTGTTCGTCGCCACCCTCTCGCACTTGTGCTGGTCTCCGCTCGCCCACAGTTCCCGCGTGAGATGCGTCGCCTTCCCCCTCGCTCACTGACATTATTCGTCGCCGAGCGTCATGTCCAGGTGCCCCCCGGTGGAGTCCGATCCCCCCTCGTAGCTCGGCTATAAAGAGAGCCCTCCCCAGCCTCCACGAGCATCATCCACTCCTCACACACACTCCACGGTCTCGTAGAAAGCCTTAGCCCGGCCGGGCAGGCCGCGGGCCGCCGTCCCCGAGCTCGAGCTCACCGGTGATCCCCTCGGGTCGTCTCCGCAGCTCCAGCCCCTCCCAGGCTCGGGCCACCCTTCCAGGGCCTCCCCCGTGCCTCGGTGGTGCCGTTCCGCCCAGTTGGAGCCCCTGGTGTCGCCTCTAGTCATTGTCGTCTTCATCTCCGGCGACCTCTGCTTCCTGTCGCCGCTGGAGAGGTTGTTTCTGACACCGTCCGACCACCCCCAAGCTAATATATGGGTACGGGCAGGTTCGCCTCCATCTTCTCTTTCGATCCCTCCCTCTCGTTCTGGCCAAGAAGCTCTCCTTGCCGGCGTGTGCTCCGGCGAAGCCGCGCCGTCCTCTATTTCCCTTTCCCCTCCCTCTCACCTAAATAGCGGGGGCCGCTAGTCAGCCACTCAGACTGCAGCGTGAAGCAAGACGCAGTGGTGGCGCTTCATGAGGTTTACGCCTCGACGCCACCCCCCTCAGTTCTGTTTTACTTAAATTCAAATTTAAATCCCTCCAGAGAGCTTCAAACAGCCAAAACTTTTTAACCATAAGTCCAAATGAATTGATTCTTTTTGCATTGTGTTCTTTATGAAGAAATCTAGCAGCTCACCAAAAATGAGATTTTCTCTGCTGTCTAGATTTTCTAGTGAATTTCAGAAGGGTTCTTGATGTTTTCTTTTGGTGTTTAAAATTATTTTCAGAAAGTGAAGCTTGTCTTGAGGATCACCAGGAGGATTGTGAACCTCATCTGCACTAAGGCAAGCCACAGCAACATTTTCATAGTGCCATTACAATATTTGTGAAAAAAAATTCAACTTGAATTAATGATTTAATCCATGCATTTAAATCACTAGTATATTATTTATATTCTAATTGGTTGCTTGTTTAAGTTGATATGCTTAGTTTACAGAAAGTTTAAAGCTAACTAAGTTGGTTAAGTGACTAGAAGTAATATTTGTTATGAAGAAGTAATATGATTATGGATATGAGTAATTATTTTGAGTTATTTTCTTGTAGGAGAAAAATAATAAAATTTGCTAAGTAAAGATTTTGTTTAAAGTGATGACTAATCATAACCGGAGAGTGTTATGAGTTGTGATATTTATGCTTAGTGTGGATATAGTTGACCCAGTTATTTCCGACGATTTATGATTCGTGTTGCATTTTCATGGCATATTATGACACCGGTTACCTTCACTTTAAGTTGAACCTGATAATAACTCAACTTGAATATATCGTTGACCGGGTCATGGTGCCACTGAATCGAGTTTTCCCGGTGCAACCGCATTTGCCTTTATGGGAAGGCCTTTATTCGGTCCGTGTCATGCCTCTGGTCGGTGCCTCCAATGAGGGAAGGTTATGGATGTGCGGTACCCTGGCCCGGTATGCAGACATAATGTTGTGTGCCCGTTGTTGATGTTATGGTACCTTGTCCCCGTTTGGGACCGTTTATGTTTTGCCAAGACGGTGGTCGTTGGTGTCTTTGGTAGACAAGGGGCCACCCAGGACTAACCCAGTGGGGAGTGAGTCGGAGTGGCCGAGAGAGTGTCATGGCAATGGAGGGGTTTCATCGGAATGCCGTTGGTCCACCCGAATGGGAGTGGGAGGCCATGGGTTCCGTGGTGTGGGTACAGTGCGCTACCTCTGCAGACTGTATTAAATTTATCGATAGCCGAGTCCACGGTTACAGACACGCTCGAAAGTTGGTCGCACCATGGGTCAATGTTTAAATAAATTTTGCATACTAAGTTATGAATGTCGCACTATTGAGAAGATGATGGTGGGTAAACCATCTTGATGTTGGAGACCAAGTGTTGGTCATGGTTGTGATCACCGGAAGAATCACCGTTTGAGACCATGTGTTGGTCATGGTTGTGATCGCCGAAAAGATCACCGTTTGAGACCATGTGTTGGTCATGGTTGTGATCGCCGGAAAGATCACCGTTTGGTTACAAGGTAACCCGATCCAAGACCACGAGGTTGGTCCGTTCGTGATTCGAGAGCGATCACCGTTGGTAAGCAAGTCCAAGGGAATTTCATCACGAGATCATGATCACAGCATGTATGATATGTTGTTGCATTGCTAATTGGTTAAGTATCCTGATATTGTTTGTCATTATGGTTATGTTTGTTGTGAGCTTGCAAGTACATTCAATGTACTGACCTGGCGTGTCATGCCAGCTTTCATGAAAGTCTCATTGGAAACGAGTGTTGTCCGAGTCTAGATCGTGTCCACACCGGTGTCCCTGTGCTATGGAGTTCCGCTACGACTTTGTTCCGCTACCACGTAGTTGTTCTGATCGAGGCCCCTTTATGTTCACTAAATAATGTACATATTGTTCAGCCGCACCGTGTGTGCCGCTTGGCCTCGCCACCTGTTGTAATGTAAACTATGATCCGCTAGCATCAATAAAGCGGTTGTTTTCTGTAACAAGATGTTGTGTGTTGCCAGAAGACATGGTCTCTGGGCTGGCAATGCATGGTAAACCGGTTGCTCTGAGCCGGGGTGCCACACTTACATAATTAGGAAGATAATTAAAAAAAAGCGACATGCAGCTACGCCCGAAATACACAAGGGCAAAATAAGAAGGAAGAAAACGATCTGGCTCACTGATCTCTACTTTTCTTGATGTGTTGTTGCAGGCCGTGGGAACTAGTCTATGCGGCGAGCTGCGATGAGCACTATCGTGTCCTCAAGACGCTGCTTGAGAGCATCCAGAGATGCGAAGCATGTCATTCTCGTCCATAAGTTTCTTGACGATGACGCCGGTCCTCTTCAACAAGGCACTGGTCTCCTCCTGCTGCTCTGCACTTCGGACGATCTTCGCCCTCAGCAGGTCGCGCTCGGCCTGGAGACTCTCATTGCCCTCCCTTAGTTGCCGGATGATGTCGGTAGCCTGTTCAAACGAGCCATTCATGTCGTCCTGCAACCTCGCCCAGCCAGAGATCTGATCCATCTGGCTATGGACCATCGCATGCATGCGCCTGTAAGAGTCATCGCCTGCCCGCGAGAAATTTTCCCAAGCCGTCACGGTGCGGCGGGACATGTCTGCTGCATTCGTGGCGCGGCGGGACATTTCTGCTGCTTCCGCGGCGCCGCCGGACCCGTCTGCTGCATCGACGACGCAGCGGGACCTCTGTGCTGCTACTTCCATGCGGCGGGACATGTCAGCTGCTTTCACAGCGACGCGGGACATCTCTCATGCTTCCACTTCCATGCTCACCTCTCCCTGGTGGTAATCTCTCGACCCAGAACTCACGCTGGCCATGGCAGACGCAAGGGAAGGATGCTGAATGACTTGTTTGTTTGTGTGGATGAGGAGGTGAGGAGGAATGTGCAGTCATCTAGGCATAGTAGTATCTATAACCGAGTACTAATACACTCCTAAGTTGGAAACCATTTAGGTTGTGATTGGTGTGAACAGGTTTGCAATTAAATATAGCGTGGTAGTAGTAATTTGGAATGTGATGAGACGCAAGCTCAAAATTTATTGATGGTTCTAGTTTCGAAGTGCGGCACTATTCCCGGATGGCGTAACGTGAGCATGTGTTCTCGACCATGGTGTAGCATATGCCATGGTACTTCTTTTTCTATTTCTGTGTACGTGCAATAACTAGCACCGTCAGATACATATCTTATGGTTATTGGGGCATTCGACAGGAATAGCCTCGTGGCGAGCTATAGACTAGTCTTTTTTTCAGACGCATTACACCTATATCTCGGGACTTCTCGCACGCATCGTCTCTAGCTCCCTAGGTCTATACCACCCACATACACTGGTACTCTAAGTTTAGTACATTATACAGGAAGAGAAGAGGTGCACGCACGCACTCGTCCTCTCTCACACACGCATCTGTAGCTATGAATTGTAGTGTTCTCAACCATCCGATTGGCTCTATCATAGGTTTCACGTTGCTCCTTGGCCTTGAGACTGATAAGTTTGAAACGCGAAGGCTAAGCTGGAGGCGCGAGGTTTTGGTTAATGTGTGGGCTGCACACGGCACCAACACGACACGAGCTTTGTCTGCTTGGTGCGCAGTCGGGTGAGTTGTCCAAGTATAGACACAATCAGGCCCTCCTTGGTATCTACGCCTCGACTTATGCGTAGAGAAATTAGGATTGGAGGGAGTACTACTAGTAGTAGTACTACTTTGATGTGTCGCTTTCACTCGCACAAGTATGCAACACTTCCTAAACAAACAAGCATAAAAGCTGTTATACTTCTTACCCAAGGGATCTTTATATCCAACAGACACAAAATATCCGTTCGACTGTTGGAAATTACTTTAACTGCTGGTCTGATGTCGAAGTAATTGCTGCATCAACACCAAAACCCACCATCTCTTAAGCTAAAGTAGACCGAGCTAACCCCTATATTAGCATATTACTAAGATAAACAGAAGGCACTGTAGAATCATTTAGGAGGTGACCTTGTCAATCTGATTATGGATGGACACCATCCTCGACAACCTAGCCCCGGCCAGCAGCTTGGGCGGAACTGTGAAGAAGGTCAGCTCCTGCACGGCAACGTCGCCGTGATCCTTGCTGCTTGTCACCTCCATTTCGACCTTAACGGCACCGGTCCTGCCTTTGGGCTCCTCCGGCGGGCCGCTCGCCCATAGCTTGGCCACGTAGTGCGGCAGTGGGGATGCCCCTGCTCTAATGCAGACGACCGACACGGTGATAGGAGTGCCGATGTCGAGCACGCCACCGACCAAGAAAAACGTGCGGTCGTCCTCCTCCGCGAACAGCAAGAGCCGTGGCTCCGACAGTGGCACTTGCAGCTGGAGCACCTTGTCGTACTGGATCCTGTGCATGGGCATGGGATGCACGATGCTGATGTGGTGGGAGAGCGCCGGCGGCGGGCCTTCGTAGCCGCAGAAGGGCATAGGGCATTTGCAGCCCGCGAGCGGACACACGCTCTGGTGATCGGCGAGCTTGTGGTAACTGACGTAGAGCCCACAGCCTTCGTGCGGGCACTCCACCCTCATCGAGGAGAGGATGGCATCCACCGCCGTGTTTCGCACGTCGAAGCCACCGCCGCGCTCGCACTTCTGGCACTGCCGCTAGTTCCCGGGCGCCGACGCGTAGTCGCGCAGCAGTGTGCCCTCCTTGCACTACACAAATCAATCGAACAGCACATCAATCAAGAAACCTGCACCTTGCTCGATCAGCCGAATGGACGAGGTGTATTCGAACCTCATACACTGGAGGCTTCAAGGGGCGGAGGCGCAAGGGGCAGTGGAGCAAGGTGAGGTCCATCGAGACCATAGAGAGATCCATCGTCAGGTCCTGTTCCGTCAGCATGATCTCACCCTCCTCGTGCACAACCATCTCTCACTTTAGGGCCGGGGCATTACAAAGCTTTACCGTCACATATTCATATACTTCAAGGTGCATTAAATCAACACATGCAAGTATCAAAAGGAAAGTCACGACATGCATGCATCGGTAAACGCAAATTATTGAAATATATCGAGTGTGGTGTTTGATGTGTCGCATAAACTCGTACAACAACGAGAAGTTTGATTACAACGCCCTCTCCCTCGCGGACTGAGCTCTGGTGCCTTAACTGCACCTGCCTTTGGCTGTATGAGAGGTGGGCCACCCACCTATTGAGCGTACCTGTCATACACACAAAGGCAGGAGCAGTAAGTCAATGAAGCTGCCTCCCTCCCTCGCCCATGAGCGTGGTGGCTGGCAGGATTAGGAGAAGCTTTCGCTACACGCTCTCCCTCCCACACGCGGTGGACATGCAGCAGTTCATTCGGTGTCAGATGGCCAAAAGCATACTGTAGTACTCCACTGTAGTAGTACTCCATCATTGTTCGACTTCCCGTAGAGGCGAAGAGCCAAGCGCAGCCCGGACGCTCGTGTGTCAATTTCATGTGTAGAGTAGTCTATGATAGCGTGTACCGTGCCTCTAAGCTTAAAATCGTTGGGGTCGGCTCCATGCTATGAGGCCGTCTCAAAGCATTTTTTTATTAAAATAATCTTCTGGCCCTACCTGTCATCCTGGTGATTGTAGTTTCACGCTCATCTGGTCAAGACAGTAATATATATTTTAATTTGTGGTGGGGTAAATGTTAGAGGTTGCAGCAAATATATTGTACACTGCGGGTCTTTTAGCCAAGTTTAGAGGCAAGCATGTGGAGCCAGTGCTATGATGTGTCGCGTCAACTCGTACAACGAGGAGAAGTTTGATTTTACTACTACATGCCTTCTCCCTCGCCCATGCGCGCGGTGGCTCACGGACAAGGACATGCTTTTGCTTATACTACAACAAGCTATCCCTCCCACACGTGGTGAACGGACATGCAGCAGTGGATTCGATACTGTAGAAGTAGTAGTAACATCATTGTTCGTCTTCTCGAAGAGGCGAAGAGCCAAGCGCAACCCGAACATGGCAGTTGCGAACGCTCGCGTGGCAGTCTTTGTGTAGGGGTGGGGCGTGGTGTGGAGCCTTGGAGCACGCATATAGCCAGGCTCTTGCATGAGACAAAATTGCAATGTGAGCCCACTATTATAGTACTTGCTAGTATAGCCCTGTAAACCGGAAAGGAGTATTTGCCTTTTAGAGATTTCAACAACTGACTAGACTACACCCTAAATGAGTATATATGGAGCAAAATGAGTGAATCTACACCGTAAATAAATACATAGTTCTCTCATTTTCTTCTCCGCCTTGGTCGTAGTGCACGACATTGAGTATACTAGTACTGACTAGTCTCTTTTTGACACGCATTTACGTTTATTTTTTGAACACAGTATAGATGCAAGCGCTCATATACACGCGCATACACTCACCCCTATGAACTCACACACGCACACCCTACCCCTACGAGCACCTCCGAAAGACTGAGCCGGCATGTCATCTTGAAATTTATGAAGTCACCATAGGCACCTCATCATCGTCGGGAACGTCTCCTGACACGCATTTATGTTGATACGGCTTGAATGCCAACTACGAAGAGGGTAGCGGTTCCCGAAACATTGAATGGTCAATGAGGCCTCCGCATTCAAGTAGCATGCAGAGGTAGGAGTAAGGGGCTGTTTGGATTGTGACTATGTTTGCCATATATTGCCACATTATTTTTGCCACACTTGCCTAACTTGAGTTGCTCAAATTGTTAGCCACACTTTGGCTTGCCTAAGGGAATCTTGCCACACTTTTTGTGTCTATGACATGTGGGGTTCGCTTCTCATAAAAAAAATCTTGCCTTAGGTGTGGCTAGAACCAAACACCCACCTAACTTGATCAAACTTGTCTAAGGTGAGGTGTGGCAAGATGTGGCTAGAAACCAAACAGCCCCTAAGTAATTGGAGAAGCAGAATGGAGCATGTGAATGCAACACAGTTTGGAATGTCATATAAACGCGCCACACCGCTCCAATCCATCTACTCCTAGTCTCTGCGCAACACTGCCCACTCCAATCCAAGACCGAGACCAAGTGACCAGAAGCCACAAGCACCCATGGCGTCAATGGACGCGTGCGGCAGTCAGTTGTGCCAGGTCGTCCAAGAAGCCGACCTACAACCCCGCACTGTAGAGCATTTCCAGACGATGCTGGCGACCGTCGGCGTCATAGCCCTCGTTGACGCCGGCTTCGCCTCTCGCATGCGACAGATGATGGTCGACCTTGCCGTACTGCTCCAGCCTGCGCGCCCAGGCTCCTTGTTGCGTGCCACCCTCATCAGCCTCCAAGGTGACGAACTCTTTGAAGCACTGGTGGCCCTATAGCTGTCGGAGGTTGCGACAAAGAATGTGCACCTCGAGGCCGCGCTTGCCGCACAGCGCCTCGCCATGCAAGAAACCGTCGATCTACACATCCACGTCTACGAGGAAATCGTCTACATAGGCCACTACAAGGCCAGCGAGGACAGAAAGACGTTGGCCTTCTTCCAGCGGCTAGAATCTTTGGACGCCATTGTTCAGAAGCACGTCGATGATACGTCCATTTTGCATCATGCTTTTATATCAATATTTATTGCATTATGGGCTGTTATTGCATGTTATGCCACAATACTTATGCCTATTCTCTCTTATTTTACAAGGTTTACATGAAGAGGGAGAATGCCGGCAGCTAGAATTCTGGGCTGGAAAAGGAGCAAATATTGGAAACCTATTCTGCACAGCTCCAAAAATCCTGAAACTTCACGGAAGTCATTTTTGGAATTAATAAGAAATACCGGGCAAAGAAAATACCAGAGGGGGCCCACACCCTGGCCACGAGGGTGGGGGCACGCCCTACCCCCTGGGCGCGCCCCTGCCTTGTGGGCCCCTGTCAGGCCTCCGGTGCCCATCTTCTGCTATATGAAGTCATTTACCCTGGAAAAGATCAAAAGCAAGCTTTCGGGAAGAAACTCCGCCGCCACGAGGCGGAACCAATCTAGGGCTCCCGCGGAGCTGTTCTGCCAGGGTAACTTCCCTCCGGGAGGGGAAAATCATCGCCATCGTCATCACCAACGATCCTCTCGTCGGGAGGGGGTCAATCTCCATCAACATCTTCACCAGCACCATCTCCTCTCAAACCATAGTTCATCTCTTGTATCCAATCTTGGTCCCAAAGCTTCAGATTGGTACCTGTGGGTTGCTAGTAGTGTTGATTACTCCTTGTAGTTGATGCTAGTTGGTTTATTTGGTGGAAGATCATATGTTCAGATCCATTATGCATATTAATACCCCTCTGATTATGATAGAGAAACAATCCTTTGAATGGTTTGTTCGGGGTATATTCACCTCGTCCGGAACCACAATTAGCTACCCCTCAACCTACTGAACCTACTGAAAATGTTTACTTTGAAATTCCTTCGGGTATGATAGAGAAACTGCTAGCTAATCCTTTTGCAGGAGATGGAACATTGCATCCCGATTTACACCTAATCTATGTGGATGAAGTTTGTGGATTATTTAAGCTTGTAGGTATGCCCGATGATGTTATCAATAAGAAGGTCTTCCCTTTATCTTTGAAGGGAGAGGCATTGACATGGTATAGGCTATGTGATGATATGGGATCATGGAACTACAAACGATTGAAATTGGAATTTCATCAGAAGTTTTATCCTATGCATCTTGTTCATCGTGATCATAATTATATATATAATTTTTGGCCTCACGAAGGAGAAAGAATTGCTCAAGCTTGGGGGAGGCTTGAGTCAATGTTATATTCATGCCCAAATCATGAGCTCTCAAGAGAAATGATTATTCAAAAAATTTATGCTCGGCTTTCTCTCAATAATCGATCCATGCTCGATACTTCTTGTACTGGCTCTTTTATGATGAAGACTATTGAATTCAAATGGGATTTATTGTAAAGAATTAAACGCAACTCTGAAGAGTGGGATCTCGACGAAGGTAAGGAGTTAGGTATAACACCTAAGTTTGATTGTGTTAAATCTTTTATGGATACTGATGCTTTCCACGAATTTAGCACTAAATATGGACTTGACTCTGAGATAGTAGCTCCTTTCTGGTTTAAATATAATCCTCCCATTGAAGTAAAAGTAGTTGCACCTATTAAGGTTGAAGAAAATAATATCACTTATAATGATCCTATTGTTCCTACTGCTTATGTTGAGAAACCACCTTCTCCTGTTAGAATAAAGGATCATGCTAAAGCTTCAACTGTAGTCAACAAAAGTAATATTAGGACACCCAAACCCTATGAACAAATTAAAGTTGAACCTAATAGCTATGGTTAAAGATCTCTTGGCTGATAATATTGATGGGCATGTTATTTATTTCTGTGAAGAGACTGCTAGAATTGCTAAACCTGGTACTAAAGATAAACATAGACCTGTTGTAGGCATGCCTGTTATTTCTGTTAAAGTAGGAGATCATTGTTATCATGGCTTATGTGATATGGGTGCTAGTGCTAGTGAATACCTCATTCTTTATACAAAGAAATTATGCATGATACCGCACCTGCTGAGATAGAAGAAATTGATGTTACAATTAAGCTTGCCAATAAAGATACTATTCTCCGATTGGGATTGTTAGAGATGTTGAAGTCTTGTGTGGGAAGGTTAAATATCCTGCTGATTTTCTTGTTCTTGGTTCCCCACAAGATAGCTTTTGTCCCATTATATTTGGCAGACCCTTCTTGAATACTGTTAATGCTAAGATAGACTGCGAAAAGGATGTTGTTACTATTGGCTTGGGGGATATGTCTCTCGAGTTTAACTTTGCTAAATTTCGTAGACAACTCCGTGATGAGGAATTGCCTAGTAAAGACGAAATTATTGGTCTTGCTTCTATTGTCGTGCCTCCTAATGATCCTTTAGAACAATATTTTCTTGACCACGAAAATGATATGTTCATGAATTAAAGAAGGGAAATAGATGAGGTATTCTTTAAACAGGGACCTATTCTGAAGCACAACTTGCCTGTTGAAATCCTAGGGGATCCTCCTCCACCCAAGGGTGATCCCGTGTTTGAGGTTAAACCATTACCTGATACTCTTAAATATGCTTATCTTGATGAAAAGAAGATATATCCTGTTATTATTAGTGCTAACCTTTCAAAGCAGGAGGAAGAGAAATTATTGAAAACTCTGAAGAAGCACTGTGCTGCTATTGGATATACTCTTGATGATCTTAAGGGCATTAGTCCCACTCTATGTCAACACAAAATAAATTTGGAGAAATACGCCAAACCAGTTATTGATCACCAACGACCGCTAAATCTTAGGATGAAAGAAGTGGTAAGAAAGGAAATATTAAAGCTCCTTGAGGCACGTATAATTTATTCCGTTGCTGATAGTCAGTGGGTAAGTCATGTCCATTGTGTCCCTAAGAAGGGAGGTATTACTGTCGTTCCTAATGATAAAGATGAATTGATCCCACAAAGAATTAGTAAAGCTTATAGGATGGTAATTGATTTATGTAAATTAAATAAAGCTACTAAAAGTATCATTACCCTTTGCCTTTCATTGATCAAATGCTAGAAAGATTATCCAAACATACACATTTTTGCTTTCTAGATGGTTACCCTGGTTTCTCTCAAATACCTGTGTCAGCTGATGATCAAGAAAAGACCACTTTTGCTTGCCCTTTCGATACTTTTGCTTATAGAAATATGCATTTTGGTTTATGTAATGCACTTGCTACCTTTCAAAGATGCATGATGGCTATATTCTCTGACTTTGGTGAAAAGATTTGTGAGGTTTTCATGGATGATTTTTCCGTTTGTGGATCCTATTTTGATGATTGCTTGAGCAACCTTGATCAAGTTTTGCAAAGATGTGAAGAAACTAACCTTGTCTTGAATTGGGAGAAATGCCACTTTATGGTTAATGAAGGCATTGTCTTGGGGCATAAAATTTCTGAAAGAGGCATTGAAGTTGATAAAGCTAAAGTTGATGCTATTGAAAGGATGCCGTGTCCTAAGGACATCAAAGGTATAAGTAGTTTGCTGGGTCATGCTGGTTTTTATAGGAGGTTCATTAAGGACTTCTCAAAAAATTCTCGGCCTCTGACTAATGTATTACAAAAAGATATTCCTTTTGTCTTTGATGATGATTGTGTAGAGGCATTTGAAATACTTAAGAAAGCATTGATTTCTGCACCTATTGTTCAGCCACCTGATTGGAATTTACCTTTTGAAATTATGTGTGATGTTAGCGATTATGTTGTAGGTGCTGCTCTACGGCAAAGAGTTGATAAGAAATTAAATGTTATTCAATATGCTATTAAAACTCTAGATAGTTCTTAGAGAAATTATGCTACTACTGAAAAAGAATTTTTAGCAGTAGTTTTTGCTTGTGATAAGTTCAGACCTTATATTTTTTATTCTAAAGTAACTATTCACACTGATCATGCTGCTATTAAATATCTTATGGAAAAGAAAGATGCTAAACCTAGACTTATTAGATGGGTTCTCTTGCTACAAGAATTTGATTTGCATATTATTGATAGAAAGGAGCTGAGAACCCCTGCTGGCATAACTTGTCTAGGTTAGAGAATGTTCTTGATGACCCACTACCTATTGATGATAGCTTTCCTGATGTACAATTAGCTGTCATAAATGCTTCTCATACTGCTCCATGGTATGCTGATTATGCTAATTACATTGTTGCTAAATTTATACCACCTAGTTTCACATACCAGCAAAAGAAAAAGTTTTTCTATGATTTAAGACATTACTTCTGGGATGACCCACACCTTTATAAAGAAGGAGTAGATGGTGTTATTAGATGTTGTGTACCTGAGCATGAACAGGAACAGATCCTACGCAAGTGTCACTCCGAGGTTTATGGAGGGCACCACGCTGGAGATAGAACTGCACATAAGGTATTGCAATCCGGTTTTTATTGGCCTACTCTCTTCAAGGATGCCCGTAAGTTTGTCTTGTCTTGTGATGAATGTCAAAGAATTGGTAATATTAGTAGGCGTCAAGAAATGCCTATGAATTATTCACTTGTTATTGAACCATTTGATGTTTGGGGATTTGATTATATGGGACCGTTTCCTTCCTCTAATGGGTATACACATATTTTAGTTGTTGTTGATTAAGTTACGAAGTGTGTAGAAGTTATTCCAACTAGTAGTGCTGATCATAACACCCCTATTAATATGCTTAAAGAAGTTATTTTTCTGAGGTTTGGAGTCCCTAGATATTTAATGACTGATGGTGGTTCACATTTTATGCATGGTGCTTTTCGTAAAATGCTTGCTAAGTATGATGTTAATCATAGAATTGCATCTTCGTATCACCTGCAGTCTAGTGGTCAAGTAGAATTGAGTAATAGAGAGCTCAAATTAATTTTGCAAAAGACTGTTAATAGATCTAGAAAGAATTGGTCCAAGAAACTTGATGATGCACTATGGGCCTATAGAACTGCATATATAAACCCTATGGGTATGTCTCCGTATAAAATGGTTTATGGAAAAGCATGTCACTTACCTCTCGAACTAGAACATAAGGCATATTGGGCTGTTAAAGAGCTCAACTATGATTTCAAACTTGCCGGTGAGAAGAGGCTATTTGACATTAGCTCACTTGATGAATGGAGAACCCAAGCCTACGAGAATGCCAAACTGTTTAAAGAAAAAGTTAAAAGATGGCATGACAAAAGGATACAAAAGCGTGAGTTTAATGTAGGTGATTATGTGTTTCTATTCAACTCTCGTTTAAGATTTTTTGCAGGAAAACTTCTCTCTAAATGGGAAGGTCCTTATGTTATCGAGGAGGTCTATCGTTCCGGTACCATAAAAATCAACAACTTCGAAGGCACAAACCCAAAGGTGGTGAACGGTCAAAGAATCAAACATTATCTCTTAGGTAATCCTATAAATGTTGAAACTAATGTTATTGAAACCGTAACCCCGAAGGAATACATAAGAGACACTTTCCAGCGCGCTTCAGATTTCGAAAAGGAATAGTATGTGGTACGGTAAGTAAACCGACTCCAAAACAGTTCTAATGGCAATTTTTCTCCATTTTGGAATATTTAAGAAAATAGGAAAATAAGAAGTAGTCCAGGAAGGACACGAGGCTTCCACGAGGGTGGGAGGCGTGCCCTACCCCCTGGGCACGCCCCCTGCCTCGTGGGCACCTCGTACGTTCTCCGGACTCTGTTTTCTTGCACGATACTTCTTTTGGTCGGTAAAAATTCATTATATAATCCCCCGAAGGTTTTGACCACCGTACCACGCAAATATCCTCTGTTCTTGTTTCGAGCTGTTTTTCTGACAGATCTAGATCACCATGACGTCTCCAAGTGCCCCCAAGGACAAGTTCTTCGAGAAGGTCATCAACCCCTACCTTGCGGAGGTGCTGCAACACCCTCAAACCATTGAGATGCATGAGGGGATGTTGCACACATCCGCGATGTTGAGGGACCAAGGAGGACCGGAAGCGTGGAGACAAGGCTCGAGGCAATGGAGCAACAAGTTTCCGAGTGTCAGGAGATGGTGGAGCGCGGACTTGACTCCAATCACATAAGGATCATGGAGTTCACCAACAACCACAAGCTGGACACCAAGGACATTGGGGAGGCCATCTTCAAGCTTCACGAGAAAATCGAGCACCTCCAATCCCAGATCTATGATCATAACTGTGAGTATGAATATAGATTCAAGAGGATAAGTTTGGCTGCAGATTTAAGGATCCCGGAGACTCGATCATCCTTCTATGATGGGGAGCCTATGCCTTGGAAGAGGGACGACGAGCCTACATCATCAATAACTCCTTCACCAACAAAAGAGATATAATCACATGGGTATGGGCACTCCCCTTGGCAACTGCCAAGCTTGGGGGAGGTGCCCCGGTATCGTATCACCATCACACTCCTATCTTTACCGTTTTTCTTAGTTCGATCATTTTGGTAATATGTTGATCTAGTAGAATAAAGTTTTAGTATGATTTAGTTTTGAGTTTTGCTTTATGATCCTTCTATGTAATCGAGTCCGTGAGCTATATATAATAAAGATTAGTGTTGAGTCAAGGGCTTGATTATCTTGCTATGATCTTGAGGGAATAAAAGAAAAAGAAAAGAATAAAAAGAAACAAAGAGATCATATTGATCTTATGGAGAATAATGACTTCACATATAAAGAGTATGATGAATAAAATTTGTTGAGAGTTGACAAACCCAGTTTTGGTCATTGTTGCAATTAATAGGAAGTAATAAAGAAAGAGAGGTTTTCACATATAGATACACTATCTTGGACATCTTGTATGATTGTGAGCACTCATTAAAATATGACATGCTAAAGAGTTGATGTTGGACAAGGAAGACAACGTAGTGGGTTTTATGTTTTCTTATATCTGAAATAAAGTATATTGTCATGGATCATCCAACATTTCGAGCTTGCCTTTCTCCCTCATGCTAGCCAAATTATTTGCACCAAGTAGAGATACTACGTGTGCTTCTGAATATCCTTAAACTTGTTTTGCCATGAGAGTCCACCATATCTACCTATGGATTGAGTAAGATCCTTCAAGTAAGTTGTCATCGGTGCATGCAATAAAAATTGTTCTCTAAATATGTATGATTTATTAGTGTGGAGAAAATAAGCTTTATGCGATCTTGTGATGTGGAAGAAATAAAAGCGACGGACTGCATAATAAAGGTCCATATCACAAGTGCAATATAAAGTGACGTTCTTATGCATTAATATTTCGTGCATCCAACCATGGAAGCGCATGACAACCTCTGCTTCCCTCTGCGAAGGGCCTATCTTTTACTTTTGCCTTATTCCTTATGCAAAAGTCATGGTGATCTTCACCTTTCCTTTTTACATTTTATCCTTTGGCAAGCACATTGTGTCGGAAAGATCCTGACATATATATCCAATTGTATGTAAGTTAGCATGAATTATTATTGTTGACATTACCCTTGAGGTAAAAGGTTCGGAGGCAACACTATAAGCCCCTATCTTTCTCTGTGTCCGATTAAAACTCCATACCCATAAGTATTGAGTGAGTGTTAGCAATTGTGAAAGACTAAATGATAGTTGAGTATGTGGACTTGCTGAAAAGCTCTTATATTGACTCTTTCCGATGTTATGATAAATTGCAATTGCTTCAATGACTGACATTATAGTTTGTTGTTTCTCAGTGAAGTTTCTGATTCATACTTGACATTGTGAATAGATTATTACTTAAGCATAAGAAATCATATGACAATATCCATATATGTTGTTGTTATAAGAATGATCATGATGCCCTCATGTCTGTATTTTATTTTATCGACACCTCTATCTCTAAACATGTGGACTTATTTATCGTTATCGGCTTCCGCTTGAGGACAAGCGAGGTCTAAGCTTGGGGGAGTTGATACGTCCATTTTGCATCATGCTTTTATATCGATATTTATTGCATTATGGGATGTTATTGCATGTTATGCCACAATACTTATGCTTATTCTCTCTTATTTTACAAGGTTTACATGAAGAGGGAGAATGCCGACAGCTGGAATTCTGGGCTGGAAAAGGAGCAAATATTACAGACCTATTCTGCACAACTCCGAAAGTCCTGAAACTTCACGAAAGTAATTTTTGGAATTAATAAAAAATATTGAGCGAAGAAAATACCGGAGGGGACCCACACCCTGGCCACAAGGGTGGGGCGCGCCACCACAGGGCGCCCCGCCTCGTGGGCCCCCTGTCAGCCTCCGTGCCCATCTTTCGCTATATGAAGTCATTTACCCTGGAAAAAACCAAAAGCAAGCTTTCGGGAAGAAACTCCGCCGCCATGAGGCGGAACCTTGGCGGAACCAATCTAGGGCTCCGGCAGAGCTGTTCTGCCGGGGAAACTTCCCTCTGGGAGGGGGAAATCATCACCATTGTCATCACCAAGTGTCGGAGTAATGGGCCACGGGTAGGCAGACCCGAGCCCCTGGACCTTTCAAAAGCATCGGGGCAGACTGCGCCCTTCAAGACCCCAAGACGAAGAGCCGCCTTCAGAGAGTCGGCGACAGAGTCCCCGACTGCCCCTCTAGGCCGAGTCCCAGAGACGGCCTCAGGACAAGCCGACTCCAAGCCGGCGACCTCCAATAAAGCCAGCTACAGGGAGTCGGCCCGCGACTCCAACCACCTCCTACCTGAGCGACTACGAGCGGGATGGGATAAAGCCGCCTCGCGGTCCATCCCTGCCCCGCTCATAAAGGGCAGGTATGGCCACAGAGCGCCGTACTGACGGAGATCTCCGTCCGGCGCGGCACTGTTGCCACGCCGGCCCTGACATCAGCCCCGTGGGCAGATCCCTGTACCCATGATGGCCTATCTGTACGACCCGAAGACGGCGGGACCCTTTGTCGGCGGAGTATCAAGACGGCGAGAGCGCCCCAAAGACGGACCCGCTGGGAGTCGGCCTCCGAGAGTCGGCCGGCCCCTCCCACGGGCTCCATGCGCCATTAACCAGACAAGACAGGGAATGGCAACAGTGATCGCCCGCCAGGCGGCGGCACTGTTGCCATGACCCCATGACCAAGCTCGCGTCATTAGAAGCACGACTACAGTAATCCGCAGCCGGCAAGACCCGCCCGCGGCGGACAAGGGTTGTCGGCCCCATGCTGGGCCGTTGGCAGGGCCCACTAGTCGGCGGGCCCCAGAAGTCGGCGGAGAAGACGGCGACTTAAGAGACTGACGGCTTGGACCCGCACCCAGCCGGATTACCATTGTACCCCAGGTGGTAGGCCTATATAAACCCCCCGGGGCACCCATGCAAAGGGTTGGAACCTAGTAGTTTTAGACACACACATAGAGGGAGAGAAGAGCTAGCCGTGCCCTTCTCCTTCCTCTCCAAGAACAGCTCAAGGAGCACCTTGTACTCACTTTGCCATAGTGATCATGTGGAGACCCCGCAGAGCAGCAGTAGGGTGTTATCTCCATGGAGAGCCCTGAAGCTGGGTAAGATTCTCCGGCGTGCATGTCTTCGCCTCATCCCGTTTCCAGGAACTGGCGACGTTATACTCGCCCCCTCCATGATAAGCCATCCTTTGGCATATGTCGCACTCAACCCCCGACATTTGGCGCCCACCTTGGGGCCTGGTGCACCGTCGTCCGGAGACCTGCTCGACGGGAACCCTCTTCCTCCTCGGCGACCGCAGCCAGCCGCAAGACGCCAGACGGAGTTCTAATGACGCTGCATGGCGCTGAGGTCGCCTTGCGCTGGCGAGCTGTCTCGCCAACTTGTCGGCGAGGTTCGCCTCTCCGACGAGCCTGCATCCGACGCAGCACGCACGGCCCCGAAGCCTCCTCGGGCCTCTCGAGCAGCTCCACGCCGCCCGGCGAGCCCGCCGCCGACCTGGAGTCCGTAGGCTCCACCGACCCGATGTTGGTCGACTCCGACACCACGTCGCTCGACGCGTTCCCCACCAACGTGGTGGTCTACGATGAGCCTCTCCCTCGCGCGGAGAGCGGCGGAAGCACCATCACGGAGGTGCTCGTCATCGGTCACAGCGAGCCTTCTGGCGAGGGAGCTCATGACCCTCTCGACGCGGTTCTGCAAGACCTGACCGCCCCCACTCCGGAAGACGCCGACGCTGGAACGCTAGAAGCACGCCGCCTCCAGCTCCTTATGGGCGCACAGAAGCTGGCAAGCATGAGACGCTTGTCGGCAGCCTATCAGCGCGAGATGGATCGCGCTGGGCGTTTCGCCGCCCGACCGGGCCTAGCCGCTTAGGCGCGGTCCAGCAGCCTGGCGTGGCTATCGCCATCTGTTTAGGGCGGCCGCCTGTACGCCACGCCGCAGAGAACATCCGCGCCGCCAGCGGCGGCAGCATTTAGCTGGATAACTTCGAGGGCGAGAGCGCCGCCGATGACGGAGCGAGTCCAAGACTCTCGACGCTGCCGCGCAAGAAGACGGCCGGTTGCCGACGGAGGCGCCAGCGACGACAAGACGGCAACTTGCCTCCCGCCGAGATCAAGGCGCAACATCTTGACGCCGATCGGCGCGCCCGCAGAAGAAAAAATAAGGATCCGCTGTCAGCCATAGCCGGACTCACATCTCCATCGAAGCGCGACGAAGACAGCCGCCGAGAGCGATGGAGCGGCGGACGCCTCCTCCCCGCAGAGAAAGGCGAAGTCTCCCCGCCACCCGCCGAAGATCCGACTCTCGGCGACCGCTTTGGCCGAGAGGAGTCGGAGAAAATGACGCCGCCATCGGATCGAGCGACTCCACCGATTCTCGGCACCGAAAGAAGAAGACGAAGTTGGGCCCGCCTGTTTGAGACCTCGCATCCGAGACGCAGCCCTTCCCGTGAGGATTCACACTTCGAGACACACCCAAATACACCGGATCCGTGAAGCCGAGGATCGGCTGGTGGACTACCCCACCGCCAAGATAGCTTAACGGCAACAAGTGCGTTGCCGTAGTACGTTCCCTCATGCCTCGTGGCACGGCCCGGACATGGTTGAACAGCTTGAAGCCCCGCAGCATCAACAGCTGGGTCGACTTCACCGAGGCCTTCGTCCGCAACTTCACGAGCACATAAGCGACCTCTCAAGCCTCGTCACCTGTCCCCAGCGTGCAAGGCCCCAACGAAGTCTACTCGCGACTACCTCACGCGCTGGGCCGAGCTCCGAACTCCCTGCGAAGGAGTGCACGAGGTGCAAGCAATCGAGTACTTCACCGCCGGGTGCGGAGAAGGCACCTCCTCAAGCACAAGCTCCTTTGCGACGAGCCGAGACCCTCTACGAGCTGCTGATCATAGCGCATAACACGCCACAGCCGACTCCTCCATGAAGTCGAGATCGTCGCGTAACCGCAAGGTGGCTCCTCATGCTCCCAGAACTCCGGCTGGCGACGCCACTCGGCGATAGCAGCAGAATGATCACAAGCGCAAGGCCCCGCAGTCGGCTTCCAACGGCCGGCAGGTGGCGACAGTCAAAGACCACCAGCCAGAGGGGCAGCCTCCTGCCAAGCGGTAGAAAGGCGGCAAGTCCAATCGGTTTACCGCCTTCTTACGAAAGCAGACTCGACGGACCTCGCAAGTTCCACGCTGGCGCGAAGCCGCCAAATCACACCGCCGGAAGTGCCATCGCTCACCAGATCGCCAAGGAGACGGCCTTGCCCCCTCCTCCTTTCTTTGGCCGCCGCCTCCACCATCGCTTCAAAGAGCCGGCTGTCGGCCGACGGCGAAGACAAGACGATTACCTGAAGAGCATGGTGCCCACGAGTGTTTACCAAGATGGTCGACGATCGCCGAAGAGAAGCGGCAGCAAAAGAAGAAGTGAATGCAGAGCATCGATACTCTGAATTCATGCACCGGTCCGAGAAGCCCATCGCTTGAGCCGGGCTGATTACCAGAGGTGATGCTAAGCCCGGCTCCACGCCTGGTCTTGGGAGCCACCCTTGCCACGGATAGCGGGTCGCCGCTTCTCGCGAGTGCCGATAGACGGAGGCAGCAGATCAACATCCTGCATAAGGATACGATGGAGAAGCTTAGAATCAAGCAAAGACAGCTTCAAAGATAGTCGGACTGTGTTCCACGGAATAGTACCGGCCTTTCCCGCCGCCCATTGGCAAGATTCTCGATAGACGCCCTCTTTGGGGACAAGGATCGGCCCGAGAGCGATGCCCGTTCAAGTGGTGGACCTCAAAGCCCCTACCATGCTCTGCTTGGCCGACCTGCTCGCCAAGTTCATGGCGGTCCCCACTACGCCCACGCCAAGATGAAGATGCCGAGTACCAAGGGATTCTAACCGTAGCCGGGCGACTACAGAAAGTCGTCTACCAGGTAATTGAAAGCAGCCGGGTGGCCGAGTCCCTGGTGATCACAGCTGAGAAGCGACTCCTGGATCGGGTTGTGGCAATGGCCGGCAAGCAGCCAGAGATATCGCCCGACCCCAAGGAGTCAGAAGCTGAGGGCTCGTTCAAGCCGGCCAAAGAGACCAAGAAGATACCCTTGGACCCGGAGCACCCAGAAAGATACGCTGTCATAGGTGCAAACCTCGACAAAAAATAGGAAGGCGAGCTCGTCGATTTCCTCCGTGAGAATCGGGACATCTTCGCATGGTCCCCCAAAGACATGTCAGGTGTACCGACGGAATTCGCCGAGCACAAGTTGCATGTCCGATCTGATGTGAAGCCCGTCAGGCAGCCCTTGCGCCGCCTGTTAGAAGAGAAAAGAAGAGTTGTTGGAGAAGAGATAGCCCGGCTCCTCGCAGCCGGTTTCATCATGGAAGTGTTCTTTCCAGAGTGGTTAGCGAACCCGGTCTTGGTACTAAAGAAGAACAAGCAGTGGCGGATGTGTATTGACTACACAAGCCTCAACAAAGCCTGCCCCAAGGACCCGTTCGCTTTGCCAAGAATTGATCAGTGATAGACTCCACAGCCGATGTGAGTTGTTGAGCTTCTTAGATGCATATTCAGGATATCACCGATCAAGCTGAACCCGCCGACGATTGAAGACCCCTTCATCACGCCGCTTGGAGCCTTCGCCACTCGACCATGACGCTCGCTTGAGGAACGACGGCGCCACCTTTGAGCGCTGTATGCGTATGCCTCCTCAAGAAGCTTATAAACGCCCACGCCACGTGGACGACGTGGTGGTGAAGACGGAGAAGCGAGAAACGCCTTGGAAGACCTCAAGGAGACCTTTGAAAACTGCGCCGATTCCAGATCAAGCTCAACCCAGAAATGCGCTTCGAGTACCAGCCGCCAGCTCCTTGGTTTCTGGTCTCGAACGCTGCATAGAGTGCAACCCCCCAAGATCAAGGCGATCGAAGGATGGAAGTACCCCGCCGACCGCTAGATGTGCGAAGTTCACCGGCCGCTTACGCCTATCACCGATTCATTAGTCGGTTACAGAAAGCTCTTCCTCCTGCACCAGCTTATGAAGAAGACCACCTTCTTCGAATGGAACTCCAAGGCGGACGGCTTTTCTCAGCTTGAAGAGAATGTCGACTACTCCCCAAAGATCGGCGGTTCGACTCCAAAGGAGCCCATGCTCTGTGATATTGCTGCCACCAGCAGGTAGTCAGCACACCATTGTAGTTGAACGCAAGGAGGAAGGCAAGGCGCTGCCTGTCCAGAGACCAGTAGACATTCGAGCGAGGTAATCGCCGACCTCCAAGCGTAACTACCCCACTACCGAAGATGTGTTACGGCGTGCACTTTGCCGCCAAGAAGTTGAAGCCTTACTTTCAAGAGCATCCAATCACCGTGGTTTGCACGGCCCCACTAGCGGAGATCATCGAAGCTGAGATGCTTCAGTCGAGTGGCCAAATGGGCCATAGAGTTGGCCCCCACACCATCTATTACCAGCCCCGCACCGCCATCAAGTCACAAGCACCGCCGACTTTCTCGCCGGTGGGCCGAGACTCAGAGACTGCCGCCAATACCGACTCCACCCATTGGCGGATGCACTTTGATGGCTCCAAGATGCGCACCGGCTTGGGAGCCGGGCGTGGTCCTCACTTCCCCAAGGGCGACAAGCTCAAGTACACACCGCAGATCCATTTCGCCGCCCAACAACGTCGCCAATACGAGGCGCCATTCACGGGCTCCGCTTGCCAAAGAGCTTGGCATTCGCCGGATCCCGTGCTATGGCGATTTCGACTTGGTGGTCCAACACTATCCGCGATCGGGACGCCAAAGATGCAAATATGGCGAAGCTACCGCTCGTACAGCAGCTGAGTGGATATTTTGAAGGATGCGAATTCTCCACGTGCCAAGAAACGACAACGACAAGCAGATGCCCCGGCAAGAATCGCTCTACCCGCCAGTAATACCATCCGCGCGCCGCCTTCGCCGCCTCCTTGCCATCCGCTGCCATCACCAGAGTCGACTCCATCTTTGTGCCGGCTCCCCAAGAAGTCGGATCCGACTCCAAAGCCTCGCCAGACGGCACAAGAATCCTTGCAGACGCCCCAAGAACGCGGTCGAAGTTGCCCGGGACTTCGTAACCTGCCCGAGGATCAATGGCGACCATTGAGAAGACTCCAATACTGCCCGGGGGATCGCGCCACGCAAGACAGGACTTCTTCAACCAAAGAAGCTGCTGCGGACTCCAACCCGCAGCCTCCCAGCCCAGCCGCCTGGGCCCAAGTAGCAATCTTGGCATTCAAGAAATAGCAGCACCCTCATGGTCCCAGCCCATCCTGAAGTTCTTAGTAAGTGGAGAGCTACCAACTGATGAAACCTTGGCTCGGCAAGTGCAACGCCGAGCGGCAGCCTACACTATAGTCAATAGAGAGCTGGTCAGGCGCAGCGTCACCGGTGTCTACCAGCGCTACGTCGAGTCAGAGCAAGGCCAAGCAATCCTCGAAGACATCCATCAGGGCGAGTGCGGCCATCATGCAGCCTCAAGAGCGCTGCCGCCAAAGCCTTCCGACACGGTTTCTTCTCGCCAACTGCCCTAGAAGAGGCCAAGGAATTAGTTCAAAATGCAAGGTGCTGTGGTGTTTCCAAGCCGCTTCACCGGCTTCGGGCCGCCAAGACTATCCCCATCGCTCGCCCCTTTGCTGTTTGGGACCTGGACATGGTGGGACCATTCAAAACGGCACGAGGTGGTTTAACTCACTTACTTGTCGCGGTGGACAAGTTCACCAAGTGGATAGAAGCAAAACCCATCAAGAAGTTGAATGGTCCTATGGCAGTGACTTTCATCGCCGACATCACGACTCGCACGGGCGTATCACATAGCATCATCACCGATAACGGCACAAATTTTGCCAAAGGCGCCTCGCCCGCTTCTCGCGACGCAAGGCATCCGACCGACTTAGCTTCCGCTGCCCATCCGCAGCCAAACGCCGTGGAGCGAGCGAACGGCCTCATCTCGCTCGCATCAAGCTCGATCGGGTCGAACCATTGAGCGCTCGCCGGTCGGCTGGCTTGAGGAGTTGCTACCGCCTCTCGAGTCTCGCGCGATGACTCCAAACAAGTCAATCTGGCTTCACACCCTTCTTCCTCGCTTCACGGTGCCGAAGCCGCCATCCCAACGGATATAGAGTTCGACTTCGCGCGAGTCACCATGTACACCAAGAGGAAGCGTAAGAAGACGCCAAGACGGGCGCCGATCTGCCGGAAGAGGGCCGGCTGTTGGCACTCAGCCGGTCCAAAGATCTACCAGCAGAGCTCGCGCCGCTATTACAACAAGAAGGTCAAGCCAAGATTGTTCCTAGAGGGCGACCTTGTGCTCCGGCTGATTCAATGAACAGCCGCCAGCACAAGTCGTCGGGCGCTTTGGGAAGGCCCATTCATCGCCAGAAAGTGTTGGGCAACGACTCCTACTACCCGATCGACGCCGAAGCCCCGAAAGCACGCAAGAGGGACGACTCCGCAAAGAGACGGAGCGGCTTATGGAATGCTAATCTCAAGATTTTACAGCTTGATGCAGTATGTACCACGCTACCCTTTGTGTTTGAAGTACCAAGACTTCGGCCTTCGAGACGCAGCTCGGGACTGCCTCTTTGTTATCTCAGATGATAAGAATCATGCCTTTGAGTATGTTACCCTTGATTATGTTGTTTGGCACTGGCTCGACTAAGTCGGCCCGGGACTCGCCGCTTTTGGCTATGAAATGCTTCCTCAAGTCGATAAGTAACGTGCGGTGCCTAAGCCGCCTCCTATCGGTCAGCAGTCATGGAGCGACTGTTTGGTGGGCAGGAGTAAGGTAGCATGGGCGCCCACACGAAAAAAAATGGCTAAGGACCCAAAGCATAAACATAGTTTAAATCGGCTTCCACTCTGTTGTGAAACCGACTCCTAAGGAGCCGCTTGCCGCTTTCTACCTAACTTGCTTAACGACTCTAAAAATGGCCAAGCACTTGCCTTCTCAAAGTAGCCAAGCACTTGACCTAGACGGCAGTCCAGAGCTGCCGTCTGGATGGGCAAGGCGGCATCTAAGGGAAGGCGGCAAAGGAAAAGCCACAAGAGCAATAAGCAAGGAAAGATAAAATTAGAATAATATTTACACCAGCTTAAGCCCTTGGCCGGATCTTCAACAGAGGTTCGTAATACACCCGCTGGGTGGAATTGTGCAAATTAACAAGTTCTTTCAAAAGACTAGCAAACAGATAAAATAAAGGCAAGGCAGCGGCCTAAGAAGCAAAGGATGGGGTTGAAGGCCGAGGCGGCGGCGGGCGGGGCGCCGGGCGACCGGGCTGGGCGGTCTCGCTTGATCGCTCTCGGCGGCAGCTGGCCCAGATGGGCGCGGCTCGGTGCCGGAGGCACGGTCGAGCCGAGGCTGGTCGCCCGCCCGCCTTTCTCGCGCGCCCATGCTGCTCTCGCCCTCCGCCCGTTTTCATCTCGGCGCTGAGTCGATCACTCACGAGTCCTCTCCGTAGTCCGGGTTCATCCTAAACCACTCCGGCGGTGCTCTCCCACCGCCTTTCAGCCCGCCAGAAAAGACGCTGCTGTCCGTAGTCGGCGACGCCGCCAGACGCCGACGAGGGCGCCCTCCGCGCCAGCAGCTCGCCCGCTTGGCCGAACGCTGCCAGCCGGTCTGTGTCGAAGCCTCGATACCACGCTTGATTTAACTCTGTGGCTCGGCGAGCCCAGCCCGAGCCGCTGAACCTTCCAAGCCTCAAGACGCCCACCGCGATTTTAGCCGGGCCGGGCGGTTCGGCTGGAGGCGCAGAATCGCATGTCCGCCACAGAGCAGCGACGCTCGGGCACCGACACGTCAAGACGGCGAGATCCGATGTGCCGCCGCAGACGAGCCTCAATGCTCGTGGAGCTGCTCGCCAAGGGTCCGGGCGCGTTATGCGATTCTGGGCCACTCGCCCAAGGCCAAGGCCGGCCTCGATGGCCTGATTACGTCATGCAGGGACCGGGAAGAAGTCTGCCAAGAAGAAGAAGAAGCAAGTCGAAAACAGAGTCGGCTTAACCCATAGTCGGCAACCCAAAAGAGTAAAAGCAACTCACCATCGACGATATCTTCGATTTGTGGAAGCCGAGGTCACCGCGCTTCTCGCCGGGTCCAGCGGAGCGCTGTCTCACCCGCCAGAGAGCGGCCTCTTTCTTCTCCGCCAGCTCAAGGCCGCCTTGAGCAGCTCCCTCTCGCTCCGCCACTGGTGAGCTGCAGGTTGCACTCATGGCGAGCTTGCCGCACTCCTCTTTGGTGCGCAGCGGTCTCGCTGCACTCCAGCTGCCCCTCAAGAGCGGCGTGGACTCAAGAATAAAAAGAAGAAGGACGCCAAGTCGCCACTAAGAAGGTCGCCAGAAGATCCGCCCGATCACAAGAGCAGCCGCCCAATCTCGGGATTACAGCCTGGTGCGCCAAAGGCGCTCAAGAAGAAAACTCACCTCGCCTCGCCAAGTCAAGAGCCCGCTTGCTCAGCTCCTCAACGCTATGTGTTGAAGGCGTAGCGTGGAGGTTGTGATACTCCGCGACAAGAATTCTAGACAGAGGTAAAAACTTGAAGTAAGCAATAAAGTTTACCGCTTCAAAGAGCCCGCCCGAAACTTGGGGATTACACTCAGCAGGGAGGCCGCCTCACGCAGAAGAGCAAGAAAATTTCAAAGAAACATACCCGACGGCGGATCGCGATGCCAAAGCGCTTTGGAGAGGTTCTCGATGGTGTCTCCTTCAGCCCGCAGCTTCGCCGACGCCCGTAAGCGCTGTGTTCAGCGGGTTCGTGCCGCCTCGCACCCACCCAACGGGCGCGGGCGCTTGTCGCCGCCGCCGTGGATGGCCGAAGGCGGGGGGCGCCGGGTTCTGGGCGCGCGCCGAGGTCACCTTTCAAGACGGCGCTGCTACCGGGCGAGGCGATTTGAAGAAGTAGTTGTGCCACGGCCTCGCTGCCGGTCGGGCGACATGTGCAGGTCCGGCGGCTGCTTGCCTCAAGGCGATCTCGATCTGCGGTGGAGGCATGGAGGTGGCGCGGCCGCGCCCGGTGGAGAGACCTCTCGCCTTTCCTCCCCGCGACGGGACCTCACCGCCGACTCCTCCGACTGCCCTGTGAACTCCGGGCGGTGGTGGCGCTGAGCTCAACGGGTGACGAGAAGCGCCGACCGGAGGCGCGCGCTCCTCGGCTCGCCTCTGGCTGCTGCAGCTGCTGACCGCTTCTCGCCTCGCCTTTCTCCAGACAGCAGCCTCCTCGGCGCTTCTCCCGCAGATTCCGCCCGCTGCCTCCCGGAGGGTGACCGCAGGGTCAACCCGCCGACTATTGGCAGACGCTCCACCGACCCCATGACGGAGGCGGGCGCACCTCTCCAAGGTGAGGGAGCCCTGATGAGAAAAAAGACATGAGAAAACCTGACAAGACGGACTAGAAGAAAACAAGATGTAATAAAAAATACTTACGCTGAGACTCATGGTTTTCTTCACTTTGCGGAAGTGGTTAGCCTCGATCGCCAGACTGAGTCGCGGGCGGCCGCCTCCTCAATTTTTGGCCCGGCCAGGTGACTCGGCCTGCCCGGCGCTTTCGCTACCGACCACCCAAGGTGGTGGAGGAGTCATACTGGTTGGCCGGTCATTGGGCGGGCGGGGCGACTTCCTTCGCGGCCATCACAAAGCTAATCGGCAAAGGTGGTCAAGGCCTTGTCGCTGGCCTCCTCCTCCTCGGCGGGCCTCCATCGCCGCCACGCCAAGTCGGGTCGCCGGCGCTTCTCCGCCGGCCGGGACGACCACGAGCCGGTTCGCGGGCGCCGCCAAGGCGGCATGAGGGGATTCTGAGTCGAGAAAACCAAGGAAAATTAGAGCGGATCCGCCAAGAAGGAAACAGAGAAGCAAGAGACGATTTACCAATGGCGGGGATTGGCGACGAGTATGGCTCCTGCCGAACTGCCATTCTCCGTGAGGCCGCACCGCCAAGAAGTTCACCGTGTCCACCACCTGCAGATGTCTCTGGCCGCCATCCGACAGATCGGATGAGGTCGGCCTTGAAGAGGGAGAACTCGCGCCACGGCGGCCAGCAAGTCTGCCCCAGCCAGCCCTCCGATCAGATTATCACGCGGAGTCAGCTGCTGACAGAGGCGCGGCTCGCGGGAGTCGCCGCCCTGGCCCTATAGGACCAGCTGGTGGTCGGCTCACTAACTCGCCGCCCACGAGGGCGGCAGTTGACCTCCGCCGCCTTCGGGGCGACGCTTTGACGAGAAGTATGTACGCCGCCACATCTTCACCGACTTGATAAGGGAGATGGCAGAAAAGGGTTCTCGGCACCGCCTCCTCATGGCGAACGTGCGCGATAGAGCCAAGACGCGAGCAACGTGGGTCCCGAGCTTGGCTTGAAGAATTCCACACAGCTCGATGGTGGGTAGAACTCGAGAAAGCCTTCGCGATAAGGATGTAAAGCCGCCAGCAGCACCACCGTGTTGGGGGTGAGGTGGTGCGGCCGAGCCCAAGAACTCCAAGAACGCTGAAAAGCCGCCGGCAGATCTAGCTCGCGCATGAGGTGCGAAAGGAAATGACCCGCCGCCTCCTCCGGCGCCGGCGTGATTTCGCCCTCCGGCGCGGCGCGGGTCCACACTAGGTGGCTGCCGGGGATGTGGCGCGTTTGACGAAGAAATTCAATGATGTCGTCGTCGATGATGGAGCCGTCCCACACGCCGGAGCACGCGGTGGGAGGCGCGGCGGCGGATGAGGAGCTCATCTCCACGGCGCGGCGAGGTTCGGCGCAGCGGAGCGAGGAAGAAAACGAGGTTCGGCGCAGCGGAGCTAGGAAGAAGACGAGGCAGGGAGCGGGGAAGAGAGAGTGCGCAGCGCCGCCCTCCTCCCCGCTTACTTATAGGCGCCAGTGCGCGGCCGAGGGGCGGGCGGATTAATCAGACGACGTTCTCACGACGTTATCGCGCGCAGAACGGCGTAGAGCCTAACCGCCCACACGCATCCGCAGCGGATCTCGCTGCGCGCCGGGCGTAGGTAGTGGCGGCCCTACCGACGGGCTCTGTCTTGTCACGCTGCGGGCTGGCGATCGCCTCGCTGCCGGGCGTCAAGGGCGGCCCGCAACGGGTGGCTGCCGGAAGCTTATCGTGCACGCCGCCCGGATCCCGCCGCGACCTTCAAACCTTTGAAGAGCAAGACGGCCCTCGCAAGGGCGACTCCAAATTAGTCGGCTCAAGATGGAGACGGCGGCCGAGTCCAGATTCTTCTACCAAAGGGATGAAGCTGCCGAGGCCTCGACATGTTGCCCTCGTGCCTCACCAGCTTCGGGACTATCACGGAGTAATGGGCCACGCGTAGGCAGACCCGAGCCCCTCGACATTTCAAAAGCATCGGGCGATCAGGCCCTTCAAGACCGAAGACTAAGAGCCGCCAGAGAGTCGGCGACAGAGTCGCCGATCGCCTTCTAGGCCGAGTCCCGTGAGACGGCCTCGTGACAAGCCGACTCCAAGCAAAGCGACCTCCAATAAAGCCGGCTATAGGAGTCGGCCCGCGACCCAACCACCTCCCGCCTCGAGCGACTCACGAAGCGGATGGGATAAAGTCGCCGCGGGTCCATCCCCCCCGCCATAAAGGGCGTGTATACACAGAGCACCGATCGACGGAGATCTCCGCCCGGCGCTGGCATCATACACGCTGCCTCGACATCAGCCCTGCAGGCAGATCCTCGTACTCCACGATGGCCCGTCTGCACGACCAAGACGGCGGGACTACCGTTGGCGGAGTACCAAGACGGCGAGAGCGCTTCAAAGACGGACCCGCTGGAGTCGGCCTCCGGAGTCGGCCGCCCTCCCACGGGCTCCATGCGCCATTAACTGCATAAGATGGAATGGCAACAAGGATCGCTCGCCAAAGCGGCGCACTGCTACATGACCCCATGACCAAGCTCAAGGCCATTAGAAGCACGGCACAATAATCCGCAGCTGGCAAGATTACCACAAGCGGACAAGGGATGTCGGCCCCATGTCTGGCTGCCGCATGGGCCCTGTAAGTCGGCGGAGAAGATCATGACTTAAGAGATCGACGGCTTGGACCTGCACCCAGCCGATTACTATTGTACCGGGGTAGGCCTATATAAACCCCCTGGGCACCCATGCAAAGGGTTGGAACCTAGTAGTTTTAGACACACACATAGAGGGAGAGAAGAGCTAGCCGTGCCTCTTCTCCTTCCTCTCCCCGAACAGCTCAAGGAGCACCTTGTATTCACTTTGCCATAGTGATCATGTGGAGACCCAGCAGAGCAGCAAGAGGGGTGTTATCTCCACGGAGAGCCCCAAGTTGGGTAAGATTCGGCCAGGCATGTTCGCCTCATCCTGCTTCTGTGCACCGCGACGCTCTACTCGCCTCCATGATAAGCCATCCTTGGCATATGTCGCACCCAACCCCCGACACCAAGGTTCCTCTCGTCGGGAGGGGGTCAATCTCCATCAACATCTTCACCAGCACCATCTCCTCTCAAACCCTAGTTCATCTCTTGTATCCAATCTTGGTCCCAAAGCCTCAGATTGGTAGTTTTGGGTTGCTAGTAGTGTTGATTACTCCTTGTAGTTGATGCTAGTTGGTTTATTTGGTGGAAGATCATATGTTCAGATCCATTATGCATATTAATGCCCCTCTGATTATGAACATGAATATGATTTGTGAGTAGTTACGTTTGTTCCTGAGGACATGGGAGAAGTCTTGCTATAAGTAGTCATGTGAATTTGGTATTCGTTCGATATTTTGATGAGATGTATGTTGTCTCTCCTCTAGTGGTGTTATGTGAACGTCGACTACATGACACTTCACCATTGTTTGGGCCTAGAGGAAGGCATTGGGAAGTAATAAGTAGATGATGGGTTGCTAGAGTGACAGAAGCTTAAACCCTAGTTTTTGAGTTGCTTCGTAAGGGGCTGATTTGGATCCATATGTTTCATGCTATGGTTAGGTTTACCTTAATACTTATTTTGTAGTTGCGGATGCTTGCAATAAGGGTTAATAATAAGTGGGATGCTTGTCCAAGAAAGGACAGCACCCAAGCACCGGTCCACCCACATACCAAATTATCAAAGTAACGAACGCGAATCATATGAGCGTGATCAAAACTAGCTTGACGATAATTCCCATGTGTCCTCAGGAGCGCTTTTCTCTATATAAGATTTTGTCCAGGCTTGTCCTTTGCTACAAAAAGGATTGGGCCATCTTGCTGCACCTTGTTTACTTTCATTACTTGTTACCCGTTACAAATTACCTTATCACAAAACTATCTGTTACTGATAATTTCAGTGCTTGCAGAGAATACCTTGCTGAAAACTGCTTATCATTTCCTTCTGCTCCTCGTTGGGTTCGACACTCTTACTTATCGAAAGGACTATGATAGATCCCCTATACTTGTGGGTCATCAGTCGACCTGGCCACGAAAGCCACTGCTACTTAGCCACCATTCGATGGGCCGACGCCCTGAGTCGAGGAGGTGGACGTCCTTGATGGATGCATCTTTCTTCTTGCCTCCTGTAATCATCACTGCATCGCTTTGTGGCCTTAATGTTTTATTAGTATATGGAATTTTTATTCCAGTCGTAAATGACATGTGTGATCCCTTGCTCTTATTTGGCGTTAATTATTTGTAGTATCATTGTCTTCGACCTGGTGTACTACTACCTAGGTCCTGGTTTATTAGTCCCTTTTGTAATTTGTGCTAAATTTTGACCAAAGATTTAACTAACAAAATGTTAGTGCATGTCAACAAAAATTATATCATTTGATTTGTATTTGAACGTAGTTTTCAATGATATAATTTTGGTGACATGCATGAACCTTTTGTTAGTCAAATTTATGGTCAAAATTTGGCACAGATTACGACGGGGAGCAATAAACCAGGACGGAGGTAGACCGGTCCGTCACCATCGTGTTTTATGTCTAATTTTGACTTCAGCGACCCAACCTACATGGAGGGAGTGCTGTATATATTGGTGCGACAACCAAACTTATAAAGTATATTCAAAACTGAGTGTTACTACATGTCACAAGTTCAAAACGAGAAAGTGGAACAAGTACAACATGCCTGTGCCATTCGCGTTGCACCCCCACACGGTCGCGGTGCACAATGTATTAACTATTCTCTTCTTGACCCGCATTTACATTGATGCGGCTTGAATGCCAAGGAGGGAGAGGGTAGCGGTTCCCGAGACATTGAATGGTCAATGATGCATCCTCAATTAGCATGCAGAGGGAATTAATTGGAGAAGCAAAATAGATCCGGCACGATGTGAATGCAACAGAGTTTGGACTCTCGTATAAAGGCGCCCCACCACTCCAATCCATCTAATCCTAGTCTCTGTGTAACACTGCTCACTCCAATCCAAGACCAAGTGACCAGAAGCCACAAGCACCTATGGAGGCGATGGACGCGAGTGGCAGTCGGATGTGCCAAATCATCCAAGACGCCGGCCTGCGGCCCCGCGTCGTGCAGCATTTCCAGATGGTGCTGGCGACCACCGGCGTCGTAGCCCTCGCCAACGCCGGTTTCTCCTCTCGCATGGATGACATGATGGTCCACTCCATCCGCAAGTTCACCGCTGTCAAGAAGCGCACGGACGACCTTGCCTTACTGCTCTAGCCCGCGCACCCAGGCTCCTCATTGCCTGCCACCCTCATCGGCCTCCATGGTGACAAACTCTTTCAAGCCCTGGTGGCCTTGCAGGTGCTGGAGGTCGCGATGAAGAATATGCACTCGAGGTCAAGACTCGCCAGGGCGCCGCCATGCAAGAAACCGTCGACCGCACATCCACGCTCACGAGGAAATCGCCTACATAGGCCATCGCAAGGCCAGCGAGGATGAAAGACATTGGCCTTCTTCCACCGGCTGGAATCTTTGGACGCCATTGTTTAGAAGCACGCCGACCGCCATGAAAGCCGCCGCTACTTAGTCGCTGCTCGTGGGCCGGTGCCTCGAGTCGAGGAGGTGGACGCCTCTATGGATGCATCTTTCTTCTTGCCTCAGAACCAAGACGCATCGCCTCATGGCCTTAATGTTTTATTAGTATAGTACTCCCTCCGTTCCCAAATATAAGTCTTTCTAGAGATTCCAGCAAGTGACTACATACGGAGCAAAATCAGTGAATCTACACTCTAAAATATGCCTACATACATCTGTATGTTGTATTCCATTTGAAATATCTAAAAAAGACTTATATTTAGGAACAGAGGGAGTATATGGCATTTTATTCCGGTCGTAACATTTTCACTGTGAGGTGGGGCCGCAGTTGAGCAAACCGACCATCGGCAAATCCCCACCCCGCCCACCGCGCGTCGGCTGAGTTTAGAATTAGAAGAGAGAAACGAGGAAGAAGAGCTAGCTGTAGCACCGACGTTGTTATCAGATGGGACTCGTGTTGATAGAATAGGAGTACTGAGCACTTGTACCTCTTTTTTTGAGGGAAAAAGTAGTCGTATGTCTAGTACCACTAGTTGGGTGCATGCGACCTATACCTGCCATCACTTTAGGTCCCCTTTTCGAACCGCAGCTAGGCTTCACAGGACATATTTTTCACGCATTTATCCTCCTATATGTACTCCTAGGCTATTTCCACGTGCTCCCTTTCGCCGACATGTGGGACATAGAGCATATGGGTCATAGTGCATGCACGACTCGGAGCATATGCCGGGGTACTCTACTTTTCAGACCTCACGAATTACATGCAAACCCCCCGCAGAAGAATAAATAAATAAATGAATTACTACATGAAACCGAATTATTTTCGTAGAAACCGGAGCACGTTCATTAAATTTTGGACATAACACATTTATAAAAAACGACCGGACCTAAACCAGTCTAAGGGCCTCTTTGATTCGCATGATATTGAAAACACAGGAATGGGGAAAGTATGATGGCGATGAACCGAGACGAGGAGAAGCCTAACTCAGTTAGAGGTTAGAGTTAGATTCTAACCTTGAACTAACCCTGAACTAACTCTAACCAAAGAGGTGTATGGATGACAGGGTTAGATTGACAATAAATGCTCTTTCTCAATCATTTGACTACTTTGGACCCTATTTCCTACCGGATTTGGTGTGGTCGGCTCTTCTGTGGCCTCCTCCTGCTCACAATTGACATAAACAAACCATCTTTACAAATCAAGCATGCAAAACATGATAAATTTTACTTTGTCCATACAAATGAGATATCCCACTTAAACATACAAGTCGTCAATCAAGCTTCACAAAAAAATACACTCCATGAAACAAAGCATGAGCTAACTCATCACGGAAGTCATTCACGATAGGGAGAGGGAGCCCGGAGCCCCTCACGCACCGAGGGAGGAGCTCGTCGTCGTCGCTCTGAAGGAAGGCTCTGTAGAGCCCAAGCCCCAGGAACCCCTCCGACGCTGGCGCTTGCGAGTTGAGGTCGACACCGGCATGGGTAGCAGGGCCGCTTGCCGACGACTGTGAACCGAATCTTTGGGCCTCTAGAAATAATGCAAGCCTGAAACTAAAATACCTAGAAAGGTGAACTGAATCTTTGGGCCTCTAGAAATAATGCAAGCCTGAAACTAAAATACCTAGAAAGGTGAGCTGAATCTTTGGGCCTCTAGAAAGATTTGTTACCTCCTCAAGTAGCATCAAACAATTCCATGCGTGCACCACAAATCTATACCAAGTTTAATCAGGATCTACTTTTCCAAATCAGAATTAGCACTAGAGCGAGCAAGATCAATGATATGGTTGCGAGACCGAGAAGGAACGAACAAACTCACCCCTCTCGCGACCTCCCTGGTAGATGTGCCACCGCCGCGCACGACAGAGGGAGAAAAATGACCGGTGAAGGGGGAGCGGGGCGAGCTTCGGAGGCCGGAGGGAGAGGGCGGCCGGAGGAGGGCGGCGGAGGGCGGAGGGAGAGGGCGGCCGGAGGAGAGAGAGGGCGAGCACCGGAGCGACGCTTGGGCGGGCGGCCTGATGGGGAACAGAGAGGAGTCGTGCGAGGGGGCGGAGGGAGCGATCTGGTGCGGGCAGGGGACATTTTTTTTAGTTCTCTTTTAGTGGGCCCGAGGATAACTAACCCAATTAGAACCTCTCCATCGGGCTAGTTTTTTTAGCTGGGTTAGAGCAAACTAGCTCAAACTAACCCCTCCTATTTGGATACTTTGAGGCTATTTCAACCCAAACTAGCTCTAACTTAGGGATCGAAACAAAGCAGAATAGTACTATACATGCTACAGTCTAGACCGTAGCACATTGTTTTTATGGCCATATCACCACATTGTTTTCTACTGCTGGTTCACTGGGCTGTCGTGGTTCGTACTGCTGGTTCACTGGGCTGTCGTGGTTCGCACTCCTCCGACGTGAGTAGTAGTACTAGTATATACGCTATATATATAATGCATGATTCTTTGCTCCTTCTTACTACATACTTTGCGGACATGTGGGAGAGCCAGCATCCGGGTCGACGTGTCATGCACCAGATAAGAGTGCGGAAAGGAAGGGGGGCATCACCTCGGTCGTAGCGCCAGTAATTCATGACTATAGTGAGTAGTCATATCACAAGTCTTTCCAGCAGTAATGCGCCGTCAAATCGCACAGCCCGACCTTTCCAACAGTAAGTAAGTTGAATCCGCTACTCCCTCACCCTCCTCGCCTCTCTATCAAACCGCCAACGTGAAAACTGTCGCGCGTACTGCCCAGGAAAAGCCCCGCCCTCAACTTTTATCTATGCAAAAATAGTTCGATCTTGTTCGTTCTATATAAATACTAGTACTGTATGTTTATTCACCCGTGGGGTTTTTCAATGAATGGAGGGCCCGGGAGCACAAGTGAACAATACTACTACTAGTAAGTAGGAGTCATACAGTTAGTCACCTTAAATAGAGAGTTTCTTGTCTTTAATGCCACGTACACAAATTGAAACACTTGTTGTGGAGAGAAAAAGATAATCACTCCACTATATATGTACGCAGGGGCCTGAGCGCTTGCTTTACTAGGGTTGTTCTCTTCATTCTGTCATCCTCTCCAGATCTAAACAAGAGAGCGGTAGTAACATTTTGTCTCTGCTCACCACTGGTCACAGATCTGGCCGGATCCCTTCGGCCAGTGTGTGTAGAGGACTAAGGTGCATCGTTCATGCGGTCATCGCCTGCGAGGGAGGAAACCCACAGTTGCCGGTGGGGCCTGATCCTCTGCTCGTGTCGTTCTCTCCGACACAGCGCCGGCCCGGGAGGTCCTCCGACCCTTCTTCCTCCCTGCCGTATTGTGCGAGATCCGACCTGCCGCCGCCGACATCCCGACGACCCTCGGGTATAAGTTCTTCAAAAGCGGCCTTGTTTCATCGCCTCAGCTCCCCATGTGTCTGCATGTGCATCTTTTTCTACTTCCATCAGCTCTTCCAAATCCACCTAAATTTTAGTATTATTAGAGGTAAAGCTACTTCATGCATTCAAATCTAGGACTTGGTTCAAACAACAAAGAAAGGGGGAAAGTCGAGTATGAATCTAGGACTTAATTCAAAGAGGAAATAACAGGGGAAGCAGAGAGACCGGATACCCAACCGGTCTCTTGGTTGAAAAGGGAAATAATGGGAAAACGCTGTACAAACCGGATAAGGAACAGATCTATTATTGGTTGAAAAATGATAGAAAGTGGCGGTGGTGGACAAGTCAGAGTATGTCCAGATTAGATTTGCGCCTCACATAGTAAAAGGTCTCCGGATTAGATTTGCTGCCCTCACATAGTAAAAGGTCTCTAGGATTAGATTTGCTGCCTCACATAGTAAAAGGTCTCGTGATTAGATATGTTGCCCTCACATAGTAAAAGGTCTCTGTGATTAGATTTGCTTCCTCACATAGTAAAAGGTCTCGTGATTAGATTTGCTGCCCTCACATAGTAAAAGGTCTCGTGATTAGATTTGTTGCCCTCACAGAGCATGAACAAACTCGCATCACCACTTTATGCCTCCTTGTAGGTACATTGTTCGACGCGCCCACCGTCGCATGTCCTTATACCAACTTTTTGTTGTTGTTAATGTAAGGGCGCATGTAAAATGAAGCGATCACACTTGTTACCTTACGGACATGTCTAACCAGTGTTATTGTTAATCTAATGCCTCCAAAGGATATGATGCAATTAAACTGTGTTACAAATGGTACTCATGCTGTTTTCCCCAGTATGATAAGTAAGTTGCTTCTTTACGCTCCTGAGTGACCTGGTGTCCCCACAGTCCCATGCCCTTAAACCAACTCTTTAGCTGCTATTGATATATTGTATCTGGTAAACAAGCAATGCCACCATTAAAGTAATCCTATATTTGACGAATGTCATTGTTGATCGTAATGCTTCCGGTAACATGAAGCATTGCTAACGTTTTAAAATTTCAACTATCCTTGCGTGATAGCCATGAACATAATTAAGATGCTTCTTTTCATTTCGTGTATGTTTTGTATATTCTTATTGACCAGCAACTGTTTACTTCCTATCTTTTTGTGCAGATAGAGATATCCATTTCACCTTATTGCTATTGTGACCTTTTGGTGAACTGCACAAAACACTTTTTTTTGAATGAGTGTCTTGTGCAGTTCAACTAAAATGTCACGTGGGCAACATCTCTCAATTTTGGTGGAACTGCACAAAATGGTGATTGGAGTTTCCAAAATCTCCATCAAATTCTACTGGTAATCTCGTGCAACATTTTATTAGCCTTTGCAAGATGAGTCGTCACTGTCACAACAATGACACTTTATTTTAGTGGAACTGCACAAAAGGATAAGCAAATTATAGTTGCACCTTACATGAGCAGGACAGCCAACCTTAATGTTGGTCAATTTTTGTGCAACTACTAAAGAAGAATCTGCCAGCTCACGAGAGCAAGTACTTCTTGCTAGCTGAATGATGCAATCTTTGCTTCATTTCAGGTGAACTGCAGAAAAGGTGACATTAATTGAATCATCGAGTGGAGCTGCAGGTTGACTTCCACTAGTGCCACTATTATAGTAATCATGCTCTTTATTATCTGTGTTGTGCAAACAGGAATAATCAACTACAGATGTTGTGATGGTCAAGAGCATTCGCCAAGTTCTTGGGTTGTATGACACGGCTAGCCAAGATGGATTTAATCCTGATATTCAATTCATCAAAAGGCTCTAGTGGGTTGGTTCTGAATCTTGCAAGCTGGGAATCAATGAGATGTGTAGGCATCTTTGTTGTACTTATTATTTGAATCTTATTTGTTGGTTCTAAATCTTGCAGGCTAGGAATCAATGAGATGTGTAGGCATGTTTGTTGTACTTATTATTTGAATCTTATTTGTTGGTTCTGAATCTTGCAAGCTGGGAAATACGGCATGATGATGCAGAGGACAACAACCATAACAAACAGTTCAAACTTGGTAGTATTATCTATGTGAAAGTGCGACAAATGTGATGATCGTGTGCGTCCTGAGAATAATAATTCTGATTGTTGTGCATGTTGACCCTGTGGCACTGATAGAATGAGCCAATGCATTGCTTGTTTTAAGAATAAATTTCTATTAAAGCTAATTAAATTTAAGTAAAGTGACCACTAAGGCTGGTCATAGTGGGGAGTAACTTATACTAGTGTCATGCATATGACACTAGTCTAAGTTGCTACTTCCAAAGTGCAAAGTAACATAATAGTAGTATCATAGATGGGTTCATTTATTAGCTTGTAGGCTCATCCTTTCTCGGGAAGTGCTATGTTACAGTAATATATTATGTTACTCTAAACACCTCTCTCCTCATTAACTACATGCCACATAAGCAAAATTTTCTTGGAGTGCGCTATGTTACTACCTAAGTTACTCCCACTATGACTAGCCTAACACTTGTTATTATAGTACCAATACAGACCGCCCGTGAACCAACGTGTGGCTGGAATAGGTTTCTTAATGGAGGTGTTTGAATGCGCCGAGGGTGCATGTTCTGCCGGGAGTGCAGTGGGCAAGGGAGGGGTAGTAACTGTTGTCTCCTGTACACACTCAGTTTACTGTTGAATCCAGTTCCCCGAGAGCTGGAAAACAAACTGCTGCCGCTGCCTATCCAATCGTTCACTTGAAGAGACTCCAATGGCGATCCGAGGGGTGAGCCTGATGGATATGGACTTCAGCAAGGAGTTCACCTTTGAGTTCGCCGTTAAGTCCCATGGCTGCACCAAGTTGAATGTGATGTACACCAGCGATCCGGACTCAGTGAAGCTCTGCCTCGCCGGGTTCAAGCAGTACCTACAGGACGAGAAAGCACAAGGTCGCAGGACTAGACCTTGTGCCCATCCATTCGTCTCCTGACAGGGACCAGCGGATCGCGGTTGCCCAGGTATGCGTGGGGGATGAGGTTCTCGTCTACCACTGCTGTAGGGCCATCAGAGGTTCTGGAGCATTCGCCCGTTTCGTAGGCAGCGCCGACAGCACCTTCGCTACGGTTGAGAGAAGGAAGAACGCGGCGATTTGGCCATTTGGTGCAACAAGCTTGTCAACGTTGATAAGAAATACAAAATCATCGGCAACGGGCAGGAGAATGACTCTGTGGTTGACCTCGCCGAGACCATCATCGACCCCTGCTGCACCAACATGAAAGAAGACAATGATACCAAGGACCTGAACACGTGGGAGGTACCTCTGGATCTAGCCTACATAACCTACACGGCCAAGGATGCATACGCATGCTATGACATGTACAGGCAGATCTTGGACATGAGGACGTGTCTGCTTCCCGTAACTGACAAGTACACGGACAGTCGCAGCATCATGATCAAGCATGCCAGGAAGGTCTAGATGTTGTACTTTATCTGTTTAAGCACCTTTATCACCTGAGTGTTTCATGCATTAGCCTATGTGTTGTAATTATCTTTTTTGTCTGAAATATTCCTTCTAAGAACCCATTAACCTGTTTGCTTTTTTAGTGGCTATTTGCTTATGTATGTAACTAGTTCACTCGGTTGCAGTGCTTTGAATCTCCTTCCACCCAACATATTCCCCTTCTCAGGTGGACCCAGCAGGTCTTGTACACAGACCTATGGGACCAACCACCTATCCATTTGTATTTCTTAATTTTGTTCAATCTTTCGTCCTCTTCCTATACAACGGCTGGCAATCATAGCCTATGGTGTTGGCCAGGCCATCTCTCTACTCCCACATATTGTTCGGCGGCGGCAGCTCCACCGGCCCACCCTGCACCCGAACAAGTCAACCCTCGTACTCACTCCTCCTACGTCTTCCGCCGCTCCGGTTTGTTCGGTCCGAGGTCTCGACGTTGTCGTCCGCCTTGGTGCTCTCGCCGCGGCACCGTCGTCTGTCGTTCCCAACATGGTCAGCAAAACAAGAGGAATCAGGAGACAACTGTTCGTCGAGAGGCTGGCAGTCCCGGGCCCACCAGGTCCATGGCCTAGGTTTTGTTGTTTAACATGGGCATCCCATGACATGTTTCAATGTTTTCTGGATCCAACAGGTATCAAGCGGCCTCTGGGCCTCCCAACCTAGCTTGTCTATAACATCAGCAGCCCAAGTTATGTTTGTTTTTTCAAGACAACGCACAACTCAGTTCTATTTTTCTATAAGAATGCAAAACCGAATCTATGTTTTCCCTTCTATAATAGTATATATATATTTATATCTTATTTTATTACATATATATAATAGAAACAACATAGGGTTCCATCAAACCTATAGTTCGTCCAACCATTTTATAGACCTTCTCGCTTCCTTTATTTTTCGTTTTCATTAATCCTATATCTGAATTTTCTCCCACTTTCTTTTTCGATGTAAACTGAGTTTTCTCCCAAGATTTTCCCTAGAACCAACTCAATTGTCCCACGTCTAGCCTAAAAATAATAATACCCCACGCCCTATTAACTCATCAAATTAAATGATATTTTATTTCGTAAACTGAAAGTTCTTACAAAATAATAATAATAATTGTTTATATATAACTTGGCAAGTTAACTCCTAGTGACTGCGTACATAAGCTTGCAAAGATTTTACTAACCAATGCAGTAATAGACGTGCAATCATGTGTTTACATTTTTATAACATTTCTCCGTCCAGCCCAACCTGATATTTTCACCCAGCCCAGCAAGTCTGCGGATTTCGAGAAGAATGCAAATGGGCTTTAAATTCTACCATAATATATAAATGGGCTGCATAGATGCTACATCATTGTTTCACCCAGCCCACCAAATGGACTAAAAAACCAAATGGACTGGCTGACAGGTGGGCCAATAGGTCGAAGCCTAAGCACTTTCGCAAAAAATAAAAATACAAAGGTCGAAGCCTAAGCAAGGCGTTGGATTTACATCCAACGACCGACATTCTTCTTTAATCTCTCGTCTTCTTCCCTGAGCGTTGTCGGGACCGCCTGCTCCAACCTCCGGCGTCCAGCGGCGCTGTTTTGCGTGCCTCGCAGCAAAACGCTACCCCGCCGACGGCCAGGCCATCCCTCCACTCCGCACCTCCTGTTATTCTCTGCCAAGTGTAGGCCCACCCCGTACCTGAACCAGTCAAATTTCACACTCCTCTCCATTTGTGACTCCACTGTCACGTCTTCCTCATCTCTAGGTCGTTCCAGTCTGGGGCCTCGCCGTCGTCCAC
This sequence comes from Aegilops longissima, assembly GCA_021605205.1. Taxonomy (NCBI): domain Eukaryota; kingdom Viridiplantae; phylum Streptophyta; class Magnoliopsida; order Poales; family Poaceae; genus Aegilops; species Aegilops longissima. The sequence goes on along the minus strand of CM038677.1, from coordinate 650,121,822 downwards.
CGCCTCGCTGCGCTCGACGCAGCATGGTCAACAAACGAGAGTTATCGGAAAAGGACTGTACGTGAGGTCCATGGTCGCACGCAAGGAAAGTTCCTCCTTATTAAGCTGAAAAGAATGTTTCCTCCCCCTGACAGCTGGGACCCACTGGTTGTATCTTTGCACGGAAGGAAATGCCTCCTTGTTATGCGGAAAAAACTATTCCTCCCGATGACAGCTGGGACCCGGCAGATTTGGTGGCTGACTTGTGGGCCTACTTAGCGGACGTGTACGCAGGGCTTTGTCAACTTAATCAACAAATGATTCTAGCAGCTGGACCGTTGGGTGTTAATCCAACAGCCGTGCTCCTTCTTCAACCCCTGTTCTTGCTCCTCTCTCCCGTGGGCGGCAGTGCTGCCGCGCACCTGAACCAGTCAAGTTTCCCACTCCTCTCCATCTGCGAACTCCACTGTCGCGTCTTCCCCATCTCCAGGTCGTTCTAGTCTGGGGCCTCGCCGTCGTCCACCGGCCTTGGTGCGCTCGGCACAATGTGGTCAACATGGTCAACAAACGAGAGTCATTGGAAGATGATTGTACGTAAGAGGCTGACAGTGGGGACGCGACATGCCCATGGACGCATGCATGCAACTGCATCCTTTTTACCCTGAAATATAATGTTTTCTCCCCCAATTGCTGGGACCCACCAGCTACATCTTCACACGCAAGGAAGTGTGTCCTTATTACGAGGAAAAAAAGATTCCCCCTGACAGCTGGGACCCAGCAGCTATATCTTTGCACGCAAGGAAGTGCGTCCTTATCCTCCTTAACAGCTGGGACCCACCCGAATGAAGTATACGTATCGTTGTGTGTCTTTTAGCGAATGTGTGAATGCATACTGGTCGATCGGTCACTCTGCAATGACGAACCGTGGCCAAGTAAGTAGCGGCACATGTCATAGTAGAGCCCCCCACGTAGCAGTTCAGCTGTCCCGTCTAAACCGTGTACACGTACATATAGCCACACGCCAAAAAATACGGCCACACACGTACATACGAGCAGGTATCGAACGCCTACTCGCGCATACGTACGGCCAGGTCTCGTGTACATGGCTGGGTCGGAACAGAGAAATTGCGTCATCGTGTTCACCGGGAGCCAACCGGCTTACGGAACAGCCGATCGAAACGAGTCCTGGTGTACCGCAGAACGGAGGAAACGGCCTTGTGTTCGACCAGCCATGGTCGAAACGGGATCCTGTTCATCGGGTGGGGCCTGGCGTGCCGCAAAATGGAGGAAACAGACTTCTCTTGGAACTCCTACGGTGAAAACGGGGTCCTGTTGATCAAGAGGGGTGTGCCGTACCGCAAAACGGAGGAAACAGACTTGTGTTGGAGCGCTACGTTCGAAACGTGGGTCTTGTTCACCGTGAGGGGTGTGGCGTACAGAAAACGGGACTCCAACAGATAATGTTCATCTCCACCGTCGACCTCTGATGGTTGTTGCTACTACATCAGTATTTCCCCCAAGAGGAAGGGATGATGTAGCACAGCGACGGTAGGTATTTCCCTTAGTGATGAAACCAAGGTTATCGAACCAGTAGGAGAACCAAGCAACACAACGTAAATAGCACCTGCACACAAACAACAAAACCTCGCAACCCGACGTGTTAAAGGGGTTGTCAATCCCTTCTAGGGTACAGCGCCTAAAGACAGTCAAACGGACGTGAGGTAAATTGTAGTAGATTGATAGGTCGAACGCAAAATAAAAGAAATAGAGATAAAACGCACCAAGGTATTTTTTTGTATTTTTGGTTTAATAGATATGAATAAAAACGCAAAGAAAAAGTAGATCGCAAGGCAAATATATGAGAAAGAAGACCCGGGGGCCGTAGGTTTCACTAGTGGCTTCTCTCGAGAAAATAGCAAACAGTGGGTAAACAAATTACTGTTGGGCAACTGATAGAACTTCAAATAATTATGACAATATCCTGGCAATGATCATTACATAGGCATCACGTCCAAGATTAGTAGACCGACTCCTGCCTACATCTACTACTATTACTCCACACATCGACCGCTATCCAACATGCATCAAGTGTATTAAGTTCATGGAAAAACGGAGTAATGCAATAAGAATGATGACATCATGTAGACAAGATCCGTTTATCTATTGCGGCAGATATGGTACCCATATTTTTATCCTTAGCAGCAACGATACATACGTGTCGGTTCCCTTTCTGTCACTGGGATCAAGCATCGTAAGATCGAACCCACTACCAGGCACCTCTTCCCATTACAAGATAAATAGATCAAGTTGGCCAAACAAAACCCAAATATCGGAGAAGAAATACGAGGCTATAAGAGATCATGCATATAAGAGATCAAAGAAACTCAAATAACTTTCATGGATATAAAAAGATATAACTGATCATAAACTCGAAGTTCATCAGATCCCAACAAATACACTGCAAAAAGAGTTACATCATTTGGATCTCCAAGAGACCATTGTATTGAGAATTTAGCGAGAGGGAGAAAGCCATCTACCTACTAACTACGGACCCGAAGATCTACAAAGAACTACTCACGCATCATTGGAGAGGCACCAATGGAAGTGGTGAACCCTCCGTGATGGTGTCTAGATTGGATCTGGTGGTTCTGGACTCTGCAGTGGCTGGATGAATATTTCATCGATGCATTTAGGGTTCTGTTATTTTTGGGGTATTTATAGAGCAAAGAGGCGGTCCGGGGGCCACCCGAGGTGGGCACAACCCACCAGGGCGCGCCTGGGCCTCCTGGCGCACCCTGGTGGGTTGTCCCCTCCTCGGGACTCCCCCAAGTGCAACCAGGGCCCATGTGCTCCCTTCTGGCCCATAAAAATCATCATGGAGTTTCGTGGCATTTGGACTCCGTTTGATATTGATTTCCTGCGATGTAAAAAATAGCAACTGGCACTTGGCACTATGTAAATAGGTTAGTACCAAAAAATGACTATAAGATGATTATAACACATCCAAGATTGATAATAAAACAGCATGGAACAATCAAAAATTATAGATACGTTGGAGACATATCAGATCCCCAAGCTTAACTCCTACTCGCCCTCGAGTAGGTAAGGATAAAAGAGAATTTTGATGTGGAGTGTTGTTCATCAAGTCATATCATATTCTTTTCTTTATAGCATGGACATTTGGACTTTTTTGTGATTCAAAGCAATAGTCTAGTTTTGACATAATAATTTAGATACTCAAGCATATCAACAAGCAACAATGTCTTTCAAAATATCAATGCTAAAACAAGTTATCCCTAGCCCATCATGCTCAAACATTGATCCATTCATGAAACACACTCGAATATTAACTACACCCAATACTTGAGCACAATCATATTGCCTCCTAGTTGGTGCTTTTGTAAGAGAAGATGGAGACTCAAATTCAAAATAAAAATTGTATAAAGTAAAAGAAAGGCCCTTCGCAGAGGGAATTAGGGATTCGTATAGGTGCCAGAGCTCAAAGCGAAAAAAGTTGAGATAAAAACATTTTGGGAGATGTATCCATCCCACCAACGAAAACGACGTAGAGCTACGAACACTTTCCATGCTAGATATGCCATAGGCGGTTCCCAAACAGAAAATAAAGATTATTCCTTTTTCCACCATTCTTTCACTTTCCGTGGCTAGTCATATCCGCGGGTGCCTTCCATACCAACACTTTCCAAGGAATTTATTATTTGAAACATAAAGTAAATTCATTTTGCATTTCGGGACTGGGCATCCCTAAAACCTTTGCCTTACTCTCGTGCAATGACAAGTGAATAAACACTAATCGTGAGAATAACACATCCAGCATGGAAATTATTAGCCACTGCTACTGCTCATGAAATAAACAAACACACAAAAGAGAAGTTTATTTTGAAAATTAGAGATGACACGTGCAAATTTGCTTAGAACGGCAAAAGAGTACAGGATATAGGTAGATATAGTGGACTCATTGGCAAAACTGGTTTAAAGGATTTTAAATGCACAAGTGGAGGTCATACTTGGTGCAAAGTGAAGGCTAGCAAAAAGATTCAGAAGCGACCAACCAAGAAATGAATAATCTCATAAGCAAGCATTAAGCACAATTTAACACCGAATAATGCACCACAAGTAGGATATAATTTTCATTGCATGTATTGACTTTCGTGCAAGCATAGGGAATCACAAACCTTAACACCAACATTCTTACTAGAGCACAATTACTCATCAACATAACTCACATATCACATCATCATATCTCAAAACTATTACCAAGAATCAAGTTTATTTTGTCCAATGATCTTCATGACAACTTTTTACTTTATCCTTCTTGGATATCTATCACTTTGGGACTAATTTTCATGTGTTGCTTTTCATAAGCTCAAACAAATATAAGTGAAGATCATGAGCATAACAAATTTTCTTTCTCTCAAAATAATTTAAGTGAAGCAAGATAGAATTTCTTCAAAATTTTACTAACTCTCAAATAAATCTAAGTGAAGCAAGAGAGCATTTCTTCAAAAATACTAAGCACACCGTGCTCAAAAAGATATAAGTGAAGCACTAGAGCAAGTCCTAGCTCATAAAAGATTTAAGTGAAGCATAGAGAACAATTCTAACAAGTAATGATATAATTTTGGCTCTCTCAAATAGGTGTGTCCAGCAAGGATTGATGACTTAAAACACAAAGTAAAACAAGCAAAGACACATATCATACAAGATGCTCCAAGCAAAACACATACCATGTGACGAATAAAAATATAGCCTCGAGTAAAATACCGATAGTTGTTGGAAGAAAGCGGGGATGGGGATGCCACTCAGGGGCATCCCCAAGCTTAGTTGGTTGCTCATTCTTGGATAATACCTTGGGATGCCGGGGCATCCCCAATCTTATGCTCTTACATCCTTCCTTCATCAATCGTAAGATAACCCAAAACTTGAAAACTTCAATCACACAAAACTCAGCAAAACCTTCATGAGGTCCGTTAGTATAAGAAAGCAAACCACTACTATAAGTGTTGTATCAAACCAATTCATATTTTGTTTTTTGTATTATATGTATTGTATTCCAACTTTTATATGGCAAAATCTCATCAAAGAAAACCATAGAGCCATCAAAATAAGCACACAACACAAAGAAAACAGAATCTGTCAAAACAGAACACTCTGTAGTAATCTGACGTTAGCGAATACTTCTGTAACTCCAAAAATTCTACAAAATTAGGAAGACCAGGGTAATTTGTATATTAATCTTCTTCAAAAAGAAGCAGGGCAAGAGCTCTTTTTTGTGATTTATGAAAATTATTTTCGTGATCACAAAGTTTCTGTCTTTTTCAGCAAGATCAAACAACTATCACTCAAGAAGATCCTAAAGGCTTTACTTGGCACAAACACTAATTAAAACACAAAAATCACAACCATACCAATAGCATAATTGTGTAAACACACAAGAACAGAAAGCAAAAAAGAAAAAATAAATTTTATTCATTGGGTTGCCTCCCAACAAGCGCTATAGTTTTATGCCCTTAGCTAGGCGTAAGGCGAGGATCTAAGTTTTGTCATCTTTCTTCTTCTTAATTTTCTTGCGGGTATTTTTATCACGAGGTTTTGTAAACACAACATAAAACATATTATCCATAGAAACTTTAGCATTCCTTAGTTGGTTTTCATCATAACCCTTCTGATTTCCCGCACCAATCCAAGAATAGTGTTGATTAACATTATTAAAAACTTGTTGGATTATTTCTAGAACAGGAACCTCCTTTTTAAGATTCTCATCAAAGATCTTATTATCCCCAAGCAAATGCCTTATTGCATAGTCACTATTGTAAAGAATTTCATCTATTACGGGTTTTTCACGATTCATACCATAAAAGTCAAATATTTCTCTAGCTTCCCGAATTGTGTAGTCAAACTCGTTCATAAGAACGGGAGTGGCCAACTTTTTGGCTCTAGGATTTTTTATTTCGGGAAGCTCAAAAAACAATCTTTGCAAAGTAGGATGAGTGCGGATAAATTTAGTTTCCAGTTTCAGAACTAGTGCCGAAATAGCATCCGCATAAGATCTAGTAGTTTTAAGTATAGGAGCATCATCAAGACTCAGATTTCCAACACAATTGAAAAATTCTTGGATACGTTCTTTTCCCATAATGTTCCCTTGCCCCAAGATAAGAGTTTTAGCATCCAGATTGCATGTACGTCCAATCTTAGGAGTCAGGCCATCATCTGTTGGTGCCATACAGAAATCAGTCATGATTGCGAGCAGAGAATAGATCTGACAAGAAAACTGCGAACGAAAAAGAGGGGTAAATAAAGCGGCAAATTTTTGTGAATTGGGGGAGAGGAAAATGAGATGCAAATGGAAAAGAATGTAAATTGCAAGGAGATGAGATTTGTGATTAGGAACCTAGTTATGTTGAAGATCCTCCCCGGCAACGGCGCCAGAAATTCTCCTTGATGGTTGCTGCTACTACATCGGTATTGCCCTCAACAGGAAGGGATGATGTAGCACAGCGACGGTAGGTATTTCCCTCAGTGATGAAACCAAGGTTATCAAACCAGTAGGAGAACCAAGCAACACAACGTAAACAACATCTACACACAAACAACAACACCTCGCAACCCACGTGTTAAAGGGGTTTGTCGGATTTTGGGTTCAGGCAGACCCTTGAGGTTTGAACACTGGGGTGCGCGCGGAGATCCAACCCTCCACCATCTCGCACCTCGCCGCCTTGCTAAGATCTAAGCTACGAAAGGGACAACACAAGAGACACAGGGTTTATACTAGTTCGGGCCACCATTTTGGTGTAATAATACCCTACTCTAGTTTGTGTTGTGGTGGATTGCCTCTTGGGCTGATGATGATGAACAATACAAGGAAGAACGGCCTCACGAGGGTCTGTTCTTGGTTGGTGCGATGAACTGCTAGGGGGAGTTCAGTCGCTCTAGCTACTGGTTTCTTGATGAGGATCCGGGTCTCGATCCCCCGATCCCTCTACCCTGTGGGTGGCTGCCCCTATTTATAGGCGAAGGCCCTGGGCCTCCTCCCAAATATTGAGCGGTAAGGGCGCCAACAATTGGCCATTTTGAAGGGGAACAGCGGGTACACTTATCCTGACTAAAGTTGGTCCTTGCCTGCCAAAGGCTCTGGTGATGACGCCGCTGGGCTCCATGATGACTCCTTCCACTGCTGGAGCTGGTCTTGGTCTTGTTACACCAAACGGATGCCTTTGCTTGATGTTCTCGCCGCGCTTGCTCCCTTTGCACCAAAGAGGAAAGGAGGACATTATGCGGGCTGGCGCCTCGATCGGGCGCCCTTGGTCGTCATGGCTTGCGCCATGGGCACCTCGCGAGGTACCTTGCCTTGAACTCTCCGCCTCCTCATGAGCCAGCCAGACGAGGCCGTGCTCGAGGAAGCTCCTTGTCGTCTGGCCCCATGAGGCTTGCCCTCGCGAGGGTCTTGAGCTTGCGCTGATGAAGATGGGCTGTCCTGGCCTCCTTGAGCCACGCCGCAGCCGCAGAGCAAGTCTGGGACCCCTGCTCCTGTAACGCCGACAAGAGCCCTGGGCCCATGGCGCGCGAACTTGGCCGAGCAGAGAGGCGAAGGGCAAGTCGCGGCGTCATGGGCCCTAACAGCCGCAGCCTTGGGCGCCCAGTGTCGGCTGATTGGACGTGGGCACTGTTCCCCCCCACGCCTCATTTCGTGCCTTGCTAGGCGGACACGCTGCTGTACACATTCGTTCCCTATCTCTGCTGCTCGGCGCCCGTCCTTCCCCCTCGAATTCCGGCTTCCATTCTCAATCCAATCTCGAATCTCCCCCCCCCCCCTTTCAATCGCCATGGCTCCGACGAAGAAGGGGAAAGGGAAGAAACATGTGCCTCCGCCTCACTCGCCGCCGCCGGCGGCCTCCGCCGTCGACCCATCAATCATACTCAATCTAGAGGGCTTGGGCAAGGTTAGTTCGGCTCTGGACACCACCTTCAACGAATGCGGGAGGACGACGGCCTGGCCCGCGTCCGACTTCTCCATCGACAGGATAGTCACTGAGGTCCGGTATTTTTCGGACGCCGTGTGGGCGGGGCTGGTTCCCCCCTTTTCTGATTTCTTCAATGTCGTGATTTCCCACTATCAGATCCACATGATGCATCTGGGTCCTGAGTCCATCACTCTCCTCTCGGTCTTCGCCATTGTTTGTGAAGCAATGATGGGCATCCTTCCTTCGGTTGCCTTGCTGCGGCACTTCTTCTCTCTGCGCCTTGTCGACCCCACCCAATGCTCGGCGTGCGTGAGCTTCGTCGCCGCGCCCGAGACAGCGGCCTCGTGGATTGACTTCAGCCTGCCTCCGCCTGGGCTGAGTTCCGCGAGAGGTGGTTGTACGTGGATGGGGGTGCCCAGCCCCTGCCATCGGAGCCAACCTCGCCGCTGTCCCCAATTCAGGCCGGGCCAGAGACGCTTTCAAGCCCTCGGCTCATCTTTGTTCATCACCGCTTCGCGCTCTCGAGGTCGCTTAACGTGACAGGCGCCAAGGTGGTGAAGGAGTTCTGATGTGCCGCATTGCTCCTCTCCAACGCCATTCCCACCGGATGTGGGCCTTGGCGGGCCTAGTGATCGTATGAGGCTCTGTGAAGAAGACCGACGCTCAAGCGCTAAGGAAAGTGCTCCTGTCCCGATGGCGACCCCAACCCCGTGGCGACCGGCATGGAGGGGCCCTGCTATACCTCCGCTGCATCAGGGTGATTTTGTGAACCAGATGCCTGCTTCGATGAATGGGGTCCGCGCCCGCTGGTCTCCTGGGGCCTCATGAGAATCCAAAGGATGGTGACAGCCCTTCCAGTCGGCCAAGGCGGCTCCTCCTCAAGTGGCGGAGCAGGAGGCACGAGCCGCCAGAGGTCAAGGACCCCGGCTGGGTGACAGCAGCCGGGCGACGCCATGAGGGAGCAGCTCCGAGGCTCATGCCGCCACGGCCGAGGGCGGCAGCAGCCGCCTGCAGCGGCCGCGGATGGAGCCCCGAGGCCCCCGCTGCTTCTCTTAGTGAGGCGACCAGCAGCAGCGCGTCAGCGGACGCCCGACGCAGGTCGCCTTGATGCTTCTCCTCGCCGCAGCCGACCTCGCGCAAATCTTGGGTCGCTCTGATGGACTTCGAGGCCCTCCGAAGAGAAGGGAGGCCCTGGCGATGATTACCCTTGTCGTCTTTCAAGCGCAGGAAGTACTTCGCCATCGATGAGTAAGCCTTCTCCTTCTCCAGCTCCTAATCCTTCGCTGCTTGTACCGATCTCGCCTCAGAGGCCCCTTCCGCCGAGCTCACGGAGACGGGTGAAGAGCCGCCCCTTGGCTTCGCCTCTTTCCCGCCCTGAGCGCCCGAGCAAAGGGAGCCCTTGTGGTGAGGGCGATCGGGAGGCGAACTGGCCCCGAGGCGATCGTGGCCCTGCAAGGCCGCGACCCTTCTTCGCGAGCCTTCTCGTGGCATAGCTAGCCTGTCGTGGGCTTCTCGCCTGGTTGTGGACGGCGATTGGCTGAGGCGCTTCCTGGGCCCTTCGTCTGGGGGTGGGCTGGCTCCAGGCCGGGCTTCTGGCGCGGCATGCCCGGCCGTCGCGAGGGTGCCAGCCCCCAGCCCCCTGCCCGGAGGGAGAGTGCAGATTCATGGCTCCCGGCGCCCGCTTGGGGCGGTTGATGGTGTGGAGGACGTGCACGAGCGCGCCCGGGAGCGTCGCGCCCTTCGCCAAGGATTTCTTCGAAGGGCGGCTGACGCGGTGAGCCTTCTTGGTGAAGAGCTTGCTGACGAAGACGTGCGCCTTGAGGCCGAGGGCGCGCCGGCCGCAGAGAGGCGTGAGCGGAGGGCGCTGTCGCCTTGCGCGCCACCACCGCGATCTTGATGATGAAGAGGCAAGGCGTCGCTGGCAGCCTCTCGGGAGGCCTGCTCTCGGGCCGCCGAGGAGGCCCGGAAGCTAACAGCGGTGAGAGGCGGCGGAGGAGCGGGCACGGAACTCCTGCCCGTGTCACCATGGAGGAGCAAGTAGAGCTGCGCGAGGCAGCCCCTCGCCGATGAAGGTGGCCTCCGCCGACCAGTGAGCTCCGAAGCGTGAGGCGTTGACGCTGAAGCCGCCGAAGCGCCTTGAGTATGAGCGCTTGGAGATGAGGGCGTTTGGCGACACGGGCGGAGGATGAGGTCGCAGACGGGAAGCCCGCCCCGGAGGAGGTCGGACGCCGAGTGGCGACGGCCGCCGAACCTTGAGCGCGAAGTTCGAGGAGAGGCTGGGGTTGATCAAGGCCGAGGTGAAGGCAGGACTGCTACCTTGAGGGCCAAGCCGAGGAGGCGACGCGGCGGGCCGATGTTTTCGGCTGCCCTCAAGGTGGCGCAGGGGAGTCAACCACCTCAAAGCCGAGGCGCCTTCTTCGCCAACGGGTGGAGGAGGCCGAGGCCGTCGCTACGCCGAATGCGGACGAGATACGTCGTGGCGCATCTGGAGCATGAGCACGCCCCATGCTCGCCACGCCCGGAAAGAGCCAATACAGCCTTGGGTAACATCGTGAGGCGGTTGTTGGCGAGCCGCACGCTGTTAACTACGCCGCAACCTTCGTTCTTCATCGACGTGGTGGCACGGCCGAGGCACGGTCGGTCGGCCAACAGGTTGGTGGAGGAGAGGAGCAGCGCTGCTTGGGCGCGCTTTTTCTCGTGTCTTCACCATCTCTGTGACATGGACCCCACTTCGACTTTGACGCAGCTATCGCCCAAGTTCCCTAGGCCGCCCGAGGCGACTCGGCGACCGGGTGGAAGACAATGTGGATGCTCGTCCGGCCTTCGCTCGGACAACGACGGCGTGGTCGTGGCCGCTGGCGAGGGCGGCGTGGTGAACGGCCAGACGCCGCCGATGGCCACGCAGACAAGGACGGCGAGGCCGACGCCAAAGAACGGCTCGGGAGGTGCTCCCGAGGATGCATTGGGGATTTATCCGACTGATTATGTATTGTCCTGCTGCGTTACCCCGCATGAATAGAACTCAGGTTTTGGCCTCGACGGCTGTGAGAGCATTTTGGGAGGGGAGCCCTCATGTAAAACTTGTGTTCATCGATTAGCAGGTGTTACGTCGCCCATACGCCCCCGCCAAGTGGTTGGCTAAGCGACGTGCTGGTTGGCTGGTTTACCTTTGTTTCAGACGAGCCCGAGATAGCTTGTGGGAGGCTGCGCGATCTGAGTGTCTCCGATCGAATCCGTGAGGATCTGCAATAAAAACCTCCGGAGAGGATGCGGCGGCGACAGTCTGGGCTGGCGCAAGCTAGGCTCGCCCGGCTCGCGAGGGGCTCGCGAGGGAGGCAGCCGAGGCGGAGTGGTAATCAAACGCGAGAGATTTGCTCGAACGAGACTAAGCACCCTTCCCTAACACACGCAAATCTCAAATTGAATCCAACTTAAATCCAATGGGGAAAGAGATAATCAAATGGAAAGGCGAAGAAAGCAGAAGAAAAGCCGTCCCGCACCTAGTCTAGTCTTGGACGTCTTCTCACCAACAAGGAGCTAAGTGCTGCCACTGGCGTGGGAGGGAGCCCAGGGCCCGAGGCGGCACCCTGAGACTCCGGGCGGTACAGCCCCACTCATTATTACGTGAGAGTGTCACGGGCGGCGAAGCTTCACAGCACGGGCCTTCTTCACGTGTACCAGCCTTTGCTTCATATCGCTGCACGAGGGCCCCGCCTTGTGCCACACTCTAGTGCCATCAACGACGACCGAAACCAGGACGCCGCCGATGGGGTAGAGCGGTCGCCATGTTCCCCGACGACCACGAAGTCCTCCACTGTGGGCAGGCCCCGAGGCGCCTCCCAGCAGAGGGCCTACCTCTTGAGAACGCTTTGCTCCAAACGCCGCAGTGGTGATGTCGGATCTCGCCCTCTCAAAGAGCCCCTCGCGCCCTCCTCCCGAGGGGTAGGAGATCTGGGAGTGGGGCAGCCGCCGTCGTGGCGACACTGCACCTCCCGCGATCTATGGTTAGCGATGTACGCTCTTGAGGAAGTAGCGGTACCGATAATCGCCGCCCCGGCGTGACTAATGGGACCGTGTCGAGGCTCCTAGAAGAGCTCGGCTTCCGCGCCCATCTCCCGATTCGGGCTGAGGAGCGAGCCTTGCTCTCCCTCATGCGGGTGCCCTTGGTCCATCATGTGGGGCACGATTCTTCTCGGGCGCCGTCATCCGAAGGCCACGCCAGAGTGCCGAGCGTGCCATGCTTCTTCGCTGATGCGCCCACCGTGGGGTGGTGGCGCGCGGTCCTCTGGGCCGGGGTTACGCCGAGTCCTTCTTCTCCAGCGGGGGGCGGGCAACCCGCCGCCGCCCGGTGCCGACAGCTTCGCCGGTGTTGGAGTAGCTTTGGAGCCGTGGCACGCGTGGAGCCCCTGCGGGCCGCCTGGCCCGAGATGGAAGCTGGGTGCGAAGGGTGAGCCCGAGGCGGCGGCCAGAGCTCCGCCACTCGCTCCAAAGAAGACGTCGCGCCGCTCTCCAGAGCTCGCACCGCAGCAGCTCTCGGCCACCGTGAGCGGCCCTCGAGTTCCTTTGCCCGGCGGGTGTACGGCGACGTGGTCGCGGCGTGATTGGAGGCCCTTGCTGCCGACCGCACCTGCCGTGGGCGTGAGAGCCGCCGAAGCCTGTCGCGTCGCGCCATGCCCGCAGCGCCCTGCGGACCGCGAGCTGCCTGGGCATGGGTCGCCGAGGCGAAGCGGCTCGCGCGAGCGAGCCACACCGCCTAAGGATCTGGGTTGCCCGCTGGTCGCGGACATGGTGATGACGATGCGACGGACACGAGGTGGCGAAGGTGGATTCCGCGCACTTTACCGGGCGCGCCAAATGTCGGATTTCGGGTTCCGCACCTTGAGGTTCAACACTGGGGTGCGCGCGAGATCCAACCTCCACCGTCTCGCACCTCGCCGCCGCTAAGATCTAAGCTCTGAAGGGACAACACAAGAGACACCGGGTTTATACTAGTTCGGGCCACCATTGTGGTGTAATACCCTACTCTAGTTTGTGGTGTGGTGGATTGCCTCTTGGGCTGATGATGATGAACAATACAAGGAAGAACGGCATCGCGAGGGTCTGTTCTTGGTTGGTGCGATGAACTGCTAGGGGGAGTTCAGTCGCTCTAGCTACTGGTTTCTTGATGAGGATCCGGGTCTCGATCCCCCGATCCCTCTACCCTGTGGGTGGCTGCCCCTATTTATAGGCGAAGGCCCTGGGCCTCCTCCCAAATATTGAGCGGGAAGGGCGCCAACAATTGGCCATTTTGAAGGGGAACAGCGGGTACACTTATCCTGACTAAAGTTGGTCCTCGCCTGCCAAAGGCTCTGGTGATGACGCCTTCTTGGGCTCCACGATGACTCCCTTCCAGCCGTTGGGTCTGGTCTTGGTCTTGTTGCACCGAAACGGATGCCTTTGCTTGATGATGTCGCCTGCGCTTGCTCCCTTTGCACCAAAGAGGAAAGGAGGACACTACGCGGGCTGGCGCCCGACTGGCGCCCTTGGTCGTCATGGCTTGCGTCATGGGCACCTCGCGAGGTACCTTGCCTTGAACTCTCCGCCTCCTCATGAGCCAGCCTGACGAGGCCGTGCCTGAGGAAGCTCCTTGTCGTCCGTCCCGCGAGGCCCCTCGCGAGGGTCTTGAGCTTGCGTTGATGAAGATGGGCTGTCCTGGGCCTCCTTTGAGCCACGTCGCAGGCCGCAGGCAGGCAAGTCTGGGGACCCCCGTTCCCAGAACGCCGATAGGGTTGTCAATCCCTTCCGGGGTATGGCGCCTCAAGATAGGCAAATGGACGTGAGGTAAATTGTAGTAGATTGATAGATCGAACGCAAAATAAAAGAAATAGAGATAAAACGCACCAAGGTATTTTTGTATTTTTGGTTTAATAGATCTGAATAAAAATGCAAAGGAAAAGGAGATCGCAAGGCAAATATATGAGAAAGAAGAACCGGGGGCCGTAGGTTTCACTAGTGGCTTCTCTCGAGAAAATAGCAAACGTTGGGTAAACAAATTACTGTTGGGCAATTGATAGAACTTCAAATGATTATGACGATATCCAGGCAATGATCATTACATAGGCATCATGTCCAAGATTAGTAGACCGACTCATGCCTCGATCTATTACTATTACTCCACACATCGACCGCTATCCAGCATGCATCTAGTGTATTAAGTTCATGGAAAAATAGAGTAATGCAATAAGAATGATGACATGATGTAGACAAGATCAGTTTATCTATTGTGGCAGATATGGATCCCATCTTTTTATCCTTAGTAGCAACGATACATATGTGTCGGTTCCCTTTCTGTCACTGGGATCAAGCATCGTAAGATCGAACCCACTATCGGGCACCTCTTCCCATTGCAAGATAAATAGATCTAGTTGGCCAAACAAAACCCAAATATCGGAGAAGAAATACGAGGCTATAAGAGATCATGCATATAAGAGATCAAAGAAACTCAAATAACTTTCATGGATATAAAAAGATATAACTGATCGTAAACTCGAAGTTCATCAGATCCCAACAAACACACCGCCAAAAGAGTTCAACATATGGATCTCCAAGAGACCATTATATTGAGAATTTAGCGAGAGAGAGAAAGCCATCTAGCTACTAACTACGGACCCGAAGGTCTACAAAGAACTACTCACGCATCATCGGAGAGGCACCAATGGAAGTGGTGAACCCCTCCGTGATGGTGTCTAGATTGGATCTGGTGGTATAAAATGATATAGAAAACAACAACTGGCACTTGGCACTATGTCAATAGTTAGTACCAAAAAATGATATGAAATGACAATAAAATGATTATAACACATCCAAGATTGATAATAAAACAACATGGAACAATCAAAATTATAGATATGTTGGAGACGTATCAACCTCCTCCACCTCCACAAAGCTACTGCTCATCCACCATCGACCTCCTCCAAAGATCCACCGCGATCGCTCATCCACGGGCTCTGCTCATCCAGCCTCCACCGCTCGTCCACCGACTCATCGCTCAACTAGCCCTCTCCACGAGGTCCTGTTCAACCACCCTCCACGGGCTACTGCTCATCCAGCCCTCCACCGCCATGCTCAACCAGCCCTCCACGGGTCGCCCTGCTCATCCAGCCCTCCACGGGTCCTGTTCATCCACCCCAACCAGCTCGATCGTGGTCCTGCTCATCCAATGAAACGACATCTACTACCACGAGGTCCTGTTCATCCACCCACCCCCACAAGGAACTGTTCATCCAACCCCCAAACAACGCCATCGCTCATCAAGAGGCAAGATCGATCGCCTTGATTAGCAGCAGAGTGAATGAATCACCGAGTTCGATTAAAGAAGGGAGTAATCGGGTTCGATGAGCGTAGCTAGTGCAATCGCTCGGGTCAGTTAGAGCCCAACGCCTCGCTCGGGTTCAGTTAGAGTGCATCTCCTCGCACACACGCGCGTACGTGTACAAGAGAAACGCGTAAACCTATGTGCATCGCTCGGCCCCGACCACCCACCGTAATCGAGAACTCCCCGATATTTTCCTCGCCCTCGCTTCTACCACTGTTTTTCCGTCATGGACGGCCCAAAGAATGTCATGCAGCTGCGTCTCCGGCCCGCCCAGGATGAAAAGCCCATTTTCTGTCATGATTTTTTGTCATAGAAGTAGGAGCCCACCACATCTATGATGATACCGGGTTTTGTCACAACTATCGTCATAGAAGTGTCATAAGCATGACAGGAAAAAAATCGTTCGGCCCAAAATGTCACGGATGTGTCTTTTTTTGTAGTAAAGTCTCTTTACTCGTTCCGTAATACATCATCCCACAACTAAATCATTAGTCACATTGCTTGCAAGGCTTATTATGATGTGCATTACCGAAAGGGCCCAGAGATACCTCTCCGATACTCGGAGTGACAAATCCTAATCTTGATCTATGCCAACCCAACAGACACCTTCGGAGATACGTGTAGAGCATCTTTATAATCACCCAGTTATGTTGTGATGTTTGATAGCACACAAGGTATTCCTCCGGTATCCGGGAGTTGCATAATCTCATAGTCGAAGGAATATGTATTTGACATGAAGAAAGCAATAGCAATAAAACTTAACAATCATTATGCTAAGATAACGGATGGGTCTTGTCCATCAGATTATTCTCCTAATGATGTGATCCCGTTCATCAAATGACAACTCATGTATATGGTTAGGAAACTTAACCATCTTTGATTAACGAGCTAGTCTAGTAGAGGCTTACTAGGGACACGGTGTTTTGTCTATGTATCCACACATGTATCAAGTTTCCAGTTAATACAATTCTAGCATGAATAATAAACATTTATCATGATATAAGGAAATATAAAACAACAACTTTATTATTGCCTCTAGGGCATATTTCCTTCAGTCTCCCACTTGCACTAGAGTCAATAATCTAGTTCACATCGCCATGTTATTTAACACCAATGGTTCACATCGCCATGTGACTAACACCCAAAGAGTTTACTAGAATCAATAATCTAGTTCACATCGCCATGTGATTAATACCCAAAGAGTGATCATGTTTTTCTTGTGAGAGAGTTTTAGTCAACAGGTCTGCCACATTCAGAGCCGTATGTATTTTGCAAATTTTCTATGTCTACGATGCTCTGCATGGAGCTACTCTAGCTAATTGCTCCCACTTTCAATATGTATACAGATTGAGACTTAGAGTCATCTGGATTGGTGTCAAAGCTTGTACCGACGTAACTCTTTATGACGAACTGTTTATCACCTCCATAACCGAGAAACATTTCCTTAGTCCTCTTTAGGTACTTAAGAATAATTTTGACCGTTGTCCAGTGATCTACTCCTGGATCACTATTGTACCCCCTTGCTAAACTCATGGCAACGTACACAATAGGTCTGGTATACAACATGGCATACTTTATATAACCTATGGCTAAGGCATAGGGAATGACCTTCATTCTCTCTCTATCTTCTACCGTGGTCGAGTTTCGAGTCTTACTCAACTTCATTCCTTACAACTCAGGCAAGAACTCCTTCTTTGACTGATCCGTTTTGAACTCCTTCAAAATCTTATCAAGGTATGTGCTTTGTGAAAGTACAATTAAGCGTCTTGATCTATCTCTATAGATCTTGATGCCCAATATATAAGCAGCTTCACCGAGGTCTTTCATTGAAAAACCCTTATTCAAGTATCCTTTTATGCTATCCAGAAACTCTATATCATTTCCAATCAACAATATGTAATCCACATATAATATTAGAAATGCTAGAGAGCTCCCACTCACTTTCTTGTAATTACAGGCTTCTCCGAAAGTCTGTATAAAACCATATGCTCTAATCACCTCATCAAAGCGTATATTCAACTCTGAGATGCTTGCACTAGTCCATAAATGGATCACTGGAGCATGCACACTTTGTTAGCACCTTTAGGATCGACAAAATGTTCTGGTTGCATCATACATAATTCTTTTTTAAGAAATCCATTAAGGAATGTAGTTTTGACGTCCATTTGCCAGATTTCATAATCATAAAATGTGGCAATTGCTAACATGATTCGGACAGACTTAAGCATCGCTACGGGTGAGAAGGTGTGACGCCCCCGATTCAATCATACACTAATCATACACACAAACGTGTACGATCAAGATCAGGGACTCACGGGTAGATATCACAACACAACTCTAGAAATAAAATAAGTCATACAAGCATCATAATACAAGCCAGGGGCCTCGAGTGCTCGAATACAAGTGCTCGATCATAGACGAGTCAACGGAAGCAACAATATCTGAGTACAGACATAAGTTAAACAAGTTTGTCTTAAGAAGGCTAGCACAAACCGGGATACAGACGAAGAGGCGAGGCCTCCGCCTGGGATCCTCCTAAACTACTCACAGTCGCCGCCAAGCACTCGCACGTAGTAGAAGGCACCTCCGGTATAGTAGGAGTCATTATCGACGGTAGCGTCTAGATCCTGGGCTCCAACGTCTGGTTGCGGCAACCAGAATGAAAGGAAAGGGGGAAAAGAGGGAGAAAAGCAACCGTGAGTACTCATCCAAAGTACTCGCAAGCAAGGAGCTACACTACATATGCATGGGTATATGTGTAAAGGGCCATATTGGTGGACTGAACTGCAGAATGCCAGAATAAGAGGGGGATAGCTAATCCTGTCGAAGACTTTGCTTCTGGCCACCTCCATCTTGCAGCATGTAGAAGAGAGTAGATTGAAGTCCTCCAAGTAGCATCGCATAGCATAAACCTACCCGACGATCCTCTCCTCGTCGACCTGTGAGAGAGCGATCACCGGGTTGTATCTGGCACTTGGAAGGGTGTTTTTTATTAAGTATCCGGTTCTAGTTGTCATAAGGTCAAGGTACAACTCCAAGTCGTCCTGTTACCGAAGATCACGGCTTTTCGAATAGATAAACTTCCCTGCAGGGGTGCACCACATTACCCGACACGCTCGATCCCAGTTGGTCGGACACACTTTCCTGGGTCATGCCCGGCCTCGGAAGATCAACATGTTGCAGCCCTACCTAGGCTCAACAGAGAGGTCAGCACGCCAGTCTAAATCCTATGCGTGCAGGGGTCTGGGCCCATCGCCCATTGCACACCTGCATGTTGCATACGCGGCCGGAAGCAGACCTAGCCTCCCTAATACAAGAGCAGGCGTTCCAGTCCAATCCGGCGCGCGCCGCTCAGTCGCTGACGTCAAAAGAGCTTCAGCTGATACCACGACGCCGGTTGCCCATATCTTGTCCCACGTGGCGGTTAGTGCGTATAAGGTCAACGACCCAACTCAGATCAAATACCAAGATCTCGTTAAGCGTGTTATTATGAAGTAACCACGGACGCCGACCAGGGCCAGGCCCACCTCTCTCCTAGGTGGTCACAACCTGTCCTGTCGCTCCACCACAAAGATCCACACAGAGGGCCGTCGGGAAAGTATGTCCTTTCAGCCCCCAATTCATGAATCAACCGCGGGTACTCGACGAGCCGACCCGACTTTAGTCACCACAAGTATCACATATGATGTATATAAGTAATATACCCGTGGTCACCTCCCGAGTGATCACGGCCCGATAGTATAGCATGGCAGACGGACAAGAATGTAGGGCCACAGATGGAATACTAGCATCCTATACTAAGCATGTAGGATTGCAGGTAAGGTAACAATGAAGAGTAGCAAGGACACGCTATGCATCGTGATAGGATTAACTAAAGTCAGAATATGCTACACTACTCTAATGCAAGCAGTAGAGAGTAGAATAGGTGATATTGGGTGATCAAGGGGGGCTTGCTTGGTTGCTCTGGCAAGTAGGAGGGGTCGTCAACTCTGTAGTCGAACTGGGCAGCAGCAGCGTCGGTATCGGAGTCTAGTGAGAGAAGAGGGGGAAGAAACAATAAATATAATGCAAACATATGCATGACGATGCATGACATGACAATGAGCGTTGTTAGGGGTGCCCAATCGCGGTAGTAGGTGATACCGTGCGGGGAAACATCCGGAAAGTATTCCCGGTGTTTCGCGTTTTCGGAGAGATGAACCGGAGGGGGAAAGTTGTGTGTTCGATATGTTAGGGGTGTGTGGTGAACGAACGGACTGCGTATCCGGATTCGTCTCATCGTTCTGAGCAACTTTCATGTAGAAAGTATTTCCATCCGAGTTACGATTTATTTATTATTAATTTTGAAAGTTTTAAAATCATTTTCTAATTTATTATTATTAAATTAATTTGAAATTAGTATTATTGCATCAGCATGATGTCAGCAGTCAACAGAGGTGTTGACTGGTCAAACTGACGTGTGGGTCCTGTGGGACCCACCTGTCATACTCTGTTTAGGTTAATTAGGGTTTAGCTAAACTAATTACTGCTTAACTAAACTAACAAGTTAATCAGATTAATTAAATAGGATTAATTAACTTAATTAATTAATTATTTAATTATAAATTTTATTAATTCATTTTTGTTTTCATTTTTATTTTAAAACGTTCTCGGCTTGGCCCACGGTCATTGTCAAAGGGGCGGGCCCGGTATCATAGGCCCCTGTGGCCTATCTTGGTCAGGCGGTGAAGGGGCGACGGGCCGCCCGCCAGGGCACACGCCTTGATGGCGGCGACGGCGGGCCAACGGGCAATGGCGGCATGGCGCCGGGGTTGGAGGCGAGCGGTCGCGAGGGGGGCGGCGACGTAGAGGCGCCGAGTGGCGCGACGTGGGGCGTGGCGCACGGGCGGCGAACGAGGTCATGGGCGAAGTTGAGCGGCAGAGCAAGGCGAGGCTCGGGCGCATGTCGCGTGAAAGCACGCTGGCGGGCGCGCCCCGAGTGGCGAGAAGGGAGGGACGAGCACAGGCGAGGGAGAGAGAGGGGGCCTCTTTGGGTATCGAGGGAACGGGCAACGGTGCGTGAGGAGGAAGTCGGAGACGACAGAGAAGAAGGAAGGTGTCGGCGGGGAGGAGGCACCGGCGAGGTCGTGCTACTGACGGACGGCGGCGACGGCGGCGGCGGCGGCGGTCGGCGCCGAGCGGCGACGGGTCGGGGCGCGGCATCGGGGCGGCCTTGGTCGATCTGGCCACGGAGCTAGACGGCGGGTATGAAGGGGGCAACGGCGACAACGGTGGGGCGTGGCGACGTGGTTCGTTCCGGGCGGCGGGGTCTTTCCCCTAATCCAGATCGGATCAGGAGGGGGAGGGAACGAGGGAGTGGGGGAAGTGGGTGGTTGGGTTAGGGTTTGCGAGGGGTGAGGGGATAAGGAGGAGTGGGGGTGGGCTTGGCGGTTGACGTTGCCAGTTGGGCGGTGCTTTCTTGGGCGGATACCGATGGGGGTGATTGCTTTTCTTTTTTGTTAGTCTTGTTTTTTATTTATTATTATTATTCGTTTACTATTTTTTATTTTATTTCCCAATATATTTTTTAAATATGTAATTAACCCCCAAATTGCTTTACTAAATATACCTCTGCCACAATAACCTTGGCACCTAAATAAAATAGTTCCCTAATTAGTTAATATTTAAAGGTATTTAAATAACAGCTTTTACCACTGTTTTAATTACTATGGTGCACTTAAATACTTTACAGAAGTATGGTTTCTTTGCCAATTTTTAGTATGGATTATTTGCCACATTAAGAACATTTTAGTTTTGACTTTTGAAAAATTTAATTGTTTGACTTGATTTTGAATTTGAATTTTGAATCGGTTTTGAACTAACGCGAGATTAGCAACAGTAATCGAGGTGATGTGGCTTCATTAGCAAAGGTTACTGTAGCTTGATTATCCGGGCGTCACAATTCTCCTCCACTACAAGAAATCTCGTCCCGAGATTTAAGAGGTAGAGAAGGGGAAGGTCCGATTCTGAAATTCTAACGGATCTTCTCGGCCTTGGTTGCTCTTCTCAAGAGGTCGATCCATTACATTGACGTCGCATTTCTCGCTTCAGTCATCATGGTGAAGTCGTCCTTTTCTTTGGGAACTCCAACGCATTTATTTAATCGGTAAGGGGCAGCTCGGCTACGACAATGCTTATGAGGGAAACAATCTGGGGTTAACCCATGAATGAGCATAAGAGTATCTCTCGAGTTGAACATATAAAATACAACGAGAGTAAGGTAAGAAAGTACAATAAGAGGTTCCAAGCGGATAGATAGTTGCTCGAAGTCTGAACCAGAGTGAGAAAGGGGTTCAGAGCAATGAGAGTAAGTATTGCGTGTGATACCAGAATAGAGCACTAGGAAGGTGGCCCACGAATTAAATACGAAGCCAAGTGTGAGGAATAACCATTAGAAACACGGTTGTACAGGAGAGTCGGGTTTCGATCCTGTGGAACTGTGGGTTATGGGCCCATCATGTGGGTTAAAAGTAGGAAGGGCGGAGACGTCTTGTGTGATCATGTAAGCAAGGAATGTTAGAGGATAGCCTAACATTTATGTCGGCAACAACATTGGTACCAAGGGCGAGGGATGAAGAGAACCATTTTCCTGCTCGTTGAACGAGGCGGCCCAATAGGCAAAGTTCTCGTCCATCGGTGGCTACCGGAATGTCGTCAACAATGGTAACAGGGTCTTGCTGACAGAATTGTACACCGAGGTGTTTACATAAGCAGGAGAATATTACTGCTTAGATCATATAGATCACAAGAAACGTAAACCAACCAATGGAAAGGAAAATAAGATTATCAGATTAAACAGAACTATGGAAAGGAAAATGTGTTTAAACACATATTTCAAGGGTATATCCTTCCCAAGGACAAGCAGAGCATGATATCCATGACAGGATATAATGTAGAAAACTCTTCAGGTAGGGAAGAGAAATTTCATGACATTACCCATACAGCGGTGTTTGGATAATTGAGCAAGAAACAATTAGCATTGGGCTTCAAATGTTCTTTGAAAATTGGAGTACCATAGACATGCTTCGAGATAGCATTGACATGGTCATCATGCAAGGGGCAGATTTTGGATACACAAAGGATCCATCAAGAACAACTTATAGAATAAGTTAAACAATTTCATCATGGAAGAATGGATAACCTTGCTAACAAGAAAACTATAGCAATAGGTCCTCCGGCCAGGTGTACTAGCCATGACATCACCTTACCGGGTCATATAATGACCAATGTTATAACTGTTGGAAATATGTCCCAACCATCATATCTGACCGAGATTCAGATCTGATTGGTGTCAAAATACCTCAGACTCAGGATGCCTGAGAAGAAAAGGTGCAACGCAATTGACGAGATGACATTATAAGATTCTCGGGCAATGAACTATGGAAGCGAGTTCCGAAACAAGAGTTCATCATTAAACCAAGGAGGGGATGAGAAGGTGGCTGATGGGCTCAGCGACAATTCATCGAGAATTCCAAACGGATGGATTTCCACAATAATGTGAACAAGAAGAGGACACTTGTCAATTCAAATGATATAATGTTGTATGCCCAAGGAAAACATACACCATCAATCATTAGTTGAAAGGTGTGCCTGAAATATGACCTTAGGTAGCAAGATCAATGTTAGAGTGACAATTCAATAACCAACAGTCTAAGAACGAACTGTCGATCGTTAACTTCAAAGCAATAGGGTTGCTAGAAGTACAAAACTCAAGTAGCATCGTTAGTATATTTGTATCTCGGTTAAAAATAACATGGGGACCAAGGAAGAATGGTGATGGTGAGAAGTATCATCATACCAAGAATTTCTAAGAGGTGGAGCAATCTCCACAGCATTCTCGACAGAAAAGACAGTAATACTTCAAGGCAGAACACAACACTAGCTGGAGAGCAAGTTGTATTCATAATGTGGACAAGTTCGCGATGAAATGAAGTCAAGGGTGTTGTCGATGATAATAAAAATCATCGAGGGCAAGGAGGGTATCATCATGAACACAATTGACATCTTGGAAGAAGTCAAAGTGTTGAAGGTGATCCGACACATTTGTCGGGAGGTTTCGAGGGGATGCAATTAAACACCAACGGCAACAAGCAAGGGAATGACGAAGTGGCAAGTTATAGGATCAATATATAAGATGCAAGCTCGGAACCAATGTTGCCTTTCAAGACAAGCAACATGATGTTAAAAGCTCGACGTAAGTCGTGCTCACACACTGAAGAATTCGTGCACCAGAGAAGGACGAGGTAGCACAGTCAAAGATAGCAAGACCAGGATGCAGCCGATAGTCTAGGAATGACCAGATTGAGATCAGAATTTCCTAGTAAAAATACAAGGGGTATTTGATTTGTAGTGCGGAATAATTTCACTAGTCGGTGTCCTCGGTTGACAACAACCAAGAACACATAGAGTGATTACGACAAGGAAATACATTACTTCAACAAAGTTAGTAAGATGTGGTGCAATGGCGAGACATCTTCGAGATACCAGGGGGTAATACTCGAAGGTAGAACATGATAGAAGTATAACCGGGTCATTGACCTATGATAGTAGATACTTAAACCTTGCCAAAAATAGACAAGGCACTGGATTGAATTCCCATCAGATATATCAGATCGGGACAGCATGGTCAGAACCATAACTGTAAGGAATCAATTTCAAGAATACCGAAAGAATCATACAGCTGGATAATCATTTTGCAAGAAGCTTCCAAGACGGTCTACATCATTTTCATGGGCATGAACACAAAGTTCAAGGTCGACTCCCACTTCTTTAATGCGTATCATTTCATTCGCTTCTCGTTTTCGAAGAAATTGTAGTGCTGAAAATTTATCTGGTGAAGTACCAGGAGAGTAAGACGCATGAGAACTCTCAGGTTCACATGGATTATGGAAGGCATAAGTTCAACCCATCGGGGCATTTTTATGAATCTATACAACCATCAACCAAGCAAAAGATACGAGTTTGAAAGCAGAGTATCGAAGTCAAAGCAGATGATACAATATACCGAAGGTATTATGTATCAAGGAAAAACTGATAAGATTTTGGATGCGAAGGACACTGTCGGATAACAACCCAGCAAAGGATCTGCCGATTCATGATAGAGTTGATGTGATTATCGGTAATCAACCAGATGAAGAAGGGGATGCAAAGGCATCAGCTTATAGAAACGTCTGAATGATTCGATGCTTGGGTACACAGGAATTATGATTTCAAGATGAAGGATCAGAAGCAGAGGCTCTGATCAAAAGATGAGTAAGTTGAATAGACTTAGAGGTGCACCCGATCAAATCTTGATTGGGCAAGAACCAGCTCATATCTGGAAGGATGTCTGAGCCGGAAAGAAAATTTCCAAGGATTAATTGATGATTGCGAGTATTCGCTCACACGTTGAATCCATAGGAACAGAGTGACAATCACAATGAATTTTAAAGAATATTGCTAGACATATGGAATTAATCCTAATGCAAGCAGGCAAGGAGAATCAAGAGCAATAGGCTGCAGAGGATTTTCGGAATATCAGATAGTATTTCCAAGTATTTTGAAAGCATATGAATAACTGGGGATGAACAGACCCCGATTAAGTGAATTATCCGGTGCAAAAAGAAGCCGCAAAGCAGAAGGCACAAAGGATTCTTGAAAGAACGGAGAATGCATCTTGTAAATAATAGGAGCAACTGGGTATGAAGGTACAAGCGGCAAGGATGTTATTCACGGGGATTATCGGTGGTCAGGAACTGCAAGGCAGTGGGCACGGGGTCTCGAGAAACATCAAGGAGTATCTGCAGAATCTTCGGGCGAAGCAAGCGATCATCAGAAATGTCGGGGCTCTCTGGGAGGAAGTGGGTACGAGAACCTAATGTCAGAGTTAGTAAAATGTTAAACCCGAATAGACGAGAGATAAGAGTCCCAGAGTATAGACGAGGAATAAAAGATCCTAATACCACCCAATGGCGACTGGGCCCGTAAGCCACACAGCCATGTTAGTAAAAGTTTTTTCAATGACTAGACTCGACTTCGGCCAAGGAGTTGGAAAGGGGGATTCCTACAGGCAATCGGCTCTGGTACCAACTTGTGACGCCCCCAATTCAATCTTACACTAATCATACACGCAAACGTGTACGACCAAAATCAGGGACTCATGGGTAGATATCACAACACAACTCTAGAAATAAAATAAGTCATACAAGCATCATAATACAAGCCAGGGGCCTCGAGGCTCGAATACAAGTGCTCGATCATAGACGAGTCAGCGGAAGCAATAATATCTTAGTACAGACATAAGTTAAACAATTTTGCCTTAAGAAGGCTAGCACAAACTGGGATACAGATCGAAAGAGGCGTAGGCCTCCTGCCTGGGATCCTCCTAAACTACTCTTGGTCGTCGTCAGCAGCCTGCACGTAGTAGAAGGCACCTCCGGTGTAGTAGGAGTCATTGTCGATGGTGGCGTCTGGATCCTGGGCTCCAACGTCTGGTTGCGGCAACCAGAATGAAAGGAAAGGGGGAAAAGAGGGAGAAAAGCAACCGTGAGTACTCATCCAAAGTACTCGCAAGCAAGGAGCTACACTACATATGCATGGGTATATGTGTAAAGGGCCATATCGGTGGACTGAACTGCAGAATGCCAGAATAAGAGGGGGATAACTAATCCTGTCGAAGACTATGCTTCTAGCCACCTCCATCTTGCAGCATGTAGAAGAGAGTAGATTGAAGTCCTCCAAGTGACATCGCATAGCATAAACCTACCCGACAATCCTCTCCTCGTCGACCTGTGAGAGAGCGATCACCGGGTTGTATCTAGCTCTTGGAAGGGTGTGTTTTATTAAGTATCCGGTTCTAGTTGTCATAAGGTCAAGGTACAACTCCAAGTCGTCCTGTTACCGAAGATCACGGCTATTCGAATAGATAAACTTCCCTGAAGGGGTGCACCACATTACCTGACACGCTCAATCCCATTTGACCGGACACACTTTTCTAGGTCATGCCCGGCGTCGGAAGATCAACACGTCCCAGCCCTACCTAGGCTCAACAGAGAGGTCAGCACGCCGGTCTAAATCCTATGCACGCAGGGGTCTGGGCCCATCGCCCATTGCACACCTGCACATTGCGTACACGGCCGGAAGCAGACCTAGCCTCCCTAATACAAGAGTAGGCGTTCCAGTCCAATTCGGCGTGCGCCACTCAGTCGCTGACGTCAAAAGAGCTTCGGCTGATACCACGACGCCGGTTGCCCATATCTTGTCCCACGTGGCGGTTAGTGTGTATAAGGTCAACGACCCAACTCAGATCAAATACCAAGATCTCGTTAAGCGTGTTATTATGAAGTAACCGCGGACGCCGACCAGGGCCAGGCCCACCTCTCTCCTAGGTGGTCACAACCTGTCCTGTCGCTCCACCACAAAGATCCACACAAAGGGCCGTCGGAAAGTATGTCCTTTCAGCCCCCAACTGTGAATCAACCATGGTACTCGACGAGCCGACCGACTTTAGTCACCACAAGTATCACATATGATGTATATAGACATACCCGTGATCACCTCCCGAGTGATCACGGCCCGATAGTATAGCATGGCGGATTTGACAAGAATGTAGGGCCACAGATGGAATACTAGCATCCTATACTAAGCATGTAGGATTGCAGGTAAGGTAACAACAGTAGTAGCAAGGACAGGCAATGCATCAGGATAGGATTAATGGAAAGCAGTAACATGCTACACTACTCTAATGCAAGCAGTAGAGAGTAGAATAGGCGATATCGGGTGATCAAGGGGGGGGGCTT
The DNA here is from genome assembly GCA_021605205.1 of Aegilops longissima. NCBI lineage: Eukaryota > Viridiplantae > Streptophyta > Magnoliopsida > Poales > Poaceae > Aegilops > Aegilops longissima. Next base: position 650,094,691 of record CM038677.1, on the reverse strand, counting down.
GCCTGGTTGGTCTGGCAAGTAGGAGGGGTCGTCAACTCCGTAGTCGAACTGGGCAGCAGCTGCGTCGGTATCGGAGTCTAGCGAGAGAAGAGGGGGAAGAAACAATAAATATAATGCAAACATATGCATGACGATGCATGACATGACAATGAGCGTTGTTAGGGGTGCCCAATCGCGGTAGTAGGTGATACCGGCGAAGGGGGAAACATCCGGGAAAGTATTACCGGTGTTTCGCGTTTTCGGAGAGATGAACCAGAGGGGGAAAGTTGTGTGTTCGATATGTTAGGGGTGTGTGGTGAACGAACGGGCTGCGTATCCGATTCGTCTCGTCGTTCTGAGCAACTTTCATGTAGAAAGTATTTCCATCCGAGTTACGGTTTATTTATTATTAATTTTAAGTTTTAATATCATTTTCTAATTTATTATTATTAAATTAATTCGAAATTAGTATTATTGCATCAAGATGACGCCGCGATCAATGAGGTGTTGATGGTCAATGACGTGTGGGTCCAATGGGACCCACTGTCATACTGCTTAGGTTAATTAGGGTTTAGCTAAACTAACTACTACTTAATTAAACAAACAAGATAATCAGATTAATTAAATAGGATTAATTAACTTAATTATTTAATTAATTAATTATAAATTTTATTAATTCATTTTTATTTTCATTTTTATTTTAAAATGTTCGGGCTTGGCCCACCACCATTGTCAAGGGGGCGGGCTCACTGTCATAGGCCCCTCGTGGCCTATGCGGTCGGGCGGCGAAGGGCGCATTTAGCGCAGTCCAAAGGCGTGATTGGCGCGGCCAACCGGCAAAGGGTCATGGCGGTGCCGGTGCGATCGAGGCGAGCGGTCGCGAGCGGGGGCGGCGGCGACCACGTGGCGCCGAGTGGCGTGACTAGGGGCGTGGCGGCACGGGCGATTTTAACGAGGCCGCGACGAGTTGAGCGGCAGAGCAAGGCGAGGCTCGGGCGCATGTGCGTGGGGGCACGCCGGGCGGGGCGCGGCCCCGAGTGGCGAGAAGGGGAGGGGACGAGCACAGGGCGAGGGAGAGAGAGGAGGGAGGCCTCACTGGGTGTCGTAGAGAACGCCGCAACGGTGCGTGAGGAGGAAGTCGGAGACGACGGCGAAGAAGGAAGCAGGCCGGCGGGGAGGAGGCGCCGGCGAGGTCGTGCTCCGGACGGCGACGGACGGCGTCGTGCGGCGGTCGGTGTCGAGCAGCGACGGGGTCGAGGCGCAGCGTCAAGGCGGCCTTGGTCGATCTGGCCACGGAGCTAGACGGCGGGGATGAAGGGGACAACGGCGACGACGGCGGGGTGTGGCGACATGGTTCGTTCCGGGCGGCGGGTCATTCCCCCGATCTAGATCGGATCGGGAGGGGGAGGGAACGAGGGAGTGGGGGAAGTGGGTGGTTGGGTTAGAGTTTGCGGGGGGTGAGGGGATAAGGAAGAGTGGGGGTGGGCTTGGCCGGTTGGACGTTTGCCCAGTTGGGCCGGTGGCCTGCTCGGCCGAAGCCCAGTTGGGGGGTGATTGCTTTTCTTTTTTGTTAGTATTGTTTTTAATTTATTATTATTGTTGTTTTACTGTTCTTATTTTATTTCCCAATATGTTTTTAAATATGTAATTAACCCCCAAATTGCATTACTAAATATACCTCTGCCACAATAACCTTGGCACCGAAATAAAATAGTTTCATAATTAGTTAATATTTAAAGGTATTTAAATATCAGTTTTTACCGTTGTTTTAATTACTATGGTGCACTTAAATACTTTACAAAAGTCTTGTTTCTTCACCAATTTTTAGTATGGATTATTTGCCACATTAAGAACACTTTAGTTTTGACTTTTGAAAACTTTAATTGTTTGACTTGATTTTGAATTTGAATTTTGAATTACTTTTGAACTAACGCGAGATTAGCAACAGTAATCAAGGTGACGTGGCTTCATTAGCAAAGGTTACTGTAACTTGATTATCCGGGCGTCGCAGAAGGTCTCATCGTAGTCAACTCCTTGAACTTGTCGAGAACCTCTCGCGACAAGTCAAGCTTTGTAGATAGTAACATTACCATCAGCGTCAGACTTCTTCTTGAAGATCCATTTATTCTCTATGGCTTGCCGATCATCGGGCAAATCAACCAAAGTCCATACTTTGTTCTCATACATGGATCCTATCTCTGATTTCATGGCTGTTCTACAATGGTGTGGATGCTATCATTGAAGGAAATATTCCCTGGAGGCAATAATAAAGTTGTTATTTATATTTCCTTATATCATGATAAATGTTTATTATTCATTCTAGAATTGTATTAACCGGAAACATAGTCCAAATGTGAAAACATAGACAAACAGAGTGTCCCTAGTATGCCTCTACTTGACTAGCTCGTTAATCAAAGATGGTTAAGTTTCCTGACCATAGAAATGTGTTGTCATTTGATCAACAGGATCACATCATTAGCGAATGATGTGATGGACAAGACCCATCCGTTAGCTTAGCATAATGATTGTTTAGTTTTATTGCTATTGCTTTCTTCATGACTTATACATATTCCTCTGACTATGAGATTATGCAACTCCCGAATACGGGAGGAACACCTTGTGTGCTATCAAACGTCAGAACGTAACTAGGTGATTATAAATATGCTCTACAGGTGTCTCCGAAGGTATTTGTTGGGTTGGCATAGATCAAGATTAGGATTTGTCACTCTGTGTATTGGAGAGATATCTCTGGGCCCTCTCGGTAATGCACATCACTATAAGCCTTGCAAGCAATGTAACTAATGAGTTAGTTGCGCAATGATGCATTACGGAACGAGTAAATAGACTTGCCGGTAACGAGATTGAACTAGGTATGATGATACCGACGATCGAACCTCGGGCAAGTAACATACCGATGACAAAGGGAATGACGTATGTTGTTATGCGTTTTGACCGATAAAGATCTTCGTAGAATATGTAGGAGCCAATATGAGCATCCAGGTTCCACTATTGGTTATTGACAGGAGATGTGTCTCGGTCATGTCTACATAGTTCTTGAACTCATATGGTCCGCACACTTAACGTTCGATGACGATTTGTATTATGAGTTGTGTGTTTTTGTGACCGAAGTTTGTTTGGAGTCCCGGATGAGATCACGGACATGACGAGAAGTCTCAAAATGGTCGAGAGGTAAAGATTCATATATTGGAAGGTTATATTCGGACATCGGAATGGTTCTGAGTGATTCGTGTATTTTTCCGGAGTCCCGAGGGGTTACCGGAACCCCCCGGGGAAGTGTTGGGCCAACATGGGCCTAAGGGAGAGAGAGGAAGCTCGGGGGTGGCGCGCCTCCTAGGGAGTCCGAATAGGACAAGGAGGAGGGGGCGGCGCCCCCCTTCCCTTTCCCTCTCCCTCTCCTTCCTATTCCCTCTAGTGGAGAAAGGAAAAGGGGGGGGGCGAATCCTACTTGGACTAGGAGTCCAAGTAGGACTCCCCCCATGGCGCGCCCCTCCTGGCCGCCGGCTGTTGGGGAACGTAGTAATTTCAAAAAAAATCCTACGCATAGTCATCCAATATATCGATCTTTATGTCTCGACCATTTGGAGACTCCTCATCATGTCCGTGATCATATCCGGGACTCCGAACTACCTTCGGTACATCAAAACACAAAAACTCATATTATCGATCGTCACCAAACTTTAAGCGTGCGGACCCTACGGGTTCGAGAACTATATAGACATAACCGAGACATGTCTCCGGTCAATAACCAATAGCGGAACCTGGATGCTCATATTGGCTCCCACATATTCTATGAAGATCTTTATTAGTCAAACCGCATAACAACATACGTTGTTCCCTTTGTCATCGGTATGTTACATGCCCGAGATTCAATCGTCGGTATCTCAATACCTAGTTGAATCTCGTTACCGGCAAGTCTCTTTACTCGTTCCGTAATACATCATCCCGCAACTAACTCATTAGTTACAATGCTTGCAAGCCTTATAGTGATGTGTATTATCGAGTGGGCCCAAAGATACCTCTCCGACAATCGGAGTGACAAATCCTAATCTTGATATACACCAACTCAACAAGTACCTTCGGAGACACCTTTAGAGCACCTTTATAATCACCCATTTACGTTGTGACATTTGGTAGCACACAAAGTGTTCCTCCGGTAAACGGGAGTTGCATAATCTCATTGTCATAGGAACATGTATAAGTCATGAAGAAAGCAATAGCAACATACTAAACGATCAAGTGCTAAGTTAACGGAATAGGTCAAGTCAATCACATCATTCTCCTAATGATGTGATCTCGTTAATCAAATGACAACTCATGTCCATGGCTAGGAAACTCAACCATCTTCGATTAACGAGCTAGTCAAGTAGAGGCATACTAGTGACACTATGTTTGTCTATGTATTCACACATGTATTATGTTTCCGGTTAATACAATTCTAGCATGAATAATAAACATTTATCATGATATGAGGAAATAAATAATAACTTTATTATTGCCTCTAGGGCATATTTCCTTCAGTCTCCCACATGCACTAGAGTCAGTAATCTAGATTACACAGTAACGATTCTAACACCCATGGAGTTTTTGGTGTTGATCATGTTTTGCTCGTGGAAGAGGCTTAGTCAACGGGTCTGCAACATTCAGATCCATATGTATCTTTCAAATCTCTATGTCTCCCACCTGGACTTGATCCCGGATGGAATTGAAGCGTCTCTTGATGTGCTTGGTTCTCTTGTGAAATCTGGATTCCTTTGCCAAGGCCATTGCACCAGTATTGTCACAAAAGATTTTCATTGGTCGCGATGCACTAGGTATGACACCTAGATCGGATATGAACTCCTTCATCCAGACTCCTTCATTTGCTGCTTTTGAAGCAGCTATGTACTCTGCTTCACACATAGATCCCGCCACGACAGCTCCACCATTCCATGTAAACATGTATCCGGTTTGCGATTTATAATCGTCCGGATGAGTGTCAAATCTTGCATCGACGTAACCATTTACGACGAGATCTTTGTCACCTCCATAAAGGAGAAACATATCCTTAGTCCTTTTCAGGTATTTCAGGATGTTCTTGACCGCTTTCCAGTGATCCACTCCTGGATTACTTTGGTACCTCCCTGCTAAGCTAATAGCAAGGCACACATCAGGTCTGGTACACAGCATTGCATACATGATAGAGCCTATGGCTGAAGCATAGGGAACATCTTTAATTTCCTCTCTATCTTCTGTACTGGTCGGGCATTGAGTCTGACTCAACTTCACGCCTTGTAACACAGGCAAGAACCCTTTGTTTGCTTGATCCATTTTGCACTTTTTCAAAACTTTGTCAAGGTATGTGCTTTGTGAAAGTCTTAGCAAGCGTCTTGATCTATCTCTATAGATCTTGATGCCCAATATGTAAGCAGCTTCACCAAGGTCTTTCATTGAAAAACTCTTATTCGAGTATCCTTTTATGCTATCTAGAAATTCTATATCATTTCCAATTAACAATATGGCATCCACATAAAATATTAGAAATGCTACAGAGCTCTCACTCACTTTCTTGTAAATACAGGCTTCTCCATAAGTCTGTATAAATCCATATGCTTTGGTCACACTATGAAAACATTTATTCCAACTCCGAGAGGCTTGCACCAGTCAATAAATGGACCGCTGGAGCTTGCACACTTTATTAGCTCCATTTGGATCGGCAAAACCGTCCGGTTGCATCATATACAACTCTTCTTCCAGAAATCCATTCAGGAATGCAGTTTTGACATCCATTTCCCAAATTTCATAATCATAAAATGCGGCAATTGCTAACATGATTCGGACAGACTTAAGCATCGCTACGGGTGAGAAAGTCTCATCGTAGTCAACTCCTTGAACTTGTTGAAAACCTTTCACAACAAGTCGAGCTTTGTAGACACTAACATTACCGTCAGCGTCAGTCTTCTTCTTGAAGATCCATTTATTCTCTATGGCTTGCCAATCATCAGGCAAGTCAACCAAATTCCAGACTTTGTTCTCATACATGGATCCCATCTCAGATTTCATGGTATCAAGCCATCTTGCGGAATCTGGGCTCACCATCGCTTCTTCATAGTTCGTAGGTTCGCCTTGGTCAAGTAACATGACCTCCAGAACAGGATTACCGTACCACTCTGGTGTGGATCTTACTCTGGTTGACCTACGAGGTTCGGTAGTAACTTGATCTGAAGTTTCATGATCAATATCATTAGCTTCCTCACTGATTGGTGTAGGTGTCACAAGAACTGGTTTCTGTGATGAACTACTTTCCAATAAGGGAGCAGGTACAATTACCTCATCAAGTTCTACTTTCCTCCCACTCAATTCTTTCGAGAGAAACACCTTCTCTAGAAAGGATCCATTTTCAGCAACGAATGTTTTGCCTTCGGATCTGTGATAGAAGGTGTACCCAACAGTCTCCTTTGGGTATCCTATGAAAACACACTTCTCCAATTTGGGTTCGAGCTTATCAGGTTGAAGCTTTTTCACATAAGCATCGCAGCCCCAAACTTTATGAAACGACAACTTTGGTTTCTTGCCAAACCACAGTTCATAAGGCATCGTCTCAACGGATTTAGATGGTGCCCTATTTAACGTGAATGCAACCGTCTCTAGAGCATAACCCCAAAACGATAGCAGTAAATCAGTAAGAGACATCATAGATCGCACCATATCTAGTAAAGTACGATTATGACGTTCGGACACACCATTACGCTGTGGTGTTCCAGGTGGCGTGAGTTGCTAAACTATTCCACATTGTTTTGAATGAAGACCAAACTCGTAACTCAAATATTCTCCTCCACGATCAGATCGTAGAAACTTTATTTTCTTTTTACGATGATTTTCCACTTCACTCTGAAATTCTTTGAACTTTTCAAATGTTTCAGACCTATGTTTCATTAAGTAGATATACCCATATCTGCTCAAATCATTTGTGAAGGTGAGAAAATAACGATATTCGCCATGAAGCCTCAATATTAAATCGGACCACATACATCAGTATGTATGATCTCCAACGAATCTGTTGCTCGCTCCATTGTTCCGGAGAACAGCGTTTTAGTCATCTTGCCCATGAGGCATGGTTCACAAGTACCAAATGATTCATAATCAAGTGATTCCAAAAGTCCATCAGTATGGAGTTTCTTCATGCGCTTTACACCAATATGACCTAAACGGTAGTGCCATAAATACGTTGCACCATCATTTTCTATCATGATTTTTTTCATAGAAGTAGGAGCCCACCACATCTATGATGATACCGGGTTTTGTCACAATTATCGTTATAGAAGTGTCATAAGCATGACAGGAAAAAAATTCGTTCGGCCCAAAATGTCACGGATGTGTCTTTTTTAGTGAAGTCTCTTTACTCGTTCCGTAATACATCATCCCGCAACTAACTCATTAGTCACATTTCTTGCAAGGCTTATTATGATGTGCATTACCGAGAGGGCCCAGAGATACCTCTCCGATACTCGGAATGACAAATCCTAATCTCGATCTATGCCAACCCAACAGACACCTTCGGAGATACGTGTAGAGCATCTTTATAATCACCCAGTTATGTTGTGATGTTTGATAGCACACAAGGTATTCCTCCGGTATCCGGGAGTTGCATAATCTCATAGTCGAAGGAATATGTATTTGACATGAAGAAAGCAATAGCAATAAAACTTAACAATCATTATGCTAAGATAACGGATGAGTCTTGTCCATCACATTATTCTCCTAATGATGTGATCCCGTTCATCAAATGACAACTCATGTATATGGTTAGGAAACTTAACCATCTTTGATTAACGAGCTAGTCTAGTAGAGGCTTACTAGGGACACGGTGTTTTGTCTATGTATCCACACATGTATCAAGTTTCCCGTTAATACAATTCTAGCATGAATAATAAACATTTATCATGATATAAGGAAATATAAAACAACAACTTTATTATTGCCTCTAGGGCATATTTCCTTCAGTCTCCCACTTGAACTAGAGTCAATAATCTAGTTCACATCGCCATGTTATTTAACACCAATGGTTCACATCGCCATGTGACTAACACCCAAAGAGTTTACTAGAATCAATAATCTAGTTCACATTGCCATGTGATTAATACCCAAAGAGTGATCATGTTTTGCTTGTGAGAGAGTTCTAGTCAACGGGTCTGCCACATTCAGAGCCCTATGTATTTTGCAAATTTTCTATGTCTACGATGCTCTGCATGGAGCTACTCTAGCTAATTGCTCCCGCTTTCAATATGTATCCAGATTGAGACTTAGGGTCATCTGGATTGGTGTCAAAGCTTGCACCGACGTAACTCTTTACGACGAACTCTTTATCACCTCCATAACCGAGAAACATTTCCTTAGTCCTCTTTAGGTACTTAAGGATAATTTTGACCGCTGTCCAGTGATCTACTCCTGGATCACTATTGTATCCCCTTGCTAAACTCATGGCAAGTTACACAATAGGTCTGGTATACAACATGGCATACTTTATATAAGCTATGGCTAAGGCATAGGGAATGACCTTCATTCTCTCTCTATCTTCTACCATGGTCGAGTTTTGAGTCTTACTCAACTTCATTCCTTACAACTCAGGCAAGAACTCCTTCTTTGACTGATCCATTTTGAACTCCTTCAAAATCTTATCAAGGTATGTGCTTTGTGAAAGTATAATTAAGCGTCTTGATCTATCTCTATAGATCTTGATGCCCAATATATAAGCAGCTTCACCGAGGTCTTTCATTGAAAAACCCTTATTCAAGTATCCTTTTATGCTATCGAGAAACTCTATATCATTTCCAATCAACAATATGTCATCCACATATAATATTAGAAATGCTATAGAGCTCCAACTCACTTTCTTGTAAATACAGGCTTCTCCGAAAGTTTGTATAAAACCATATGCTCTGATCACCTCATCAAAGTGTATATTCCAACTCTGAGATGCTTGCACCAGTCCATGAATGGATCGTTGGAGCGTGCACACTTTGTTAGCACCTTTAGGATCAACAAAACCTTCTGGTTGCGTCATACACAATTCTTTTTTAAGAAATTCATTAAGGAATGCAGTTTTGACGTCCATTTGCCAGATTTCATAATCATAAAATGCAGCAATTGCTAACATGATTCGGACAGACTTAATGTAACGCCCATGATGCGGCTATATCTCCCACGTGTCGAAGCACGACTTAGAGGCATAACCGCATTGTGGTTTTGTCGCAAGAAGGGTCATCTTCACACAATCCCATGTAATGAACAAGACTGGGATAAAGAGTTGGCTTACAATCGCCACTTCACACAAGTACTTAAATAAATCATACATCATTCAGAGTACACACATAGTCCGACTACGGACGAAGCCAAAAGAAAAGAAGACAACCCAACTGCTAGATCCCCGATTGTCCCAACTGGGCTCCACTACTGATCAACAGGAAACGAAACAACATAACGAACAAGATCTCCATCGAGCTCCCACTTGAGCTCGGTTGCGTCACCTGCACTGGTATCGTCGGCACCTGCAACTGTTTTGGTAGAATCTGTGAGTCACGAGGACTCAGCAATCTCATACCCGCGAGATCAAGACTATTTAAGCTTATAGGAAGGATGGGGTAATGAGGTGGAGCTGCAGCAAGCACTAAGCAAATATGATGGCTAACATACGCAAATAAGAGCGAGAAGAGAGCAACGCAACGGTCGAGAAACTAGAAGTGATCAAGAAGTGATCCTGAAACTACTTATGTTCATACATAACCCAAGACCGTGTTCACTTCCCGGACTCCGCCGAGACGAGACCATCACGGCTACACACACGGTTGATGCATTTTAATTAAGTCAAGTGTCAAGTTCTCTACAACCGGACATTAACAAATTCCCATCTGCCTCATAACCGCGGGCATGGCTTTCGAAAGATAATACCCTGCAGGGGTGTTCCAACTTAGCCCATTATAAGCTCTCACGGTCAACGAAGGATATTCCTTCTCCCGGGAAGACCCGATCAGTCTCGGAATCCTGGTTTACAAGACATTTCGACAATGGTAAAACAAGACCAGCAAGACCGCCCGAATGTGCCGACAAATCCCGATAGGAGCTGCACATATCTCGTTCTCAGGGCACACCGGATGAGCAGTCCGTACAACTAAAACCAGGCCTCAAGTTTCCCGAGGTGGCGCGCAAAGGGTTTCTAGTTTGGACCAACACTCGAGGAGCATTGGCCGGGGGTTAAAATAAAGATGACCCTTGAGTCTGCAGAACCCAAGGGAAAAAGGCTTAGGTGGCAAATGTTAAAACCAATGTTGGGCCTTGTTGGAGGAGTTTTATTCAAAGCGAACTGTCAAGGGGGTCCCATAAATCACCCAACCGCGTAAGGAACGCAAAATCAAGGAACATAACACCGGTATGACGGAAACTAGGGCGGCAAGAGTGGAACAAAACACCAGGCATAAGGCCGAGCCTTCCACCCTTTACCAAGTATTTAGATGCATTAATTAAGATAAGAGATATTGTGATATCCCAAAATAACCATGTCCATCATGGAGCAATCTTCAACTTCACCTGCAACTAACAATGCTATAAGAGGGGCTGAGCAACGCGGTAACATAGCCAAACAACGGTTGCTAGGAAAAGATGGTTAGAGGTTTGACATGGCAACATGGGAGTCATGATATAGCAAGTGGTAGGTATCGCGGCATAGCAAAAGAGCGATCAACTAGCAAGCAAAGATAGAAGTGATTTCGAGGGTATGGTCATCTTGCCTGAGATCCCGCAAGGAAGAAGAACGAGTCCATGAAGAAGACAAACAAATGTAGTCGAACAGATCCTCACAACTCCGGAACGAAAGAATCCTCACAACTCCGGAACGAAACCGAAGCTAACGAGAGAAGCAACCCGGAAAGAAACAAACAACATAGTAAACAAACCATCATAAACATGGCATGATGCACAATCAAGTATGATGCATGTCCAGTTTAAATGAGGCATGGCATGGCAAAATGCAACAAACAATACTACAAATTAAGTGGAGCTCAATATGCAACGACTTGCATGTTGACGAAACACCACATTCAAGTTATTTAGTTTGCTCTCGTTTAGGAACAAGGCAAGATTAAATGTTGGTTAACATGGCAAGAGGTGAAGCATAATTAATCTAACTTTTTAGGCAAGTTTAAATGAGGCCGGAAATAACAACAACAATTCCGGAAAATCCTCATGTGCATATTTTAGATTTGGTATTGTTCTGTCCTAAAGCATATTTTAGAGTTGTTAAACATGCAAAGTAATGCTACCATGTTAAACTAGGCTTTTTTCTACCCCATTTACATATAAAGTTTATTAAATTTGGAGCTACGATTATTTAGTTATGAAATAAATCATTTTAACATGGCATTTATGCAAATTTAATCAAACAGCAATTTAAACATTTTAAACATGCATGAAAGTTGGATATTGTGAAACTAGATGAAATTCTAAGCATTTTACATATATAAATTATTTACATATGATGCATGGTTATTCAGTTATTAAATGCATGAACAGCAAGGGGTAATCTGTAAATATGCAGTTTTTCTGGAAATAGCGAAATTCATTCATAGCAGGAAAAAAATATACATCGCACGAATCTGGAGCTACAGAGAACTGGCGGCTCACAAGGCCTCATGGGCCGTTGATGAAGGAGGTCCGACAAGGGGCGCACTGGCTTGGTGCGATCTGGCGCTGGCCGCCCGGTCGTGGCGCTCAGAATTTAACAGGACGCGGTCAACGGCGATGCGGTCTCGCCGGGCACAGCGGCGCTTGAGGCAGGTCGTCCTCCTCCTGCTCAAGGTAAGCAGAGAAGAAAGGGCTGGCGGCCGGCCGGGACTCGGGACGCGCGTGGCGGATCGGGCGATCTGCAGTGGCTCCCATGCGTTACAGCTGCGGGGTTCTCCGACCATGGAGAGAGACATAGATAAGACAAAACAGAGGGAGGAGGAAGGAGATACGAGAAGGAGAGGGACGGGCGGAGGGAGGCGGACCCGGATCCGGTCGCAGGAGGTCGCCGGGGTGCCGTTCCCTGCCGGATCGAAGCGGAGGCGGGCTGGTGGACTTGGAGCTCCAAGCTTCGGTGGGGCGTAGCCATGACGTGGTGCTTCTGCGAGGAAAACACAGAGAGGGGCGAGACGTGAGAGGAGAAGGAAGGAACCACAGGAAGGAAGGGAAGGGAGAGGTGGCGCGACGGGACCGGCCTGGTGGTGGTGCTTGCTGCGGCCGGCTCGAGGAGAGGGGCGAGGAGGCCGGGTCTGCTGGTGTTGCTCCGGCGAGGGGCAACGGGTGGCGATGGAGCTCGGGCGTGAGCTCCTGCTCGAGGAAGACGATGGGGAGGCAGCAGCTTCGGGCAGTGAGGAGGTTCGGCAGGAGTCGCGGCTCCACGTCTGACGCTGGGACGAGACGAAGGAGGTCGGCGGCGGCTGGATTGATTGGATGGATCGGACAGGAGCGGGCTACACTGCTGATTGGGTGGCGCTGAAAACAAGGGGAAGATGGCGGCGGTGCTAGGGGATTGGGTCGATGGGGAAAACAAGGAAGAGACCAGGGGAGGCGCTGGTTGGTTCGCTAGTGATCCCGAGGGGAACCAGAGAGAGTGGCGGCGGGGAGGAGGATCCCTAGAAAATAGGGTTTGTCCAAAATGGATTAGGATAGACTATATATATGGAAAAGAGAGGAGTTGGATCATCCGATCAAAATCCGACGGTCGAGAATAGATAGGCTAGGAAAGTCTAAATAAGAAACGGAGATGTCTTTGGGATGTTTGGGGATGACCCGGACCCAACGGTAACGACAGCCCGGTTCGGGTTCGGGGAAGTTTCGAACACACGAGGGGGTCCATGGCTATGTAGAGAGAGACAAGGCGGTAGTGTGAAAGAGTGACTCAAAAACTCGGTTGGTCTCGGAACGGTCAACGACGGCAAGAGGGAACGCGGCACTATGAACGGATGCAAGTTTTCAAAAATAAATGCGGATGCAATGCTCATGATGCCATGATGAAATGCAACAACAACAAAATAAAACACACGACGATTACGTAAAACATGGAAGGCGTCTGGAGCGTTGGTCTCGGGGTGTTACACTTAAGCATCGCTACGTGTGAGAAGGTCTCATCGTAGTCAACTCCTTGAACTTGTCGAGAACCTCTCGCGACAAGTCAAGCTTTGTAGACAGTAACATTACCATCAGCGTCAGCCTTCTTTTTGAAGATCCATTTATTCTCTATGGCTTGCCGATCATCGGGCAAGTCAACCAAAGTCCATGCTTTGTTCTCATATGTGGATCCTATCTCTGATTTCATGGCTTTTCTACAATGGTGTGGATGCTATCTTTGAAGGAAATATGCCCTAGAGGCAATAATAAAGTTGTTATTTATATTTCCTTATATCATGATAAATGTTTAGTATTCATGCTAGAATTGTATTAATCGGAAACATAGTACATGTGTGAATACATAGACAAACAGATTGTCCCTAGTATGCCTCTACTTGACTAGCTCGTTAATCAAAGATGGTTAAGTTTCCTGACCATAGAAATGTGTTGTCATTTGATCAACGGGATCACATCATTAGAGAATGATGTGACGGACAAGACCCATCCGTTAGCTTAGCATAATGATTGTTTAGCTTTATTTCTATTGCTTTCTTCATGACCTATACATATTCCTCTAACTATGAGATTATGCAACTCCCGAATACCGGAGGAACACCTTGTGTGCTATCAAATGTCAGAACGTAACTAGGTCATTATAAAGATGCTCTACAGGTGTCTCCGAAGGTATTTGTTGGGTTGGCATAGATCAAGATTAGGATTTGTCACTCCGTGTATCGGAGAGATATCTCTGGGCCCTCTCGGTAATGCACATCACTATAAGCCTTGCAAGCAATGTAACTAATGAGTTAGTTGCACAATGATGCATTACGGAACGAGTAAATAGACTTGCCGGTAACGAGATTGAACTAGGTATGATGATACCGGGATCGAATCTCGGGAAAGTAACATACCGATGAGAAAGGGAATGATGTATGTTGTTATGAGGTTTGACCGATAAAGATCTTCGTAGAATATGTAGGAGCCAATATGAGCATCCAGGTTCCGCTATTGGTTATTGACAGGAGATGTGTCTCGGTCATGTCTACATAGTTCTCGAACCCGTAGGGTTCGCACACTTAACGTTCGATGACGATTTGTATTATGAGTTGTGTGTTTTGGTAACCGAAGTTTGTTCGGAGTCCCGGATGAGATCACGGACATGACGAGGAGTCTCGAAATGGTCGAGAGGTAAAGATTCATATATTGGAAGGTTATATTCGGACATCGGAATGGTTCCGAGTGATTCGTGTATTTTTCCGGAGTACCGAGGGGTTATCGGAACCCCCTGGGGAAGTGTTGGGCCAACATGGGCCTAAGGGAGAGACAGGGAAGCCCGCGGGGGGTGGCCGCGCGCCCCCTCCTAGGGAGTCCGAATAGGACAAGGAGGAGGGGGTGGCGCCCCCCTTCCCTTTCCCTCTCCCTCTCCTTCCTATTCCCTCCGGTGGAGAAAGAAAAGGGGGGGGCGAATCCTGCTTGGACGAGGAGTCCAAGTAGGACTCCCCCCATGGCGCGCCCCTCCTGGCCGTCGGCTGTTGGGGAACGTAGTAATTTCAGAAAAAATCCTACGCATAGTCATCCAATATATCGATCTTTACGTCTCGACTATTTCGAGACTCCTCGTCGTGTCCGTGATCATATCCGGGACTCCGAACTACCTTCGGTACATCAAAACACAAAAACTCATAATACCGATCGTCACCAAACTTTAAGCGTGCGGACCCTACGGGTTCGAGAACTATATAGACTTGACCGAGACATGTCTCCGGTCAATAACCAAAAGCAGAACCTGGATGCTCATATTGGCTCGCACATATTCTACGAAGATCTTTATCGGTCAAACCGCATAACAACATACGTTGTTCCCTTTGTCATCGGTATGTTGCATGCCCGAGATTCGCTCGCTTCGTATCTCAATACCTAGTTCAGTCTCGCTACCGCAAGTCTCTTTACTCGCTCAGAATACATCATCCCGCAACTAACCCATTAGTTACAATGCTTGCAAGGCTTATAGTGATGTGTATTATCGAAAGGGCCCATAGATACCTCTCCGACAATCAAGTGACAAATCCTAATCTTGATATACGCCAACTCAACAAGTACCTTTGAGACACCAGAGAGCACCTTTATAATCACCCATTTACGCTAGACATTTGGTAGCACACAAAGTGTTCCTCCGTAAACGGAGTTGCATAATCTCATAGTCATAGGAACATGTATAAGTCATGAAGAAAGCAATAGCAACATACTAAACGATCAAGTGCTAAGTTAACGGAATGGGTCAAGTCAATCACATCATTCTCCTAATGATGTGATCTCGTTAATCAAATGACAACTCATGTCCATGGCTAGGAAACTCAACCATCTTCGATTAACGAGCTAGTCAAGTAGAGGCATACTAGTGACACTATGTTTGTCTATGTATTCACACATGTATTATGTTTCCGGTTAATACAATTCTAGCTTAAATAATAAACATTTATCATGATACGAGGAAATAAATAATAACTTTATTATTGCCTCTAGGGCATATTTCCTTTAGTCTCCTGCTTGCACTATAGTCAATAATCTCGATTACACAGTAATGATTCAAACACCGATGGAGTTTTTGGTGCTGATCATGTTTTGCTCGTGGAAGAGGATTAGTCAACGGGTCTGCAACATTCAGATCTGTATGTATCTTGCAAATCTCTATGTCTCCCACCTGGACTAGATCTGTGACGCCCCCGATTCAATCATACACTAATCATGCACGCAAATGTGTACGATCAAGATCAGGGACTCAC
Source organism: Aegilops longissima (assembly GCA_021605205.1). Lineage (NCBI taxonomy): Eukaryota > Viridiplantae > Streptophyta > Magnoliopsida > Poales > Poaceae > Aegilops > Aegilops longissima. The sequence continues at coordinate 650,078,789 of CM038677.1, read as the reverse complement.
GGGAAGATATCACAACACAACTCTAAAACATAAATAAGTCATACAAGCATCATAATACAAGCCGGGGCCTCGAGGGCTCGAATACAAGTGCTCGATTATAGGCGAAGTCGTGGAAGCAACAATATCTGAGTACGACATAAGTTAAACAAGTTTGCCATAAGATGGCTAGCACAAACGGGATGAGATCGAAGAGGCGCAGGCCTCCCGCTCAGGATCCTCCTAACTACTCCTGGTCGTCGCCGCCGGCTGCACGTAGTAGTAGGCACCTCCGGTAGTAGTCGCCATCGACGGTGGCGTCGCTCTGGGCTCCATCGTCCGTCACAACAATCGAGTAGAGATAGGGGAAAAGGGGAACAAGGCAACCGTGAGTACTCATCCAAAGTACTACGCAAGCAAGGAGCTACACTACATATGCATGGATATATGTGTAAAGGGCCATATCGGTGGTGAGCTGCAGAATGCCGAATAAGAGGGGATAGCTAATCACGTCAAGACTACGCTCAGCAGCCTCCGCCTTGCAACATGTAGAAGAGAGCAGACTAAAGTCCTCCAAGTAGCATCACATAGCAATAATAATCCTACCCGACGATCCCCTCCTCGTAACCCTGAGAGAGAGCGACCACCGGGTTATATCTGGCACTTGGAATGGTGTGTTTTATTAAGTATCCGGTTCTAGTTGTCATAAGGTCAAGGTACAACTCCAAGTCGTCCTGTTACCGAAGATCACAGCTATTCGAATAGATTAACTTCCCTGCAGGGGTGCACCACATAACCCAACACGCTTGATCCCATTTGGCGGACACACTTTCTGGGTCATGCCCGCCGCGGAAGATCAACACGCCGCAGCCCGACCTAGGCCAACAGAGCGGTCAAGACGCCGGTCTAAACCTAAGCGCTGTGGGTGCAGGCCCATTGCCCTTAGCACACACCAAGACGTTATGTAACGCGCCGAAGCGCACCTAGCAACCTCCATTACAAAGGAAGTCACGTTCACGCGGTCCAATCCGTGCGCGCCCTTCGGTCGCCGATGTCACGAAGGCTTGGTGATACCACGACGCCGGGATACCCATAACTAGTCCCACGAGATGGTTAGTGCGTATAGACCAAATGGCCGACTCGGATCAAATACCGAGAACTCGTTAAGCGTGTTAAGTATCCATGAACGCCGAACAGGCTGTGCCCACCTCTCTCCTAGGCGGTCTCAACCTGCCTGCCGCTTCACCACAAAGTAACGATCGGGGCCGTCGGGAACCCAGGCCCACCTCTACGGGATGGAGCCACCGTCCTTTGAGCCCCATCTCCTAACAAGATCACGGTAATGTAACGATGTAAAGTATATAGTATATGCCCGTGACCACCTCCCAAGTGATCACAGCCCAATAGTATAGAATGGCGGACGGACAAGAGTGTAGGGTCACCGATGGAACACTAGCATCCTATACTAAGCAAGAGGATAGCGTGTAAAGGTAACAACAAGAGTAGCAAGGACAAAGCTATGCAAAGAATATAGGATTAATCGAAAGCAAGAATATGCTAAACTACTCTAATGCAAGCAGTATAGAGAAGAGTAGGCGATATCTGGTGATCAAAGGGGGCTTGCTGGTTGTTGCTCGGCAAGAGAGAGGGTCGTCAACTCCGTAGTCGTGATCGGGCGTGATGAGCGTCGGTCTCGTAGTCTACCGAGAGAAGAGGGGAAGAAACAATGAATACCATGCAAACAGATGCATCTCGAGCATGACAAGACAAGTAACGGTGCTAGGGGTGCCCTAACGCAGTATGAGGTGATACCGGTGAAGGGGGGAAGCATCCGGGAAGTATTCCCGGTTCCGCTTTCAAGCAAGAGGAGGCGAGGGGAAAGTTGCGAGTTCGATAGGTTAGGGGGGTGTGGTGGACGAACGGGTTGCGTGTCCGGGTTCGTCTCGTCATTCTGAACAACTTTCATGTTGAAAATATTTTAATCCGAGTTACGGATTAAAAGATGTGATTTTCTAAAGATTTTATTAATTTCTGGAATTTAATTAATTATTTAAATTAATTTGAAAATAGATTAATGACATCGGCATGATGTCATGTCGATGTCGGCAGATCAGCAGGGTTGATCGGTCAACTGACCGATGGGTCCCAGTGGTGATGACACATTTTAATTAATGATTAATTAAACTAATCATAATTAATCGAGGTGGGCCCCTTTGTCATTGTTTGATTAATTACTAACATTAATTAGGTTAATCTAATTGTGATTAATTAACTTAATTAATCCGTTAATTAATTAATTAATTTAATTATTATTATCCATTTTTATTTTATTTTTATTATTATTTTTAAATTCTTTTTTAATTAAAACGTTTCGGGCGGGCCCCGTTGTCATAGGCCCATAGGGCCTTGCAGGCGTTAGTGCAGTGCAGTCGCCACCGTTAACCGTTAATCCCAAGCGTCACCAAGCCGGCCTTGAGCCAACAAGGCCATGTAGGCAATGAGGCGTCATCAGTATGAGAGAGAGGGGCGGGCCTGCGGCGTATATGCGTGGTGGCTGAATAATGGCCACGGCCACGACCGAAAGGCGTGGCGAGCCACAGTGGCCTTGGCCGGGCACGACGAGCGCACCCGAGCGAGGCAAGATGTGTGCGGGAGGGCGTCCAGGGCGGTCGAGGCCTTGGTGGCTGGTGACCGTGGCGACCTAGGGGAGAGGGGCGAAGGGGAGCTCACGGGGAGTAGGGTTCGTGGCGTGGGGTCGGGGTGACGGGACGACCAAAGGAGCGGATGCAGCCGACGAGGTAGTCCTGTTCATGGCGACGGTTGATCCGGCGGTGGGGAGGTTCTTGCGGGACGACGAAGCGCCGACGAGGCCTGGGGAGGTGGCGGGGATGAGGCGAGGCGACGAATGGCGCAGTGGCACCAACGACTAGGCAGCGGCGGCGGGCGGCTCGGCGGGGGTTCCGGCGGCGGGGGGTCGTTCCGATCCAGATCGGATCGGGAGGAGGAACGAGGAGTGGGGGAAGTGCGGGTGGTTGGGTGTTAGGGTTCCCCGAGGGATATGGAGGGGGTTTGGGCGGTCTGGTTGGATGGCGGTGGGCCGTCTGCCCGATTGGCAGGAGGCTCTTCTCTCCTTTTTGTAGTTTTGTTTTCTGCTTTTATTGTTTTCCTTTTTTATTTTTCTACTATTTTAGCTCATTTTAAAAATATAGGCCTTATATAAAAACATGGTTTCTTCATGACAAATAGTTAGGGAATATTTTCAACACATCGAACATTTTAGTTTTGACTTTTGAAAACTTTAATTGTTTTAACTTTAATTCAAATTTAGAATTTTGAATCCATTTCGATCTAACATGGGATTATCAACGATAACCGAGGTGACGTGGCATCGTTAACACGGGATTATCAGAGCTGATTACCCAGGGCCACAAATCTCCTCCACTACAAGAAATCTCGTCCCGAGATTTAAGAGGGGACTAGGGAAAGGTCAGTTTACGAAATCCTAACGAATCTTCTCGTCTTTGGTTGCTCTTCGCGAAGAGGTCGAACCATTACATTGATGTCTTGAGTTCCGCTTCAGTCATCATGATGAAGTCGACGTCCTTTCTTCGGGATCTCCATCGTACTTACGAAAAGGGTAAGGGGTAGCTTCAAAAGGTCGACCTCTACAAGGTTGCTACCGGTAGCTAACATCGGGAAGGTGGCGGAAAGTAACTCTCGAATTGAAACTTAAGGAAATATCGAGAGCAAAGTAATGAGGTTTCATGGGAAGTTTGATGAGCAGCAACCGTTCGATGCACAAACAGGCTTGAAAGGGGCTCAAAGCAATCGGGAATAAGTATTGCGTCTGATACCCGAATAGATCACTTGGCAGGTGGCCCGTGAGTTACATAAGAAGTCAAGCGCGAGGAATAACTTTGGAAACCAGGGGTGTATAGGTGAGTCAGGTTTCGATCTTGGGACCTGTGGGTTATGGGCCCACCATGTGGGTTAAAAGTAGGAAGGGTGGTGACGTCTTGCACGATCATGTAAGCAAGGCATGCTGGAGGATAGCCTGTCAGTTATGTCGGCAACAACATCGGTACCAAGGACGAGGTACGAAGAGAACCATTCTCCTGCTCGTTGAACGAGGCGGACCAATAGGCAAAGTTCTCATCCATCGGTGGTTACCGAAATGTCATCAACTATAGTAATGTGGTCTTGCCGTGAGAATTTGTACACCGAGGTGTTTACATAAGCAGAAGAATACTACTGCTTATATAATATAGATCACAAGTAGGGTTAAGTAATCCAATGTAAAGGACCAGATTTAATCAGAACAATGGAAAGAAATATTTGTTTAAACACATAATTCAGGGGTATATCCTTCCCAAGGACAAGCAGGACATGATATCCATAAGAGGATAGAAAGTAGAAAACCCTTTAGGTAAGGGGAGAGAAATTTCATGACATTACCCATACAAAGGTGTTTGGATAATTGAGCAAGAAACATTTAGCATTGGGCTTCAAATGTTCTTGTTGAAAATCAGAGTACCACATACATGCTTCGAGATAGCGTTGGCATGGTCTTTGGGTAAAGATCATACTTTGGATTCACAAAGGATCCGTCAGGAGCAACTTATAGAATAAGTCTTACAATTTCCTCAGGGAAGAATGGCTAAACTTGCTAAAAAGGATACTACAACAATAGGTCCACCACCCAAGGGGGGTGCTAACATGACATCATGTTACCGGGTCATCAAAGGACCAACATCATAACTCTTGGAAAGTTGTCCCAACCATCATATCGATGAGATTCAGATCCGATTGGTGTCATGATACCTCGGACTCGGGATGTCCGAGAAGAAAAGGTGCAACACAAATAGGCGAAATGACATTTCAAGATTCTCAGGAAATGAACTAAGGGAGCGGGTTCTTGAAGCAATAGTTCATCCTTAAACCAAGGAGAGGATGAGGGGGTAGCTGATGGAATCAACGAAAATCCTCGAGATTTCCAAAAAGGTGGATTTCCACAGTTATGTGAACAAGGAGATAACATTTGTCGGATCAAATAATAAAATGGTGTATGCTCGAGGAGAACATACACAGTTAAACATTGGATGAGAGGTGCACCGAATAGGAACCTGGATGCTCATATTGGCTCCCACATATTCTACGAAGATCTTTATCGGTCAAACCGCATAACAACATACGTTGTTCCCTTTGTCATCGGTATGTTACTTGCCCGGGATTCGATCGTCGGTATCTCAATACCTAGTTCAATCTCGTTACCGCAAGTCTCTTTACTCGCTCGTAATACATCATCCGCAACTAACTCATTAGTTACAATGCTTGCAAGGCTTATAGTGATGTGCATTACCGAGTGGGCCCAAAGATACCTCTCCGACAATCGGAGTGACAAATCCTAATCTCGAAATACACCAACCCAACAAGTACCTTCGGAGACACCTGTAGAGCACCTTTATAATCACCCTGTTACGTTGTGACGTTTGGTAGCACACAAAGTGTTCCTCCGGTAAACGGGAGTTGCATAATCTCATAGTCATAGGAACATGTATAAGTCATGAAGAAAGCAATAGCAACATACTAAACGATCAAGTGCTAAGCTAACAGAATGGGTCAAGTCAATCACATCATTCTCCTAATAATGTGATCCCGTAAATCAAATGACAACTCTTTGTCCATGGCTAGGAAACATAACCAGCTTTGATTAACGAGCTAGTCAAGTAGAGGCATACTAGTGACACTCAGTTTGTCTATGTATTCACACATGTATTATGTTTCTGGGTAATACAATTCTAGCATGAATAATAAACATTTATCATGATATGAGGAAATAAATAATAACTTTATTATTGCCTTTAGGGCATATTTCCTTCATGGACAGCGGTCAAGAACATCCTAAAATACCTGAAAAGGACTAAGGATATGTTTCTCGTTTATGGAGGTGACAAAGAGCTTGTCGTGAATGGTTACGTCGATGCAAGCTTTGACACTGATCCAGATGACTCTAAGTCACAAACCGGATACTTATTTATATTGAATGGTGGAGCTGTCAGTTGGTGCAGTTCCGAGCAAAGCGTCGTGGCGGGATCTATGTGTGAAGCAGAGTACATAGCTGCTTCGGAAGCAGCAAATGAAGGAGACTGGATGAAGGAGTTCATATCTGATCTAGGTGTAATACTTAGTGCATCGGGTCCAATGAAAATTTTTCGTGACAATACTGGAGCAATAGCCTTGGCGAAGGAATCCAGATTTCACAAAAGAACCAAACACATCAAGAGACGCTTCAATTACATCCGCGATCAAGTCAAGGAGGGGGACATAGAGATTTGCAAAATACATACGGATCTGAATGTTGCAGACCTGTTGACTAAGCCTCTTCCACGAGCAAAACATGATCAGCACCAACACTCCATGGGTGTTAGAATCATTACTATGTAATCTAGATTATTAACTCTAGTGCAAGTGGGAGACTAAAGGAAATATGCCCTAGAGACAATAATAAAGTTGTTATTTATATTTCCTTATATCATGATAAATGTTTATTATTCATGCTAGAATTGTATTAACCGGAAACTTAGTACATGTGTGAATACATAGACAAAACAGTGTGTCCCTAGTATGCCTCTACTTGACTAGCTCATTAATAAAAAATGGTTAAGTTTCCTGACCATAGACATGTGTTGTCATTTGATGAATGGGATCACATCGAGAATGATGTGATGGACAAGACCCATCCGTTAGCTTAGCATAATGATCGTTAAGTTTTATTGCTATTGCTTTCTTCATGACTTATACATATTCCTCTGACTGTGAGATTATGCAACTCCCGAATACCGGAGGAACACTTTGTGTGCTATCAAACGTCACAAAACAACTGGGTGATTATAAAGATGCTCTACAGGTGTCTCCAAAGGTGTTTGTTGGGTTGGCATAGATCGAGATTAGGATTTGTCACTCCGAGTATCGGAGAGGTATCTTTGGGCCCTTTCGGTAATGCACATCACTATAAGCCTTGCAAGCAATGTGACTAATGAGTTAGTTACGGGATGATGCATTACGGAACGAGTAAAGAGACTTACCGGTAACGAGATTGAACTAGGTATGATGATACCGACGATCGAATCTCGGGCAAATAACATACCGATGACAAAGGGAATAACGTATGTTGTTATTGTAGTTTCACTGATAAAGATCTTCGTAGAATATGTAAGAATCAATATGAGCATTCAGGTTCCGCTATTGGTTATTGAACGGAGATGTTCTCGGTCATGTCTACATAGTTCTCGAACCCATAGGGTCCGCGCGCTTAACGTTTGATGATGATTTGTATTATGAATTGTGTGTTTTGGTGACCGAAGTTTGTTCGGAGTTCCGGATGAGATCAGGACAAAACGAGGAGTCTCAAAATGGTCGACAGATAAAGATTGATATATTGGAAGGTTATATACGTACACCGGAAAGGTTCCGAAGTGGTTCGGGGATTTTTCGGAGTAGGCGAGGTTACCGCACATTCCAGAGTGAAGAAAATCCATCTCTCCCGCGTTTAATCCCAACCGCACAGTCGAATGGTAAGAGTCTAGCAGGTAAGTACAGTGCCAAGGCCAAACAAGTGGCTGTGCGCTTGCGCCACTCCTCTGCCCCTAGCCTGTTGGCCCGGCCGGAGCTCCGGCAAAAGGAATGGCCTTGCTGCGCTCCGCCCCGGCTACTCCCCTCCCCACCGGCCATTACCGCCAGAACGCCGGCGTGCTCCTCCAGCGGCCATCCCGGCGCCATTTCCGGCCGAACGCGCAGAAAAAGCCCGGGTCCGCGAGCCCGCGCACCGGCACGCCGTCCGGCTCCGAGTCGGACAACGTGGTCCTCAAGGCCGCCTGGTACGGCTCCGAGGCCCTCGGCATCGCCGCGTCCTTCTTCCGGCCGCCGTCTCCGGAGGTCGACGCCGGTGCTGCAGACGACGGCCCGTCGGAGTTCCAGCCCGTTAGCCGCGCGCAGGTCGCAGAGGCCATCAAGGACGACTTCGCGCGGTCATACTTCGTCACAGGTCAGGAATTAAGCTCCACACATCTATACCACTGCACGTTTGCGGTTTGCTTACGTTTGTATCGCAGGGAACCTCACGCTCGGGGCGTACGAAGACGACTGCGAGTTCGCCGACCCGGCGGGTTCATTCAGAGGCCTGCAACGCTTCAAGAGGAACTGCACCAACTTCGGGTCCCTGCTGGAGAAGTCCAACATGAAGCTAACCAAATGGGAGGATGTCGAGGTACATTTCCTCCCGTCCCAGTCAATCGATCTTTACAGAAGCTAGGTGGTGCGTTGATCGACTTTGCTGGGTGCAGGACAAATCGATCGGGCACTGGCGTTTCAGCTGCGTCATGTCGTTCCCGTGGAGGCCCATTCTCTCCGGTAAGTTGAGCCGGCGACGAGCTCTGTATCTGTATATCGACAGCTTTATTTGTCCGGCCGGTGCAAAACTGCAGATTGGCCTTTGGTTTCGATATTCTGATCACTCCCTGTGTATATGTTTCAGCAACCGGGTACACGGAGTACTACTTCGATGCTGAGTCGGGGAAGGTGTGCAGGTACTCACTCACTCGGCCGTTCCATGAGCTTATCGTGCGCACGAGATGCATGTGTTGTGTTGTGAGCCTGGTGACTGATAGATACAGTTGGGTTGTTGTTCAGGCATGTCGAAAACTGGAACGTCCCCAAGATGGCGCTCCTGCGGCAGATATTCAGGCCGAGCAGATGGGTATGGGAGAAAGAGGAGCGCTAGAACGTGAGCGAAGATCCGTCCGCCTATGCTCAGGTCACGTCGAGGGCAAGGGGCGTGGCGAGTTTGTTGCCTCCTTTGTTGTTCGCTTGGTACTCACAGATTGTAATCTTATTCGAGTTCCATATGGTCAAAACTCAAAAGGGGCCCATCAGCAAATCGCTTAGCTCCTGCGGCATAGTTCATCAAAAGGGGCCCATCAGCAAAATAGACCACATCGTACTAGGCCAGGATTTTAATTTTTATAAAATTCAGACTCATTCGTCATCGTTTTTTTTTTTTGAGTTCATCACCGATTCTGGAAACCTATGGAATTCTGGAAACTTCTTGACCTCGACCGAATCGTGCCATAAGTTGGCCCGGCCCATTGTTCTGAATAGAGGCCCGGCCCATACTGGACAGTCACGGCCTCTTAGGGTTTCCTCGCGGCACGCCTTTATAAAGAGGAGATCGGGCGAGAGTTGCAGGGCAAGCACAACTGGCGGCGTCGGCCGTCGACTGCATTAGCCGCCACCCCTCCTCGGCTCTCAACTCCATTGCTTCTGTAGATTTTCTCCGCTGTTTCGATTTTGCTTTGCGCATCTCGTTTTTCGCACTGTCGCCATGGCGTATGTATCAAAGGATGAGCAAATACTGCAACAATATGATCCATGATCTGATTATTAGTATTTAAGTCTCTGATGATGTCTCTGCCATTGCGGTTTCTCTATTGTTTTTCGTTTCTGCATAACTGGGATGTGATGAAGAAAAGTTGGTCCGTGTTTCTGATTTCCAGTGACTGATTACCATCCTTAATAGACTTCTGATCCCTCGCTTTTGTTCTTCCTTTTTCTATTTTATTCCTAAGATACATGTCAATGCGATGATGAATTATGAATTTTCGCATGTCAGACTTCAGAGACGCCTTTGGCGTCCATGAGATGACATATCATATGACTGAGCAATGAATTATAATCGTTAATTGTTTCCGCAATTCCTCGCTTGTTCCTTACAACTGTAACGCTTTTGCAATTATACACGTTGGACTAAAAAATAAGACAATGTGCTTCGTTTTATCCACATCGGGTGTACTGGTCTGAAATTTAAATGGATGTGAGGACCCATTCCCCAAATGATCGACTATGATTATACTGTGCGCAACTGTAATCCTTTGTCAGAGGATTCCAAGCCAGAAGTCTGATCCATCTTGCTTAATTTCTTTATTTTATCTTTCAGATTTGTGTTTGTTTCATTTATTAGAAGTTCAATGGACATGAGGATCCTTTCCCCAAATGATCGACTATGATTATACTATGCGCATATGTAATCCTTATCAGAGGGTTCCAAGCCAGTAATCTGATCCATTAGTATTTCTTTTGTTTTTCTTTTGTTTTTTTGCTTGTGTGCCATGTCAGATTTGTTTACTTGTTTTCGTTCTTGTGTTCTTGTTGCATAATATTTGAGGAGGATCTGCGCCCAATGGAATAATTCCCTACAATTTATATCGTTGGACATGAAAAATTCTGCCTCGTCCAATAGGTTAGACACAGATATTTACTCCCATGTCTGGTTGTAGCAAAGGGGTGAGAGAATACTGAAGCGATGGCTTGTCTGGTTTTGATTCCTGGCAATGTAGCACAGCTACTGATAAGTTAGCCATTCTAGGTTGTTGTTAATGGTTAATGCTCAGGTCACAGCTCTGTAGTGGTAATTGAGTTTAGGTGTACTGATGCTTGGTTTACTCATTATGTAGTTATTTTATTTATACATAATTGTAGTGTCTATTAACAGTAGAATACAGCTTCACCCTTTTAAGTTGCAAGCATTAGTAACCAATATTTATCTATAGTGATGCTCATTGATCTAACTCAATGTGCCAGTTATATCATCATTCTGAAGTATGGTGTGTATCTGCTTAACAATATGGTGAAAGTGGGCTGTATCATATTACTTGCATCTTACCTAAAACTTGTTTTTGCAGCATTGTTCTGTGCATTGCGTCTGATTCTTTCTGCTCTGCAAATGAATTTGTATGCTTCTTTATTCTTTGTTGCCTTTGCAGGATAAGTGTGTATCGGTTAAATGCCTTTTGCTGTGCATTTCTTGCCGAAAGTTTTTCCTGCTATATTAATTTGAGGAAAGTGGGCAGTTGGGCTGAGCTTGATAATCTCTTTTGCCAACAATCATTTTCCTCTCATTCTTAAAGTGCAATAAGGTCACAAAATAGATGTTTTGTGCTGGTTCAGACCTGATCTGTGTTAATGCTTGGCTGGTGATGAAAAAACTTTTAATCATACCATCTTTCGGGACTGATTGGTCGCTATGCGTCCATGCTGTCATTCTGCAATTCTGAGGCCAAATTAACACCTTTTTAGCGTTGTAGTTTCAACCAGTATTGTTTCTTTCCTTCTTCTCATAGATAAAGATATGCACTGGGTTCTGAGTAGCTTACATTTCTGCAATCTGATGGAGATGCATTTGCCTAGAATCCATTGTCAGTCAGCTCACCAATCCATCACCATTTTACCCAAGTACTAGTATGTACTCCCTCCTTTCCTAAATATTTGTCTTTTTAGAGATTTCAAATGGACACCACATAGGGATGTATATAGACATTTTTTAGAGCATAGATACATATTTGAGAGCATAGATTCACTCATATGGCTTCGTATGTAGTCACTTGTTGAAATCTCTAGAAAGACAAATATTTAGGAATGGAGGGAATATTAACGCATGTTTATCTAGGCTGCATTGTACCAAGGCTAGGGTTCTTTGTACCCTTGTTTTGCTTGCCAGATTTGGCTGTAGTCAAACCAACATGGAAGGAAATCTGGTCGGCCTGCCCGCTTCAATGGGCAACCCGCTTACCAACCTTCCTACATGTCTAATCATCATACGGCTGGTCTTAGCTAGTTTTTTGCATCTTATAATAGATACACAATGCCCATCAGTTTGCCCACCCAGTGCGTCGCAACCCATCTGAGTCCCACTACCGTGGAGGCAGCGAGCACTGCAGGCGCTTGCTCCAACACTTGCTTGAAATTTGTTTGTTAAATTATGGGTTGATTTGACGTACAAAATTGGATGGTGTCTTCTAAATAGTAAAGCAACTCTGTGTTTGTGCATGTTGGATTGCCAACTGAGAGAATCACTACAAGCTGCAATGCAGGCAACACCTAACCAGTTGGTTTAATATGGCTGCATCAAGCATAAAGGTACCAGGTGGGGGCCGAGGCCATGAAGAAAGACATAATCATATCAACATAAGCTTACCTTTGCTACGAAAAAAGTCAACGCCGTTACTTCTGCAGGGAGATCAGACAACCGAGAGTTGAACAACCAGTGTTTATGAGCTCTAAATTCCGAACGAGGTAAGCTTAATGTTGAAATCAAGTTTGACTTCATCCCACACATCATGATCACGAACAGGCGAAAGAGTCATACACTGTTTCTCTTCTTGGCCTCTGCCTGAGCTCTGACCATGGCCACACGTCACGAACACAAACAGACAAAAGAGTCTTCCAATGTTTCTCTTCTTTGCCTTGTTGTCTGAGCTCTGCCCATGGCCACAGCACGAACACGAACAGACTAATGAGTCTTCCAATGTTTCTCTTCTTTGCCTGTGTCTGAGCTCTCTCCATGGCCACACCACGAACAACAAACAGGCAAAGTCCTCTCCTCCATGTTATGAAATGGGAATCCGTAGGATCTGTGAAGCAACATCAGTCGGGAAGAAATCATGCACGTTCACTACCTCGTGATGGAAAGACAAAAGAGCATGTACAGGTGGACGCCTCAAACCATCCGCTCGGGGACGTGCCGGGTCAGTGACAGAAGATAGAAGGAAAAACATACCCAACCAGACCCCCCTTAGAGTGGTCAAATTTGCTAATGTCCGGTTGTAGATGCTGTATTTAGTGCAATTAGTGGGAAGTGAAAATAATCTGAATGAGCGAGAGACGATATTCTAACTTTGGAACACAGCGTATATGTTCGCAAGGTTCAGAAGTGTTCTCGTTTTGCATGCAGTTAGCGGGAAGCCAGAAAAACTCTGAATGGGCGGGAGAGTATTCCCGCTCGTTCACTTGACTGCATGAGAGTATTCCTTTTTTTTCACGAAGCCAAAAGGCGTTTCCGTTCGTGGTCCGAGACGAAGTTCAACTTTGGGACATGCAATGAGCAAGAATTCTGTTAGGATTAATTGGCGAACTGCCGCGTCGGTTCACTGCCGGCCAGGCATGTCCTCCGAACAGACGTCGTTCTACAAGCGTCTCTTCCCTTTGTATAAAGAGCAGTTTTGAATCAATGAAGAGAACATCCCTTGTTACTTATGTCTCTAACCCTTTCGTTCTCCGCTGAGAATGGGCCAACGTGCAGCCACGTAACGGCGAGATGCCCTGCGGCGTGACCTCTACACCAGGCAACGAACGACGAGAAAAGCTCCGGGCTCCGGCCACAACACGCATCACTGAAACAGGAAGCCAAAAAGAACAGAGGCGTTGGCATCTATTATGGAAAAAAGGAACGAAGCTCTCAACTAAAATTGAATCGCTCGGATCGAGCGTGTCAACCAAGAAGTATTTACCATAAGCAGGTCATGGCGGCACGGCGTCATTGCAATGGTTGGCGGAGGGGCAACTGCGTTGCTCACCCACACGTTCGACTGCTCAGTGCGAGGTCTGGGATCGGCGTGGAAGCCATGTCGACGGTGCGCGCGGCTGCTGGTACGCGACGGTGCAGCACATCTCTCAGCGACCTTGACCGCGGCGCCCTGGTCCTCCCAACTGCTGGGGGCACCACATACATAGTGTGCGCAGCAGCGCCTTGCCCGTGCGGTGGCCCTTCGGCAGCAGCCAACGGATGTGGAATGGCGCATGGCATCGGCGTCAGCACGCGATGGCTGGCTTGTGCAGTGGCGGGAGTAAATTCTCCTTCAGAGGAGGATGGTGCGCCGGGGCCCTCTGTCCCTTGCCGTTGAGGCGATGACGGCGGATGGCCGGGAGACGGCCAAGGCCGCCGTTTGGATCGGAATTGGGGGCAGTTGGTCAATGGGGACGGAAGCCGTTCCGTTGCCTCTTCCTTATCCGATCTGGGTCGGTGCGGACCTGTGGACCGGCCAATGCCCCATCTCGGTCTAGAGAGAAAAAAAAAGAGTTGTGGGCTGTGCCCACTGGTTTGGGTTGTGCAGATTCGGCCCATAACTTTTTCCTTTTCTGCTTTAGCTTTTGGCTATGCAGTTTTTGTATGTAATTTCATGTATATTACTGTATCGTAAAGCATAGTAGTGTATCAACTTATTTGATTAGGCAATTTGATGGTTGCTACTTGTTGACGATTCTTGAAAATAAATTTACTAGAGTAAATTTATGGGCATGAAGATTTCATGCGGGATATGTGCCTGAATCTCAGTTCTACCATAACCGCACATGCTCATGGGGCTCTTGCTATAGCTGATATATATAGCATACTATGTTGCAGTGCACTTCATCTCACGTCACCTACACCCTAATCTGTTGGGATCAATATCTGTTGGAATCAATAGAGAGTGGTGATGATACCTGAAGCGCATAGGTAATGGGAATTGGCTCGATTCCATGACTTTGAGTCCATGATACTTTGCACACATATAGATGCACACATATAGATGCCAGTCTCATCGAGAAATGCTCTTTACTTTCAATCCTTCTATGAGTATTTGAGCTGAACAATAAACGTCAGCAGCAAAGTAAAGTTGAGTTGTGATGAGTGGCAAAATAAGAGTGGATCTGAAAAGGGCAAACGTCATTTTTAGAAGAATGACAAGGCTAGCAAACTCTGAAGGTTGCTATAGGCGTGGTTTTAAGACTCGCATTGAAAGGAAATGTGGATTTGGAAATGTAACCAATTGACAAGGGCAAAAGGCTCAAGGGCAAAAGGCTCATGGGATTATTTCATAATGGTTTTTTTCCTATGGTTTAAAATTTTCGAGATGTTCCTCAGAATGCGGGTAACCAGGAGCACACTCAGCAAAAGGAAGGACCACTACTTAGTGTTGATGACATGCTAGTGGATTTGGCTCCTGGTGACTTTACAATGTATGTATTTCTATATGAGTTTATGTGTATATTGAACTCTATAGAAACCTATGAAATAATCCAGTTGAGAAGGAAATGGGGTAAGTGGAAACTGGGTCTACTAACACAAGATTAAGGGAGATTGAGTATTTTCGAACTCTTGAGAAGAGTTGTGGAAGATTCATGACAGGTGTGGTCATAATACGGTAATTATTCGTTCTGATCAAACCACAATTGCACTCCCTTTGGGTACTACATAGTAATCTTAGATGCATTGATGTATCTAGATTCTACTTGTACCTTGCTGAGTTTTAAGGATATCCGCATTGGTTTCTATGTTGAAACCCATATAGTGAGTGAGGTTGGAAGCCTACTCATGACTCAGCAAAAGGGATTTGAATGAAATCCTAGAGTAAATGTCTTCTCTGTATTTTGGGTTGTAGCGTACATACATTAAATCTTCTCAAGATATGGCATGGTCGCCCGAGTCATCCTATTATTGGGAGGATGTGAAAATTATTGATGGTTCAATTGAACATAGTCGAACAGTGTGAATTTTCCAAATTCATTGAATTGTGTATGTACAATGTGTGCAAACTGGGAAACTGATCGCAAGGCCATCTTATCTCATGAAAAAGGATGAGCCACTAGATTTCCTTGGATAGAAGATATATATGTGATTTCAACTGTTATATGGAATATTCACATATTTCATAGTGCTTTTGGATGCATTACTTAGATGGTCCAATGTGTGTCTTACTTTTATATGGAACCATGCTTTTACAAAGATGATTTCTCAGCTCATTAATTTGAGAGCAAATCATCCCAGACACGGGATAAATCCATCAGAATGGATAATGCTATGGAAGTTAGTTCATGAGCATTTGATGGTTACTTCCTAGATTTAGGCATAACCGTGGAGCATATTGGTAATTTGTGTACATACCCAGAATGATCTTGCGGAATCACTTATCAAGAGGATTAAGTTGATAGCAAGATAGCTCCTACTGAATTGTAATCTCCCAACATTTAGTTGGGGACATGCAGTTTGACATACTGCATAGTTCATACAAATTCAACCAACTGCATATTATATGGTCTCCCCTTGCAGTTAGTACATGGAAATCAGCAAGTATTTCCCATCTGCGATAAGTCGGTTGCATTGGATACGCACCGATTTCACCACCGCAACGTACATATATGGGCCCTCATAGATAAATGGGGATCTATGTGAGGTACAATTCTTCGTCAATCATAAAGTACCTAAAGTCTCTTAAATGAGACTTGTTTATGGCCCGGTACGCTGTTTGTATTTTGATGAGGACATTTTGCCGGCATTAGGGGAAGATAAGAACCACAATGAATGCCGGGAAATAGAATGAGATGTTAATAGACATCCTTTGGTCCACGTATGAATGAATCTGAACTAGAGGTTCAGAAGTTTCTAAATTTGCAAAGTATCGCAAATAATCTGCCAGTTGCATTTACTGAGTATAAAGGTGTCACAAAGTAAAATGTTCCCATAGTGAATGTGTCAAAGAGAGTGGATGTGACCTATAGGTCCTCCCGCCCACCGATGAGGGGGAGGAATCTGGACACAAGAGGACAAGGCTTCATGGAAGCGTCCAAGGGGAATAAGGAATCCTCAAATAGTAAATGCAGGTCAACATCATGTTGATATTTAACCAAGGGTTCAAGGACACCTGAAGGATGTTGGACACATCCATGACCCAGCACGAGTGCGCACACAAATTTTTGTGCTGGGACATCGGAAGACCTTGACTCAACTGTTGTGGGAAATCAGAAAGAGTCAAAAGGTAATGATGAAATCTCCACTATGGATATCGATTCGGGAGAATCATATAATAAAGACTACATTATGTCGACATTTATTTATCCTCATGAATTGCAAAAGACCTTGGATTGGATCTAGAACCTAGGTCCATGCATGGCCGAGTGTCTAAAACGCTCTAGTTGATCCAAAGGAAGGCAACAATTGAGGACGCGCTCGCTCTCAAGAAGAGGGGTATTGACCTGATCAGTAGTACCCACTCCTCTGAATGTGTTCCCTGGGGGATCACAGTGAGTTTTTGTTCATGAGAGGAATGAAAACAATGAGGTGGTGAGACATGAAGTGAGGCTTGTAGCACATGGGTTCACGCAGAGACCCTTCATCGTTTAAGATGAAACATGTTCTCCAGTTATGAGTGGATTAACGTTCCGATATTTCATATCACTGGCAGTGAATGATGAATTTGTATATCCAACTGATGGATGTTGTGACTGAATAACTATATGAGTCACTGGCAGTGAATGATGAATTTGTATATCCAACTGATGGATGTTGTGACTGAATAACTATATGAGTCACTTGATTCAGATATCTCTATGATAATTCCGAAGGAATGGAAATTCTGAATTTAATCGCAACATGTGTTGTAAGTCATTATGACTTGAAGTAGTCGGCAATGATGTGGTAGAACCGACTGAGTGAGTTCCTTTATTAGAAGGTTACTCAAACTTTAATGATTGTTCATGTATGTTCATCAAGAAATCCAAAGAGGGATTTTGTACAATTTCTGTGTATGTTCATGATTTGAGTATCATTGGAGCTACATGATACAATCACACCATCTTAAGACGGAGTGTAAGATGCAAGATTTGGTTGAGACCAAACATTCCTTGAGTTTGGAACTTGAGCTATTCCTTCGGGAATACTTGTTCATCTGTCCACATTTATCCAAAAGAATGTTGAAAGTTCAACATGGATAAGTCATATCCTAACGACAGTGATGAAGAGATATTCGGACGTGAGTTTCCATATCACGGTGCAATGAGAGCACTGGTGTATCTAGCAAACTGCACCAGGCCTGGTATGTCATTAGTAGTGACTTTATTGGCTAGATACAATGCATCATTGATTAAAAGGCATTGGGCTGGTGTGAAGAATATTTTTAGATATCTTCTGGACACCATAGATCTTGGTTTGTTCTATAAAAAAATCAAGATATGACCATGGTCGGATATTGTGATGCTGGGTATATATTTCATCCCCATAATCCTAGATCACAGACTGGTTTTTGTCTCCTCGAATGAAGGTGTGACCATCTCTTGGAAGTCGAGAAGACAAACTTTAATGGCTGCATCCACTAGTCATTCTGAAATCATTGATTTGTATGTGACTTCTGAGAATGATTAACTTTGTTGAAATTTCAAGTAGGGTTGATTGGTAGGAATCACCCACCATTATCTACGAAGATAATGTTGTTTGTATTACTAGATGCAGACAGGTTATAAAGAGCAATATCACAAAGCATATTACTATGAAAGTATTTTCTTCCCCATAAGTTAAAAGGAGGTGGGAAGATAAATATTTTGCAAACAAAGTCAAGTGATAATCTCGATTATCATGTTAATGGAACTGGTACGAGATGACTTTATATTTTGCAAGATTCAGGGGGAGTGTACTCCCATATGATAACCTGTTCAAGATCTTTGGATCTTAGATATTGCACTCTTTTTTCCTTTATGAGTTTTTCTATATGGTTTCTTATAAAAGGTTTTTGATGAGGCAATTCTAATACAAACATTGTGACATTTCATTTTCTCCTTATTTTCCCACTGGGTTTTCAGAAGGAGTTTTTCATGACATATTACATATATCTCATATTTTTCTCGTAGGGTTTTTGGAGGAGACTTTAAACAAGATGTTGCATTATAGCAAGGAGAAGCAGTGATTAAGGGGAGTGTTAGGATTAATTAACGAGTGTTACTGAAGGGATAATCCCTGCTTATCCTAACCATGGGCAGTGGCGAACTGCCGCGTCGGTTCACTGCCGGCCAGGCATCTCCTCCGAACAGACGTCTTTCTACAAGCGTCTCTTCCCTTTATATAAAGAGCAGTTTTCAATCAATGAAGAGAACATCGATCCATTCTTGCCCTTGTTCTTTACTTCTGTCTCTAAACAAATTCCTTTCGATGTTGCTGAGATGTATCTCTAGTTTTTCTTCTTAGAGCAACTCCAATAGTTCCGCTGAGTGGCGGAGCCAGGAAATCCAGATGAAGAGGGCCGAGCGTTCTTAGTCTTGTTTGGGGGGCCATTCCATCAAAATACACCATTTTAGTAGCAAAAAGTAGTGCTAGGCGTAAATCAGTGACATTAGGGGGGGCCAGGGCCCTTGCTGGTCCCCCTGGCTCCGCCATTGGTTCCCCTATTTGTAGCTTGGAGCCTAGTCATCGCCGCCTCCACCCCAGCTTCCCTCGCAGCGGCCCTGGACAATGCCATGCGACGAGCGGCGACGACGATGTCTCTTTGGTGTCATTTCTCTCCTCCCTCGGCTGGGGTTGGGTGTGGTCGTGCTGGGCTCATTCGCAGTGGATATTGCGCCTGATGCTTGATTCGTCAGTGGGGGCACTCAGGCGTGTGGCCATGGCAGTGCTGTGTTGTGAGGAGGTGACTGCTTGTTCGACCTGTGGAGCTGCGATGGTTGTGGTGTGTCGTAGTTGCTGGTTGGTGACCCGACGGTTACGAATATGGGGTTGTGCTGTGGTGGTCGCATGGAGTGGTCCCGGGCCTTCGGGGCGATGAGTGCTCTACTGGCTCTGGACTGGCTGTGCGTGTTGCAGAGTGGTTGTCAGGGAGAGTGGCAGTGGCCTGTCGTGGTTGCCGTAGTGGCGGCTCCGGGTCGAGGTGAATCTGATGGTTTTTGCGGTGCTTTGGATCTTTTGAAGGCTTGCACTGTCCTAGTGTTAGTCTGGTGACGGTGGTTTTTGTGGTGCTCTGGACGAGAGTTTGCCCGATTTGGTCGGTGCCGGTGACGACCGCACTTTGTCGAGTCATTTCCATCTTGATGGTCTCGTCGAGGAGCCCCGACCCACCTCCAACCAATGGGTCCTCGTCTTCCAGGTGAAAATCTAGATTTACTTTGCTGGATCAGATGGCGGTGACATTTTATTAATGTCGTGTATCCTCCATGGAGGCGCCATTTTAGGTGACGAGGTCAGGTTGACGCTTGTGGCTTTCGTTATTTCCTAAGGTGTAAAAATTTGAGAGAAAACTTGTGTCATTGATAGTTGGGCAAAGCCCTTTATATACAAGGATTAGCGCCTCATTTTGAGGCGTCTGTTACAGGAGGTGCCTGTCCGGCATCGAGAAGGCTTCCATACGGACGATCGCGTCCGTACGACGCTTTGGACACTAATAACTGTATTTACGCTAATCCTAATGACGACTCGCTATGACGGTTCAGTAGGGACACGTCATTTGATTCTTAACACTCCCCCTTTACAAAGCTACTTCTCGTATGTCTTGTATGACCTTGAACTTCTTGTATAATCTTGAGAATCTTTGACTTGATCACAAGTATATATTATCCAGAATAACTCCTCCAAAAACCCTGTGGGAAAAATATGAGGAGAATAGTATTTGATATGTTGTTAAAACTCCGTCAAAACCCAGTAGAAAAAATAAGGAGAAAATGTTACAACATATGTTATCGTCTCTTTGATAACTTATATGAGAAAATCTTGAGGATAAAACTCATTGGTAAGTTTAGAGGACAATTAACATGTCTTGCATACACTCATTAAAAACCTCGGTGGGGAAAAGTAGGATGTATGACATATATTCTTATGTTGATATTACCTCATTAAAAACCTTGATGAGAACCATGAGAGTAAACTCATAAAGGGAAAAAGAGTGCAATATAATGTTTGAACAGATTATGATTCAGAGAGACTCTCCCCCTAATCTTTGAAAATCTCGAAGTTGTCGCATACAAATCCCATGAACATATTTTTCAAATATTGAAGCTGGGAGTGACTTTGTGAATAGATCAGCTAGATTATCACATGATTTGACTTGCAAAATGTTTATCTTCCCTTTCTTTTGTAATTGGTGGGGGAAAAATAATTTAGGAGAAATATGCTTAGTGATATTGCTCTTTATGTAACCTGTTTGCATTTGAGCAACACAAGTTGCATTATCTTCGTAGATAATGGTTCGATAGAACCTTTACCACATGATTTTTGTATGTGGTTTATCATTCTGCGAAGCCATACACATTCACGTGTTTCCTCAAATAAAGAGATTATTTCAGAATTATTGGTGGATGTAGCCACTAGAGTCTGTTTGGAAGACTTCCATGATATGGTTGTCCCACCATGTAGGAACACAAAACCGGTTTGTGATCTAGCATTGTGGGGGTCACATAAGTAGCCAGCACCAGCATACCCAATCATATCAATTTCCAAATTTCTCTGAAATTGAAAGAATAGGTCAAGATCCTTTGTGCCTTGGAGATATCGAAAGATATTCTTAACTCCCGTCCAATGGCATTTAGTAGGAGCTGCGCTATGTCTAGTTAGTAAATTCACTGCAAATGCAATATCAGGCCTGGTGCAATTTGAAAGATACATGAGAGCTCCAACGACACTGAGATATGGAACTTCAGGTCCTAATATCTCTTCTCCATTATCCATTGGTCTGAATTGATCTTTCTCTATGTCTAGAGATCAAACTACCATAGGAGTTTGGGATGGATAGGATTTGTCCATATCGAATTTCTCCAATATTTTCTGGATATAGGCGGTTTGATGAACCAAAATACCCGAGGGAAGGTGCTCAAGTTGTAATCCTAAGAAAAATTTGGTTTTACCCAAATCCTTCTGTAGCGACCCGACCTCAAACGGTCAAGTCTCTGTGCTTCAGTGTCATCCCTGGATCGGTAATGCTGACACATACAATACTCGAAGGATTTATAACAGTGTAGCAATCACACACTTGTTACATCGAATGTCTCAAAAGAGAACTTAATACAATAAATATGGCTTAAGGCCATCTAATACGATAACAGCAGAAGGCTTGGAAGATAAAGTGAGTCCATCAACTCCAACGACATAGCTGAGCTGCACGACAACGACCTAACGAACCTTACTCCTCGTCTGAAAAGTCTGCAACATAATACGTTGCAGCCCGAAAATGGGTCAGCACATGGAATATGCTGGCAATATAACACAGTAGAGCAAGAACAGAATAATGCTATCACTACATGCATATTTGGCTGGTGGAAAGCTATATGGTTATAGTTTTTGCGGAAAGCCAATTTTTCCCTACAACAAAGGAATAGATTTTATTTAACTATCATGGTAGTTGAAACATCACTGAGAAGGTTCCTCCAACTCAATCCCAATTAAAGTAATTATCAACCCAACAATATTAATTTAGAGTGATGAGATACTTAGGATACTCCAAGTACTGGATACTCAAGATTGTCCATAATCGGGGACACGGATAACCATGATTAGATTGTACACTCTGCAGAGGTTTGCGCACTTTTCCCCACAAGACTTGATCTCCTCTGTTGGATTTCTCGCACTAGAAGGTGTTTGAGAAATGGATGACTGAGACACAGTCTTTCAGAAACATTAACTCTTTACTCCGGGCAGACCATACCAAACCTACATCCCTCTACCTGCTGATCCACCTCTTCAAGAGCTCATGCAACTTACTCAACTATGCTAGAGCCCGTAATAGCTTGTGGCTGCACACGAAAGTTTCTAGCATGAAAATATCTTAGTTCCCTTTGAGCCTGGGTGGCGGACCTTAGGATGATCACACGGGTACTCCGGGATATCCTAGGACAACACTGGATTCTCCAGGTGCCCGACAAGCAATCCACCCAGATGTGTATTAAAGTTGCCACCTTAAGTTGAACCATTAATTAATCATCTCACATCTGTCATGGATTTCACTCACCTAATCCACGTTTACGAGCATATCATACCAATATAAGCAATATGTAGAAGTAACTCCCAAGGTTTGAATATAACAGGGAAATAGGTTCTACCTTATCAACTACTTCCCAACCCACATGTTAATCACATCCTAATCATGCAATGTTTGAGGATTGAAACTAATGCATAAAAACTGGGTATGAAAGAAGTATGATCAATGTGTTACTTGCCTTGCCGACGATCCGCAAAACCTAGGGACTCGTAGTAGCACGCTTCGCACTCCGGGAATTCTATCGCAAACAAACAATAGCATACATAAGCAATGAAGCAAAGAAGCGCGGGTAAAACTCAAATAATAAGAACTAACCAGAAAGTTCAACTTAAGAACTCCGGTTTGCAAAAAGAATCAAATCAAACGGAGCAACGGAACTCAAACTACGAAAGAAACAAGATCCATTTACTAATCTGGACTAAAGTCAAAATTTATAGTACCAAAATCTTGTTCAAGTTGATTAAAAAGAAAGAGGGTTTCGAGACGAAGATCTAGGCGCTCGAATTGCATGATTCCGATAATGAGCGAAAAGATAAACTGAAATGAAAATCGGATCAGAAATCGCGATTGAAAATAATCGCGGAAAATCCGAGAAAAAGAAAACTGGCGAACAGGCTAACGAACGAACGCTCGTTGTCTGTAACTAACGAGCGAAAACCGTTCGTTAAAACGAACGTACGGACGAATGTCCGCTATATAAACTAAACCGAGAAAACCGGCGAATCGATCTAAAAAAATGAACTAGGGTTTTCTAAAAAAAACCGGATCGATATTTAAAATAAAACCGAACGGCGGTGGCGGCGGCGTATTCCTCCGGCGAGGCTTCGGCGAGGAGGCGGCCGGCGGGGGGGGGGGCTGTGGGCGAGGCGCAGGCAGCAACGACAAGTGGCGCTAAAGTGCAAAGGGGCGGGCGGGGTTGGTGGTGGTGGAGGTCCGGGGTTGAGGTATTTAGGAGGAGGGCTTGCTTGGGGGGCAAGGCGGCGGGAGGAGTCTGGCCGGACTCGGGGTCGGGCGGCGGCGGCCTCCCGGTCTCGTGGAAGGAGACGGCGGCGCGGGGCTAGCGGCCGGCTCGCCTGGGCTTCGGCCCAGTCGGGCGCTGAGATTTTTTTAAATAATTTCGCTGGAACTTAATTAAATCCTAGAAAATAAAATAAAAATCTAAAAAATACCGAAACAAATTTTCATCGTCTAAATAAAATATTTAGAACGAGATGAACATTTTCTTGGCCCTAAAATGCAATTTTGAAAAACGTGCAATTTTTCTAATGCAAATAAAATAGCAATAAAATCCGAATAAAATCAAATATTTGATTTTAATATTTATCCTCCAATATTTCAATTATTTTGGAGAAGTCATATTATCTCCTCTCATATATTTTAATATGAAATATTTTCGAAGAAAAATAATTAAAATCAAAATCCTCGTTTCAATATTTGATAAAATTCAAATATGAAAACAATAAAATCCCCAACTCTCTCCGAGGGTCCTTGAGTTGCTTATGATTTCGAGGACCGTGAAACGAAATGCAATAAAATATGATATGCATGAATGATCTATGTATAACATTCCAAATTGAAAATTTGGGATGTTACAAACCTATCCCCCTTAAGATGAATCTCGCCCTCGAGATTCGGGTTGGCTAGAAAATAGGTGTGGGTGGTCTTTGCGAAGATCATCCTCTCGTTCCCAGGTGGCTTCATCCTCGGTATGGTGGCTCCACTGAACTTTGCAAAACTTGATAACCTTGTGCTTGGGTGAATCGGTGGCAAATTCAAGAATCTGTTGGCTTCTCCTCATAGGTCAAATCAACGTCCAACCGAATCGCCTCCAAGGGTCTCAGATCTCTTAACGGTATATCGGCCATCTCAGCATGACACTTCTTCAGTTGTGAAACATGAAATACATCATGAACTCCTGACAGTCCTTCAGGTAACTCCAACTTGTAGGCAACTTCTCCTATACGTTCCAAAACACGATATGGTCCTACAAATCTCGGGGCTAACTTTCCCTTAACTCCAAAACGTTTCACTCCTCGCAAGGGTGATACTCGCAGATATGCTCTATCTCCAATTTCATAGTTACCTCCTTGCATTTCGAATCTGCATAACTCTTCTGCCTGGACTGAGCTACCTTCAGTCTATCTCGGACCAACTTAACTTTCTCTTCAGACTCCTTGATCAAGTCTGGTCCAAACAACTGCGGTCTCCAACTTCATCCCACATCAACGGTGTTCTGCACCTTTGTCCATACAGGGCTTCGAACAGTGCCATCTTCAAACTGGCTTGGTAGCTATTGTTGTATGAGAACTCCGCGTAGGGCAAATTGTCATCCCAACTAGATCCATAATCTAGCGCACAGGCCCTCAACATGTCCTCCAAAATCTGGTTGACTCTCTCGGTCTGTCCATCCGTCTGCGGGTGAAATGCTGTACTGAAACAATCTCATTTCCAAAGTCTGGTGCAGCTGATGCCAAAACTTTGAGGTAAACTGTGTTCCTCTATCTGATACGATGGTCCCCGGAACTCCATGCAGACATACGATCCTGGTCATATATATCTTGGCCAACTTCGCACTTGTATAGGTTGTTTTCACTAGGATAAAGTGAGCTACTTTTGTCAAGCGATCAACTACTACCCATATAGAATCATATCCTGATTTGGTCCTAGGCAATCCGGTGATAAAATCCATGCCAAGTTTATCCGACTTCCATTCGGGTATCAGCATAGGCTGTAATAATCCTACTGGCTTTTGATGTTCTGCCTTCACTCTCTGACATACATCACATACGGCTACATACTCGGCAATATCCTTCTTCATACCTGTCCACCAGAAACGTTCCTTCAAATCCAAATACATCTTGGTGTTTCCGGGGTGTATCGAGTATGATGAGTCATGAGCCTCCTGAAGTATTAACTTCTTGATCTCTTTGTTATTGGGCACATAAACACGGTCCTCAAACCATAAGGTGTCGTGCTCATCCTCACGAAAACCTTTGGCCTTTCCTTTGCTCATTCTCTCTTTTATCTCGGCAATCTCTTTGTCATCCTTCTGAGCTTCTCTAATCTTTCCTAACAATGTAGACCGAACCTCCATTGTTGCAACAAAACCTCTAGGAACAATCTCCAATCGAAGTTCCCTGAGATCCTCTGCTAACTCCTTTGGTAATCCCGTGCTCACTAGGGTGTTAGCATAACTCTTCCGACTCAAAGCGTTTGCTACGACATTGGCCTTGCCTGGATGATAGTGAAGCTTCATGTCACAATCCTTTATAAGCTCCAACCATCTCCTCTGCCTAAGGTTCAGCTCCTTCTGTGTGAAAATGTACTTCAAACTCTTATGATCCGTGTACACATCACAACGGTTTCCAATAAGGTAATGTCTCCAAGTCTTGAGCGCATACACTACTGCTGCTAACTCCAAATCATGCGTGGCATAATTCAATTTGTGCAGTTTTAGTTGTCGTGAGGCATACGAAACAACTCTTCCGTCCTGCATAAGCACACTTCCAAGTCCTAGGCGAGAAGCGTCGCAATACACTTGGAAATCCTTGCGTATATCCGGCAGAATCAGCACTGGGGCTGTAGTCAAACGTTTCTTTAACTCCTAAAAACTCGCCTCACATTCTTTCGTCCATTTAAACTTGGTATCCTTCTTCAATAACTCCGTCATTGGCTTCGCAATCTTGGAAAAATTCTCAATGAATCTTCGGTAGTATCTCGCAAGTCCAAGGAAACTGCGGATCTTGCTAACTGAAGTGGGTGCGAACCATTCAGTGACTGACTGAACCTTGGCGGGGTCTACCGCTATACCTCTCCTGATATAACATGCCCAAAAAATCCGACTTCCTTCAACCAAAACTCGCATTTGCTGAACTTGGCATACAACTGGTGTTCCCTAAGTTTCTCGAGAACTAAACGCAAATGCTCTTCGTTCTCCTTCTTATTCTTCGAGTATACCATTATATCATCAATGAACACCACAACAAACTTATCCAAATATTCCATGAACACTTTGTTCATCATGCTCATGAAGTAGGCAGGGGCGTTAGTCAGTCCAAATGACATGACCGTATATTCATACAACCCGTACCGTGTGGTGAATGCTGTCTTTGGTATATCCTTCTCTCGAATCTTCAGCTGGTGATATCCTGATCGCAGATCGATCTTTGAAAACACCTTAGCTCCTTGCAGTTGGTCAAACAAATCATTGATCATCGGCAGTGGGTATTTGTTCTTGATCATCACCTCATTTAACGCATGATAATCAACAACCATTCTTAGAGACTTATCCTTCTTCTCAACCAAAAACATTGGGGCTCCCCATGGTGATGAACTCCATCGAATGTAACCTTTCTCCAATAACTCCTTGATCTACTTCTTAATCTCCTCCAGATCATTTGCGGGCATCCGATAGGGTCTATTTGATATTGGCCATGTACCTGGCAATAGCTCTATCAAGAACTCGATGTCTCGATCCGGTGGCATGCCTGGTAATTCCTCTGGAAAAACATCCGGGTAATCCTTTACTACAGGCACTTCCTCCTGAACAACTCCCGTGAGGGTATTTACTTGGCTCCTCCTAGGCGCATGCCTAGATACATACTTAATCCTTTTTCCCTCCGGGGTGGTGAGATAAATCGACTTACTAGCACAGTCAATGCTTCCTCCATACTTTGACATCCAGTCCATGCCTAATATCACATCCAATCCTTGTGACTCCAAGATTATTAGGTCGGACGGAAAAACGTGGCTACCAATGGTTAAGGGTATCTGGTCGCACCATCGACTAGCCTTATACTCTGCTCCAGGTGAACTCACTAACAGAGGGGTCCTAAGGGTCTCGGTTGGTAGTTTAAACTTACCCATGAATCCCCTTGATATGTATGAATGCGATGCACCAGTATAAAAAAGAACAAGGGCGGTAAAAGACTTAACCAAAAACTTACCTATAACCGCGTCTGGCTGTTCTTCAACCTCCTCCATGTTAACGTGGTTCACTTGTCCTTTGTTGAATGGATTGGGCTTCTTCCCAGCGCTCCCATTTCCGTTTTCGTTCTTCGCTTCAGGGCACTCCGTGGCATAGTGTCCAGTCTTCCCGCACTTAAAGCAAGTAATGTGACTTAGATCTCTCTTGGCGGGTGTTGCTGGATTGGGGCGGTTCTGATTGTTGTTTGTTCCGTTCCCAGTCCCATTCTTAGAACCATTGTGGTTATGCTAACTTCCTCCGGTGTGGTTATGACCTCCATGGTTATGAACAAGTCCTCCCGAGTTCGGGGTTAGGCGAGGCTTCTGCTGAGCTCCTGAGTTATACCTCCCTTGCCCATACTTCCTCTTACGGCTCTCAATTTGCTGCCGCTTCCCTTCAATCATAAGAGCCTTATCTACCAACTCCTGGTAGTTTTTGAATGTTGCCACCATCAACTGCATGCTCATCTCATCATTCAGCCCTTCCATAAACTTCCCCTGCTTCGCGGCATCCGTGGCCACATCATCAGGGGCATAGCGAGATAACTTGCTAAACTCATCCACGTACTGAGCCACAGTACGGTTCCCCTGGTGTAAGTTGCGAAACTCACACTTTTCATATTCATAGCTCCAGTTGAGACATGGGCTGTGCGGAAAGCTTGCTGAAACTGATCCCAAGTGACGTTGGCTATGGGGAAAGTGGCCGTATAATTCTCCCACCATGAGGCTGCTGGTCCATCCAATTGATGTGCGGCAAAGCGCACCTTCTCAGCATCTGTGCAACCTGCGGTGGTCAACTCCCTTCCAATACGGCGTAGCCAATCATATGCAACTATAGGCTCGGTGCTACTGGAAAATACCGGCGGCTGCAACCTCAGAAAGTGAGCTAAGTTGTCAACTGGAGGCGTGTTGTTGTTGTTGTTGTTGTTGTTGTTGTTGTTGTTGTTGTTGTTGTTGTTGTTGTTGTTGTTGTTGTTGTTGTTGTTGTTGTTGTTGTTGTTGTTGTTGTTGTTGTTGTTGTTGTTGTTGTTGTTGTTGTTGTTGTTGTTGTTGTTGTTGTTGTTGTTGTTGTTGTTGTTGTTGTTGTTGTTGTTGTTGTTGTTGTTGTTGTTGTTGTTGTTGTTGTTGTTGTTGTTGTTGTTGTTGTTGTTGTTGTTGTTGTTGTTGTTGTTGTTGTTGTTGTTGTTGTTGTTGTTGTTGTTGTTGTTGTTGTTGTTGTTGTTGTTGTTGTTGTTGTTGTTGTTGTTGTTGCCTTTGTTCGGACTAACAATTGCATCAAGGCATTCTGCTGCTGGATCAACTGGGTAAGCTCTGGCGGGAAGGCAAATCCGGTGTCACGTCTCGGAGGCATCTGGCGGGTTTAGAGGGGAGAGATTAGAATAGGAAAGGGGGTCTAGTGAGAAAGCACTACCCATATTCACATGAGACAAACACAATCATTTTACTCAATCAATCAAGCAAGGGCATACAAACGGTCTAGAACTATCATAAAAGTGCTCAACTACTACTATTTACATGGGGGGAATACTACTATCATTTGGTGGTCATCTAGAAATTTTGATCGGTAGAGGACTCCATGATGTCTGCTCCAGCTTCGTCTTCAAAGTCGTCATCACTAGGGTCGGACTCGGTGTCGTCGATGCTGATGTAGTTCTCCGGGCAGGTGGAATCGTCGTCCTCTCCTCCCGGCGCGGGATCTCCCATGAATACTCCGATCTTCTTTATCAGGTCGTCATTCTTCTCCAATAGTGTCGCAATTTCCTCCTCATATCCATCGCGTGTAGACTTGAGTTCTTCTTCCAGCTCGATGATCCTTGTCTTTGCCTTCTTCAAATCTATCATGTCTGCGCACATCTGATTCTCCTGGCGTCGAATGTGCTGGTTTAACTCCTGGATGAAAGCTGCAATGGGTCTGTCCTTCTTGGTGCTGATCATCTCCCATTGCTCATCTCGGCGCCCACATATCTGGTAGATAGTGTCCTTAAGATCCTTGTTGTAGACTTCTCCAATGCGTCCCATGGTAATGTGGGCTGCCATGCTCTTGCCTAGGCTCCAGGTGGGTGCTTCAAAAGAAAATTCTATGGGCTTAGTGGTTGGCGAGAACGTCCTTCCTGGAACATGAACTTGAATCATCCAACGCTCCTCTTCTGGTAAGGTGACGTTGTACGTCCCGGTGAAGCTTGGTATTCCGATGTTCAGGTACCTAGTGACTTCCTTCAAGTGGCGTCCAAAGGGTGTGTCTTCATCTGGTTGTGCAAACTTGTTCTTCAAATCCGCCATCCTAAAGAGTAGAAAATGGAGAGAAGTCAGAAATGAGTAGAGAAGAGTGATCTATGGCTTATCTTAGTGGTCGTGTCCTACACTCAGCGTGTGCTCTGATACCATCTTGTAGCGACCCGACCTCGAACGATGAAGTCTCTGTGCTTCAGTGTCATCCCTGGATCGGTAATGCTGACACACACAGTACTCGAAGGATTTATAACAGAGTAGCAATCACACACTTATTACATCGAATGTCTCAAAAGAGAACTTAATACAATAAATATGGCTTAAGGCCATCTAATACGATAACAGCGGAGGGCTTGGAAGATAAAGTGAGTCCATCAACTCCAACGACATAGCTGAGCTGCACGGCAACGACCTAACGAACCTTACTCCTCGTCTGAAAAGTCTGCAACATAATACGTTGCAGCCCGAAAACGGGTCACACATGGAATATTTGGCAATATAACACAAGAGAGCAAGAACAGAATAATGCTATCACTACATGCATATTTGGCTGGTGGAAAGCTCTATGGTTATAGTTTTTGCGAAAAGCCAATTTTTCCCTACAACAAAGGAATATATTTTATTTAACTATCATGGTAGTTGAAACATCATTGAGAAGGTTCCTCCAACTCAATCCCAATTAAAGTAATTATCAACCCAAAAATATTAATTTAGAGTGATGAGATATTTAGGATACTCCACGTACTAGATACTCAAGCTTGTCCATAACCGGGGACACGGCTAACCATGATTAGATTGTACACTCTGCAGAGGTTTGCACACTTTTCCCCACAAGACTCGATCTCCTCCGTTGGATTTTTCGCACTACAATGTGTTTGAGAAACGGATGACCGAGACACAGTCTTTCAGAAACCTTAACTCTTTACTCTGGGCAGACCATACCAAACCTACATCCCTCTACCTGCTGATCCACCTCTTCAAGAGCTCATGCAACTTACTCAACTATGCTAGAGCCCGTAATAGCTTGTGGCTGCACACGAAAGTTTCTAGCATGAAAATATCTTAGTTCCCTTTGAGCCTGGGTGGCGGACCTTAGGATGATCACACGGGTACTCCGGGATATCCTAGGACAACACTGGATTCTCCAGGTGCCCGACAAGCAATCCACCCAGATGTGTATTAAAGTTGCCATCTTAAGTTGAACCATTAATTAATCATCTCACATCTGTCATGGATTTCACTCACCCAATCCACGTCTACGAGCATATCATAGCAATATAAGCAATATGTAGAAGTAACTCCCAAGGTTTGAATATTACAGGGAAATAGGTTCTACCTTATCAACTACTTCCCAACCCACATGTTAATCACATCCTAATCATGCAATGTTTGAGGATTGAAACTAATGCATAAAAACTGGGTATGAAAGAAGTATGATCAATGTGTTACTTGCCTTGCCGACGATCCGCAAAACCTAGGGACTCGTAGTAGCACGCTTCGCACTCCGGGAATTCTATCGCAAACAAACAATAGCATACATAAGCAATGAAGCAAAGAAGCGCGGGTAAAACTCAAATAAGAAGAACTAACCAGAAAGTTCAACTTAAGAACTCCGGTTTGCAAAAAGAATCAAATCAAACGGAGCAACGAAATTCAAACTGCGAAAGAAACAAGATCCGTTTACTAGTCTGGACTAAAGTCAAATTTTACAGTACCAAAATCTTGTTCAAGTTGATTAAATAGAAAGAGGGTTTCGAGACGAAGATCTAGGCGCTTGAATCGCCTGATTTCGATAAACGAGCGAAAAGATAAACTGAAACGGAAATCGGATCAGAAATCTCGATCAAAAATAATCGCGGAAAATCCGAGAAAAAGAAAACTGACGAACAGGCTAACGAACGAACGTTCGTTGTGTGTAACTTACAAGCGAAAACCGTTCGTTAAAATGAATGTACGGACGAACGTCCGCTATATAAACTAAACCAAGAAAACCAGCGAACCGATCTAAAAAAACGAACTAGGGTTTTCTAAAAAAAACCAGCGTATACCTCCCATGAGGTTTTTGGCGAGGCGGATGGCTCCATGGGTGGGGCTGGGCGGCGGGGTGTGAGGCAGCAACATGCAGCGGCTGCGGCATGGGCAAAGGGGGCGGCGGGCAGTGAGGCGGGCGAGCATGATGGGGTTGGTGGTGGTGGGGGGCTTGCTTGGGGAGGGGCAGGCGGGAGGAGTCCCGGCGGACTCGGGTCGGGCGGCGACCTCCGGTCTCTGAAGGAGGAGGCGGCGTGGGGCTAGCGTCCGGCTCGGCTGGGCTTCGGCCCAGTTGGGCGCTGAGATGTTTTTTAAAATAATTTTGCCAGAACTTAAATAAATCCTAGAAAATAAAATAAAAATCTAAAAAAAATACCAAAACAAATTTTCACCGTCTAAATAAAATATTTAGAACGAGATGAACATTTTCTTGGCCCTAAAATGCAATTTTTAAAAACGTGCAATTATTCTAATGCAAATAAAATAGCAATAAAATCCGAATAAAATCAAATATTTGATTTTAATATTTTTCCTCCAATATTTCAATTATTTTGGAGAAGTCATATTATCTCCTCTCATATATTTTAATATGAAATATTTTCGAAGAGAAAAATAATTAAAATCAAAATCCTCGTTTCAATATTTGATAAAATTCAAATATGAAAACAATGAAATCCCCAACTCTCTCCGAGGGTCCTTGAGTTGCTTAGGATTTCGAGGATCGTGAAACGAAATGCAATAAAATATGATATGCATGAATGATCTATCTGTAACATTCCAAATTGAAAATTTGGGATGTTACACCTTCATCTCAAATTCTGTCTTTAGGTGATTGCGTGCTTCATCAATATCTTGTGTGGTTCCAATGATGTTCAGATCATCAACATACACAGAAATAATGCAAAATCCAGTTGCAGACTTTTTTTATGAAAATACATGGGCAATCATCATTATTGGAGTATCCTTTTTTCAAAAAGAACTCACTAAGTCGGTTGTACCACATGCGACCCGACTGTTTTAAGCTGTATAAAGACTTATTTAGCTTTACACAATATGCGTTGCGTTTTGCGTTTGGATTCGGGATTGGGACTCCATCAGGAACCTTCATGTATATGTCCGAATCAAGTGAACCGTAAAGGTAAGCGGTCACTACGTCCATCAACTGCATAGATAAACGATTTTGCATTGCCAAAGATATAAGATATCAGAAAGTGGTTGCACTCATTACTGGAGAATATGTTTCAATGAAATCAATGCCGGGTTTCTGCGTGAAACCTTGTACTACGAGCCTTGCGTTATATCTCCCCACCTCATTGTTCTCATTCCATTTTCGGAGGAAAACCCATTTGAATCCCATGGGAAAAACTCTGGGAGGTGTAGGTATTGCTTCAGTGAATACCTTTCGTGTATTGAGCGAGGCTAATTCTGCTTGGATTGCATCCTTCCATTTAGGTCATTCGGAGCGTTTCTTGCACTCTGCCATGGTCTTTGGATCATGATCAGTGAGAAGGGTATCTGCAATCTTTTCAGCAAAATGTATGTCGACAGTCGTAGTCTTACGGTCAAATGATTCTCCAGAATCAACATACTTGATGGAAATTTCCAGCACCCCTAGTGACTCTTCGTGATTTCTCAATACGATTGAGTCTGGGTGTTCCGATGTCCCAGTCAGTTTGTGCACAACTGAGCTGGGTTGTGGAGGTTGTTCTCCCACTGGGTGTATATTACCCATTTGATGATTATCAATGCTAGGTTGGTTTACATTTACTGGTTCTGAGGGTTTCTTTCTCTGTTTCCTTTGTTGCTTGTGAGGAGCTGAATCCTGTTCCATGGCCATATTTCTCCCCCCCTCTTCCTTTGAACAGGGGGTTGAGTAGTTTTTGTTGGCACCTCCACTCTTTCGGGCGCGTTTTTAGCAGGATTGTAGGATTTGGTAACACCTTTATAGTCAGTAAATGAATCTGGCAGATTATTTGCAATGTGTTGCAAATTAGTTATTTTACGAACTTGAAGTTCAGTTTCTTGAGTACGTGGATCAGAGGAGGAAATTCCTTGGGCATTCCAATCGATTTCCGGGCATTCTTTTTGGTACTTGTTGAAGATGTAGTCAACGTGACAGGCTGTGAACAGATCCCCCGTGAGGGGTTCAAGGTACTTGATTATCGACGGTGATTTGTACCCCACATAGATCCCCAATTTTCTGTGTGCGCCCATGGATGTACGCTGAAGTGGTGAGATTGGCACATATGTTGCGCATCCGAATTTACACAGATGGGAAATATTTGGTAGGTTTCCACATACTAATTGCAGAGGGGAAGTGCTGTGATATGCAGTTGGTCGCAATTGGATTAAGTCAGCAGCGTGTAAAACTGCGTGACCCCAACAATAAGTTGGTAAATTGCAATTCATTAGTAAGGGTCGTGCAATGAGCTTAATTCTCTTAATTAGAGATTCAGCCAATCCATTTTGAGTGTGGACATACGGGACAGAGTGCTAAACTTCAATGCCTAATGCCATGCAATAATCATTGAAAGCATGTGAAGAGAATTCAGTAGCATTGTCCATTCGAATTGATTTAATTCGATTCTCAGGATAATGAGCTTGCAATTTGATAACTTGTCTCATTATTTTGGCAAATGCATGGTTTTGTGTAGATAGTAAACACATGTGAGACCATTATGTAGATGCATCTATTAGAACCATGAAATACCTAAAAGGTCCAGACATGCAATGCACGTAAAATGAGTTTTAAGATATCGCCTTGAATTCGTTCAAGGAATTGTAGTGGTTCTGCTTGAATTTTAAGATATGAGGGTCTTAAAATGAGTTTCTCAGTAGCACATGCAGTGCACATAAAATATGAAGATTGTGCGAATTTAGCTTCATTTAAGTCATGACCATTGGAATTGCAGATAATTTTCCTCATCATCCCTATACCAGGATGACCAAGGCGATCATGCCAAGTTTGGAATGCATTTACATTCTGAAAAATTACCTTATACGCAACATGCTCTACGGGTTTTATGTACATGTAGTACAATCATGATGATAAAGAGGGAATTTTCTCAAATATATGTTTGCCATATCCGTTGTCTTTCGTAAAGAGGAGATATTCCTCTTTATTATCTTCATAAGTTTCAACGTGGAAACCATTTTTGCGGATATCTCTATAACCTATGAGGGTACGAGTTGAATCGGGATACAATAAAGCATCCTCAATTACAATTTTTGTACCCATAGGGAGGGTAAATATGACACGTCCTTTGCCAACAATTACCGCATGGCGTCCAGCGATTGTTAGAATATCTCCATTCAATTTTGTAAGAGTTTGGAAATACTTTATTTCCCCAAGTATAGAGTTTGTGGTGCCACTGTCCACAAGGCACATTTCCTCCTCCATTGGATTGACTCCCGTAGATATCTATATATTAAAATGTGAAATTTCCAGTTTAATGAAAAACACTTTATTGGATATATAGAATACATACAAATTTTATTGATATCAAAGTGCTGATACAATATATATATATATATATATATATATATATATATATATATATATATATATATATATATATATATATATATATATAGGACAAATGTTTCCTACAAGCAGTGGTAGTTACCACCACTTGCGTTTTGTATGTTGTATGTAGTATCTGTCGGAACCGAGAGTATGTACGTGTAGCATGTAGTATATAACAATGATTTGGTAGTATATATACTAATTTTTAGGTAGTATGTACCTTTTTGAGTATGCTCATTTTTACGCATAAATATGTACGTATTTTACAAATATAACAAAACTATGGGCTCATATGCAATTTTTCATGTAACTTGCTTTGAAATATCTTAGATATAGTATATAAACATATTTAAAATAATAAAATAGTATATATAATACCACATGATAGTATATGAGACATGTGGGGTAACTACCACCGGGTGGTAGGATGGATTTTCCTATATATATATATATATATATATATATATATATATATATATATATATATATATATATATATATATATATATATATATATATATATATATATATATATATATATATATATATATATATATATATATATAGTGTTTTTACAATATAGAACGATGACAACAACAACAATAATATGTTTTATTACAACAATCCGATGGATGTAAACAAATAAAATATCTAAATGGAGTCAATTAACTAGTCAAAGTCCCCGAACATGTCGGCGGCGTATTCGGTCATCATATTCTCCGTGTCCATGGAGTCCTGCGGTCAATGGAATTCCTTGTTGTTACTTGGTGCTCCTTGAACATCTTGCGACAACCAACTTCCTTGTTGTTATCAGGTTGAAGATTGAAGTGAGCTTCATATCTTGCTCCTTGGGCAGGTCTGTTACGTCCCATGGATTGCAGGTAGAGGTTTACTAGATGTCTTGGGGTGCGGCATTTTTTGGTGACATGCTTGTAGCATCCACATTTCTGGCAAAGCTTAGTTTTATCAAACTTATTCTTTGTTATGCCCTTCCCCTTGTATGAATTTTTTGGATTGTTCTTCTTGTTGTGGTTGCTCTTACCCTTAAAGTTCTTGTTTTGGCCTTTGAAAGAACCATTGAACTTGGTGTTTTTCTGAAAATTTGCATGTACTTTAGGCAGAGGAGCGGCCCCAACTGGGCGTTGATTACTATTCTTTAGCAGAAGTTCATCGTGTTTCTCAGCCTGGAGGAGCACATGTATAAGTTCAGAGTAAATTGTATAATTGCGGGCACGGTATTGATGCTGTAGGATCCTGTCAGCCGGGAGCATAGTTGTTGGGGATATTACTACTGGGCGTAAACCGGCCAGGGGAGGCCGGGTTAACTTCATCAGTAATCCGTTATGTTTGAAGCCCATGAAGACAGATGGTGACATTGTGTAAAGGCCCAGAGCCCAGAAACCGGTTTAAGGTCTGTAGCTATAAACTGGCATTGATATGTAACTTGCATTGTAAGGTAGAAAGAGCGGAGACCTAGCCGGACACGTTTATGAGCCGGCCTCGGACTCTGTAAACCGACGGGCGTCAACCCATGTATATAAGGGGATGACCCGGCGGCGGTTCAGGAGACAGACAACAACTCGAGACTCAGGCAAAGCGTATTCACTCCCTGGTCATCGAAACCCCATCAATTCCAGCACAACTAGACGTAGGATTTTACCTTCATCGTAAGGGACCAAACTAGTATAAAACTCTCTTGCGTCCCTTGTCCGCTTTAACCCCTTTTAGCTAACCCGTAGCGATGGATCCACGACTAAGTCCTTTCATAAGGACATCTGCCGTGACAAAACCACGACAGTTGGCGCCCACCGTGGGGCTATCGCACGATGGTTTCAAGTTCTTGGAGGGAAGCTTCGAAGGACTCAAGGGTTACGCTGTGGGCCGGATGACCAAAAGTCATCGCGGCAAGCTCTACATCAACGATGCAGGGTGGGGCCCCGAGGCCGGCTCAATCGAGTACGGGTACCGGGTCCCCTTTGGTGGCATACACGTTTTTATTGGCAAGATCGTGAGCGGGCCTCGAGCCGGACATCTGCACCGACCTCGTCGAAACGGCTCAGCATGCGCGATCTGCCCGGGTGAAGCCTGCCATGAAGCGTGCCTTCGTGGGAGTCATCCATGGAGGGGAATACAAGGACAGATCGGAATTTGGTGGTGAGACCGTCGTTTATTCCAGCGACGAGTCATCAACCGGAGAGACCGAGTCGTTATATCAGCTACAAGATGGCTGAATTGGAGGCTGTTCCGATGGCGACAGTATTCCGGACCCCTCTGATCTGCCAAGCCGGGTTGGAATCTTCATGGCCGGTACACAGCCGACGCTCCACTCTTCGACCGTAGCAGCAATGATCTCCGGATTAGTAGCGGTGATGACAGCTGGGGCAGGAGACCCTGTGCAGCCGCCGGCTCAGGTTTTATCTAATCTATTTGATGCGTTGGCAACACTAATGGCGGGGGCTAATCCGGCGGATCAAGATGCGCACAATGCGGAAATCACAAAAGTAAAGGATCAGATTACTCAGGCCAAGGTCGATTTGGCAGCTGAGGATACTAGGATGGCCGCGGAGCGGACCGCTTTGGATGCGCAGGCTTACCGGCTTATGCTGGATCAGAATGCATCGCACGAAGTCCTAAAGAGAAGGCACCGGTCTCGCCTGCCTCCGGTTTATGATGCTAGGAACCTCTTTAACACCCCAGGTGCAGGGACCAGTAACCCGCCGGTAGCAAACCGGGCGAAGACACCTGGAGCGGGGGTGCCGGTTCAGCCCCGTTTGATGGATCCGCCTCATCAGAACAACATTGTTACGCAGCCTGTCCCAACACCACCGGGTCATTACTCTATTCCGATGGACAATCTTGTTGCTTCCGCTTCATGGCTAGAGGCTATCCCAATTGAAGGCGATTCTCTGGCGGCGGTTGAGACGCGTCGGGTTAAAGAGCTTCTTCGGACAGCCTTGGTGCAACAGGAGGCTTATTCATACAGTCGTGATCGGATTCATTCCACCCCCTCGTCCAAGCCGGAGTTACAGCAGGCGTATGGATGAACCGGCCGTTTCAAGCAATGCGCGGAACCGCGAACCGCCCCGTGGCCACAACCTGGCAGGGGGCGCTGGTGATGCTCAGGAGGTGGTGGACCGGGCTCGTGCATGCAGGGAGGCCGAGTTAGCAGCGCATCATGAAGCCCGTTAGCTTACTCCAGTTTTTCCAACCACGTCGATAGAGACAGGAGTTACCTCTAGCTCTTTGGGGGTGCCGTGTCTCGTCCCAGCGTTACGCAACGTACGCCTGCTGAGGGAGTCCTGGATTAGGGGGTGTCCAGATAGCCGAACTATCACCGTTGGCCGGACTCCTGGACTATGAAGATACAAGATTGAAGACTTCGTCCCGTGTCCGGATGGGACTTTCCTTGGCGTGGAAGGCAAGCTTGGCGATACGGATATGTGGATCTCCTACCGTTGTAACCGACTCTGTGTAACCCTAACCCTATCCGGTGTCTATATAAACCGGAGGGTTTTAGTCCGTAGGACGAACAACAATCATACCATAGGCTAGCTTCTAGGGTTTAGCCTCTCTGATCTCGTGGTAGATCTACTCTTGTATTACCCATATCATCAATATTAATCAAGCAGGAGTAGGGTTTTACCTCCATCGAGAGGGCTCGAACCTGGGTAAAAACATCGTGTCCCTTGTCTCCTATTACCATCCGCCTAGACGCACAGTTCGGGACCCCCTACCCGAGATCCGCCGGTTTTGACACCGACATTGGTGCTTTCATTGAGAGTTCCTCTGTGTCGTCATCCTTAGGCCCGATGGTTCCTTCGATCATCAATAACGACGCGGTCCAGGGCGAGACTTTTCTCCCCGGACAGATCTTCGTATTCGGCGGCTTTGCACTGCGGGCCAATTCACTTGGCCATCCGAGCAGATCGAAGCTCGCCCTGGCCATCGAGTCAGGTTTGGGAGTTTGAACTACGGCCGACATCCGCGGAGACTTGATCTTGACGGATTCGAGCCACACCAAGCGCGCCGCCTTGTCTCGATGGGCACGATCTAGCTCTGCCGCGAGCAGTACCCAGGAGGCGCACCGGCGTCCGCTCCGACCCTTAGCTCGGAGCCGACTCCGCCGATCGAGGACGAGTGGGTGGACACCGCCTCGGGGGCTACGATCTCTACGACGATTGAGCCGAACACCATCCCTATCCTTTGTGAATCCCGTGACTCCAAGGTGCCGGACTCCTCTCCGGACTCCGAACCTCCCGCGCCCCTGCCAATCGAATTCGATTGGGCGCCGGTCATGGAGTTCACTGCCGCGGACATCTTTCAGCACTCGCCCTTTGGCGACATCCTGAATTCACTAAAATCTCTCACTTTATCAGGAGAGCCCTGGCCGGACTACGGTCAGGAAGGTTGGGATGCGGACGACGAAGAAATTCAACACCCACCCACCACCCACTTTGTAGCCACTGTCGATGATTTAACCGACATGCTCGACTTCGACTCCGAAGACATTGACAGTATGGACGACGATGCTGGAGACGACCAAGAACTAGCGCCGACAGGACACTGGAAGGCCACCTCGTCATACGACATATACATGGTGGACATCCCAAAAGATGGGAATGGCGATGGAACAACGAAGGATGACCCCTCCAAGAAACAGCCCAAGCGCCGGCGTCAGCTGCGCCGCTATAAATCCCGCCACAGCAAAAACGGTGATTCCGGCACAGGAGATAATAACACCCCGGACAGTGCCGAAGACAACCCCTCCAAAGGATTCAGCACGGGAGGAGGAGAAGCCAGCCCTCATGATAGAGCGGCAGGCGGGGAGGTGGAGGGCGATAATTATATGCCTCCCTCCGAAGATGAGGCAAGCCTCGACGATGGCCAATTTGTCGTGCCCGAGGATCCCTTGAGCAGGGCGTTTCAAACGCAGGCTTATGGCCACGGCAAGCAGCCTCAAGAAAAGCAGCAGCAACTTAGAGCTGACCAAGACTTGCTAGGTGACGGATGGTGAAGTCCTTGCGGTGAAAAGTACGAACTCGAGCGCCCCTCAAGAGATACCCAAAGCGCAGGCTGCTACCCCAATTAGAGGAGGAAGCACCCAAACCTACATCACCAGCGCATGATGCGGCCGACCGGCCACCACATGGCCGCAACAGAGAGGCCTTTAGGCCCTCCATTCAAGCCGCACCCCTGCGTCGCTCGAAAAGTACCAAGGCACGGGGAAACGCGCCAGACCTGCGAGACATATTGGAGGACAAGGCAAGGCAAACAAGATCGATCTACGGATCGCGTGGGCGCCCCACAATACGTGATGATAACCGTCACGCCGGATACAGCAATTCCGGCCGGGCCGAACACAGTAGACAAAGCTCATTTGAGCTGCGTCGTGATATAGCTCAATACAGAGGCGCCACACACCCACTATGCTTCACAGACGAAGTGATGGATCATCAAATCCCCGAGGGTTTCAAACCCGTAAACATCGAATCATACGATGGCACAACAGATCCTGCGGTTTGGATCAAGGACTACCTCCTCCATATCCACATGGCACGCGGTGATGATCTACATGCCATCAAATACCTCCCACTCAAGCTTAAAGGACCAGCTCGGCATTGGCTTAACAGCTTGCGGCGAGAATCAATTGGTTGTTGGGAGGACACGGAAGCCGCATTCCTTGATAACTTCCGGGCACATATGTGCGACCACTAGGCGCCGATGACCTCAGCCACATAATTCAGCAGCCGGAAGAATCGGCGGACAATTACGGACACGGTTCCTAACCAAGAAAAACCAAATCGTTGATTGTCCGGATGCGAGAGGCCCTTGCAGCCTTCAAACATAACATCCGCGATGAGTGGCTTGCCCGACACCTAGGACAGGAAAAGCCGAAATCCATGGCAGCCCTCACAACACTCATGACCCGCTTTTGCGCGGGAGAGGACAGCTGGCTAGCTCATAGCAACAACTTGACCAAAAACCCTGGTAGTTCGGATACCAAGGACAACAATGGCAGGCCACGTCGCAACAAGCACAAGCGCCACATTAACGGCGATAATCTGAAGATACGGCGATTAATGCGGATTCGAGGCTCTAAACCGGTCAGCGGAAAAAGCCGTTCAAAAGAAATACTCAGGCCCGTCCAATCTGGACCGAATACTCGATCGCTCGAGCCAAATACATAGCACCCCGAAAAACCAGCCAACCACACCAACATGGATTGTTGGGTCTTCAAACAAGCGAGCAAGTTAAATGCGAACTCAATGACAAGGGCTGCATAGAGATGACGAGGAGGAGCCCGGCGCCGAACAATAGAGGACAGAAGGGCTTCCCCACAAGTGCGGACGGTGAACATGATATACACAACCCACATACCCAAAAGGGAGCGGAAGCGTGCACTAAAGGGCGTATATGCGATGGAGCGGTCGCCCCAAAGTTCAACCCATGGTCCTCCTGCCCGATCACCTTTGATCGAAGGACCACCCACTAGCATCCGCCACGGCGGATTCGCGCATTGGTTCTTGACCAAATCATCGACGGATTTCACCTCACTAGAGTCACGATGGACGGCGGTAGCAACCTGAACCTGCTCTATCAGGATACGGTCGCGCAAAATGGGCATAGACCCTCAAGGATTAAACCCACAAAGGCGACCTTTAAAGGCGTCATACCAGTGTAGAGGCCAATTATACAGGCTCGGTTACACTCGAAGTGGTCTTGGATCCCGGATAACTTCCGGCGAAGAGTTAATCTTGACATAGCCCGTTCCGCAGCAGCTATCACGCCTTTGCTTGGGCGAACCGCATTTGCAAAGTTCAATGCGGTGCCGCACTACGCATACCTCAAGCTCAAGATGCCGGGCCCTCGAGGAGTAATCACGGTCAATGGAAACACCGAGCGCTCTCTCCGAGCGGAGGAGCATCGGCGACCCTCGCGGCGGAGGTGCAAAGCAGCCTCTCACAGCAATTCTCGAGTCCGGCTACTAAACGTCCGGACACCGTCAAGCGCGCCCGGAGTAACCTACAACAAGACCGCCTGGCACGATCCGAGCACGCGTAGCAATCCGGCCCCAACCCCTGCCCTCGCTAAATTGCGAAGCCAGTACTATGCGTACATAACTACGCTCTGGAGATACCATGGGCATAAGGGGAGGGGCACGACCACGACACACCCAGAATGCGGCTCAACTGCACCAGGGGCTCCCGATTGTGTCATTCTTTTTCTTTCTTCTTTTCTCTTACTTTCAGGACTCCGTTTTCCATAAGCCCTGTCCGGCACTAGAATTGCCGAACTCATGATGCAATAGCCAGGGAAGCAGAAACCTACGTCGAGTGTCCAGGTGGTCTCTACTACGAGCATTATACCTGTTTTACATACCATCCGCAGCTTACCCTCGGAGAGGACATGTTAAATAGTCCCATCCCTTGCTTATCGCACTATTTGTATCGTTCTTCTTTCATTGCAGTACCTTTTTGAATAAACAATACATAGCTTTTGCCTATTATTGCACTCCTTTCTTTATCTATATATATGTTCATTCAAGACACGTTGCACCCGTACACTTTGGTACGGCCAATACACCAGGGGCTTAAGTACCCCAAAAATATGGTGTGATAAGTCCGAACACTTTCGCAAGTGCGGCACCCCGAACTTATAACATTATATGCCTCGGCTCCGAATCATGTCTTGGGTCAATAGTTGGGTTTGCCCGGCTCCCATGTTTTGGTACCTTACGTTCCGTTATATCGGCTAAGGTAGCGCTGGGAGAACCACTGCGATTGTGCCCCGGTTGAGCTGGGTTGAGCACCTCAGTGGAGAAAGCTAAAACTGACCGTCATGATAGGGCGAGAGCCTGTCGCTGTCCGAGAGGTTTTTTCAGGTCCCTAATGACTTATGCCGCTTAGAGCGAGGAGTCGGCATTGTCCGACCAAGGCGTGGATAGCGCCCCGAACTCGGTCTTCCGAATACTAGGGGCTTCGCCGAAATTTAAAATTATAGTATTCTATGGCTAAGTGAGAGTGTTCAAGCACTATAGTCCGGTTGCCTTGTTCGTTGCATTTAGAGCCTCCCTCGAAGGACCCAATAATGGGAACAAGAGCGCTCAAGTTTATCCCGAACACCCCAGCACTCGTGGCATGGGGGCTGAAGCCAACGACTTGCCATCTCTCAAATTTGATAAACGGCCGCACAGAAGGTAATATTTTAAATTCACAAGCGTTGCTTAGCGCATATGAACAAGTTTTCAGCGTACAGGATAACAAATGCGAGTCTATTAAAAAATTACATCTTTGGAGCATTCACCCGCTATAAAGCGGGCACCCTTCAGGCGCCCTCATAGTACATTTGGGCTTGCGATGCCTTGCCCGGCGGTGGCCCATCCGTCACAAGCTTCTCAGCATCCATCTTGCCCAGTGCACTTTAGCAGGCGAGGGCCAACGGGCACCTTCAATGCAGACGAGCGCTTGATGACTTCAATCCATGGATAGGCGTCCACCAGCCGCCGCACTAGCCCGAAGTAGCTCCCAGGCATGGCTTCCGTAGGCCACAGCCGAACTATGAGGCCCTTCATGGCCTATTCGGCGACCTTGTGGAGCTCGACCAGCTGCTTCATTGGTCGC
Organism: Aegilops longissima; assembly: GCA_021605205.1. NCBI lineage: Eukaryota > Viridiplantae > Streptophyta > Magnoliopsida > Poales > Poaceae > Aegilops > Aegilops longissima. The sequence goes on along the minus strand of CM038677.1, from coordinate 650,034,849 downwards.
TCGGGGGCACGGATGTCCGCCTCAAAGATCTTGAGACCAGAACACCTTTTCCGCCGAGCTCCCTCCTCGGCGCGGTAGAACGCGACGACATCAGACACACTACGGGCAGATCTGCGAATGCTCCTGGAGAGCTCCGGATTCGGGTAAGTAATAGATAATTCACTTTCACATGCTTGCTTTGCATAAAGAATGCCTTACCCGCCGCTATCTTCTTTAATGATTCAATTTCTTGGAGGGCTTTTGGGCTTGGCCTTAGCGGCTTTGGCACTCTCAAGAGCCGAGGCGAGCTCGGACTCGAGTCTTGAGTCACGCTCCAAACTCGTGTTTTTCCACGAGCACGGAGCTCTTGCCGCACCTCCGCCACCGCGCCTCCTGCTTCTCTCGCTCGGTGCGCTCCGCAGCCGCTTTGCTTTGGCCGTGGACACGCTTCCTTCGTGGTCGCCACCTCGTTCGTGGCCCCTACAATACCCACGTTAGTCCTGTCATTTTGCAACCAAATCCTTTCTATAAGGTATTACTTTAATAAGGTATTACTTACCTTCCTTGTCCTCGAGCTGCTTCTTGGCAAGGCCGAGCTCGTTCTCGGACCGCTCGAGGCTCGCTTCAATGCATTGACCTCCATGCAACAAGGCGGCAGAGGTCAAGCAGAGCCTGCATTCCCATATTGACATACTTATGTTAGACTCCTGCTTATATCTTTTAGATCCTCAGTCCGGCTTTTCTTTTGAACACGAACTAAGCATCGAGGGCTACTGTCTATGCGGTAATATTTTTACATATTCTAAACTTACCTCAAAGCCTGTTAGAAGGCTGGTACAGGCTTCAGTCAGCCCGCTCTTGGCGGACTGAACTTTCCGGATCACCACACTCATAACAGTGCGGTGCTCCAAGTCGATGGAGGCGCCGTTAAGCGCCTCCAGCAAGCTATCCAGTGCCTCCGGATGGACGGAGGTCACCGGCGTCGCAGTCTTGCCCTTCTTACGAAGGGGCCGCTTGCCGGACTTCGGAACCACTGAAGGTTCCGGTACGGAGTCCGGCACAGGGCTGGACTTAGAGCCCTCTGGGGTCTCGCCCCCTTTGCGCCTGGAGTCCGGGAGGTCGCCTTGCGGCGCCTCCAGGACCACCTCCTCCTGGCTGGGCCCCTTTTGGGACTCCACCGCGGTGTCGTCTGCGTCAAGAGGAGAGGAGGCGGTCAGAAGTGAAGTGCTATTCACATCCGACGAATCCAGGGAGCCGCTCGACGAAGCGGTGAGCTCGTCCTTGGGCGGGCTACATGGTTATATTCGGCGTTAGAAGACACTATGCGACAAATAAAAAGTCATGAGCTATTCCGGAGTCCGGACACTTACGATCTCGCCAGGGGCTTGGCCCTTGGTGGCCACTCCTCCTCGTCGTTGTCGGCGTTGGTGGAGAAGTCCGAAGGAAGGGTCCTTCCTTTCTTGGACCCTCCGGCCTCCCCAGTCGGGGCGGCCTTCCTTTTCTTCTCTCCTTCACTGGGGAGAGGCTTTTTCCTCCTCCCGTCCTCGGGGAGGATTCCTCTCAGTCGTTGGACGATGAGTCCGAGGAACACCTGGCGTCGGGCGCTCCTTCGAGTCCCCGTGGCCTCCTTCTTGGCCTTCTTCTCCGGCACCACGTGAGGTGCCGGAGCCAGCAGCCCCGTCAAGCGGGCGTCCGCTGGATCTTCTGGCAAGGGAGCCGGACAGTTAACCTGCCCGGACATGTTACACCAGTCCTGTCAAAGGTAAGGGAGTTTAGATCCCACATAGAGTCAAACTATGAAAAACAAGAGTCCCGTAAAGGGTAAAATAGCATACCTCGGTAGCTTGGCGCTGCGAGCTGAATCCGTGATCTTCGTTAGCGGATGATGGAGCCTCGGCGCCCTTGAACAGCACCTTCCATGCATCTTCGTACGTAGTGTCGAAGAGCCTTTTCAGAGTTTGGTGCTGTGCCAGATCGAACTCCCACAATTTGAAGGCCCGTTGTTGGCATGGGAGGATCCGGCGGATGAGCATAACCTGGACTACATTGACAAGCCTGAGATTCTTGTTCACCAGGGTTTGCATGCAGGTTTGGAGTCCGGTCAGCTCTTCCGGATTACCCCACGTCAGGCCCGTCTCTTTCCAAGAGGTGAGCCGCGTAGGGAAACCAGATCTGAACTCGGGGGCCGCTGCCCATTTAGGGTCGCGCGGCTCGGTGATGTAGAACCACCCCGATTGCCACCCCTTCACGGTCTCCACAAAGGAGCGCTCGAGCCATCGGACTTTGGTCATCTTGCCAACCATGGCACCTCCGCACTCCGCTTGGCGGCCGCCCACTACCTTCGGCTTGACATTGAAGGTCTTCAGCCATAAGCCGAAGTGGGGCTGGATGCAGAGAAAGGCCTCACACACGACGATGAATGCCGAGATTGTGAGGATGAAATTCAGGGCCAGATCGTGGAAATCCAGGCCATAGTAGAACATGAGCCCCCGGACAAATGTGTGAAGTGGAAAACCTAGTCCGCGGAGGAAGTGGGTGAGGAACACCACCCTCTCATGGGGCCTGGGGGTGGGAATGAGCTGCCCCTTGTCGGGGGGAGCGGTCTTGTGATGACGCTGGACAAGTATCCGGCCTTCCGCAGCTTTTTGACTTGTCCCTCCGTGACGGAGGAGACCATCCACTTGCCTCCCGCTCTGGACATGGCTGGAGAAGGTTGAGGAGGGATGTGCGGACTTGGGCGCTGGAGCTCGAGTGCGCGGAAATGGATGAGCAAAGGAGGAAGAAGGCGAGGTTAAAAGGTGGATCCTTATCCCTTATATGGACGGACGGCTATCGCCCCCCTTGACTGGTAAAACTCGCTTATCTCCCAAGCGTCATAATCAATGGCGCGGTTGGGTTACCGACGTCCGTATTGATGGGAATCCGGAATAAGGGGCACGATCTCCGCCTCGATAAGGCGTGCCAAGAAACCGCCTCGCTAAGCGCTGAGGTGGAACAGTAAAAACGATTCGTATAAAGACCTGGCCGTGGTGTGATGTCACGCCGCGGAATACGTCAGCAGATCTGTGCAAAGGTTATTCTCTCTACGGTGGTATGTGGAACTTGTTTTGCAGAGCCGGACACAATCCTTGTGTTCAAAATCTTCTATGAAGTATTCGGAGGAGGAACCCGCGTTGCAAAGCCGAAGACAATATGCGCGCCGGATTCATCGCCATTGAAGCCTGGTTCAGGGGCTACTGAGGGAGTCCTGGATTAGGGGGTGTCCGGATAGCCGAACTATCACCTTTGGGCGGACTCCTGGACTATGAAGATACAAGATTGAAGACTTCGTCCCGTGTCCGGATGGGACTTTCCTTGGCGTGGAAGGCAAGCTTGGCGATACGGATATGTAGATCTCCTACCGTTGTAACCGACTCTGTGTAACCCTAACCCTATCAGGTGTCTATATAAACCAGAGGGTTTTAGTCCGTAGGATGAACAACAATCATACCATAGGCTAGCTTCTAGGGTTTAGCCTCTCTGATCTCGTGGTAGATCTACTCTTGTACTACCCATATCATCAATATTAATCAAGCAGGAGTAGGGTTTTACCTCCATCGAGAGGGCCGAACACAGGTAAAAACATCATGTCCCTTGTCTCCTGTTACCATCCGCCTAGACGCACAGTTCGGGACCCCCTACCCGAGATCCGCCGGTTTTGACACCGACACCTGCCCAAGGATTTCAAGGGCCCGCGCAAGGTGCCAAATTACACCGCCGATTTATCTCCAGAGACATGGGTTGAAAGCTATGAGATGGCCATGTAGATGCTAGATGTGGATGATGCAGCTTGTGCGAAGTACTTCACCATGATGCTAGAAGGGACGGCTCGTACTTGGTTAAAGAGTCTACCGGCTAACTCTATCAGATCATGGGCCGAGTTGAGAGCCCGGTTTATCCAGAATTTTAAGGATACATGCAAGTAGCCCATGTCGATTGTGGACTTAGCTCCCTGTGTACAGGAGGAAGGATAATCAACAACCCGGTAGGTGCGCCGGGTCTCAGAAATTTTGCATTCGTCGGGCCGCATCAACGCTGACACCGCAGTTCTAACTTTGGAAGGCAATTGCCGGTTTAAGCCTCTGAAGTTGAAGTTGGGACGGCTGAAACGCCATTGCAGTGACATGGGAACCCTCACGGCCGCTCTAGTAAAGTATGCTGACTCTGATAGTACCAAGGATCCCGAGTCTGATGATGATAAGACAGGGAAGGGAAAGAAGAGCGGCAACGCCAAGGGGTAGCACCACAACCCGGCGGGTCATGGAAACGGCGGCAAATGTAAAGCGGATCACAACATGGACTTTGTGGCCAATACCAGCGCACAGGACAAGGGCCAACGGCGCAAGGGTAAACCGCCCCAGCGCGGTGGAGGACCTAGCCCTAACCCGGACCGCCTGTCTTACCTATTGAACCAGCCCTTCCCGAAACATGGGACGAAGGAGATGCCGGCCACACACCTCTGGAAGGACTGCTACATCATGCAAGAGTTCAAAAATTCTAATGCTTTCCAGTATAAGCATGGACCGGGTAGCGGCTCAGGCCCTGGGTCTCATGGGCCGAGTTATGGTGGAGGAAATTCCGGTTCAGGCTTCCATGGTAATCAGGGCGGACATAACAATCAAGGTAATCAGCGCAACCAAGGTGGCTACAATAATCAGGGCAATCAACAGCAGCAGTAGCAGTCCGGTTACCAGAGCAATCCGAAGCAGTTGAATAGTGGGCAATATCATGTCTTCACCACTAGCTTGGACAAGCGTGACCAAAAGCTTCATAAGAGGGCAGTGAGCTCCATTGAACCGGCGGTGCCCCGTTACCTATGCTGGTCGGAGCAGTCGATTGTGTGGAGCAGAGAAGATCACCCACCCCGGGTTGACAATCCTGGTCATCTGGCATTGGTGGTGGCACCTTAGGTGGGAGGTTATAAGTTCACCAAGGTACTCATGGACGGAGCAGTATCAATATTCTTTACTATGAAACTTTCCATCGCATGGGGTTAACAGATAAAAATCTTAAACCATCCAATACGGTGTTCCATGGTGCGGTACCTGGTAAATCGGCGTATCCTGTTGGTAAGATAGCTCTGGAGGTGGCTTCTGGGGACGAGCATGACTCGAGATCAGAAACTTTGACGTTTGAAGTGGTGAAAATCAGAAGTCCGTATCATGCCCTGTTTGGGCGGCCGGCTTATGCTAAATTTATGGCACGGCCTTGCTATGTGTATCTGCAGCTCAAGATGCCGGGTCATAAGGGAACTATAACCGTACATGGGATCCGCAAGATTGCTCTGGAGTGTGAAGAAGGTGATGCGGCGTATGCTGAGTCGGTTTGTGCCACAGAAGAATTGAAGTTTTACAAGGACAATGTTGATCCGGCAGATATGACTTCGTTGAAGAAACCAACTACCGAGCATGATCCGGCCTTGAAGTTTAAATCGGCTGATGAGACTAAGCTTGTTGACTTCGTACCTGGCGATTCGTCCAAGCAGTTCAGCATCAGCGCTAACTTGGATCCAAAATAGGAAAGCGCGCTCATCGAGTTCTTCCGTGAGAATCGGGACATCTTTGCGTGGAAGCCTTCTGACATGCCAGGTGTACCGAGAGAACTCGCCGAGCACACTCTTAATGTCGATCCTAAATATAAACCGGTCAAGCAGTTTCTCCGCCGGTTCAATGAAGAAAGACGCAAGGCTATTGGAGAAGAAGTGGCCAGACTCTTGGCGGCCGGTTTTATCGTTGAAGTCTTCCATCCTGAGTGGTTGGCTAATCCGGTGCTGGTCCTTAAGAAGAACGACACTTGGCGGATGTGTGCGGATTACACAGATCTCAACAAAGCTTGTCCAGCAGATCCTTTTGCCCTTCCCCGCATTGATCAAATTATTGATGCTACGACGGGTTGCGAGCGTTTGAGTTTTTTGGATGCATATTCCGGTTATCATCAGATCAAGATGGCAGTTAAGGACCAGAAGAAGACGGCCTTCATAACCCCCTTTGGAGCCTTCTGCTATGTGTCCATGCCCTTTGGGCTCAAGAGTGCCCAGACGACTTATCAACGATGTGTGCAGAATTGTCTTCATACACAAATTGGCCATAATGTTCATGCCTATGTGGATGATATTGTGGTCAAATCAAGGAAGAAGGAGACATTGATTGATGACTTAAAGGAAACCTTTGATAACCCGCGGGTTTACAAGATGATGCTTAATCCGGCTAAGTGCGTTTTTGGTGTACTGGCAGGCAAGCTCTTGGGCTTTCTGGTGTCTAACAGGGGCGTTGAGGCTAATCCGGAAAAGATCAAGGCCATCACCTCCTTGGCTAAACCGAAGTGTATCAATGACGTTCAATGCTTGGCAGGCCAGCCGGATTGCCGCGTTGAGCCGGTTTATCAGCCGCCTTGGCGAGAAGGCCATTCCTTTGTATCAGATGCTGAAGAAAACGGATAACTTTGTCTGGAGTGACGCTGCGAATGAAGTGTTTGAGGATTTAAAGCGGCAGATAGCTAACCCGCCGGTTCTTGCTGCCACGGTTGACAAGGAGCCATTGTTGCTATATGTGGCAGCTAATGCTCGGGCTGTCAGTGTGGCTATTGTGGTGGAGCGCAAGGAGGCAGGAAAGGAGTATCCAGTTCAACGTCCGGTTTATTATATCAGCGAGGTACTTATTGAGTCCAAGCAGAGGTACCCACATGTAACACCCCGGAAGTAACTTTCCATATTTGTAACTCCAACTCTTGCCATTTTCGGCATTGTGATATGATATTCCCTCCGTGGTTGGGTCTTTCTTCATTTTTGCTTTTTGTCCATGTCATGCATTTTATATCATGTCATCATGTGCATCGCATTTGCATACGTGTTCGTCTCATGATTCCGAGCATTTTCCCCGTTGTCCGTTTTGCAATCCGGCACTCCTATCTCCCCGGCGGCCCTTTTACGCTTTTTCCGTGTGCGGGTACTAAACCTTCTCGGAATGGACCGAGGTTTGTCAAGTGGCCTTGGTATACCACCGTAGACCACCGGTCAAGTTTCGGTCATTTGGAGCTCGTTTGGTACTCCAACGGTTAACCGTGACTCTCGCAAAGGCCTCTTTTAAGTTGCAGCCCAACACCCTCCAAAATAGTCCAATAACCCATCTAAGTCACTTCCATGCTCTCCGTCGTTCGATCACGATCATGTGGGCGAAAACTACACCTCATTTGGACTCTCCTAGCTCCTCTATGCCTATTTAAACACCTCCCCGTCCAAATCCGGGTCTTCTTCCCCAAACCCTAAACTCCTCCTCACCCAGACGGACACGTCCGTCCGCCGCCGAGACGAAACCGCCTTCCGCGTCCGCACCAACCAGCGCGTGCCACGTGGGCACGCCGCCTCACGCCGCCCTGCTGCCCTGCGGCACGGCCGGCCCGCCCGACTTGGCCGCGCCTTAGCCCTCCCATGGCCCAGGCTCCCGCGCGCGCCGGCGGCGGCGGCCACGCCGCCCGCCCGCGCTACGCCAAGAGACGCCACCGGCAGCGCCGCCACCGGCTGCCCGGCCTCCTACGACGCCGCCGGCCCCGCCAGCGCCCGGCCCCGGCTCCGGGTCGCCCGGCGCCGCCTCCTCCGGCGCCGCCTCCCCGCCGCCGGCCCGCCTCCTCTCCCTCCTCCGGCCTCGCCGAGCTCCGTGACCCTTTGCCGCCGCCGTCGCCGATCGGGCCGGATCCCGATCCGATCCCGATCTAGCCGCCCGTTGACTTTCTCTCCTCCCTCTTTTCTTCTAAGTTTTTAATCCTATGATATTTCGTGGCATTTTCTACATAGCATAACTTTGCATCTGTAGGTCCATTTTGCGCGTATGATATATCAAAATGTTCGTCTCGAAGAGTAGATCATTTCATCTCATTGCATCATTTTCATTTGAGCTCATCTTGATGCCCTAAATGCTGTTAGAAGAGGGCTATGTGATGTTAGTTTCATTTCTTAATGAACTTGCACTTTTGTTATTTTTGCTATGATTGATGTGTGCACCCTATGAATTTGAGTCCTACATGTGTTTTGTAATATGCCATGCCATCTTTCCAGGAGTGTATGCCATGTATTTTTGTGATCTATGTGGTGACTAGCACAAGCATGCAAAGTAGGTGTCCTGATGTTGCTGTTTTCAGCTCTGTTTAGCTGATATTTTGATGCCATGTTAACTTGATGCTACCGAGAGATCCACGCATATTTTAAGATACTTCAGTAAGGATGTTTTGTTAAACATGCCTTCCTCTATCCATCCATGCCCTTGTTTTCAATTATGGAGTGCCATAGCTTGAGTCAATCGAGCTCTACTTTTGCTATCAAATGTTTCCTGGCAGATTGTTTACATGTTATTCAATTTTGCCTAGGTTGTTGTGGTTGATCCATGTATGCTATGTTATTGTTCTTGCCATGTATGTCTTCTATGTCATGTCTTCTTGATGTATGTATGCTTAGTTTATCATATAAGGCTCTGTAGTGAGTGCATCGAGCTCTTAAACATGCCTACTTGTTATCAGTTTTTGACATGCCATGTTGCTGAATCTGTTAACGAAACTTTCAATATTGACATGGGTGTTACTATATTTTCTGATCCTTTTTGGCTTATGGTCAGTAAGGTACTTTTGTTCTATGCTTTGAGTAGATTCATGCCATGCCTTGTTTTGCTATTTTAAGTTCCTGTAGCATGTAGTTTTCTTGCTCTGAACATTGCAACCTGATGCTGTTTTTGCCATGTCCAGCCTGATATTTTGTGCACTTTTGCCATGCTTGTTTGAACCTGTTATGATGTGAACTAGCCGTAGCTCAGTGCTCATATTTTGTTAAGCATCTTGTGTAGATCACTGCCATATACTTTGTTGATACGTTTGGGTGCAGTAGCTTAATTTATTGTTGCTTGCTAAGTGGCATCATGCTGTTAATGGCAGATTTGTGCCATTCTTGTTTTGCTTGTCATTTCCAAACCGTGCATCCGATTCCGGTGATCTTTATATCGATTTCAACCGAAATCATCTCATCTTTCCAGTGGCATACTTGGTTTGCCAAGTTGATGCCTGGTTCATCATTTTCCTTTCGGAGCGCGCATACGCATTGCATATCACATCTCGCATATCATGTCATGTTTTGCATCATGTTGATTGTGCATTGCACCGTGATTTATTGTGGTTCCTTTGTTTGTGTTCTTGCTTTGGGTAGAGCCGGGAGACGAGTACATGAACGAGGAGCCTATTGAGAACGCTTACGAGGATCAAGCTTTCGACAACTCTGAGAACATTGCAGGCAAGATGACCATACCCTCGAAATCACTTCTATCTTTGCTATGCTAGTTGCTCGCTCTTTTGCTATGCCTATGCTGCGATGCCTACCACTTGCTATATCATGCCACCCATATTGCCATGTCAGCCCCTAACCATCCTTTCCTAGCAAACCGTTGATTGGCTATGTTACCGCTTTGCTCAGCCCTCTTATAGCGTTGCTAGTTGCGGTGAAGTCGAAGTTTGTTCCTTGTTGGAACATGGAGATGTTGTTCCTTGTTGGAACATGTTTACTTGTTGGGATATCACAATATATATATCTGCTATAATTAATGCATCTATATACTTGGTAAAGGGTGGAAGGCTCGGCCTTATGCAGTGTTTTGTTCCACTCTTGCCACCCTAGTTTCCGTCATACCGGTGTTATGTTCCTTGATTTGGCGTTCCTTACGGTTGGGTGATTTATGGGACCCCTTGACAGTTCGCTTTGAATAAGACTCGTCCGGCAAGGCCCAACATTGGTTTTACCATTTGCCACCTAAGCCTTTTTCCCCCGGGTTTTCGCGAGCCCGAGGGTCATCTTTATTTAAACCCGGGCCGGTGCTCCTTCGACGTTGGTCCAAACTAGAGCACCGTCTTGGGACCATTCCTTGGCAACTTGGATTACGTCGGTTCCTGTGACGCTTAGCTTATCCGGTGTGCCCGAGAACGAGATATGTGCAGCTCCTATCGGGATTTGTCGGCACGATCGGGTGGTCTTGCTGGTCTTGTTTTATTCTTTGTCGAAATGTCTTGTAGTCCGGGATTCCGAGATTGATCGGGTCTTCCGGTAGAAGAATATCCTTCGTTGACCGTGAGAGCTTATAATGGGCTAAGTTGGGACACCCTGCAGGTATTATCTTTCAAAGCCGTGCCGCGGTTATGAGGCAGATGGGAATTTGTTAATGTCGGTTGTAGAAAACCGAAGTTGACCTCAACTAAAATACATCATCAACGCGTGTGTAACCGTGATGGTCTCTTCTCGTGGTCCGGAAGTGAACACGGTGTTGGAGTTATGTCCGGCGTAAGTAGTTCAGGATCACTTCTTGATCGCTACTAGCTTCACGACCGTGCTTTGCTCCTCTTCTCGCTCTCTTTTGCGAATGTAGCCACCATATATGCTAGTCGCTTGCATCAGCTCCACCTTACTACTCTGTCCTTCCTATAAGCTTAAATAGTCTTGATCTCGCGGGTGTGAGATTGCTGAGTCCCGTGACTCACAGATTCTACCAAAACAGTTGCAGGTGCCGGCGATGCGGTCACGGTGGCGCAACCGAGCTCAAGTGGGAGTTCGACGAGGAACGTGGTCGTTACTATGTGTTTTTTCACGATGATCAGTAGTGGTGCCAGTTGGGACGATCGGGGATCTGTGTAGCATTTGGGGTATCTTCTTTTATTTTGGTCCCGTAGTCGGACCTTGAGTGTACTCGAATGATGGATGTTTATTTATGTCTTTGTGTGAAGTGGCATTGTAAGCCAACTATGTATCTCTTTCCCTTATGATATTACATGGGTTGTGTGAAGATTACCTCACTTGCGACATTGCTTTCAATGCGGTTATGCCTCTAAGTCGTGCCTCGACACGTGGGAGATATAGCCGCATCGAGGGCGTGACACCACACTGGCAGAAGCTCGTATATGGGGTTTTCATGGCAAGCCGGAAGATCAAGCAGTATTTCCAAGGTCATCCCATCACAGTGGTCAGCTTTGCTCCTTTGGGAGATATAATCCAGAACAGGGAAGCAACTGGCCGGATTGCCAAGTGGGCCATAGAGCTCGAGCCTCAAGGGTTGAAGTATATATCCCGAACGGCGGTCAAATCTCAAGCACTTGTGGATTTCATCAACGACTGGACAGAACTACAAGCGCCTGAAGAGAAGCCGGATCACACTTATTGGACTATTCACTTTGATGGGTCTAGGAAATTGGAGGGCTCGGGGGCTGGAGTCGTATTAACTTCCCCACGAGGTGATAAGTTTTGTTATGTTCTCCGTTTAATGTTCCCTTGCACTAACAATGCAGCTGAGTATGAAGCTTTACTCCATGGTCTCTCGGATGGCTAAAGGAGATGAACCTAAGTCGAGTTAAGTGCTTCGATGACTCAGACCTGGTGGCTCAACAGGTGTCTGGCACTTGGGATTCCAAGGACCCACTCATGGCAGCATATCGTCGTGAGGTGGACATTGTTGCAGGTCACTTTAAAGGTTATCAGGTGGATCATGTGGACCGGCGGAAGAACGAAGCGGCGGACGCTTTAAGCCGCCTGGGTTCTCAACGTAAACCAGTTCTGCCTAATGTCTTCTTGGATGTTCTGGATAATCCGTCCGTTAAGCTCCCTGGTGAAGAGGATTTGGCTATTCCTGATCCGGAAGCTCAGTTGGTGGCGGCTCTTCATATTATCCCGGATTGGACGGTTCCTTATCTCGCATATATGAACCGGGGTGAGTTACCAGAGGATGAGACATTGGCCAAGCAGATAATCTAGCGGTCCAAGTCTATGACTATTATCAATGGAGAGCTGCATCATTGCAGTGTGACAGGGGCATTTCAGCGTTGCGTGTCTCCTGAAGAAGGCTGTGAAATTTTGCGTGAGATCCATGAAGGAGACTGTGGTCACCACGCCGGTTCAAAATCTCTGGTGGCCAAAGCGTTTCGTCACGGTTTTTATTGGTTGACAGCTCATGCTGATGCCGAGGACTTGGTCAGACGATGTGATGGCTGTCAGAAGTTCTCAAGGCGCGCTCATGTACCGGCTCAAGAATTGAGGATGATTCCAATTACTTGGCCGTTTGCGACTTGGGGGCTGGATATGGTTGGGCCTTTCAAGAGGTCAAAGGACAAGAAGACCCACCTTTTGGTGGTGGTTGACAAGTTCACAAAGTGGGTGGAGGCAGAACCAGTTAGCAAGTGTGACGCGGCCACGGCGGTTCAATTCATCAAAAAGGTGATTTTCCGGTTTGGCTTTCCACATAGCATTATCACTGACAATGGTACCAATCTGTCAAAGGGTGCCATGAAGGAGTTCTGTCAACGTGAGCACATCCGGCTAGACGTATCGTCAGTGGCTCACCCACAGTCCAATGGTCAAGCGGAGAGGGCCAATCAAGAAATTTTGAGAGGCATCAAACCCCGGCTTATGGTTCCCTTGCAGCGGACGCCGGGTTGTTGGGTTGAGGAGCTACCTTCAGTGTTATGGAGCATCAACACCACACCCAATAGATCGACAGGATACACGCCGTTCTTCATGGTTTATGGAGCGGAGGCAGTTCTTCCTAGTGACATCCGTCATGACTCACCTCGTGTAGCGGCATATGTTGAAGCTGACAACGAGAAGGCATGGCAAGAAGCTCTCGACTTGTTAGATGAGGAGCGTGACATAGCGGCCGCCCGTTCAGCGATTTATCAGCAAGATCTACGTCGCTATCATAGCCGCCGGGTTAGAACCAGAACCTTTCAAGAAGGAGACTTGGTGCTTCGGCTCATCCAGGATCAGACGGATATGCATAAGTTATCCCCACCTTGGGAAGGACCTTTTGTGGTCAGCAAGAATCTACACAACGGGTCATACTACCTAATCGATGTTTGAGAGCGCAAAGACTCACGTAAATCAGAGGAGGAGACCAACCGGCCGTGGAATATTGCTCATCTTCGGCCTTACTATACTTGAGCTATAGGCTCTGCTTATGTACATATTATGACTATGTATATATTATGATCAATATAATAAACTAGAACCTCAGCTAAAGCGGGGTATCTGTTGTTTTCTTACATCATGTGTGGTTACATGGAGCTTCTGTTTCTAAAGCGGCATCCGGTTTACCCCTTGGTTTAGCTTTTCAAAGGCTTTATATTATATCACTTGGGGGCTTGGTCGTATCCGAACCATAGCTACACCTCTTGATCGGTGCAATGCCACAACATCACTTGGGGGCTTGGTCGAGCCCGAACCATAGCTACACCTCTTGATCAGCGTAATGCCACAACATCATTTGGGGGCCTGATCGAACCCGAACCATAGCTACACCTCTTGGGGGCTTGGTCGTGTCCGAACCATGGTCATACCTCTTGATCGGCTCAAAGCCTCGCCTGCAATGGTTTTTATTTGCCTTTGTTTGAGTTCTGTTCTTTTTTTTGGTAAAGGTTTTTTGTTGCTTTTTAGACCGGCGTTAAACAAACCGGTCCGACTGTCAATTACGAATTAACGGTACACGATCAAATCATAATCCAGAGACTATTTGCCCGGTCTAATTTTCAATTAAAATTTTATTATGGAGTAAACCGGTGTTTATCATAACCCAGAACGGTTTACATTATAAACCGGCCTTATATCAACAGGAGTGGTTTTCTCCTAAAAGATTTAGGTTATTAGCCCCGCTACAAGGTTGGCCAGCCAACATCATGCATAAAGGTTGCAGGTATTATATATTTCCATTTTGGTTATATGTCACAACCTAAGTTATCATCTTCGGTTATATATATATGGGTATCATGACCCGCCCGGCGGTAAACCGCCAGGGCGCTTTAAGCTTCTTATCTGCAGAAACAGCTTGGACAAATGAATATGTAGATCATATCTTACGTATGACGAATCAAGCAAGTATCGATTGCAGATAAATATGCGTGAAGGCATATTAGAACAAATATTTTAACTAAGCCTATTACAAGGCTTTCCAGTGCCCAACAGGATCATTGTTTTCTCAAAATACATGTCGCAGCATGTAGAAGACCAAACTGGCCTCCGGTTCATGATTGGTCACCGGCTTGGCCTGACGGTTGCGGATCATCTTGCGCCGGTTCAACTTCTTCTTCCCTAGCCAGTGGCTGGAAATCAACAGTTGCCCAGTCGATCCCAGTTAAGGCTTGGAATACAACTTCATCACTTATCATCATAAACGGTTAAATATCAGGGGCATAAGTGTGCTTACGGATTGTCGGGATAAGATTCTGAGCTCCTGGAATTGGTGCAGCAATCCGTTTGTTCCTGTCATCATAGCTGGTTTGATAGTACGAGAGGTCTGCTTCTTCAACTAGTTGACAAGCCAATGGGCACACTTCCCGGTTTATCATCCGAAGATCATTTTCGCCAAATTCTATTCCGTCTTCCTTCAAGCTGGGATAACCTTGAGCTGCTTCAACTGGATCAAAGTCAGGAACCCATGCTTTTGCCCTGGTCAGTGCGGCCAAAGCACCCGTTCTAGTAGCAGACTTTTTTAGCTCGTCAACCCGGGCAGGAGGCATAGATAACATTTGTAAAATATCCTTGATCAAGGTGGGAGGCGGGTTATTCTGTGAAGCAGTGTAGACGATTCGTTGTGCGCCGGTATACAACTGCTCTATCAAAGTATATGCTGCCTTCAATTTCTTCTGAACGTCAGATCCCAAGTGGCTAATACGAGTTCCTGCATCATCACGAGGATTAGTAAACTGGCAAAATAATTGCATGGATATATGGAAAGCCTAAGTCAAAGAGCTTACCAAATACAGCGACGGTCATGGCATGAACCTGCCGCTTCACGTTGGTCAGCTCATCAACCACCGGTTTAAGAGCGGCTTCTGCTTTTTCAGCCCGTTCCACCAAAGAGGATTTCTCAATCTCCCAATCCGCCCGCTCTTTGTTGAAGCTCTCTTTAAGTTTCTCCATAGCGCCCAAAGTGCTGGTCAACTCTTCCTTCGCCTTGGAGGTTTCGGCTTGTTGCGATTTAAGGTTCTCCTGCAGGTCAGCGGTTTGGCTTTCTTTCTTGCTCAACTCAGCCTGCATAGAGACAATTATATAATGAGGCGATGGTACATATTTGAAGTACCAAGCAAAATACAAGTATTCAACTCGGTACTTGGGGGCTAATGCATATTTTCTCTTCATCATACATTTTCTACAAAAGTCCCAAGCATAATACAAGTATTCAACTTGGCACTTGGGGGCTAATGGATGTTTGCTCAAAAAATGCTGACATGGGAGTTTCTTTTACAAAGTCCCGGTTCATCTTTATAAAGTTAAACCGACCCTTGGGGGCTACTTCAGTGAAGATAAGATGCATTATGGCTCACATTGAGTACTTACTAGAGTCCCGGCTTAAATCGGTATCTTAAACGATCACTTGGGGGCTATTGGAGTTGATAAACTACAAATCAATACAAGAAGAGAAGCATATAGGAAGTTACCTCAAAATTTTCCTTCATCATATTGACCAGGCCGGCTTCATAGTCGCGGCTGGTGTACAGACGGTTCAGATAGCCAGAATGGAGGTCTTGAGCATTCAGAGCGGCGTACGTTGACAAATCGGCATTCCACTTTCCTTTGCCAATCGCAGAGAATTCTTCTTTGGCGGTATGTTTTGACAAGGCAACAGGATTGCACAGTTCGATATAATAGCCTTGATGTCGAACATCATCATCCTTTTCCTCAGCAGCTCGTACTGGGGTCGCCGGTTTGTCAGTATTCTTTGCTGAGCTTGCCGGTTTGTCAATCCGGATAGAATTAGTCGGCTGGTCAGCATGGCATGTGGTATCAACTTTTGCCTGCTCAGCAACGAAGTCATGGTCTTGAGGCGGTGGGTCATTCAGCATATCATCAAGGTTGGCCTCTTCAGGGTCTGGAGTTTTCTCCGGTTTAGCGCTCACAAGTAAAACATGAAGGTCAGTATAGCGTATAAAATGCATGTCAAGAATAAAGCAAGTGAACAACTTACCCAATAACCGTTTTGAGGGGTGGAAGTTTGGTGGCTGACGACTCGCTAGAGGATGAAGATGTAGTTAGCGTGACAGGCTGTGAACAGATCCCCCGTGAGGGGTTCAAGGTACTTGATTATCGATGTTTGCTTATTACATAAATCAGTCTTACCGAGTTTATGTGATCGGTCTCACCAAGATTACGTTATGCCCTAACCCTAATGAAATTGGTCCCACCGAGTTGACATGTCGGTCCCACTGAAAAGCCTAACGTTCACATTTTGAACTAAATCGGTCTGACCGAGTTTCATGATTCGGTCTCACAGAGTTTGTTAAATTGTGCGTAATGGTTAGATTTTGTGTGGAGGCTATATATACCCCTCCACCCCCTCTTCATTCATGTAGAGAGCCATCAGAACGTGCCTACACTTCCAGCATTCATTTTCTGAGAGAGAACCACCTACTCATGTTTTGAGGCCAAGATATTCCAATCCAACCATAAGAATCTTGATCTCTAGCCTTCCCCAAGTTGCATTCCACTCAAATCATCTTTCCACCAAATCCAAATCTGTGAGAGAGAGTTGAGTGTTGGGGAGACTATCATTTGAAGTACAAGAGCAAGGAGTTCATCATCAACACACCATCTATTACCTTTTGGAGAGTGGTGTCTCCTAGATTGGTTAGGTGTCACTTGGGAGCCTCCGCCAAGATTGTGGATTTGAACCAAGGAGTTCGTACGGGCAAGGAGATTGCCTACTTTGTGAAGATCTACCCGAGTGAGGCAAGTCCTTCGTGGGCGATGGCCATGGTGGGGTAGACAAGGTTGCTTCTTCATGGACCCTTTGTGGGTGGAGCCTTCCGTGGACTCGCGCAGCCGTTACCGTTCGTGGGTTGAAGTCTCCATCAACGTGGATGTAAGATAGCACCACCTATCGGAACAACGGAAAAAATCTTCGTGTCCACATTGCGTTTGCTCCCTCCAAACTCCTCCCTTTACCTTCATATGCAATGATTTACATTCCGCTGCTATACTCTTAGATTCGCATGTGTAGGTTGATTGCTTGACTTGTGCTAAGTTGCTAAAATCTACCAAAACTTAAAATTGGGAAAAGTTTAGATTTTTATTTGGTCAAGTAGTCTAATCAGCCCCCTCTAGACATACTTTCGATCCTACAAGTGGTATCAGAGCTTTGGTCTCCATCTACCTTGATTCCCATAGCTTTGGTGATCATAGTCTTGGTTTCACAACCTAGGAGAGTATGAAGTCTAGTGAGGGAAATTACCAACGTAGAGGTCCTTACTTTGATGGTACTAATTTTGCTATTTGGAAGCATTAGATGAAAATGCATATTCTTGGACATAACCCCGCTGTTTGGGGTATTGTGTGTATTGGCTTGCATGGTGAATTCTTTGATGGGAGAGAACCGAACCGTGAAGCTACCGCGGAAGAGTTGAAGATGCTGCAATACAATGCTCAAGCTTGCGATATCCTCTTCAACGGATTATGCCCCGAAGAATTCAACAAAACCAGCCATCTTGAGAATGCAAAGGAAATTTGGGATACTTTGATTGACATGCATGAAGGTACCGACTCCGTCAAGGAATCCAAATTGGATATGCTTCAAAGTCATCTTGACAAGTTCAAAATAAAGGATGTTGAAGGTGTCGCTGAAATGTGCTCTAGGCTTGCTCTCATCACAAATGATATTGCCGGCTTAGGAAGTGAAGAGATGACCGATAGACTCATCATCAAGAAGATCCTAAGATCCTTGGATGGAAAATATGATACCATGTGCACATTAATCCAAATTATGCCCAATTACAAAGATCTCAACGGAAGTCATTGGAAGAATTGTTGCTCATGAGATGTCACTCAAGGATAAAGAAGAGCTTCACAACAAGTCAAGTGGTGCTTACAAAGCCTCATGTGATGCTCCTACATCATCAAGTGAGAAACAAGCCTTCAATGAGGAATTGAGTCTAATGGTGAAGAACTTCAACAAGTTCTACAAGAGTAGAAGTAAGGAAATAAGTTCCAAGTCAAGGTCCTACAATGACAAAAGATCTTCTAGTCGTGAGCGTAATTGCTACAATTGTGGAAGACCCGGACACTACTCCAATGAGTGTACGACTCCCTACAAAATAAGAGAATACTCACCTAAAAGGAGAAGTAGAAGAGAAGAATCACCTCCAAGAGAGAGAAGGAGTAGAGATGATCGTTATGAACGACGAACCTCTCGTAGAAGCAAGGATTCGGAAAGGAAGGATAAGTCATCAAGAGCTACACAAAACAAAGACATCAGGCTCACGTTGGTGAATGGGTATACGGCTCTGACTCCGACCATCACTTCGAGAGAAGTTATCACTCCGACTCCGAATATACTCAAGATGAAGGTGTTGCCGGTCTAGCACTTGTGTCAACCAACTCCTACAACATATTTGACTCAACAAATGAAGGAATTGGAAGATGCTTCATGCCTAAAGGCCCAAAGGTATCACACCCCAAGTATGTTGATTTCAATAGTGATGAAGATGGCTTGCTAGGTGATGATGATTTACTTGTTGACAACTCTAGTGATGCAAACTATGATGAAATTGCTATTAAAAATGCTAATCAAGATAAAACGAATGACGATGATAAGAAGGAGATTGAGCGTCTAACTAAAGAACTAAACACTCTTAAGTTAGCTCATGAAACTACCTTAGAAGATCATCGAGAGCTTTTAAAGACTCATGAGAAGCTACGCTTTGAAAAGCTCAACCTTGAGCAAGAGCATGGGTTCTTAAAAGCAATCAATGATGATCTTCGTAAGAAATGTTCTTCTTACATTGCCAAGCGTTTACTCTTGTCTACTTACATGCCACAAGTAAAATCTAGCAACAAGAACAAGAAAGATTCTTCTTCTAGTAGTAACAATAATCATGTTAAATCCAATGTTGTTGCTTCTAGTAGTTCTCTTGATTCCACTAATGATTCTCTTAGCCAAGTTACACTTGAGTAAGAAAATAGCTTATTGAAGGGAATTATAGAGAAAGGTGAGAGCCTTGCCGGAAGTAAGCAATTTGAGGAAATTGTACGCAAGAAAGGAAGGCACCGAAAGAATCAAGGTGTTGGTTTTGAGCGAAAGTTCAATGCCAATGGAGTTGAGTGGGAAGAAGATCAATACCCCAAGACGAAGTTTGTTCCTCAACAAGAGAAGTATGATCCTACTTGTTTCAAGGGGACACAAGCTCAAGATGATCTTCCACCACAAGACCACAAGCAAAAACGCAAGGACAAGCTTCAAGAGGATATTTATGCATTTGAAGAAGCTCCCAAGGCCTTGGTCAAGTGGGTTCCCAAGACTACATCAAGTTCTACTTCATCAAGTACGACTACAACTCCAAGGATTCCCATCAAGATGATGTGGATCCCGAAGAAGAAGAACTAGAGAGTTCTTGAGGGTGACTCCGCCAACATACTTCACTCATATCATTTTGGCAACAACAAGTGCAATCAATTTCCACATCTTGCACTAGTTCAAGGAGTCATAAACCCTCTTGTTGGTAAGACAAGGGACAAGGTAATCTAATGCTTTCATAGACACCATCTTATGTGTGCATCACTCTATGTCTATGGATATCCTTGTTTGTTCCTTGTGGGACTAACCCGTGTAGGTATTGAAAGTGCAACTCACTCCAAAAGGATTGCTCCAAATGATCTTCATCAACACTGAGCATCCACATCTTCAACACCTACATGAAGTCATCATCGACAAAACCCAAGGTTAGTTCACCCTCTAAGGGGATCTCACATCTAGGGGAGCTTTACTCTAAAGAATTGAGCTAAAGCAACTCTAATGGTGTGAACACATCAATGCATTATGTAAAAGTGGTAACCCCACTTGAGCTTAAACGATGAGTATGACCTATGATCAAATGTTCTCATTTGACTCTTAAGTCAATATACTCATATATAGATGACCTAGTCATCGCCAATTGCTTGATAGATGCTAGAATTGTTTGTGCATGCTTTGTCACATATTTCATTTGTCATTTTGTTGTGTGAGCATGTTGCTTGCATATTTTACTCATTCGAGGACATCCACTTGTTGTTTTGATTGATTGGTTTCTTTTTCTTTGGCCAAGTGGATGGACAAGAATGCCTAAGAACCTTCTCTAGCTATCTATGCTCTTCTCGTCTCAAACTCTATTCATGCTACATCACAAAATTTGATCAAGTCAGATTCGAACCACTCTGTGTGAGGAGCACTCGGAGTCCCTGATTCGTCATAGACTTAAACTTCCAAAACTTCTTTGTGCGTTTGATCGACCGATTCCTCCATTTCGGTCATCTGAGATCACTAAGTCGATCTAGGTTTTCAATCTCGGTGCAACCGATTTGAACTTTTCGATCACACCGAGTTGTTGTAACTGTCAACAGTTATGCACCTCGGTGCCACCGAGTTGTTCCACTCGGTCACACCGACAGGGTCGGGCTATATATACTCACGGGCAAAAATTTGGAAACTTTCTCCAAACCCATTCGCCCGCGCATAGCTCGCTCTGCCTCCAGGGTCTCCGGATCGTCCTCCTCGTCGCCAGCCGCCTCCAGTCGCTGGTCTACGCCGCCGTCAACGGAATTCAACCCCGCCATTGCCGCTGTAGCGAGTTCATCGCCGAACTAGGGTATGGACTCGATCACTGTGCTATCTCCGTCCGATTCCTAGCACATTGTGTTCATCATGATTCTTGCCACGATTGAAACTATTCTATCCAGTCAAAACAATCCGTAGATTAGAGATGAATTGAAAATTTAGGGTTAGGTTTCTGCCGAAACCATCTCTGGCAACAACAAGTGCAAACAACTTCCACATCTTGCACTAGTTCAAGGAGTCACAAATCCTCTTGTTGGAAAGACAAGGGACAAGGTAACCTAATGCTTTCATGGACATCATCTTGAATGAACTTCACTCTATGTCTATGGATATCCTTGGTTGTTCCTTGTGGGACTAACCCGTGTAGGTATTGAAAGTGCAACTCACTTCAATGGATTGCTCCAAATGATCTACATCAACATTGAGCATCCACATATTCAACATCTACATGAAGTCATCATCGACAAAACCCAAGGTTAGTTCATCCCTCTAAGGGGGGATATCACATCTAGGGGGAGCTTTACTCTAAATATTGAGCTAAAGCAACTCTAATGGTGTGAACACAATAGTGCTTTATGTAAAAGTGGTAACCCCACTTGTGCTTAAACGATGAGTATGACCTATGATGAAATGTTCTCATTTGACTCGTAAGTCAATATACTCATATATAGATGACCTAGTCATCACCAATTGCTTGATAGATGCTAGAGTGTTTGTGCATGCTTTGTCACATATTTCATTTGCCATTTTATTGTGTGAGCATGTTGGTTGCATATTTTACTCATTCGAGGTCATCCATTTGTTGCTTTGATTGTTTGGCTCTTTTCCTTTTGCCAAATGGATGGACAAGAATGCCTAAGAAATTCCTCTAGCTATCTATGCTTTTCTCGTCTCAAACTCTATTCATGCTACATCACAAAGTTTGATCAAGTCAGATTCGAACCCTGTGTGTGAGGAGCACTCGGAGTCACCAATTCGTCATAGACTTAAACTTCCAAAACCTCTCTGTGCATTTCGGTCTGACCGATTCATCCTTTTCGGTCTGACCAAATTCACTGAGTTGATCTAGGTTTTCAATCTCGGTGCAACCGATTAGAACTTTTCGGTCACATCGAGTTGCAGTAACCGCTTGCGATTCTGCATCTCGGTGCCACCGAGTTGTTCCACTCGGTCACACCGACAGGGTTAGGATATATATACCATCAGGTCAAATTTTGGAAATTCCTCAAAAACCTCTCAGCCCGCGCATGTCCTGCTCTGCCACCTCGGGTCTCCGGATCGTCCTCTCATCGCCAGTGACCTCCCGCCGCTGGTCTCCGTCGTCGTCAACGGAATTCAACCCTGCCGTTACTGCCGTAGCAAGCTCAACATCGAACTAGGGTATGATTCGAATCTTTGTGCTATTCTTAACTCCGATTCTTAGCACAAAGCAAATGCCATGTTCCTTACCATGTATGTGTAGCGACCAGACCTCAAATAGTCTGATCTCTGTGCATCAGTGTCATCCCTGGATCGGTAATGCTGACACACACATTACTTGAGGATTTATAACAGAGTAGCAATCACATGCTTATTACATAGAATGTCTCAAAAGAGAACTTAATACAATAAATATGGCTTAAGGCCATCTAAAATCGATAATAGCGGAAGGCTTGGAAGATAAAGTGAGTCCATCAACTCGAACGGCATCACTGAGTGAAAGACCACGACCTAATGGCTCCTTACTCATCGTCTGAAAAGTCTGCAACATGAACGTTGCAGCCCGAAATGGGTCAGCACATGGAATATGCTGGCAATGTAACACAAGAGAGTAATGAACATAATAATTTCTATCACTACATGCATATTTGGTTGGTGGAGGTTGTATGGTTAATATGTTTTTCAAAAAGCCATTTTTCCCTACAACAAAGGAATATATTTTATTTAACTATCATGGTGGTTGTTAAACATTGAGAAGGTTCCTCCAACTCAATCCCAATTAAGCATCATCATTAAACCAAATCAAATTATATTAAGTGATGAGATCAACATAATAATCCAAGAACTAGATACTCAAGATGTCCATAACCGGGGACACGGCTAACCATGATTAGTTTATACACTCTGCAGAGGTTTGCACACTTTTCCCCACAAGACTCGAATACATCCATGGTCGGAGATTCGAGATACAATCTTTCTGAAGCATTAACTCTCTACTCTGGATAGACAGTACAACCTACAACCCAGTACATCTGCTAGTCTACCTCTTCGAGAGCTTCACGCAACTTACTCAACTATGCCAGAGCCCATAATGGCTTGTGGCTACACACGGAAGTTTCTAGCATGAATAGTCTTATGATCCCTTTGAGCCTGGGTGGTGGGCCGTAGGATGATCACACGGGTCCTCCGGGATATCCTAGGACAACACTGGATTCTCTAGGTGCCCACAAGCAATCCACCCAGTTGTGTATTTAAGTTGCCACCTTAAGTTGAACCATTAATTAACAAACTCACATCTGTCATGAAAACACTCGAACCCAATCCACGTCTACGAGCATAGCACAACAACATAAGCAACGTAGTAGTAACTCCCATAGGTTTGAAAATAAACAGGTGAATAGGTACTACCTCATCTACTTCCCAAAACCCACAAGTTAATCAGATCCTAACCATGCAATTGTTTCAGGATTGATCTAATGCAATAAAACTGGGTAGCAAAGAGGTATGATCATAGTGTTACTTGCCTTGCTGATGATCCGCGAAACCTAGAGACTCGCAGTAGCACGCTTCGCACTCTGGGTACTCTATCGCAAACAAAAAAGCATACAATAAGCACACAACTAGAAGCACAGGTAAAACTCAAATAAGAGATCTAACTAGAAAGTTCAACTTAAGAACTCCGGTTTGCAAAAAGAATCAAACCAAACGAAGCAACGAAACTCAAACTGCGAAAGAAACAAGATCCGTTTACTAATCTGGACTAAAGTCAAATTTTATAGTAGCAAAATCTCATTCGGTTAAACAGAAACAGGGCTTCGAAACAAACATCTAGGCGCTTGAATCGCCTGATTCTGATAAACGAGCGAAAAGTTATACTAGAACGAAGATTAGGGCAAAAATCGCGACCGAAAATAATCATGGAAAAACCTTGGAAAAAGGAAACCGACGAACAGGCTAACGAACGAACGTTCGCTGTCTGCGGTTAATGGATGAAAATCGTTCATTAAACCGAACGTACGAACGGGCGCTCGCTAAGTAAATAAACCGAAAAAATAACCGAACCGATCTAGGGTTTCAAAAAAAAAAAAACAAATCAGTTTTCCGACGAAAACCAGCGGCGGCGGCTACCTCGTCGGTGGCGGGGTTGGTGGCGGTGGCGGCGGGCTGCGGGCCTCTAATGCAATTTTGAAAAATGCATATTTTTCCTAATTCAACTAAAATAGCGACAAAAACTCCGAATAAAATCTTATTTGATTTTAATATTAAATCTCCAACATTTCTTTATTTTGGGGAAGTCATTTTATCCCCTCTCTTTTATTTTTATAAAAGAAATATTCGAAGAGAAAATAATTAAAATCAAACGACCCTCTTTTCAAAATTTGAGAAAACTCAAATATGAAAATAACGAAATCCCCAACTCTCTCCGTGGGTCCTTGAGTTGCGTAGAATTTCTAGGATCAAGCCAAAATGCAATAAAATATGATATGCAATGATGATCTAATGTATAACATTCCAAATTGAAAATTTGGAATTTTACAAACCCACCCCCCTTAAGATGAATCTCACCCTCGAGATTTGGGCTGGCTAGAAAATAGGCGAGGGTGATCCTTCCGTAGGTCTTCCTCTCGTTCCCAGGTGGCTTCCTCCTCGGTATGATGGCTCCACTAAACTTTGCAGAACTTTATAACCTTACTGCGTGTGACTCTGCTGGCGAACTCAAGAATCTTGACTGGTTTCTCCTCGTAGGTCAAATCGCTATCCAACTGAATCGCTTCAAGTGGCACTGTATCTCTCAGGGGAATATCAGCCATCTCTGTGTGGCACTTCTTTAACTGAGAAACGTGGAACACATCGTGAACTCCTGACAATCCTTCAGGCAATTCCAACTTGTAAGCAACTTCTCCCATACGTTCCAAAACCTTGTATGGTCCCACAAAACGTGGTGCTAACTTTCCCTTAATTCCAAAACGCTTCACTCCTCGTAGTGGTGATACACGAAGATACACTCTGTCTCCGACTTCGTAAACTGTCTCCTTGCGTTTAGAATCCGCATAGCTCTTCTGCCTGGACTGGGCTACCATGAGTCTATCGCGTATCAGCTTAACCTTCTCTCCAGACTCTTTAATCAAATCTGGTCCAAACAACTGACAGTCTCCAACTTCATCCCACAACAATGGTGTCCTGCACCTCCTTCCATACAATGCTTCGAAAGGGGCCATCTTCAAACTG
Source organism: Aegilops longissima (assembly GCA_021605205.1). Classification (NCBI taxonomy): domain Eukaryota; kingdom Viridiplantae; phylum Streptophyta; class Magnoliopsida; order Poales; family Poaceae; genus Aegilops; species Aegilops longissima. Next base: position 650,009,818 of record CM038677.1, on the reverse strand, counting down.
GCTTGATACCTCTTGTTGTAAGAGAACTCTGCATAAGGCAAATTGTCGTCCCAACTAGATCCATAGTCTAGCGCAAAAGCTCTCAACATGTCTTCCAGAATCTGATTGACTCTCTCAGTCTGTCCATGTGTCTGCGGATGAAAAGCAGTACTGAACTCTAGCATGGTTCCCAAAGTCTCATGCAACTGATTCCAAAACTTTGAGGTAAACTTGGTTCCTCTATCTGATACAATGGTCCTCAGAACTCCATGTAGACATACGATCCTGGTCATATATATCTTTGCCAACTTAGCACTGGTGTAAGTAGTCTTCACAGGGATGAAATGAGCCACCTTCGTCAAACGATCGACTACAACCCATACCGAGTCCACTACAAAAAAATACACTTCCGTGATGATACGTGTTTGTCACAGTAGGTCGCGTTTTTTGTCATGCACGTACATCCATGACAAATTTATGACAGAATCAAGATAGTCATACCTGTGTTGTCGTAGAAGTGTTCCATGACATTACCAAAATTATCATCACGGAAGTGTCCACTTCCATGACGATAAATCGGCGTCCGAAGTGCTTTCGTCAAGGGTGACCGACACGTGGCATCCACCGTAGCGAACGCCGTTAAGCTATCGGGTCGGGTTTTGGATCCGATAACCGTTAACAGCCCGACCAATGGGGATTTTCCGTGTAAAATCATCATTGGTGGAGGAGACACGTGGCGGTCGCGTTGGCACATGTGTCACTCATCCAATGGGCGAGATCGCCTATGATATGTTGACACGTGGACCGGCCCATCAAGTTTAAATGGGCCGGCCCAACTGAAGGCCCATAAGATTTTGCGGACCATAATGGGCCGGCCCAGCTAAAGGCCCACGAGATTTTGCGAGCATAATGGGCTGGCCGGTAAAGGCCAACAAGATTTTGCGGGCCATAATGGGCGGCCGGTAAAAACCCACAAGATTTTTGTGTGCCATAATGGGCGGCCGGTAAAGGCCCACAAGATTCTTGCGGATCATAATGGGCTGGCCCGACTAAAGGCCCACAATTTCGCCGACATTAATGGGCGGCCCATTGTGAGGCCCACAAGATTTTGAGGACCCTAGTAGGCCGGCCCATTAACTGGCTGCCATGTTTTGGGCCAAATGCCGGCCCATATTTGATCCGGTCCATTAATGGCCTGCCACGCTCCGGGCCTAATAGTGGCCCATATGAGATCCGGCCTGTTAAAAGCCTACCACGTTCTGGGCCAAATTACGGCCCAGATCAGGTTCGGCCCTTTAAGAGGCTTTGGGCTCAATTATGGCCCATATCAGATTCGGCCCGTCAACTGGACACTATGCTTTTGGGCCCACTTGCTAAAGACCCACTTAGTAATTTGGCCTGATATTAGTTTTGGCCTGTTAAGGGCTCGTTTAACATGTCGGCCCTATATTAATTTCGGCCTGTTAAAAGCCCGTCATATAGTTGGGCCTAACTACGGCCCGGTTTGCATCCGGCCTGCTCGCAGCCGATATCTGATTGGGCCAAACAAGGACCGAGAAAAATTTGGCCTGTTAAAAGCCCGTGATTTGATCCGCACAATCATGGGCCGGGGTTCATTTTGGGCTGCTGCCGGCCCGTGAGCTATTCGGCACGTTTCAGGCCCAACCTACATCATGATTGCATGACGACCCGATTATGTACCGTAATTTTACGGTTTGGCTGGTTTACTGCGAAGACAGGATATATATACAGTAAAATAACTGCAGCATCGTGAATAAGGAAAAACCTAGACTATACAATAAAGAAATTATGGCATATTCCATCCACTGGGCATCAAAGTTCGCCACTATGATAATAAAGCACAAGCGGACAACAGATTACATACTTTGGGCATCAAAGATCGCCACCGATTGCAAATAAACACGCCGACAAAATAATATACCAAAACCGACAACACTTCAATAGAGTTCAAGAAAGGTTAGCCCTGTTGGGAGCTGCGGCGCAAGCGGTGAGCAAGATGATGAGGCTGCGCTTGTTCAACACTTATATCTTCCTCACTCTGAAAGATAAACAAGAAGACAGATGACAGGTTTTGCACATAAAAGTATCAAGTGCTCACAATTCATCACATTTCTTCTTGTGAATAAAGTGACACAGTTTAAAATTGCATTAACACAATATGGTATTGCTCAGGTCAAGACATGGCAGGAAATGAGATTGTGAAGGAGTTGGCAGCTTCACGACACCTTTGGATTACAGATCAAGAACTCATAAGTATCAATGGTTAGTGTCTTTGTCAATTTATACCATTTCAGATTGGCAAATAAAGAGATGATTTAAATAATAGTAGAATGATATGACATTGTTCATAGTTAAGACATTGCAGAATATGACATTGTCTTTGTAGTGGGTAGGTTCACCACACCTTTGGATTACGGATGAAGAACGAAGCATACATGCGGTGCAAAGAAGATCACTTGCTCTGTATAGTTTAATTTACATGGTATGAAGAAGGAACTTGGTTGTACAACTGAAAACTTAAATTGAGAAAGGACAAACTTTTGTTTATGAACTACATAATAAACTTTAAACAAGCAATTTGATGCAAACACCAAAATAAACAGCTATTGCAGTCATGCCTAACCAAATATATACAACAAAGTTTGAAGGCTTGAGAAGGACAAACTTACATTATTGGTGAAGACAGGCTCTATAAAGGCCTTGTCCATGCTTGATGGGGGGCAATTCAAGAAGTTTACCACATAATCTTCTTCAAAAGCATTGCCTTTATTCTACATTTTGTTAAGAGTAAATATGGATGTGATAATATATGAAAAAAATGGAGAATATTTAAGATAAGATGAAGAGTGATGCTACATAACCAAGTAGCTATAAATGTAAGTGCAATGATCTGAGCAAAAGGTACATCCAAGAGCAATGCACAGCTAAACTTCTTGATACCAACCTTATGGTAAGAGTAAATATAGATCGATGTGTAGAAAATGGAGGCAAAGGAAAATAAGCTGCAGAGTGATGGTACATGAACAACTACTGTCATTATAAGTACAGCGATAAAGGACAACATGTACTTACAAGAACAATGCGAGCTAAAAAACATTGGCATTGGATATATTCTACACTAATGTAACCATTCATACAGATCAGATGATTTGGAGCAAACAATTGATAAGCAAGCTATCATGCATCTGCTGTCACATAATGAGCAGGTATGTATACAAATACGGTGATACTGGGACAACGGTACTAACAAGAGCAAAGCAGCGGGCAATGTATTTGCGATATCCTGTCGTTCTTGTCAAACAGGAATTCTTCTTCGAGCAGATTTCCTGCAAAAAAGATCCGTAAGGCACATGCGGAAAAGTAGAAGTTCAAATTGTCATGTGATTTCATAGGCAGTACCCCATCACAGGAGCGAGACCGATTGCATAACAAGTTTTTCCATTCAATGTCTTCTAAATTTAGCACAGGAGACTTCACCGGAAATTCGTTTATAGACTTGCCATCAAAGTGTGATTTCCTCAGGTAACACCAATACTGCTGCAATGCTTCCTTGAAAAGCACAAGCAAGCTTTGCTCGTCATGACTATCCAGATTGACCCTCGCCTAGTTACAACATTGTAATGTAAATCATTGATGTGTTCAATCAGCAGAAACAGGAAAATAATAACCATGAATAATAGCACTTACACGTAAGTTGGACAGGAAGATGTGAAAATGGTGTTTGTCTTCACAATAATCTTCCCATGATGGGAATATATGCACGTAGTCCCTAACAACATTGAAATCATTATCTTTTAAACTGGTAATAAATGGAATGGGGTTCCAATCTGCAGGAATTGGCCGTCTCTACAGTTGGGATAGGTCTTCGGCCGGTGGACTTGCTGTACTTTTTTTTTGGAGTGGGATTTTTACGTGGTACAGTGGTGCTATGGCAAATGAAATCGGTATACCTTTTGCTGCAGTGCAGGTCCAATGTGGTGGGGCTAGTGGTGTGGCGGTGAAGTATGGGTACAGTCTGCTGAGTCGGTCCTACATTTTGTGTCCTTTGGTTGTACAACCAATATAAGTGGGGTCTTTGTCGATTTCTCGGCACCACCACGTTTTCAAGGACTTTCTTTGGTGCTCCTTCAGGTTCGCAATCACCCTCTTCCTTTTGATGTCGATGCACAAGAACAACATTTGAGTGGAAAAACATGGTAGGATGACAGATGGAATATGTATTGATAATGGATGGGCATGGCATCTCGACATATATGATGAGTAAACTAAGTAGATGGCGGTGCAACAAAGTAGAAGAAATGCAAGACAACATATGCAAGATACCCGCAATCAATAAAACATTGCCAAATTAGAACATGCACCTTGATGGGTGAACAGGACAGGCCATCTTCCTTTGACTCCTCGAGGTTAGAATAGTCATTAGGATCATATTCTGAACAAGATACAACAGGTGGGGAGCGTATGAATTTCATTGCATCCAGAATGGCACTCAATGCCTTGGTGCCAATTTTGTAAGTCATTGCAGTGTTTAGCTTCAAGAGTGGACTGCTGCTAGTGCGACACAAAGCAGCTACACAGATCATAGTGTAGATATAACGGGAAAACCTTAAGCATCCGAGTAAAATCAGCAAAGTGGAACTTGCGGGAATATATGTGCTAGTATTGCCGGTACGGCTAGAAAGGCTTCGGATACCAGCTCTCTTCAAGTGAAGGTGCGGTACTGTTAATATCAGTGTAACTCTCAAAGGCGACACAGCTCCCCGCATTTCCTTGCTATTCTTATAGGATTCAAGTGGGCAGGCCGGCGGACGGAGGAGGGTGGGGTGGAGAGGGTGTTTTGGCGCCCACGGAGTACGAATGGGGAAAAGGGAGGTAGAGAGGAAGGGGGGAACCATGTATTCAGGGCGCGCTTGTCTCAAACAAACTTAGCCCCCGTTTCAAATTTCTACTACATCACAGCAACATTAGTGGTTGGGGATAGGACGGTAATCTGGCATACACCGAATATTTGCCGACGAGAGTTTGTTTTTGGCACCCACCGTGTATGAATATGAATCGGGGAGGGAGTCGATTTCAGCCGAGGACACACTGTGTTTTGGCGCCCACCGTGTATGAATCCGGGTGAGAGGCGGTTACGTCACGTTTGGGTGAAATTACAAACCTACCCCTATCGAAACCTATAGAAATCTAGCGAGATAGGCTTTGCGTGGCGAGGATAGGCGGTAGTGATTTCCATCTCGCAGATTTTGGTTTGAGGCGGTTCTTTGCGACTTTCCCGCTTCGTTCAAATTTTGCGAGTGCACGTTTACCGTGCCAACTAAATTCGAATCCCGTTTGTATTCTATTTTTTTCGGGCGGGATCCATTTTCAATTGGAAATACATTCTATATACATCATTTTTTAATATATACTTTCAAAAGCACAACACCATTTATAAATAAATATGGTTTACAAATGGCATGATCTCGGATTCATAAGGTTGTATCCATCAATTTGGATTTTCAAATATTTGAAACCACTTTATGTTGAAATCCAATGTATGCATTCCTCGCTAACTGTCTCCAATTAATGTGTGTTTCATGCGGTTTTTTTACTTCTCAAACATGTATAATGTGTTTCACACACGCAACATATAGTGTAATCCCGTTTAAACATTAACTGCATATAAACCATGCATTGTTTGTAATTGAAGAATCTATGGATCACCAATATTGATAAACTATACTCCCTCCGTTCCTAAATATAAGGTGTATTAGTTTTTCAAAAAGTCAACTGTTGTCTATGTTTGACCAAGTTTACAGCAAAATATATAAAGATTTATAATACTAAATATATAAAATGTAAAAATATAGTTCATGATGAATCCAGTGATAATGATTTGGTATTCTAGATATTGATATTTTTGTCTATAAACTTGGTCAAACTTAGAGAAGTTTGACTTTTTGAAAAAATAATACACCTTATATTGAGGAACGGAGGGAGTATAACATTACACTTGTGCCCAAATTCAAATGAATATGCATGTTTGATACACCAATTTGCGTTATGATATTATCGATGTCGTGATCTCCAGTTTAAATATTTGAATCCCCTTTAATCCAGATATTCTTCTCATATAGCTACCGCTCATGCTTATATAGGACTATCTCTCTGGACCTATACGCGTTCATCGTCTCTCAGGTATCTCTCGTGCTACCTGTATGTCGACAATAATCTTTTATCTTCGTAACACACTGACGGTACTCTCTCCCTCGACCTTCATCACTCTATCTCTCTCTAAGTATATCTCGCTCCTGCTATGTGTCTCTAACTATGATTCTCCATGTGGAATCTCTTTCTCTCACATAAACACAAAACTTTGTCTCCGGGGTCTCATTTCTCTCTACTATTCCCATGTGTGCCACTCGACACCCCTCATCTGAGATGTCTTTCGCTCCTTAGATATGAGAACCTCGACCCTTCCTCTTCAATATCTCTTTCTCACACACAAACACAAACTCTGTCTCCCAGGGTCTCATATTTCTCCATTGTTCTCTTGTATGTCGCTCACACACACCCTCTCTCCTTAGAGATATCTTGCGTTCCCTCGTATGTCTCTCTAGCTATCACGCTTGTTGTGAAATATCTTTCTCTCTCGCAGACACAAAACTCCGTCTCTCTGGATCTCATTTCTCTCTGATATCTATTTGTATGTGACTCACATGCACCCTCTGTCTATCTCTCTCACACCCACACACATAACCCAGCCTTCTAATCCACTCGATTCCTATCTCTAACGCACACTAGCTAGCATCTTTATCTTTCTATTTATCTGATTCTCCATCAACCTTCTTTCTCGCCCTCACTCTTGATTCCTATCACGCACACTACATATGTTTCTCTCTGCATGCAGTCAAGTGCCCTCTCACACACATATATAACTTCACCCTTTGAACCACCCGACGGTCATCTCCAACACCCAAACTAGCGGATGTCCCTCTAGCTAGCATCTCCATCTCTGTATCTATCTGTAGTTTCTCCGTCAACATTTCTTTCTCGCACGGAGTCTTGCTTCCTATCACCCACACGATATATGTCTCTCCATACATATGCATTTATAGGTTGGTCTCTTTTGCACAATCGTTGTGCCTCACTCCCTCTGCTCGCCATAGATGCATGCTCCAACCCACGCCACTATCTCTTAAAGACAAAAACACATGCTCAATTGTGGGCCTTCTTCCTGCATTCTCACATGCATGCATATTGTCATCTTGATCCGTCTCTCCCATGTCGTTGATCTTATGACTTATGTCTTCTTTCTTTTATCTCGATCATGCGCGCGCGCACACACACACATCCCACGTATACATGTATACCTCTCACACATGCACGTTCAAGGTTTCTATGTCTCCATACGTAGTTAATTACCCTCAATCCTAACGCCACATCGAACCGTTCTCCTCTTTTGTGCACATAACTTCCGCCTGGATGGGTAAAACACACATTCATACTTAACAATCTCCTTCTAGCTACCCCCGCCTCTCACTCTTCCCCTATATCCCCGAAACCAATAAGACCATCCCTTTGTTTAATTCCCACCTACATGCACCATCGATATATAGTAGTCTTCCTCGGTGTCTCTCGAACAAGCACGTTCTCTCGATGTCGAATCCTCTCACGCGCACACACCTTCTCTTCCCTCTCTACGGGCATTTTCTCTCTCGCACCCCATCGTTGGTGGCCTCTGCCATACACATCACCTCTCTATGATGAAGCCATGCACACTTAAATTACATCCGCCATAGAGGACCCCGCGACACACACACACACACACGCACGCACACACGCACCCCACACACACACACTAAGACTCCATCTCTCTCTCTCACACACACACACACACACACACACACACACACATGCACGCACGCACGCACACCCACCCCCCACACACACTAAGACTCCATCTCTCTCTCTCTCACACACACACACAAACTATGACTCCATCTCTCTCTCTCTCTCTCTCTCACACACACACACACACACACCACACACACACTAAGACTCCATCTCACACACACATGTTCTAGGCGGAGCATTTGTTCGTACAAACCTTCATCCAACCTTACCCGTATGATAAACAATCACCTTTATTTACTTGCATAACATGGATAAATTCCACTTTACTTTAGTAGTCAACAAACTTATCATCTGCCCTTATAAAAAACGAGTTGGCGGTGATGGTGTGCCTGCCATCTTATGTCTGAGACCGTATGATCTATACCCGAGGATAGAAAGAAAACTATGATAATTTTACAAAAGATACCGCACCTCTCTCCACATCATTATCTCCATAACCTCATTGCTCAGCAATTAAAAAGGAATAAGTCTCGGAACAATCTAGCATGCATGGTGGCGCTACCGCCTGGCGCAAATCCATCCCTTGCCTCCGCCCATTCCGACCACCGGTCACCACCACGCCCACTCCTCCTTGCCTTATCTCTCATCTTTCATTTTTCGATGACATTCTCGAGATACCAGTTTTCCGATAAAATTCTCGAGATATCATTAGTTTTACACATGGGATTACTCCTGCATGGGTCAATCACAACAGTGTTCTGTAAAAAAATGCATATTGATGTTCCGTGCAATGCGAGAATCTTGCTTGTAATTATATAATGCAAATCACGAGCAGGAAGTGACATTTTTTGACACAACCACGTTAACATGGCCACGTAAATCACTAGCTAAAGTAAATACCATTATACTTATATCCCGATGCAAAAGGTTGAGTACATGTCAGAAGAGTAGAGTCTTTTACACGCACTCTGTCTCTCGAATCTCTCTCACACACACACAGTTACGTGGCGCCCACTTAAGCGGAACACGTATGTTACAATTGTGCACCAGCTGGTACATGTGATGCTGCGCATTTATTTAAGCGGAAGGCGAACCCAAACAATAGCTGCATTCATTCCCTCCGCCGCCTCTTCTCAGTCGCCGTCGCCCGGTAGCCATGGGCGGCGAAGGTAACAACATCGCCATACTCCCGCAGGAGCGACGCTTTATATGGAAATTTTAGTGGTCATGCATGCATATTTTTGTGCTAGCACTCCTATATAAGGGTTGACCGGTCGCTCTCACCGCCCTGGCCCCTCAAGACGCCAGCTGCCCGCCGCATGCATGCATAGCAAGTAGTACTCCTTATGTGGAGGAGAGAGAGGCATTGACAAACTCAAGGAGTGGGCTCTACAAGAGCCCATCTCTACACATGTGTTGGAAATATGCCCTAGAGGAAATAATAAATTAGTTATTATTATATTTCCTTGTTCATGATAATCGTTTATTATCCATGCTATAATTGTATTGACCGGAAACCGCAATACATGTGTGGATACATAGACAACACCATGTCCCTAGTGAGCCTCTAGTTGACTAGCTCGTTGATCAATAGATGGTTACGGTTTCCTGACCATGGACATTGGATGTCGTTGATAACGGGATCACATCATTTGGAGAATGATGTGATGGACAAGACCCAATCCTAAGCCTAGCACAAAGATCGTAGTTCGTATGCTAAAGCTTTTCTAATGTCAAGTATCATTTCCTTAGACCATGAGATTGTGCAACTCCGGATACCGTAGGAATGCTTTGGGTGTACCAAGCGTCCTGGCAACGGCTGGGTGGCTATAAAGGTGCATTACAGGTATCTCCGAAAGTGTCATTGGGTTGGCACGAATCGAGGCGGGATTTGTCACTCCGGTTGACGGAGAGGTATCTCTGGGCCCACTCGGTAGGACATCACCATAATGTGCACAATGTGACCAAGGGGTTGATCACGGGATGATGTGTTACGGAGCGAGTAAAGAGACTTGCCGAGGCGAGATTGAACAAGGTATTGGTATACCGACGATCGAATCTCGGGCAAGTACAATACCGTTAGACAAAGGGAATTGTATACGGGATCGATTGAGTCCTTGACATCGTGGTTCATCCGATGAGATCATCGTGGAACATGTGGGAGCCAACATGGGTATCCAGATCCCGCTGTTGGTTATTGACGGAGAACGTCTCGGTCATGTGCGCATGGTTCCCGAACCCGTGGGGTCTACACACTTAAGGTTCGATGGCGCTAGGGTTATAAAGAAAGTTTGTATGTGGTTACCGAATGTTGTTGAGTCTGGATGAGATCCCGGATGTCATGAGGAGTTAGGAATGGTCCGGAGGTAAAGATTTATATATGGGAAGTCTGTTTTGGTCACGGAAAAGTTTCGGTTTTTCGGTAACGTCTGGGACCACCGGGAGGTCGAGGTCCACCAAGTGGGGCCACCAACCCTGAAGGCTGCGTGGGCCAAGTGTGGGAGGGACCAGCCCTAGGTGGGCTGGGGCGCCCCCCCACCAAGTCCCAAGGCGTGGGAAGAGTGGGGAGGGGCAAACCCTAGGTCCAGATGGGCCTTAAGGCCCACCTAGTGGGCGCCCCCCTCTCTCCCCCCTTGGCCGCCCCCCTTAGATGTGATCTAGGGCTGGCCGCACCCCTTGGGGTGGGAAACCCTAAAGGGGGCGCTGCCCCCTTCCCCCCTATATATACTTGAGGTTTTGGGGCTGCCCAACACACGAGAACTTCTCCCTCTTGGCGCAGCCCTACCTCTCTCCCTTCTCCTCTCTCGCGGTGCTTGGGGAAGCCCTGCTGGATTGCCACGCTCCTCCATCATCACCACGCCGTTGTGCTGCTGCTGGATGGAGTCTTCCTCAACCTCTCCCTCTCCCTTGCTGGATCAAGGCGTGGGAGGCGTCACGGGCTGTACGTGTGTTGAGCAGCGGAGGTGCCGTCCGTTCGGCACTAGGATCATCGGTGATTTGAATCACGACGAGTACGACTCCATCAACCCTGTTCACTTGAACGCTTCCGCTTAGCGATCTACAAGGGTATGTAGATGCACTCTCCTTTCCCTCTTGTTGCTAGAATCTCCATAGATTGATCTTGGTGTTGCGTAGAAAATTTTGAATTTCTGCTACGTTCCCCAACAGTGGCATCATGAGCTAGGTCTATTGCGTAGATTCTTTGCATGAGTAGAACACAAAGTAGTTGTGGGCGTTGATGATGTTCAATATGCTTACCGTAAGACCGACCTTACACGTACACTTACTTGAGACAGGTTCCACCAACTGACATGCACTTGGTGCATAAGGTGGCTAGCGGGTGCCAGTCTCTCCCACTTTAGTCGGAACGGATTCGATGAAAAGGGTCCTTATGAAGGGTAAATAGCAATTGGCATATCACGTTGTGGTTTTGCGTAGGTAAGAAACATTCTTGCTAGAAACCCATAGCAGCCACGTAAAACATGCAAACAACAATTAGAGGACGTCTAACTTGTTTTTGCAGGGTATGCTATGTGATGTGATATGGCCAAGAAGAATGTGATGAATGATATGTGATGTATGAGATTGATCATGTTCTTGTAATAGGAATCACGACTTGCATGTCGATGAGTATGACAACGGCAGGAGCCATAGGAGTTGTCTTTATTTATTGTATGACCTGGCGAGTCATTAAACAACGCCATGTAATTACTTTACTTTATTGCTAACTGGTAGCCATAGTAGTAGAAGTAATAGTTGGCGAGACAACTTCATGAAGACACGATGATGGAGATCATGATGATGGAGATCATGATGATGGAGATCATGGCGTCATGCCGGTGACGATGATGATCATGGAGCCCCGAAGATGGAGATCAAAAGGAGCGAAATGATATTGGCCATATCATGTCACTATTTGATTGCATGTGATGTTTATCATGTTTATGCATCTTATTTGCTTAGAACGACAGTAGTAAATAAGATGATCCCTTACAACAATTTCAAGAAGTGTTCTCCCTAGCGTGCACCGTTGCTAAAGTTAAATGCTTCAAGCACCACGTGATGATCGGGTGTGATAGATCCTTACGTTCACATACAACGGGTGTAAGACAGTTTTACACATGCAAAATACTTAGGGTTAACTTGCGAGCCTAGCATGTACAGACATGGCCTCGGAACACGAGACCGAAAGGTCGAGCATGAGTCGTATAGTAGATACGATCAACATGAAGATGTTCACCGATGATGACTAGTCCGTCTCACGTGATGATCGGATCGGCCTAGTTGACTCGGATCGTGTAATCACTTAGATGACTAGAGGGATGTCTATCTGAGTGGGAGTTCATAAGATGAACTTAATTATCTGAACATAGTCAAAACCCTTTGCAAATTATGTCATAGCTCACGCTTTAGTTCTCTGTTTAGATATGTTCCTAGAGAAAATATAGTTGAAAGTTGACAATAGCAATTATGCGGTCAGTAGAAAGCTTATGTCCTTAATGCACCGCTCGGTGTCTTTGGACCTCGAGCGTGGTGCGTGGATGTTCGAACATCGACACACACGTTTGATGACTACATGATAGTTCGGTAATGTTAAGCGGCTTAGAATTAAGGCACCAAAGGCGTTTTGAAGCGTCACGAGAACATGTGAGATGTTACGAGGGCTGAAATTGGGATTTCAGGCTCGTGCTCACGTCAAGAGGTATGAGACCTCCGACGAGTTTTCTAGCCTACAAACTAAGGGAGAAGATCTGAATCGTTGAGCTTGTACTCAGAGTGTCTGGGTACAACAATCACTTTAATCGAGTGGGAGTTAATCTTCCAGATGAGATAGTGATGTTTCTCCAAAGGCATTGCCACCAAACTACTAGAGCTTCGTGATGAACTATAACATATCAGGGATAGATATGATGATCCTTGAAGTGTTCACGATGTTTGACACCGCGAAAGTAGAAGTCAAGTAGGAGCATCAATTGTTGATGGTTGGTAAAACCACTAGTTTCAAGAAGGGCAAGGGAAACAAGGGATACTTCATGAAAGCGGCAAAACAGTTGCTGCTCTAGTGAAGAAACCCAAGGTTGAACCCAAACCGAGACTAAGTGCTTACGTAATGAGAGGAGCGGACACGAAGCGGAACCACCAAGATACTTGGTAGATGAGAAGCTGGCAAGGTCGATAGAAGTATATTGGATATACATTATGTTAATGTGTACTTTACTAGTACTCCTAGTAGCACCGGTATTAGATACGGTTCGGTTGCTAAGTGTTAGTAACTTCGAAATAAAAGCTACGGAATAAACAGAGACTAGCTAAAGGTGAGCCGACGATATGTGTTGGAAGTGTTTCCAAGGTTGATGTGATCAAGCATCGCACGCTCCCTCTGCCATCGAGATTGGTGTTAAACCTAAATAATTGTTATTCGATGTTTGCGTTGAGCATAGACATGATTGGATTATGTCTAACGCAATACAGTTATTCATTTAAGGAGAATAATGGTTACTCTATTTATTTGAATAAATACCTTCAATGGTCTTGCACCTAAAAGAATGGTTTATTGAATCTCGATCGTAGTGATATACATTTTCATGCCAAAAGATATAATATAGTAATGATAGTACCACATGCTTGTGGCACTGCCATTTGAGTCATATTGGTATAAAACGCATGAAGAAGCTCCATATTGATGGATCTTTGGACTCACTCGTTTTTGAAAAGTTTGAGACATGCGAACCATGTCTATTGGTGTATACGCATGAAGAAACTCCATGCAGATGGATCGTTTGGACTCACTTGATTTTGAATCACTTGAGATATGCAAATCATACCACATGGGCAAGATGGTGAAAAGCCTCGGTTTACGTAAGATGGAACAAGATAGCAACTTGTTGGAAGTAACACATTTTGATGTGTGCAGTCCAATGAGTCTTTGAGGCATCTGATGAATATCATTATGTTCTTACTTCACGAGATGATTTGAGTAGATGTTGAGTATATTTACTTGATGAAACACAAGTCTGAATTATTGAAAGGTTCAAGTAATTTCAGAGTGAAGTTGAAGATCTTCGTGACAAGAGGATAAAATGTCTGAATATCTGAGTTGCGAGTTTGGTACACAATTGAGACATTGTGGAAATTGTTTCACAACTAATACCGCCTGGAACACCATAGTGTGATGGTGTGTCCGAACATCATAGTTGCACCCTATTAGATATGGTGCGTACCATGATGTCTCTTATCGAATTACCACTATCGTTCATGGGTTAGGCATTAGAGACAACCACATTCACTTTAATAGGGCACCACGTAATTCCGTTGAGATGACACCGTTTGAACTATGGTTTGGAGAAACCTAAGTTGTCATTTCTTAAAGGTTAGGGGCTGCGACGCTTATGTGGAGAAGTTTCAGGTTGATAAGCTCGAACCCAAAGCGGATAAAATACATCTTCATAGGACACCCAAAACAGTTGGGTATACCTCCTAATTCAGATCCGAAAGCAATAGGGATTGTTTCTTTAATCGGGTCCTTTCTCGAGGAAAAGTTTGTCTCGAAAAGTTGAGTGGGAGGATGGTGGAGACTTGATGAGGTTATTGAACCGTCACTTCAACTAGTGTGTAGCAGGGCACAGGAAGTTGTTCCGTGGCACATACACCAATTGAAGTAGAAGCTTATGATAGTGATCATGAAGTTTGGATCAAGTCACTAATGTACCTCGTAGGGTGACAAGGAGGCGTACTACTTGAGTGATACGCAATCACATCTTGAAGGTCATGTTGCTAGACAACAATGAACCTACGAGCTATGGAGAAGCAATGGTGGGCCCAAATTCCGACAAATGGTTAGAAGCCATGAAATCCGAGATAGGATCCATGTATCGAACAAAGCATGGACTTTGGTGGACTTACCGATGATCGGCAAGCCATTGAGATGAATGGATCTTTAAGAAGAAGGCGGACGTGGGCGGTAATATCACCGTCTATGAAGCTCGACTTGTGGCAAAGAGTTTTTCACAAGTTCAAAGAGTTGCCTACGATGAGATTTTCTCATCCGTAGCGATGCTTAAGTCCGTCGGAATCATGTTAGCATTAGCTGGATTTATTAAATCTAGCAGATGGATGTCAAAACGAGTTTCCTTACCGGTCTTCGTAAGGAAAGGTTGTATGTGATACAATCGAAAGTTTTTTCGATCCTAAGGATGCTAAAAGGTATCTGGCTCCAATGATCCTTCTAAGGACCGGAGTAAGCATCTCGGAGTTGGAATGTGCGCTTTGATGAGATGATCAAAGATTTTGGGTTTATACAAAGTTTATGAGAAACTTGTATTTCCAAAGAAGTGAGTGGGAGCACTATAAATTTCGATGAGTATATGTTGTTGACATATTGTTGATCGAAATGATGTAGAATTCTGGAAAGCATACATGGTTATTTGAAAGGTGTTTTCAATGGAAAACCTGGATTAAGCTGCTTAAACATTGAGCATCAAGATCTATGAGAATAGATCAAAAGCTAAATGATACTTTCAAATGAGCACATACCTTGACATGATCTTGAAGGTGTTCAAGATGGATCGATCAAAGAAGGAGTTCTTGCACGAGATGTAAGGTATGAAGTTAAGACTTAAAGCTCGACCACGGCAGAAAAGAGAGAAAGGGCGAAGGTCGTCCCTATGCTTTAGACGTAGGCTCTATAGTATGCTATCTTGTGTACCGCACGGAAGTGTGCCTTGCCATGAGTCGGTCAAGGGGTACAAGAATGATCCAAAATGGGGATCATTGGACAGCGGTCAAAATTGTCCTTGGAGTAAATAAGGACATGTTTCTCGATTATGGAGGTGATAAAGAGTTCGGCGTAAAGGGTTACGTCGATGCAAGCTTTAACACCTATCCGAATGACTCTAAGTAGCAAACAGGATACGTATAGTGGAAAACCATTTGGAATAGCTCCAAGTGGAGCGTGGAAGCAACATTTACAATATGACCTAGAGATTTGCGAAGTACACACGGATCTGAATGTTGCGAGACCGTTGACTAAAACTTCTCTCTCAAGCAAAACATGATCAAACCCCAGAACTCATTGAGTCTTAATCACATGATGATGTGAACTAGTTTAATGACACTAGTAAACTCTTCGGATGTTGGTCACATGGTGATGTGACCTGTGAGTGTTAATCACATGGCGGTGTGAACTAGATTATTGACTCTAGTGCAAGTGGGAGACTGTTGGAAATATGCCCTAGAGGCAATAATAAATTAGTTATTATTATATTTCCTTGTTCATGATAATCGTTTATTATCCATGCTATAATTGTATTGACCGGAAACCGCAATACATGTGTGGATACATAGACAACACCATGTCCCTAGTGAGCCTCTAGTTGACTAGCTCGTTGATCAATAGATGGTTACGGTTTCTCGACCATGGGCATTGGATGTCGTTGATAACGTGATCACATCATTTGGAGAATGATGTGATGGACAAGACAATCCTAAGCCTAGCACAAAGATCGTAGTTAGTATGCTAAAGCTTTTCTAATGTCAAGTATCATTTCCTTAGACCATGAGATTGTGCAACTCCGGATACCGTAGGAATGCTTTGGGTGTACCAAATGTCTGGCAACGGCTGGGTGGCTATAAAGGTGCATTACAGGTATCTCGAAAGTGTCATTGGGTTGTACGAATCGAGGCTGGATTTGTCACTCCGGTTGACGGAGAGGTATCTCTGGGCCCACTCGGTAGGACATCATCATAATGTGCACAATGTGACCAAGGGGTTGATCACGGGATGATGTGTTCGGAGCGAGTAAAGAGACTTGCCAGAGCAGGATTGAACAAGGTATTGGTATACCGACGATCGAATCTCGGGCAAGTACAATACCGTTAGACAAAGGGAATTGTATACGGGATCGATTGAGTCCTTGACATCGTGGTTCATCCGATGAGATCATCGTGGAACATGTAGGAGCCAACATGGGTATCCAGATCCGCTGTTGGTTATTGACGGAGAACGTCTCGGTCATGTGCGCATGGTTCCCGAACCCGTGGGGTCTACACACTTAAGGTTCGATGATGCTAGGGTTATAAAGGAAGTTTGTATGTGGTTGCGAATGTTGTTGAGTCCGGATGAGATCCCGGACGTCACGAGGAGTTAGGAATGGTGGGAGGTAAAGATTTATATATGGGAAGTCCTGATTTGGTCACGGAAAAGTTTGGGTTTTTCCAGAACGTCTCGGGACCACCGGAGGTCCGGGTCCACCAAGTGGGGCCACCAACCCCAGAAGGCTGCGTGGGCCAAGTGTGGGAGGGGACCAGCCCTAGGTGGGCTGGGGCGCCCCCCCACCAAGGCCCAAGGCGTGGGAAGAGTGGGGAGGGGCAAACCCTAGGTCCGGATGGGCCTTAAGGCCCACCTAGTGGGCGCCCCCCTCTCTTCCCCCTTGGCTTGCCCCCCTTAGATGTGATCTAGGGCTGGCCGCACCCCTTGGCGTGGGAAACCCTAAAGGGGGCGCAGCCCCCTTCCCCCCTATATATACTTGAGGTTTTGGGGCTGCCCAACACACGAGAACTTCTCCCTCTTGGCGCAGCCCTACCTCTCTCCCTTCTCCTCTCTCGCGGTGCTTGGCGAAGCCCTGCTGGATTGCCACGCTCCTCCATCATCACCACGCCATTGTGCTGCTGCTGGATGGAGTCTTCCTCAACCTCTCTGACGGTGTCCTGGACTAGGGGGTACTCACCACGTCGTCTCCCGATCAGTTGGATTGGGCCGAGGACCCCCATGGCCGTATACTCATGGGCCAGTCCGGACAGCTGCCGCATACTAGGAAGATTCCACAAGACTTGGCGATCAAGACAAGGACTCCTCCCCCACCGACGTATTCGGCTAGGACTCTTGTTATCCTAGGCCTCTGGTGCATTATATAAACCGGGGCCAGGCTAGTCGACATATATACAATACAACAACAATCATGCCATAGGCTAGCTTCTAGGGTTTAGCCTCTTTGATCTCGTGGTAGATCTACTCTTGTAATACCCACAATATCAATATCAATCAAGCAGGACGTAGGGTTTTACCTCCATCAAGAGGGCCCGAACCAGGGTAAAACATCGTGTCCCTTGTCTCCTGTTACCATCCACCTAGACGCATAGTTCGGGACCCCCTACCCGAGATCCGCCGGTTTTGACACCGACATTGGTGCTTTCATTGAGAGTTCCTCTGTGTGTCCGGCAAAAGGTCGATGGCTCGCCCGCAGGTCAACTGCAACTTCGACATCTTCGTACCAACTCGACTGGTCACCTTGGTTCAACCAAGGACTGCGCCCTATCTCCGATCGTCATGTTTGGATGAGGGCCTTCATCAACATCAACTCCGATCTCTATCAAGATCATGGAGGAATCATCCAGGGAGCCCGGGGGCTCAACGTCAACATTGCCCTAGGGCGACCGTACTGTTGTTCTGGACAGCGGACTTGTGTCCGCCGCCACCGCCTTGTCAAGCGTCGTTTTCACGATTGCTTCGGTGGAATTGTGTGGAATTGAGTCTACAACAACCCTGGAAAATTTCATCGAGTTCCGATGGAGGAATCTCTGGCAATCTCCGATATACCGGAGCCGCATTGAATCTGGACGAGAATCCGGACGAGTTTAGGGCGTGGTGTCCAGATTCTAGCTCGGACTTCCTTTGGAAGATCCAACCGTTGATCGGCTGCGGAATTCCTATATCTACCACCCCTCACAATTTCAGCTCGATCCGACCGTTCAAACTCCGGGAACCTTCCGATTAGTGCGTCACTTTTCGGATCTGTTTTTCTGAAACGAATCGACCGAGTTCGTCTTTTTTATGAGCGGGATTTGGACATCCTTTTGAAGGAAGTTTTGTACGGGTATTGTGTTTTGTTCCCGAACACATCCCACTAACTTTAAAATCTTTTGAACATGATCTTCAACATCATTTGGTGTCAAACCAGTCCGGCAATATTGCTCCACGGTGCCGACCTGCGCTGAACACGTCGTCACTTTGTTAAGCCGAGCTCAACTTCTTCGGATCATCATCTTGACAAGCCAAACAAGAGTCCGGCATCGCAGAGGATCAATCATCACCAACATCGCCGCCCCACGAATTACACGGAGCGGGCATACCAGCATCGCCGCACGGTCGCTTCATCAAGCCGGCATCGACCACGTCACGGCCTGCATCGGCGAGGCCGCACTATTGCTTCTTCAAGCTGGTGTCCATCACGCCGACCTACTTCGACATCTCGGCTGGACGGGGCTTCGCCATCTCTTCATCAACCTACTCCGGACACTTGGCGTCACTAGCCGACCGAGGCAATGGGTGCGCGGATCGAGTCCCAATTTTGGGAATCACCTTCCTTGGATTGCTGCAACAAATAAACCGGTGCTATTAATCCTAGTATTTCTTTTTGCTTGTTTGGGTTAATTTTTCCCAAGGAATTATTACTCTGGTTTGTCCATCATATGTACACAGGTCTATCAAATGGTGGCGCATTATCGACGGTCGCATGATGGTTCGGTTAGTTTCGTACATAGTCCGTGACGCCGCGTCCGAAGTCGAACCGACTGTGAATTCGAGCCTTGCCATGCCTTTACCGCATCACGCCGCCGCCTGCATCGACATTGATTTGGCGCGGGCCATATTTCTTTATTACTCACTTTGCATAAATTATTTGTTATGCAACTAATTTTTTAATTTATATTATTACTATTATCTCCGGTTTGCACTATTTTTTGTGGACAGGAAAATGATCCAGCCGGACTATATCCTTTGGCGTCACCTCGGCTGGACCGGGGGCTTCGTCAACACTTCATTACCCCATGCAGGGGACTTCGGCATCACTCTGCCGTCCTACATTGACCGTGCTATGTCACCACTTCACAGTGCCGAGCCCTTTGTCCCGCCACCTCGGGATCGGCTTGGGGGATGGAACCTTGTCCCGCATCAAGCTCGGACCGCATCGTCAATACCGAACACATTAACCAGCTAAGTTGCCCTCATGCTCAAAGTTTTAAATTTCTAACTTGTGTTGGGTTCGACCAAGCATTATACTTTTTTGGAAAAAATTTTCCTTGTCGAAACTTTGTTCGCACACACTTGACGCGCTACCCGCGCTCATTATACAGGGGCTTCTTTAATGAAGCTTATTAATTCGGCTTTATTCCCAACACATGTGTCACACTTCCGCATGTACCTTTTATTCACCATTATATGCATCGATATGACTTAAGTTTTGGCCAAGATGGGTTGCTGGCTCCTGTGCTTACCCCTCGTCCCGATTGTTTGGCTAGGTGGTAAAGGAGCACCTCTGCGATTATTCTTGCCGGGTCAGCCGGATGTGTACCTCGGTGGGTGAAGCCGAAAGCTAAGCGTTCTTAAGGGAATACTCGGTCGGTGAACTAAAAGATGATTTCTTACCCATTTATTTACCTGCCCCGGATGTTTTTCTGCTCTTTTCGCAGTCGGACATGCACTTTAGGGCATGCCTCGAGAAAGGAACCCCTAACGGAACTATTCTCCTGGAAGATGTTTCTTACTAACCATGTAATATAACATAACTAGTTGGGCACTTATGCGATAAAGCACTAATGACCCCTACGCCTGGTCTCCACGCATGCCCGGTTTTTATAACCGCGAGGTATTCGAGACACACTCCGGACTATTGGGTCCAGAGGTTGAAGCGAAAAGGTCCGCTTCGACAAGCGATCTACAATCCGGCTAGAAGGCATTCTACATGTCACCTTACATTATCAACTTTTACCCAAGTCACTTGGGGGCTCTTAAATTTATATGAGCCGTTTTATGATAAGTGTTTTTCTTCTTAGTCGTTGCAAAGTTTTTAGTATTATTTATCACTCCTTCGACACAAGTGTGCGGTCACTAGCCGGGGAGCCTAATTTCTCTCTCAAAGAAGCCGTAGGCTGACCAGCAAGTTTCGAGATAGGATGTGTCATGTTAAAGCTGACATGAAGCACCTTTTTTCTAAAGTCCAATTTTGGATTGGCACGAACACTTGATCTAGTTAGGACATTAATCTTTTGAATAAGTTTTTGGCTTTTCGAGCCCATGGCACTTTTAAACTATTTGTGTGTTTTCAGCACAAGTCTCATGATCAACGCTGGACACCTTTGAGATTCGGCAAAAACATTCTCGGATATTGCTATATATGCATCAGTTTGAATTGTGTCTTGATCAATAGTTGGGTTGCCCGACTCGCGCTTGCCTCCTACGTTCCGCTTTGTTCGGCTAGGTGTGCAAAGGAGAACCATCTGCGATTGTGCTTCCAGCTCGCATGGTCAAGCACCTCAGTGGAGAAAGCCAAAAACTGACTGTCACAATAGGTGTAAACTAGTCAGCGATCCGATGACTATATTAAATGACGGGCCATTCATAACATTGGCCGAAGTGTTTCCGGCTTGACCTCGACTATCGCCGAACACTACCGGGGGCTAGTAACTGGCCTCCCAAACTAAATACTCAACATTTTGCTCTTACATTGGAGCTGAGGTTTCATGATCATGCTTAGCATGACAACCCAAAGAAAGGAACCGATAGCGGGACTATTTTCTCTGGAAGACATTTCTTCTGTTAAACAGTAATATAACATGTCTCTCCGCATACCTTTGTTTATAAAACCCGTATGGCCAGATTGCCTTGTTTGTCGTAAATCTTTGCCCTCATAAAGGCTTTATAAAGTAGGACAAGCACTCCTCGGCTACTGGCCGAGGAGGTTGAAGCCGATGGTCGGTCAACAAAGTTTTGTACAATGCGGATCCGAGCATTAATGACGTAAAGTACTTGGATACATAGAGTCATTACACATCATTTGTGATTTTACTATGGATATCGATCCTTAATTCGACCACCTGTGCCCGCATTAAGGCTCGGGGCTCTTGGGCTTCGGGCTTATTATTTACAAATATTAAAGGGCACATCAATCCCCGATCGGTGTTGCCACCCGACCCGGTGTCTCGGGGCTCTTGCATTGCTGCTCTATGCGTAAAATTTTAAGTGCAATCAGATTTCGAGGAGATTTTGATCCTCAGGTTGGTCGGCCGCACCCAACCCGAGTCTTGAGGACTGAGCACGCCGCTTTTTGTGTCCTGAAGTATTCTGCCGAGCTAGGACTTGATCCTTAGACCGATTTTGCAAATCAACCTGAGTCTCAGCAGCTACGGGGATCAGCGGTCTTATGTCATCCTTCATGTGCATCTCGGGTTTTAGACCGATACACACCTTGAGGGCTACTGGCTATATATCTCGTCAGAGAATAAATTGCACCAATCATAAATATTGACAAAAATCGGCCCACATTCGGGGTGGTGCACCACCTCGGAAGCAGTCCGGCATAAAGCTCGGGTGCTAGTGGCTGGCTCCATAGAGGGCATTTCCGGCATTAAGCTCGGCTAAACTCCTTCAAACTTCTTTGAACCAAGGTGATTTACGACACCTCGGACACAGTCCGGCGTTGGAGCTCGGATACATAGTCCGGCGTTGGAGCTCGGATACCGCCCGGCGTTGGAGCTCGGATACATAGTCCAGCGATAAAGCTGGGAAGCAGTCCGACGTTGGTGCTCGGCTGCAAAAGATACCTCGAATGCAGTCCGGCGTTAGAGCTCGGACACAAGGGGACACTGCCTCCCGGGAATAACTTCAAACCCGAGGTGTGGCATAAAAATAACAAGGCATTGATAAAGGCAACTTAAAGGAGGCTCCTCGGATACCCGACGTGTAAACTCGTCGAATGCATTTCGGCGATCCTCAAGATCGAAGATGAGAAGATTTGTTGAACCAGTTTTCAAGAACGACGACCGAAGATGAAGAACAGTTCGGAAGAATCGAGGAGCGTCCCTAACTTGAAGATCGGTTCAGGGGGCTACTGACGGTGTCCTGGACTAGGGGGTACTCACCACGTCTTCTCCCGATCAGTTGGATTGGGCGAGGACCCCATGGTCGTATACTCATGGGCGATCCGGACAGCTCCGCATACTAGGAAGATTCCACAAGACTTGGCGATCAAGACAAGGACTCCTCCCCCACCGGCGTATTCGACTAGGACTCTTGTTATCCTAGGCCTCTGGTGCATTACATAAATCGGGGCCAGGCTAGTCGACATATATACAATACAACAACAATCATGCCATAGGATAGCTTCTAGGGTTTAGCCTCTTTGATCTCGTGGTAGATCTACTCTTGTAATACCCACAATATCAATATCAATCAAGCAGGACGTAGGGTTTTACCTCCATCAAGAGGGCCCGAACCTGGGTAAAACATCGTGTCCCTTGTCTCCTGTTACCATCCGCCTAGACGCACAGTTCGGGACCCCCTACCCGAGATCCGCCGGTTTTGACACCGACACTCTCCCTCTCCCCTTGCTGGATCAAGGCGTGGGAGACGTCACCGGGCTGTACGTGTGTTGAACGCGGAGGTGCCGTCCGTTCGGCACTAGGATCATCGGTGATTTGAATCACGACGAGTACGACTCCATCAACCCCGTTCACTTGAACGCTTTCGCTTAGCGATCTACAAGGGTATGTAGATGCACTCTCCTTTCCCTCTTGTTGCTAGAATCTCCATAGATTGATCTTGGTGTTGCGTAGAAAATTTTGAATTTCTGCTACGTTTCCCAACAACGTGCTCCTAGGTATAAAAAATAATTCTAAAAAAGGCATAAAAAACAATTGTGTCTTAAAAAAAGAAAGGTAAAAAACATTTGAGAGGAAATAGATAGAGAGAAAATGAGAAAAAGCTGTAACCTGGGCATTACATGAGGAAGAGGGAGTGGTGCACATGCCAAGTTCACTGGGCTGCCGTGTTTCACACTCCTCTGTCATAACAGTGGAGACAATAGCTTTCATCAAAAATAAACAAAGAATACTCGTTGCTCGTCCTCTATATCGAAAAGAATACTTTCATTCGCCGACATGTGGGACATCGACCATCCTGGTCCACCTGCCATGCACAAAATTATCCTGGTCTACCCCGATCGTATCGCAGGCCCAACCTTTCCCGCTGTAAGTTGTTCGGACGAAGGAACCATCATGACTTCGTTGAATTCTGCTTCTTCAAGAAAACTTATTGTACCCGCAATACTGCTACCACACGCGAAGACTGGACGACACTGTACCACGTCATATCACTGAAACCCACTAGGCCAAACTAGCCTGCCTAGGTCATCTATTTTGGAACGGAGGTAGTACGTCTCTGCACTGCTATGATTTTGTGTTGCACGTTCTCTATACTTTTGCTACGATTTTCCTACCCTATGAACCAAATGAGGCCTGAATGTATGTCGTCTATTGTCTGATCGATCGCTATAGCCTACAATTTTAGGAGCTAGGGGTATTGGTCGATCGACGAGGGATAAGTATAAGCGTACCACGAGCTCATCAGCCCCAACGTTTCTCTTCGGTGAGTGTTTTGCAAGTACTAGAGATCGCATAGTAGCTAGCCTACTAACACCAAGAATCATCAAACAAGCCCTGCTGATATGATAAACAGTTCAAACTTACATCTAAGCATGCCATATATTACATCAAAAGCTGGTGAGGATACATCTGTTTCCATAACTCGGAGAGGGTTCGCATGATTCATTGCATGATTCACTATCAAACAAAAGTAGCAAGATCCGCCCACACAAGACAGTGCACTAGCCCTAAGATGGTTTGATAACACGCATTGTTCTAGTAATTAAACACAGGGCAATGCAAACTACCCTGAAGGATTAGCGCGACCAACTATTTCTTGTCATCGATCTCTCGGGCAATGACCACAGCACGGACAACGGCATGGGAATCGATTTCTAGGGCGATGTCCACAGGACTGACCGCGACATCAGAATCGATCTCTGGGGTGATGTCCACAGATTCCGATCTCCGGGGCGATGCAAACAGGACAGGCCACGACATCGGAATCATCAAGGACGCCCACCGGCACCTGCACAACCCTAACATATTAGCAAGCACATTGCAAATAATGAAAAACCACAACTATGGTAATAAGCCATTAGTTTTTACCTTGTGCAGCTCACCGGGGGATGCCATCCCTCCGGGGGCCATCTCCTTGTCCTCGATGGGGGCCATCACCTTGCCAGGGGAATACTGCTTCTCAACGGCGACTATCTCCTCAAACTCGGTCTTGAGCCTCACATAGGTGGCAATCAGAGTTCCTGGGGTAGGCACGGTGGGGCCCTTTCTGTTCTTCCAACTTTCTTTGAGGAGTTTGTGCATAGCGTCCTCAACTCTTTAGCCGATGCTTGTTTCTTGGAGTTCTTCGTCTCCATGGGTTGGCCCGCCAACATGGTCAACTCGTTGGTCGGTGCTCGCTTCCTGGAGATCGCTGTCTCCAGTGGGTTGTCCGCCGACAACTCTTTGCCTAGTGCTCCAGGATCCATCAATGAATTGACAAACAAAAAGCAATCGAAAGGAAACCACAATCACAATGAAAACGGGAAAAGAATAGGAAGTGAGAATCGGTCGGTGCTTCACAAAAAGAAGATTCTTGGAATGAAAATATAGCAGCATAACTGATTCGCCCACCTTTCCTTTGTTGGTACAGAAGAAAAATGGCAGAAGTGAGTAGCCTAGAGTGAGGTTTTCTTCAAGAAAGGGAAGAAAGGGCTTGAACGAGCGTTCTAGTGAAATGATGGTTGCTTCGTCCAGTCCAACTTGGAGGCCACCTTACCACTGCTGGTAAAGGTTTTTGTGATATGACGGGTCATGACAGCCACACCGGGGTGACAGGTGAGTCTCGACTGTAGCACCTTGCTGTGATTTGGTGGATGGCACGCGGGCTCGGATGCTTTGAAATATCCCACATGTAGATAGAGCTGCTAGTCATATAGGACTGCTCAATATTGTGCACTGCGACCAAGGCGGAGAGGAAAACGAGAGAACTACGTAATTAATGCATGAGTTTAATTAGGGTAGTTTTGTGAAGTACGAGATACATTCCTCCAATCGCAAAATGCCTTGGTTCATGAGATTTGAGATTTGAGCCCTATAAACCGGAAGGGAGGGAGTACTGCACATGGTGTAGTCTAGTCACTTGTTGAAATCTCTAGAAAGGCGAATACTCCTTTCTGGTTTACAGGGCTATACTACTCCCTCCGTCTAGGTGTGTAAGTCATCTTCGAAAACCAAATAGTCCCAAAACACTTAGGCACGGTGCATTAACTTCTACCTTGTTTCTTGTTTCTTGACATATCAACCAATAAGAGATGAGAGGTGTGCATGCTTTTAATGACTTGCAATGGCTAGTTCATTGCATGCAATGTTATTAATTAGCAAATAAACATTGGTGACCCCAGGAGGAAATGGTGCTAAGCGTGTGGACCTATGCAGAATGAGTATCAACCAATGGATAATGGACTTTAATTGTCAAACAATATCAATTTTGTCTCATGCAAGAGCCTGGCTAGTACTCCAAGGAGCCGCACCACGCGAGCGTTCGCAACTGCCACGTTCGGGTTGCGCTTGGCTCTTCGCCTCTTCGAGAAGACGAACAATGATGTTACTCCTACTTCTACAGTATCGAATCCACTGCTGCATGTCCGTCCACCTCGTGCGGGAGGGATAGCGTGTAAAGCTTCTTCTACTGCTCCTCGCCTTTGTGTCTATGACAGGTGGGCCCAACAGGTGGTTGGCCTCTCGTCATGCAGCCAAAGGCAGGTGCAGTATGGCACCGAGCTCATCCATGAGGAGAGGCGTTGTAGTAATCAAATTTCTCGGTCTTGTACGAGTTGACGCGACACATCAAAGCACTGCACTCGATATAAGTCTTTTTACACATTTCAAATGGGCTACTTCGTATGTAGGAGTAGACATATTCTGCTTCGTATGTAGTCACTTGTTGCAATCTCTAAAAAGACTTATATTTGGAAATGGAGGGAGTACAACGCATGCATGCATGCCGTGACTTTCCTTTTGATACTTGCATGTGTTGATTTGATGCACCTTGCCAAATTTTGACTATAAATTTAAGTAACCAAGTTTTCATGCATGTCACAAAAAATTACGGGGATGTTTGGATTGTGACTATGTTTGTCTTATGTTGCCACATTATTTTTCCCACACTTGCCACACTTGCCTAACCCGAGTTGCTCAAATTGTTAGACACACATTGGCTTGCCTAAGGGAATCTTGCCACAATTTTTGTGTCTATGACATGTGGGGTTCACTGCTAATAAAAATTCTTGTCTTAGGTGTGGCTAATAAAAAAGACTTATATTTAGGAACGGAGGGAGTAGAAAATATAAATAATAATGCATGTTGGGGCAACCCACGTTTCCGCTAATTTTAGCCGTGGGCTTGTTCACAATTTTACGAGGGGGTGGCTGTTCATTTAATGGAGGGACTTGTAGTACCAGACTTGAACGATACAAAGTGCGACCTGGCACACCGTAACACCACTTGGAACAAGCGGGTAGCTATCTCAAAAAACAATCAACAACTTAAAAAAACCGCGACCTGGCATGTAGTAGTACACAATTTTAAACAATTGTTTTGATGGAGTGAAAAGGAAAACTACCCCACTACGTATATATAGGCAGGAGCCTCCTCGCTTGCTTGCTAGGGTTGCTCTATTCACACACTCTCATCCTCTCCAGATCTAAACAAGATAGGGGTAGTAACACTGTCTTTCTCCCTTCAAAAAACACTGGCTTTCTATCCTCACCGCTGGTTACAGATCCAGACGTATCCCCCTCCGCCGGTGAAGGGGAGGAGGGGCAGCGTTTAGGCCGTCGTCGACAGCGAGGGAGGAGACCCACTACCGGCCGCACCGTTATCTCTGGCCGAGCGCCGGTGCGGGAGGTCCTCTGATCCCTTCGTCGTTGCCTGTGGGCGAAACCGGCCTCCCGCCACCCACCTATCCACATCCCGACGACCTTCAGGTATATCTTCGTTCGAAACCGCCTTAGCTCTACTTCCCCAGCTCGCTACGTCGCTGCATGTGCATCATTTTCTACCTCTCAGCCCCTCTCGATCGGATGGTCCAACATCACATATTTTTTCTTCTATTGTTAGAGGTAAAGCTACTTCATGGAGTCGAATCTTGTACTCCCTCCGTCCGAAAATACTTGTCATTGAAATGGATGTATCTAGATGTATTTTAGTTCTAGACACATCCATTTTGATGACAAGTAATTCCGGACGGAGGGAGTACTTGGTTCAAACAAGAAATAAAGTGGGGGTGGGGGAATTTAGTATGTACATCGAACTTGGTACAAATAGGAAGGAAAGGGGGTGAAAGTAGTACAGACTGGTCATCCAACCGGTCTCTTGGTCGAAAAGGGAAATATAGGGGTAACGCTGTACACAGTGGTATGACCAGGACTAGATTTGCTATCCACACATAGGAGTAGGTGGCTAGAGTGAACAAAAATGGGACCAACCCAGATATGTTTCTTGGATGTTTGTTTCTCGGGGCAACAAACTATGAATCACCACTTTATGCCCCTGTTTACGTACATGGTGAATGACTGCTGGTGCACCCACTGTTCTTAATCTAATGTCCCTGGTAAAAATGAAGCCATGCCACTGTTATAAGCCATGACAAGTTCAGCCAAATGTTTTTGCCTGTAATTGTTTGAGACTCTGACTGTTTCCTCTGTGCCTTTTTGTGCAAACAGGATATCCAATTCACACAGTTGTTGTTGTGACCTTTTGGTGCATTGCACAAAACTCTTCTTAAAATAAGTGACTTTTGTGCTGTTTAACTGGAATGTCAGAATGGAACAGTTAGTTCATTTTGGTGGAACTGCACAAAGGGAGATCTGTGTTCCAATCCTCATCATCCATATTGGCGCCATAACCTTCCTTTAGGTAAGAATGATATTTAATGCATGTGTTCATCTCTATTTTCCGACTGCCATGAGAAAATAATGATGTTTTTTACTAGTACACTTGTACTCCCTCACTGACAAAACCAATTCTTAATTAGAAGGCCAATCATGTACTTAGTTTCACCAACTGGTGAGGATAAAGAGAAACAGAGCATGAAGGGGAAGAAGAAGAAGAAGAAGAATAAACAGTGCCAAGGCAATCTTGCTGAAGCCAGAGGCCTCAGTCGAGGCCATTCAAGGGCTCCGGCAATGACTACCTTACATGTGAGACGATCCTCCAGGGAGCCCTTCCACTTCTGCTGTCTCACTTAATTAATTAGGAGTACTTAAGTACCACTAATTTATTCTTGCCTAATTTTCTGTTGGAGTTAAACAAATCTTTAGTAGGACCCTATGCTGAATCATGTACGTGTGTATGTTTGTCTATGGAGGTGAATCAAGTGGTGGAGCAGGGAGGGAATATTATTAGTGTCATGACATAATAGTGCTATTGTTTTGCATGTCAATTTATTGCCATTGGTTCAATGAGGCAATGTTTTGTGTATTGTCCATTATGAATTTGATGCTATTGTTTGAGTAATATGCTAATGTCTTCCTATCCTTTCTCACTAAGCTAATGAAGGTTTCACCTTGTTCCTACTTGTGCAAACAGGGACCATGTTGTGCCAATCATACATTTTAGTGGAACTACACAAGACAATACAATGAAGCTGTATCCCAGCCAAGTGCTTTAACTCTGCTGGAAGTTCTTGATAATCTTCGATATAATCTCAAACCTTTGGTAAACAAGAGTGATTTCAACCATACATTTGAAGTGCACAAAATATATACTATTGTGTGATTCCAGTGAGTGCTTTATCATCTCTTATGGGACTACATGAATAAGCTTTTTTTCTCAGGTTGGTACGGGCCTAAGGCCTTCATCCATATTAGTTTGTTGTCATCTTTATTTGTATCGTGCTACTATCATGAGAAACTCCTTTATCTTTGCACGTTAAAGTTTTGCAACCTATGATAAATGGCAATGCTTTGAGTGTTGAGTTGAGCTAATTGGCACTGATTAAATAAACTAATACCTCTCTTTAAGCAAGACTACTATGTTGCTAACTTTACCCATTAAGATAATGAGGGTGCTTCTATTTGTTAGTGTATGTTTCATCAACTAGTCCCACTATTACAGTAATCTCACTCTCTCAATATATGTGCCAATAGGGATGCTCGATTTTGGTGGAACTGCACAAAAACTTGGGTGCTTCATTTCCTCGACAGCTTCCGTCCTTTCACGTCGATCGCTAATCTCCGCTTGCTTTCTTCCTTTCTTTGTCGACCGCTTGGCTTATCTCGGCTTCAGTCAAAGGAAATAGTAATTGATATGCTACCTCACACGTCTTGGTACTGGTCTTTATCCTGATTATTGTGCCTGTCATATGTATTGGTAATTTGGTATTGTGCTACTATTTGCCGATTTCATAAAGGAGTAATTTGGAGCCTGAACTCGCAGGCAAATCATTACATCGGGTGATTTCAGTAGAACTGCACAAAATGATCAGATGGAAAGGTACTTATGCTGCTGCTATGTACTCCAAAGTTCACTCAGACAAGCATCGATGTTGACAAGAAGTGCCTATATTCATTCGATTATCAACGGCGTCAACCAATTGTCAAACTCAAGTATTAGGAGAGTGAGCATAAAAATATTGCTTGGTGCATAGCCCAAAAAACACAGTCCAGTCTTTGGTCCCAACTTGTGCATTTTGGTTATCGGCACATATGGTAGCGAACTATATGGCATGGAGTCTAAAGATTCGGACAAGTTGGTTGACGCGTATATTCATCTGGCACTTAATCAGTCTGCACGCCAAGGATGCTCCATTTCAGTTGAACTGCACAAAAAATTTGGGTGGTTCATTTTCTCAACCGCCTCCTTTCTCGTCTGCAATGTAGAATTTTGGCGAGATACAGGACCAAGATGAGCCAGTAAACTAGTTGGATGAAAGTAGTGGCCAAGTTGCTCAAACCTCCCTCGGCACAAGGCCACTATTTGAGGATAAACCTACAAGCAAAGTTCAGATTGTCTGTGCTGCCTCTTATGTACTCGAAAGTTTACTCGTACAAGAACTAATTTTAGCAAGAAGTACCTCCGATTGAACACCATTTACCAGTCTGTACCCTAGGTAATTAAAGTTCGTCCATGGATCATATTGTCTATGATCTCAATCATTTGGATGCATAAACATACTGAACATGTGTATATCTGAACCTTTTTGTGAATTATGTATGAATATTGTCGTGTGATCTATCAATCATTTGGATGCATAGATATGCTGAGCTTGTGTATATATGAATCTTTTGAGTTCTTGACAGTGAATGTTGGCTATGAATATGAACGTGTCCTGTGAACCTGAGTTTGATATGAATGTTTACCTTTTTTGTTGTATTTGTGTGTGAACTTGTTAGTATGCCTACTGTGGGGTATAAAACGCAGGTCTCTTATAAAAGTAATGCTGTGTCCACTTTATGTTTTCCCTTCTAACCACATTATATATATTTATATTATTACTATTATCGTATATTTTATAGAGACATATATATACATTATAAAAACATCCCACGTGTTATTAACTTATAAAAGTAAATGTTTAACGGAAGTTGGCAAGGAAAATCCTTGTTGTTTTTGACTCACAGGCAAGGAAAATCCTGGTGATTGCGTACAAAAGCTTGCGAAGATTTTAAGGACCAATTTAATAATAACGCGCTCATTTTTATTTTGAGCAATAACTCGCTAATTTCTTAATTATATATATATATAATGTGCCTCTCCGGTTTATTCTTTGATATTAGTCGCTCCTTCTAACATAACATTATATATATAACGACACCACCTAATACGTGTATTTCAAGGAAGTGCAAATGGGCTGGGATTTCTTAGAAAATATAAATGGGCCTGATTTACGCGAAATTATTTGTTCACCCAGCCCAGCAAATGGACTGTTCATTCTAGAAAACATGGGTTAAATATATGCCACATTTTTGCAGGCTGACATGTGGGCCAATAGGTCAAAGCCTACGCAGGGCGTTGTCAACTTGGTCAACAAATGATTGTGTCATCCACAGCCATTGGATTTATATCCAACGGCCGGCATGCACCTTCAATCTCTTGTCTTCTTCCTCCAGCATCGCTGGGACCGCCTGGTCCGGCCTCCGGCGGCTAGCGGCTCTGCTTAGCATGAATCGCTGCAAAGTGCTACCCCACCGCCGGCCAGGCTATCGCTCCACCCCTCGACACCTCCTGTTATTCTCCACAGACTACAGCCCCACGCCGCAACAGAACAAGTTATAACCCTTCTCCTCCTCTCAATCTGCGACTCCACTGCCGCATTTTCCCATCTCCGAGTCGTTCCCGTCCGGGGCCTCGCCGTCGTCCACCGCCTCGCTGCGTTCGGTGTGGCGTGGTCAACAAACGAGAGTCATCGGAACAGGACTGTACGTGGAGAGCCTGACGGCTGGGACCCACGAGGTCCATGGTCGCACACAAGGAAAGTTCCTCCTTATTAAGCTGAAAAAAATGTTTCCTCCACCTAACAGCTGGGACCCACCGGCTGTATCTTCGCACGGAAGGAAGTGCCTCCTTGTTTTGCGAAAAAATTATTCATCCGTTGATAGGTGGGACCCGTCGGTTGGTGGTGACTTGTGGGCCTACTAAGCGGACGTGTATGCATGGCTTTGTCAACTTAATCAACAAATGATTCTAGCAGCTGGATCGTTGGATGTTAATCCAACAGCCGTGCTCCTTCTTCAACCTCCTGTCTCCGTGGCGGCACTGCTGGCTGTGCTGCCAAGACCAACCGATGAAGTTTCCCACTCCTCTTCATCTGCGACTCCACCGCCCGTCTTCCCCATCTCCGGGTCGTTCCAGTCTGGGTGCGCT
Organism: Aegilops longissima; assembly: GCA_021605205.1. Taxonomy (NCBI): domain Eukaryota; kingdom Viridiplantae; phylum Streptophyta; class Magnoliopsida; order Poales; family Poaceae; genus Aegilops; species Aegilops longissima. Next base: position 649,977,202 of record CM038677.1, on the reverse strand, counting down.
CGACACGGTGTGGTCAACAACCGAGAGTCATCGGAAGATGACTTTACGTGAGAGGCTGACAGTGGGGACGCACCACGCCCATGGAAGCATGCATGCAACGGAACGCGGTGAGGTCAACGTGGTCAAGGAACGACTTCCATCGGAAGTATCTTTGACGTGGAGAGTCTCGGTGGGTCCACGCCACGCAAGTAAGTGCCTCCTTATTACGCGGAAAATAATGATTCCTCCAACTGACAGCAGGGACCCATTGGACGGGCCACCGTATTTTGCGAAAAAAACGTTTGCCCCCTGACTGCTGGGACCCACCTGACAGGCCACCGTATTTCGCGAAAAAAACGTTCCCCCCGCTGTCAGCTCGGACCCAACGGAAGTGCCTCCTTATTACGCACAAAAAAATGAATACTCCCCCAGCTAGCTGGGACCCACCTTGGTGGGAGGCTGACTTGTGGGCCTACTAAGTTGACGGGGACGAAGGGTTTTGTTAACTTAGTCAATATGAACGATTCTAGCTCCAGTGACCGTACGATGTCCATCCAACGGCCGTAGTGCTTCTTCAACCTCTGGTCTTCTTGCTCCAGCCGCCTAAAGCAGCGCCGGTCGTGCTGCATGCTCCTGCCTCCCGTGACCGGCTGTGCTGCCGCGGAGGCCTCACCGCCCCCTACTATTCCCACCGCTGGCCAGGCCCTGCGGCGATGGCAGCCTCACACCGCAGCCGAACCAGTGAACCCTCGTACTCCTCTCCGCGCGGGCTTCCACTGCCGCGTCTTCCCCGGCTCCGTGTCGTGCCCTTCCTAGGCCTCGCTGTCGTCCACCGCCGTGGTGCTCTCCGCACGGCGTGGTCAACGTGGTCAAGGAACGACTTCCATCGGAAGAGTACTATACGTGGAGAGGCTGACAGCTGGGTCCATGGCCACAACCCAATTTTTTTGTGATTTGCCAAGTAAGTCGCTTTGTCAGGCCTGTTGGGCTTCTAATCTTTCAAGACGAGGAGAGCTTTCATTCGGCTGGCCGAGAAAATGTCCCATCAGTAATGAGAAATGGGCTATACATTTTTAAAACACATCAAACTGGCAATTAGTTTCAAATATCTTTTTTTTTTCATTTCGAGATTTTAAATTACATTAATTTTTATGCGTGGGGAATTTGTTGGATTTTATATTGATATACATTTATTTTTAAAATTAGATTGAATGTGAGTCGAAATTTTCGGATTAAAAAAAGTTCGGACCGCACCGAAATATGCAAAATTTCATATAATTTTTTAACCGTGGCCACAATATGGGCTGTAATGCTAACAAAAAGAATATGGGCTCCAAAAAAACCTTAATAATTAGCAAATGGGCTGTAAATTATTAGAAATAATGGCAGATGGGTTGTATGCTATTTTCCACAGATTTGAGGCTTTCCTAAAAAAAGGTTGACGCACAAGTAGTGACTGTTGGATGGCCATCCAACGGCCGTCGTGCTTCTTCAATCTATGCTCTTCCTGCTCCAGCCGCTCAAACAAGCGCCGGCGGGACTGCCTGCTCCCGCCTCCCCACGGCCGGCTCTGCTGCCGCGCAGGCCTCACCGCCTAACCGTACTCACATCGCTGGCCTAGCCATCCCTCTACTCACCCACACCTGCTGTTATTCTCCAGTGACGGCAGACGAACCAGTAAACCCTCGTACAGTTGTACTCCCCTCCGTGTGGGAAACAACTGCCGAGTCTTCCCTGCCTCCGTGTCGTTCCCTTCCTAGGCCTCGCCGTCGTCCACCGCCCGGTGCGCTCGGCGCTGCCTGGTCAACGTGGTCAACGATCGACATGCATCTGAAGTGGATCTGACGCGGAGAGGCCGATACCTGGGTCCACGGCCGCACGCAAGGAAATGCCTCCTTATTACGCGGAAAATAATGATTCCTCCACGACATCGGGACCCACCGAAAGGGCCTCAGATTTCGTGAAAAACGTTACCGCTACCGACAGCTCGGACCCACCCGCTATATCTTCGCACGCAAGGAAGTGCCTCCTTATTACGCACAAAATAAATGAATACTCCCCCCTGTTAGCTGGGACCCAGTATAGTGGCAGGCTGACTTGTGGGCCTACTAAGTTGACGGGGACGGAGGGCTTTGTCAACTTAGTCAATATGCACGATTCTAGCTCCAATTGACCGTCGATGTCCATCCAACGGCCGTAGTGCTTCTTCAACCTCTGGTCTTCTTGCTCCAGCCGCCCAAACCAGCGCCGGTCGTGCCTCGTGCTCCTGCCTCCCGTGGCTGGCTGCGATGCGGCGGAGGCCTCACCGCCCCCCTACTACTCCCATGCTGGCGAGGCCATCCCTCTACTCACCCACACCCCCTGTTATTCTTCGGCGACGGTAGCCTCACACCGTAGCGAACCAGTGAACCCTCGTACTCCTCTACGCATGGGCATCCACTGCCACGTCTTCCTCGGCTCCGCGTCGTCCCCTTCCTAGGCCTCACCGTCATCCACCACCCTGGTGCTCTCGGCGTGGTGTGGTCAACATGGTCAAGGAACGGCTTCCATCGGACGTGGACTGTACATGGAGAGGCTGACAGCTGGGTCCACAGCCGCAGCAAGGAAGTGCCTCCTTATTATGTGCAAATTAATTATTCCTCCACATGACAGCGGGGACCCACCGGACGGGCCACCGTATTTTGCAAAAAAACGTTTGCCCCTGACTGCTGGGACCCACCAGCTACATCTTTGCATGCAAGGAAGTGCGTCCGGGCAAAAAAAAACGATTCGCCCCCCTGACTGCTGGGACCCACTAGCTGCATCTTCGCAGGCAAGGAAATGCGTGACAGTCGGGACCCACCTGGTCGAAGCGTACGTAGCGTTGTCATTCTGGTCGCGAACGTGTACGTACATATATACTGGTGGATGTAGAGGCGCGCACGTGTCGTAGTAGAGGCGCGTACGTGTCGTAGTAGAGGCGTGCACGTAGCATGTACACGTAGGTACAGCGGCCAGGGTGCAAGAAAGAAAATACGGCCACGTATGTGTACATACGGGCGGGGTCTTGAACGCCTACTCGCGCATACGTACGGCCATGGCTCGTGTACATGGCTCGGTCGGAACGGAGAAACAACGTCGTCGTCGTGTTCATGGGGAGGCAACGGAATGCGTCGTGTTCATGGGGAGGCAACGGAATGCGTCGTGTTCATCGGGAGGCAACGGAACGCGTGGGAGCCAACCGGCTGGGTCGGAACAGAATGCGTGGTCATGTTCATCGGGAGGGCTTGGACGGAACAGGCAATGGAAACGAGGCCTGGCGTACCGCACAACGGAGGAAACGGACCTCCGACGTTCGGAACAGGGTCCTATTGATCGGGAGGGGTGTGGCGTACCGCAAAACGGAGGAAACAGACCTCCTACGGTTGAAACGGGGGTCCTGTTGATCGGGAGGGGTGTGGCGTGCCGCCAAAGCGGATTTAAACAGACCTCCTACGGTCAAACGGGGTCTGTTGATCGGGAGTGGTGTGGCGTGCCGCAAAACGGATTTAAACGGACCTCCCACGGTCAAACGGGGTCCTGTTCATCGGGAGGGTGTGGCGCACCGCAAAACAGGACTCCATGGGATCTGTTCATCTCCACCGTCGACCTCCTCCGGCCTCCGGGGCTATCGCCGACCTCCTCCGGCCTCCACGGGCTCCTGTTCATCCAGCCTCCACCGCGCTACTCCACCGGCCTCTTGTTCAACCACCCTCCACGGGCACCCTCCACCGTCTACTATTCATCCAGCCCTCCACACCACGGGTCCTGTTCAACCACCCTCCACGGGCACCCCTCCACGATCTCATCGTTAATCCAGCCCTCCACCACACCACGGGTCCTGTTCATCCAAAGGCAACGCCAACGCTCCTTTATTCATCCAAACCCCGCAACACCCACTGTTCATCCTGGAGGCAGCATCGATCGGCTTGATTAGCAGCACTAGCGAAGAATCGCTCGATCGGGTTCGATCAACGACCATCGATCAATCGCTCGGGTTCGAGAACGCAGAGTTCTGCAAAGGCAATCGCCGGGTTCATTTGGAGCCCAACGCCTCGCTTGGGTACAGATTAGAGCTAACGCCGCACACTGCAGCGTACATGTATGAGAGAACGCCCATCGCTCGGCCCCCGACCTCCCACCGTAACCGGGAACTCCCCGAAATTTTCCTCGCCCTTGCTTCTACCATGGTTTTTTTCGTCATGGACGGCCCAAAGAATGTCATGCAGCTGCGTCTCCGGCCCGCCCAGGATGAAAAGCCCATTTTCTTTCATGATTTATTTCATAGAAGTAGGAGCCCACCACATCTATGATGATACCGGTTTTGTCACAATTATCATCACAGAAGTGTCATATGTATGACAGAAAAAAATTTCGTTCGGCCCAAAATGTCACGGATGTGTCTATTTTTTTGTAGTGGTCATGGCCTAAACGAGTCCTGGGCAATCCCATGATAAAGTCCATGCCTAGTTTATCCCACTTCCATTCGGGTATCGGCAATGGCTGTAACAATCCCGCTGGCTTATGATGTTCTGCCTTCACTCTCTGACATACATCACAAACTGCTACATACTCCGCAATATCCTTCTTCATTCCGGTCCACCAGAAGCTATCCTTCAAATCCAGATACATCTTGGTATTTCCTGGGTGAATCGAATACGGCGAATCGCGAGCCTCTTGCAAAATCAACTTCCTGATCTCCGGATCATTTGGCACATATACGTGGTCCTCAAACCATAGGGTATCGTGCTCATCCTCATGAAATCCCTTAGCTTTTCCTTTGCTCATCCTTTCCTTTATCTCGGCAATCTCCTTGTCCTCTTCTGAGCTTCCCTGATCTTATCCATCAAAGTTGACTGAATCTCCAATGCTGCTACATAACCTCTCGGAACTATTTCCAAACATAGCTCACGAAGATCCTCTGCTAACTCCTTGGGTAATCCTCCGGTCATGAGTGTGTTGACATGACTATTGTGACTCAACACATTAGCTACTACGTTAGCCTTTCCGGGATGATAATGCAACTTCATATCATAATCCTTAATGAGCTCCAACCATCTCCTCTGCCTGAGATTCAACTCATTCCGCGTGAAGATATACATTAAACTCTTGTGGTTCATGTACACCTCACAAAGGTTTCCGATGAGAAAATGTCTCCATGTCTTCAACGCATGCACCACGGCTGCTAACTCCAAATCATGTGCAGCATAATTCAACTCATGGGGTTTAAGCTGTCGTGAGGCATATGAAACAACTCTTCCCTCCTGCATAAGCACTGCTCCAAGTCCTCGACGAGAAGCGTCACAATACATCTGGTAATCCTTGCGTTGATCTGGAAGAATCAACACTGGAGCTGTAACCAAGCGTTTCTTCAACTACTGAAAACTGGCCTCACATTCCTCAGTCCATTTGAACTTGGTTTCCTTCTTCAACAACTCCATCATGGGCTTTGCAATCCTCGAGAAATTCTCAATAAACCTCCGGTAGTATCCTGCAAGTCCAAGAAAACTTCGAATCTCTCCAACTGACGTGGGCGCTTCCCAATTTGTCACCGTGACAACCTTGGTAGGGTCTACTGCTATTCCTTCTCTGGATATAACATGTCCGAGGAATCCAACTTCCTTCAACCAAAACTCACACTTGCTGAACTTGGCATATAACTGGTGTTCTCTGAGCTTCCCATGTACCAAACGCAAATGCTCCTTATGCTCCTCTTCATTCTTTGAGTAGACCAAAATATCATCGATGAACACCACGACGAACTTATCCAAAAACTCCATAAACACGTTGTTCATCATGTTCATGAAATAGGCAGGTGCGTTAGTCAAACCAAATGACATAACGGTGTACTCATATAGCCCGTACCTTGTGGTAAAAGCTGTCTTAGGTATATCCTGCTCTCGAATCTTCAGCTGGTGGTACCCTGATCGCAGATCGATCTTTGGAGACACCTTAGCTCCTTGCAACTGGTCAAACAAATCATTGATCATCGGCGGTGGGTACTTGTTCTTGATCGTCACCTCATTCAATCCTCGATAATCAACAACCATCCTCAACGATCCATCCTGTCGTGGTTTTGTCACGGCAGATGTCCTAGGGAAAGGACTTAGTCGTGGAGCCATCACAACGGCTTAGCTTAAAGGGGTTAAAGCGGACAAGGGATGCAGAGAGTTTATACTGGTTCGGCCCCTTGCGGCGAAGGTAAAAGCCTAATCCAGTTGTTTGTGGAATTGCTAGGGTTTCGATGACCAGGGAGCGAATACGCTTTGCATGGGTCTTGAGTTGTTGTCTGTTGTCCTTAAACCGCCGCCGGGTCGTCCCCTTATATACATGGGTTGACGCCCGTCGGCTTACAAGGTTCCGTGGCCGGCTCATAAATGTGTCCGGCCCGGACTCTACTTATTTCTGCCTTATAATACAAGCTTACATATCAAGGTCGGTTTATGACTACAAACCTTAATCCGCCTTTGGCCTTCATAAAGCACCATCATCTCTGTCTTCATGGGCTTCAAGTATAATAATTCCTTACAGGGATAACCCGGCCTCTCCTTGCCGGTTTACACCTAGTAGTAATATCCCCAACATTAGGCCCCAGATCGATTTGAACTGGTTCATGTTAATCCTCAATACTTGAGAAAATTTCTTCTTCAGTTCCTACGCATAAATCTTGTAAACCGCCATGATGTCGTCTTCCAAGATCATGATAAACCGCCTTGACGTCATCTGCTTAAAAATTGCATATAGCTCACCTTCATTAATGAACCTTCTGACAATCGAGGCGACAAAGCTGTCATATATCCCATTTTTTGGGCTCCTCGATTCTCGCGCCTGCCACTTATCCATTCACCTTATAAATAAGGCCGAGGGGTACTTTTCACTTTTTCCCTTCGTGCCCCTTCACATCGTCCTCTTCCTTGCAACGCCCGACCATTGGAGCTCTGCCGCCGCCGTCGACCATTTGCTTCCGCCCCAACGACGGCCGCTGCATCAACCTGACCGCACCAGAGAAACGGGGCGCTCCTCCGCTGCTCCCTCAATATCAGTAAGTTCCTATTTTCCTCGCTCTAGATCCACCATTAGGGTTTTAGTGTTCATCGGAGTTTTTTGAAGCTCCGGCGCCGTTCTTCCCTTTTCTTCTCAGTAGCACAAACGGCTAGTTTGGATCTGATACTTCTTATGCAGCTGTAGCCATAATCCCTTTCTTCCTCTTCGGAGCGTCACCTTTAAATAAAAACTCATATGCACTTGATGCACCGTTGAAGCACTTGAAATTAGGTCTGAATATTTTCTAGTTTTCTGTCACACCGCAGATCTGAAATTATCACATCAACCTGCAAAACTTGTTTTTCCTTCACCTAAGTACTTTAGATCTGCACCTTTCATACCAATGTAGGCGATTTAACTTTGAAAAAATGATAATCCGGTAGGTACCATTAGTCCCCTCTTAAACCGCCGAGCCTCTTTATCTTGTTCCATCTCCAATGCTTGACTCCGGTTTAACAATATGAAACTCCGTTTTAACAATGTGTACATGCTTTTTGTTTCTGCTCTTGCACCGCTTTATTCTTGTCCTTAATAAATCTTAAACCAGCAATAACTATGTTTCAGCTCTCCATCAAAATGGCCAAACAAGTCTATGAGTGCAATTGGGTTCCTTCCCGAGTCACTGAAGAACAGTTGAACAGATGTGTCACAACTGGTGCCTTAGCCAAGAAAGAGGTCATCCACTAGAGGGCCCCTGGTCCGAAAAATCCTCGGGAACCCAACGACAGAGAAGTAGTCGTTTTTGTTGACCATCTGGGACGAAGTTTTAGCCCTCCCGGTTCAAAATTCTTCCGAGATGTGCTTGCCAGTTTTCAGCTTCACCCTCAGGACATCGGTCCAAACTCTGTGTCCAAGATCTGCCATTTCCAAGTCTTTTGTGAGGTTTATCTTCAAGAGGATCCCACAGTTGAATTGTTTAGAGATTTCTTTCATTTAAACCGTCGCACAAAGTTCACAGATGGACCCAATACTGAACTCGGTGGAATGGCAGTTCAAAAAAGAAAGGAAGTCAGCTTCCCTCACGCCAAGCTTCACAGTCACCCCAAGGAGTGGAACCAGGCTTGGTTTTACTGCAAAGACACATCTCCAACTGATGAAAACCCTTTGCCGGGTTACCGCCCGCACTGTCTCAGCAATACATATCCTTTTCCTCAAAGATTAACTGCCAAGGAAAGGTCCACCTATGCTCCATAATTGTCAAAGCCTAGAGCCTTCATGGCAAACGGTTTAACAGGTGTTGACTTCGCTCGTTGTTGGATAACTTGGAGCATATTGCCCTTAAGTCGACGCCCCAGTTCAATGTGTGAATACACCGGGAGTTTGAAGGATCCTCAATGACACATTGACATTCAGCTTACAGATGCTGAAGTTACTGAGGCTGTGAAGAAGATGCTGAATGAACTGGAGGCTGTCTGTAGCCAGACCGGATTAAGTCCTTTCTGTGTTTCCAATAAACCGCCAACGATAAGGATCATATACCCTTTTTACTTTAACTTGCTTCTTTCAAAATATTCTCTGAAAATCTTGTCCATCTTTGACAGGGCGATGATCCGTTCTGGAAGAAAAAACCACAAGATAAACCGGAAAAACCACAAGATAAACCGGCTAAGCCACTTCGCCCGAAGACCAAGGTTGTCAAAAAACCTGCCAAGAAAAGGACCACTGCATCTTCCGAGCCAAATGCTGATGACGATGTGGCTAATCCGGACTCAGAGGTAGAACTTGACTCTCTTGGTTCATTTTTCATACACCTCATTGACAATGACTATTATCAGGACGACGCTGAAGGTAGTCAAGCTGATGACGTAGAGGTAATCATTCTTTCCTCCGATTCAGATCCTGTGCCAACATCGAAAATCTGTCGAGCAAACCGGAAAGTAAAATTTTCTCACCCCCTTGCTTACTTGGACCCAAACTTTCTTTTGAAGACGCAGCAACACGAAGCTTGCCGCACGACCCGGCACACCGGCCAGGTAGTTACCTCCGCCGGTTTACCGAACACTCCAGTTCGGAACTGCTGATCAGAGGTCTCTTATACCCTTGACACTTCTTGCCCCAAGGCGGGTTGTTTCCGACAGCCTCTTAATCCGTCTGATTCATATTATCAGGGCACTTCCCACTCATCTTCTGGCGAGTCATCGACCACAAAGCTTCCACCCCTCAAAACAGTTCCTGGGTGAGCTATGCACTTGATTTTCTCCTTGATGTGTTATTTTTACATACTGTACTGATCTTTATGTTTATTTTTCTCAGCGCAAAGCCTAAACCTAACAAGAAGGCTCGGTTAAATAAACCGGATGACGATAATGTAGTTGTTGAACCGGAAAAGACTCCAGATCCGGAAGAAACCGATGTTGATGCCATGCTTAATGATCTGCCACCTCAAGACCATGACTTGTTCACTGAACAAGTAGAAATTGACACCACAAGCCATGCTGACAAACCGACCAGCCTAGTCCAACTTGATGATAAATTGGCCAGTCCAGCTAAAGCTACTGATAAACCGCCAACTCCAGTGAAGGCTGCTGATGATAAAGAGGATGATGTTATGATTACCGACATCAGCCACACTGCTCCTGGTAACCCGGTCGCTTTATCCAAACATAGCGCCAAGGACGAACTTTCTGTTATGGGCAAAGGCAAATGGAGCACCGATTTATCCAGCTACGCCCATCTCAATGCCCAAGACATTCACTCTGGCTTCTTGAACCGTCTGTACAACAGTCCTGATTATGAAGCCGGTTTAGTAAATCTGATGAAGGAGCAATATAGGTAACCACACGACTATTTCTCTTATTCCAATTTCAAATATCAACTCCAGTAGCCCCCAAGTGACGGTTTATGATATCAATCTGAATCGGGACTTTGTAACGTCTTAATTTTGCATGCTTAGTCTCCGAGGGCCGGTTTAACTTTATGAAGATGAACCGGGACTGTACAGAATAATATCCAGAAATGCCACGTTGAGCAAATACAAAATAGTCCCTAAGTGCCAAGAGCAATACTTGTATTATTCTTGGGACTTTGTAGAAATTTCTGATAAGGAGCAAATATGCATTAGCCCCCAAGTATCAAGGGTATAACTTGTTATGTGCTTGGTACTTCAAATATGTATTACCAACTCATTATATGTCTGTCTCTTTATAGGCTGAGCTGAGCAAAAAGGAAGCTCAAACCGCTGATCTGCAAGAGAACATCAAATCCCAGCAAGCCGAAACCTCCAAGGTAAAGGATGAGCTGACCAGCGCCTTAGCCGCTATGGAAAAGCTGAGGGAGAGTTTCAACAAGGAGCGGGCGGATTGGGACATAGAGAAATCCGCTTTACAAAAAAGAGTCGAGGACGCAGAAGCCGCTCTTAAACCGGTGGTAGATGAATTGACTGGCGTGAAGCGGCAGATACATGATATGACTGCTGCTGTGTTTGGTAAGCGTCTTTATACTTTCAACATATCATCCCATACGTTGCCGGTTTATTGACGTTTGTAATGATGCAAGAACTCGCATTAGTCATCTGGGCTCTGATGTATAGAAGAAGCTGAAGGCTGCCTATACTCTGATAGAGCAGTTGTATACCAGCGCGCAACGAATCATCTGCACCGCTTCTCACAATAAACCGCCCCAGACGTTAATCAAGGATACCTTAGACAGGCTGTCTATGCTGCCTGCCATGGTAGAAGAGCTAAGGAGATCTGCTACAAGGCTGGTGCTCTAACCGCACTAACCTGGGCAAAAGCATGGGTGCCTGATCTTGATCCGGCGGACGTGGCTAAAGGCTACCCAAGCTTAAAAAAAGACGGATCAGAATTTGGCAATGAGGATCTCCGCGCCATAAACCGGGAAGTACGTCCACTGGCTTGTCAACTGGCTAATTATGACACCAACAACAAACGGGTTGCTGCCCCGACTCCTGAGGCTCAAAATCTGATCCCTCCAATCCGTAAGCAAAGTTACACCCCTGACATTGAACCGTCCACCCTTATAAGCGATGAAGCTGTGTTCCAAGCTTTAACTGGGATCGACTGGACAACTATTGACTTCCAGCCGCTGGGTAGAGACGAAGAGGATGAACCGGTGCAATATGATCCGCAGCCGTCAGGTCAAGAGGGTAACGAATCATGATCCGGAGGCCGATTTAAACTTCCACGTGCTGCAATGCTTGTCAGAAAAACAATTATCCTTTTGGGCACTGAAACGCCTTGTAATAGGCTAGTTAAAAAACTTGGTCTGCTATGCCATCGTGCATATTTATTTGTGCGTGACACTTGTTAATCCACCATGCTTAAGACATATGATGCTCATAATCCATAGTGATTTACTCAAGCTATTCCTGCACACAAGAAGTAGATAGTGTCCTGGCGGTTTACCGCCTGACGGGTCATGATGCCCAGATATCTAGCCAGGGTTTATAACCGAAGCTGTAAAAAGATAATCAAATACGAAAATAATTGATACCTGTGACCCTGAGTCATAATGTTGGCTGACCAACTGTTGTAGTGAGGGTAATAACCCTAATCCGGAGTATCAATAACTCCTGTCATATTGTGCCGGTTTATGATAAAACCGTTCTGGGTTGTGATAAACACCGGTTTACCCATGTTCACTCCTGGCGACTCATAGTCGAAACCAGACCGGCTTGATAGTCTCTAGATTATAACTGATCATAAACTGACAACTTGTAATTGAAAGTCAAGCCGGGTTAATAAACGCCGGTTTATCAAAAAAATTATAAATCTCATTAAATGAGAAAAAACTTATCAAATGAAAGCAGATGAAAACTTGCAGTCGAGGCTTTTCATGGGCTGCCAGGCCCCAAATTCGAGGCTTTTCATGGGCTGCTAGGCCACTGAGTTAAACCATTTTTCAAAGCCTTTTAAGATGGTCCTCAATCCTTAACCAATCGTTGTTTTAACTAGACAAGTTTAGGGTCTTATCAGAGTAACTTGTCAAAGTTCGACGGGTCATACCAGGTTTACCTGGGCAGAGTGACTTACTTAAAAAGGCAGGCTAACCTGGGGTTTTAGGTGTATACACCAGGCTTCGAACCCGTGGGTTGATAGCCTATTACAAGTGTAGATTCTTTGTTCATTACGACAGCAAAGAATCCCCAAGTAACATTTTGAGCTGTGCTCAGTGGGTGCCTATGTTTGAGTTATTATTTTGCAACACTCTCTTTGGCCCCAAAGTAATTTGGCGTTGAGCCGATCAAGAGGTGTGACTATGATTCGGATATGACCAAGCCCCCAAGTGATTTTTCTGGTGGCCTTGCGCTGATCAAGAGGCGTAGCTTTAGCTGAAGTACAACCAAGCCCCCAAGTGATTTCATAAAGCTTTGATAAGTTGAATCAAGGGGTAAACCGGAAGCCGCTTTATGAAATAAAAGCCCCCATGTAACCACACATGATGTAAGAAAAACAACAGATACCCCGCTTTAGCTGAGGCTCCGGTTTATTATATTGATCATAATATATACATTGTCATAACTGTGTACATAAGCAGAGCCTATGGTTCAATTATAGTAGGGCTGAAGATGAGCGATATTCCACGACCGATGGGTCTCCTCCTCCGATTTACGTGAGTCTTTGTGCTCTCGAACATCGATTAAGTAGTATGACCCGTTGTGCAGATTCTTGCTGACCACAAAGGGTCCTTCCCAAGGGGGGGATAACTTGTGCATATCAGTCTGATCTTGGATGAGCCGGAGCACCAAATCGCCTTCTTGAAAGGTTCTGGTTCTAACCCGTCGGCTGTGATAGCGACGCAGATCTTGCTGATAAATCGCCGGACGGGCTGCTGCCATGTCACGCTCCTCATCTAATAGGTCAAGTGCTTCCTGCCATGCCTTCTCATTATCAGCCTCGACATATGCCGCCACACGGGGCGAGTCATGGCGGATGTCACTAGGGAGAACCACCTCCGCTCCATAAACCATGAAAAAGGGCGTGTAACCGGTGGATCTGTTGGCGTGGTATTGATGCTCCATAACACAGAGGGTAACTCTTCCACCCAACAACCCGGCGTCCGCTGCAAAGGAACCACAAGCCGGGGTTTGATGCCTCTCAAGATTTCTTGATTGGCATGCTCCGCTTTACCATTAGACTGGGGATGAGCCACTGATGATATGTCAAGCCGGATTTTCTCATGTTGACAGAACTCCTTCATAGAACCTTTGGACAGATTGGTGCCATTATCTGTTATAATGCTGTGTGGAAAGCCAAACCGGAAAATCACCTTTTTGATGAATTGAACCGCCCTAGCTGCATCACACTTACTGACTGGTTCTGCCTCCACCCACTTAGTGAACTTATCAACCGCCACCAGAAGGTGGGTCTTCTTATCCTTGGATCTCTTAAAGGGCCCAACCATATCTAGCCCCCAAGTTGTGAACGGCCAACTGATTGGAATCATCCTCAATTCTTGAGCCGATACATGAGCGCGTCGTGAGAATTTTTGACATCCATCACACCTTTTGACCAAGTCCTCAGCATCAGCATAAGCTGTCAACCAATAGAAACCGTGACGAAACGCCTTGGCTACCAGAGATTTTGAACCGGCGTGGTGACCACAATCTCCTTCGTGGATCTCACGCAAAATTTCACGGCCTTCTTCAGGAGATACACAACGTTGAAACGCCCCTGTCACATTGCAATGATGTAACTCTCCATTGACTATGGTCATGGACTTGGACTGCCGGATTATCTGCCTGGCCAAAGTTTCATCCTCTGGTAACTCACCCCTGTTCATATACGCCAAATATGGAACCGTCCAATCCGGGATAACATGAAGAGCCGCCACCAATTGAGCCTCCGGATCAGGAACAGCCAAATCCTCTTCGCCAGGGAGCTTGACGGACGGATTATGCAGCACATCCAGGAAGACATTGGGTGGAACCGGTTTACGTTGGGAACCCAAGCGGCTTAAAGCGTCCTCCGCTTCATTCTTCCGCCGGTCCACATGATCGACCTGATAACCTTTGAAGTGACCTGCAACAATTTCCACCTCTCGACAATAAGCTTCCATGAGCGGGTCCTTGGAATCCCAAGTACTAGAGACTTGTTGAGCCACCAGGTTCGAGTCAATGAAGCACTTAACTCGGCTTAGATTCATCTCTTTAGCCATCCGAAGACCATGGAGTAAAGCCTCATACTCAGCTGCATTGTTAGTGCAAGGGAACATTAAACGGAGAACATAACAAAACTTATCACCTCGTGGCAAAGTTAACATGACTCCAGCCCCCGAGCCCTCCAATTGCCTGGACCCATCAAAATGAATAGTCCAATAAGTATGATCCGACTTCTCTTCTGGCGCATGTAGTTCTGTCCAATCATTGATGAAATCCACAAGTGCCTGAGATTTGATCGCCGTCCGGGGCATATATCTTAACCCGTGAGCCCAAGCTCAATAGACCACTTAGCAATCCGGCCAGTTGCTTCCCTGTTCTGGATTATATCCCCCAAAGGAGCAGAACTGATCACAGTGATGGGATGACCCTGGAAATATTGCTTAAGCTTTCGGCTCGCCATAAAAACTCCATACACCAGCTTCTGCCAATGCAGATACCTTTGTTTGGACTCAATAAGTACCTCACTGATGTAATAAACCGGCCGTTGAACCGGATACTCTTTTCAGGCCTCCTTGTGCTCTACCACAATAGCCACACTGACAGCCCGGGCATTAGCAGCCACATATAATAACAAAGGCTCTCTATCAATAGGAGCGGCAAGGACAGGTGGTTCGGCTAGCTGATGCTTTAAGTCTTCAAACGCTTCATTGGCAGCGTCGCTCCAGATGAAATTATCCGTCTTCTTCAGCATCTGATTTAGAGGGATGGCCTTCTCACCAAGGCGACTGATAAACCGGCTCAATGCGGCAATCCGGCCCGCCAGGCGTTGAACATCGTTGATACACTTCGGTTTAGCCAAAGAAGTTATAGCCTTGATTTTTTCCGGATTAGCTTCAATGCCCATGTTAGACACCAAAAAGCCCAAGAGTTTGCCTGCCGGTACTCCAAAAACACACTTGGCCAGATTAAGCATCATTTTATAAACCCGGAGGTTATCAAAGGTTTCCTTCAAGTCATCTATCAATGTTTCCTTCTTTCTGGATTTCACCACAATATCATTCACATAAGCATGAACATTGCGACCGATCTGATCATGAAGACAATTCTGCACACAACGTTGATAAGTCGCCTGGGCACTCTTAAGCCCGAAAGGCATAGATACATAGCAGAAGGCTCCAAAAGGACTTATAAACATTGTCTTCTCCCAGTCCTTAACTGCCATTTTGATCTGATGGTAACCAGAATACGCATCCAGAAAACTCAAACGCTCACAACCCGCCGTAGCATCAATGATTTGATCAATACGAGGGAGGGCAAAAGGATCCGCTGGACAAGCCTTGTTGAGACCTGTGTAGTCCACACACATACGCCAAGTGTCGTTCTTCTTAAGTACCAGCACCAGATTAGCCAACCACTTAGGATGAAATACTTCGATGATAAACCCGGCCGCCAAGAGCCTGGCTACCTCCTCACCAATAGCCTTGCGTCTTTCTTCATTGAACCGTGAAGAAATTGCTTGACCGGTTTAAACTTGGGATCAACATTAAGTGTGTGCTCGGCGAGTTCCCTCGGTACACCTGGCATGTCAGAAGGCTTCCACGCAAAGATGTCCCGGTTCTCACGGATGAACTCGATGAGCGCGCTTTCCTATTTCGGATCCAAGTTAGCGCTGATGCTAAACTGCTTGGATGAATCGCCAGGAATGAAATCAACAAGCTTAGTCTCATCAGCCGATTTAAACTTCAAGGCCGGTCCATGCTCTATAGTTGGTTTTTTCAAAGAAGTCATATCCGCTGGATCAACATTGTCCTTGTAGAACTTCAACCCCTCTGTTGCACAAACCGACTCAGGGTATTCCGCATCACCTTCTTCACATTCCAAAGCGATCTTGCAGCTCCCGTGCACTGTGATAGTCCCCTTATGACCTGGCATCTTGAGCTGCAGATAGACATAACAGGGCCTTGCCATAAACTTAGCATAAGCTGGCCGTCCAAACAGGGCATGATGTGGGCTCTTGATTTTCACCACCTCAAAGGTCAACGTCTCTGATCTTGAATCATGCTCATCACCAAAAGCAACTTCCAGAGCTATCTTACCAAGTGGATATGCCGATTTACCAGGCACCACCCCATGGAAGACCATGTTGGAAGATTTGAGATTTTTATCTATTAACCCCATGCGACAGAAAGTTTCATAGTAGAGGATGTTGATACTACTCCCCCCATCCATGAGTACTTTGGCGAACTTATAACCTCCCACATGAGGTGCCACCACCAATGCCAGATGACCTGGATTATAAACCCGGGGCAGATGATCCTCTCGACTCCACACAATGGGCTGTTCAGACCAGCGTAAATAACGGGGCACCGCCGGTTCAACAGAATTCACTGCCCTTTTATGAAGCTTCTGATCGCGCTTGTCCAGGTTAGTAGTGAAGACATGATACTGCCCGCTATTCAACTACTTCGGGTTGCTCTGGTAACCTGACTGCTGTTGCTGCTGCTGATTCCCTTGATGATTATAACCACCTTGGTTGCCCTGACTGCCTTGACTATTATGTCCGTTTTGATTACCATGAAAACCTGAACCGGAACTGCCTCCGCTGTAACCCGGCCCATGAGATCCGGGGCCTGAACCGAAGCCCGGTCCATGATCATACCGAAAGAAATCGGAATTTTTAAATTCCTGCATGATATAACAATCCTTCCAGAGGTGCGTAGCCGGTTTGTCCTGCGACCCGTGCTTTGGGCAGGGCTGGTTTAACAGATAAGATAGGCGCTCCGGGTTAGGACTTGGTCCTCCACTATGCCGGGGCGGTTTACCCTTACGCCGCTGGCCCTTGTCCTTCGCGTTGGTATTAGCCACAAAATCCAAACTGTTATCCGCTTTATGTTTACCGTTGTTTCCATGACCCGCCGGGTTATGCTACTGCTCCTTGGTATTGCCGCTCTTCTTTCCCTTCCATATCTTGTCATCATCAGACTCGGGATCCTTGGTACTATCAGAGTCGACATACTTCACCAGAGCTGCCGTAAGTGTTCCCATGTCATTACAATGACGTTTGAGCCGTCCCAACTTCAACTTCAGAGGTGCAAACCGACAATTGCCTTCCAATGTTAAAACTGCTGTATCAGTGTTGATGCGGTCTGACGAATGCAAAATCTCCGAAACCCGACGCACCCAATGGGTTGTTGATTCTCCTTCCTCCTGCACACAGGCAGCCAAGTCCACAATCGACATGGGCTGCTTGCACGTGTCTTTGAAATTTTTAATAAACCGGGCCCTCAACTCCGCCATGACCCAATGGAGTTAGCTGGCAAGTTTTTCAACCAAGTGCGAGCCGTTCCTTCCAACATCATGGTAAAGTATTTAGCGCACGCCGCATCATCCACATCCAGCATCTCCATTGCCATCTCATAGCTTTCGACCCATGACTCGGGGGATAAATCAGCGGTGTAATTCGGCACCTTGCGTGGGCCCTTGAAATCCTTGGGCAGGTGCACGTTGCGCAGCGCTGGGACGAGACACGACACTCCCAAAGAGCTGGAAGTAACTCCTGGTTCCACCGACGTGGTTGGATGAACCGGAGTAAGTTGGCGGGCCTCATGTTGCGCCGCTAACTCGGCCTCTCGTCGTGCCCTAGCGTGATCAACCAAATCCTGAGCATCACCACCCCCACCCGTCGGGTTGTGGCCACGGGGCGGATCACGATTTCGCGCACTGCTTGAAACGGCCGGTTCATCAATACGCCTGCTGTAACTCTGTCTTGGGAGGGGAGTAGAATGGATCCTTTCACGACTATATGAATAAGCCTGTTGCTGAGTTAAAGCTGTCTGAAGGAGCTCCCTAGCCCGTCGCGTCTCGACCGCTACTGGGGACTCGTCTTCGATCAGGAGAGCCGCCAGTCGTGAAGCGGCAGTGACAATGTTATCCATCGGGTTAGAATAGTGACCTGGCGGTGTTGGGTCGTGCTGCGACAGAATGTTGTTCTGACAGGGTGGATCTGTTGGACGCGGCTGAACCGCCTCTCCCGTTCTAGGTGCCTCTGCCCAGTTTACCACTGGCAGATTACTGGTCCCTGCTCCTGGGGTATTAAAGAGGTTCCTGGCCTCATAAACCGGCGGCAGGTGAGATCGGTACCTTCTTCTCATAATGTCGTTTGACGCACTCTGATCCAACATAAGCCGATAAGCCTATGCATCTAATGCGGCCCGCTCTGCAGCCATCCTGGCATCCTCCGCTGCCAAAACGGCCTTGGCCTGTGTTATCTGATCCTTCACCTTTGCAATCTCCGTAGTATGCTCATCCGGATTTGCCGGGTTGACCTCCGCCATCAGTGTTGCCAAAGCGTCAAACAAATCAAATAAAACCTGAGTCGGCGGTGCATACAGGGCCTCTCGCCCGACGCGATCGCCGCCGCTGATCCGAAATCACCGCCGCTGCGGTCGAAGAGTGGAGCGCTGGCTGTGTACCGGCCATGAAGATCGCAACCCGATTTGGTGGATCAAAGGGGTCCAGAATACTGTCGCCATCGGAACAACCCCCAATCCGGCCATCTTGCAACTGATACAATGACTCAGTCTCTCCGGTTGATGACTCGTCGCCGGAATAAACGACGGTTTCACCACCAGATTCCGATCTATCCTCAGATTCCACTCCATGTATGACTCCCACGAAGGCACGCTTCATGACGGGCTTTACCCGGGTAGATCTCGCATGCTGAGCCGTCTCGACGATGTCAGTGCAGATGTCCGGCTCAGGGCCCGGTTCACCGATCTTGCCAATGAAAACGTGTATGCCGCCGAAGGGGACCCGGTACCCGTACTCGATTGAGCCGGCCTCGGGGACCCAGCCTGCATCGTCGATGTAGAGCTTGCCACGATGACTCTTGGTCATCCGGCCCATAGCGTAGCACTTGAGTCCTTCGAAGTTGCCCTCTAAGAACTCGAAACCGTCGTGCGATAGCCCCACGGTGGGCGCCAACTGTTGTGGTTTTGTCACGACAGATGTCCTATGGAAAGGACTTAGTCGTGGAGCCATCGCAACGGGTTAGCTTAAAGGGGTTAAAGCGGACAAGGGACGCAGAGAGTTTATACTGGTTCGACCCCTTGTGGTGAAGGTAAAAGCCTAATCCAGTTGTTTCTGGAATTGCTAGGGTTTCGATGACCAGGGAGCGAATACGCTTTGCCTGGGTCTCGAGTTGTTGTCTGTTGTCCTTAAACCGCCGCCGGGTCGTCCCCTTATATACATGGGTTGATGCCCGTCGGTTTACAGGGTTCCGAGGCCAGCTCATAAATGTGTCCGGCCCGGACTCTACTTATTTATGCCTTATAATACAATCTTACATATCAAGGTCGGTTTATGACTACAGGCCTTAATCCGCCTTTGGGCCCTGGGCCTTCATAAAGCGCCATCATCTCTGTCTTTGTGGGCTTCAAGTATAATAATTCCTTACAAGGATAACCCAGCCTCTCCTTGCCGGTTTACACCCAGTAGTAATATCCCCAACACATCCTTCTTCTCCACTAGAAGCACTGGTGATCCCCAAGGTGACGAGCTTGGGTGAATATAGCCTTTATCCAGTAACTCCTTAATCTGCTTCTTAATTTCCTCTAAATCCTCTGAGGGCATCCTGTACGGTCTCTTAGATATTGGCCCTGTGCCTGGCAAAAGCTCGATCAAAAACTCAATGTCTCTATCCGGTGGCATGCCTGGCAACTCTTCTAGAAATACATCCGGGAAATCCTTCACCACTGGTACTTCCTCCTGTACATCTCCTGATAAGGAATTTACTTGAGTCCTGTTCGGCACATGCCGGGATACATACTTGATCCTTCTTCCTTCTGGGGTGGTAAGCAAAATCGACTTACTGGCGCAGTCAATGTTCCCTCCATACTTCGATAACCAATCCATGCCTAATATCACATCCAGTCCTTGTGACTCCAATACTATTAGGTCTAAGGGAAACAGGTAGTAACCAATCCTTAATGGTAACCGATCACACCATAGGCTAGCCATATACTCTGCTCCTGGCGAGGTTACTAACATGGGTGACCTAAGGTCTTGGGTTGGCAGTTTAAACTTATCCACAAATCCCGTTGATATGTATGAATGCGATGCACCAGTATCAAAAAGAACGATTGCAGTAAATGACTTAACAAAAAATTTACCTATTACTGCATCGGGTTGCGCTTCAACCTCCTCCACACTAACGTGGTTCACTTGTCCCCTGTTGAAAGGGTTGGGCTTCTTCCCAGAGCTTCCATTGCCATTCCCATTCTTTGCTTCAGAACACTCTGTGGCATAATGTCCATTTTTCCCGCACTTGAAACAAGTAATGTGACTTAGATCCTTCTTGGCGGGCGTTGCTGGGTTGGAACGGTTCTGTCCGTTGCTTCATCCATTACCATTCCCGTTCTTGGGGCCACTATGGTTGTGCGACATCCCTCCATTGTGATTGTGACCTCCATGGTTATGCTGAAGGGATCCTCCCGAGTTCGGGGTAAAACGGGGTCTCTGTTGAGCTCCAGAATTGTACTTCCCTTGTCCATACTTCCTCTTGCGGTTGTCAATCTGCTGCTGCTTCCCTTCAAGCATGAGAGATCTATCTACCAACTCCTGGTAGTTATTGAAAGTTGCCACCATCAACTGCATGCTCAGCTCATCATTCAGTCCTTCCAGAAATTTCTCTTGTTTTGCTGCATCCGTAGCGACGTCATCTGGGGCATAACGTGCTAGCTTACTAAAATCATCCACATACTGGCCAACAGTGCATCCTCCTTGGCGTAAGTTGCGAAACTCACGCTTATTCATGGCCATAGCTCCTGTTGATACATGGGCAGTGCAAAAAGCTTGCTGAAACTGGTCCCATGTAACCGTGTCGATGGGGTAAGTGGCTGTGAAATTCTCCCACCATGATGTTGCGGGTCCATCAAGTTGATGTGTGGCAAAAGGCACTCTCTCCGCATCTGTGCATCCTGCAGTGGTCAACTCCCTTCCAATCTTGTGGAGCCAATCAACTGCAACTATCGCCTCGGTGCTACTGGAGAACACCGGTGGATTCAGCCTTAGAAAATGGGCTAAGTGATCAACATGTGGTGGGTTGTGGTTGTTGTTGTTGTTGTTGTTCCCATGATTCTGATTCTGGACTAGTATCTACATCAATACATTCTGCTGCTGGATCAACTGAGTGAGCTCCGGCGGGAAAGCAAATCCATTGTCGCGTCTCAGAGGCATTTGTTGGGTTTAGAAAAGGTGAGAAAACATAGTAGAATGAGGTCTAGGGGGAAAACACTACCCATATGCACATGAGACAAACACAATCATACCACTTCAATCAATTCAAACAAGGGCATACAATCGGTCTAACTATCGTTACAAAAGTGCTCAGACTATACTATATACATGGGGGATTTCTACTACTGATATGGTGGTCGACTAGAAAAACTGATCGGTGAAAGACTCCGTAATATCTGCTCTAGCTTCATCAACAAAGTCATCATCGCTATCGTCGGGGTCCGAGTCGGTGTCGTCGATAATGATGTAGTTCTCCGGGCAAGTGGAGTCGTCGTCTTCTCCTCCTGGTGCGGGGTCTCCCATGAATACTCCTAGCTTCCTTGTCAGATCGTCATTCTTCTCCACGAGTATCGTCACTTCCTCCTCGTATCCATCGCGTGTAGACTTGAGTTCTTCCTCCAGCTCCGTGATCCTGGTCATTGCCTTCTTCAGATCTATCATGCCTGCGCACATCTGGTTCTCCTGGCGACGAATGTTCTGGTTTAACTCCTGGATGAAAGTAGCAATAGACCTATCCTTCCTGGTGCTGATCATCTCCCATTGCTCATCTCGGCGCCCACAAATATGGTAGATAGTATCCTTGAGATCCTTGTGGTAAACTTCTCCGATGCATCCCATGGTGATGTGGGCTGCCATGCTCTTGACTAGACTCCAGGTGGGTGCATCAAAGGAAAACTCTATGGGCTCAGTGACTGGCATGAAGGTCCTTCCTGGAACTTGAACTTGAATCATCTAGCGCTCCTCTTCTGGTAAAGTGGCGTTGTATGTCCCGGTGAAGCTTGGTATTCCAATGTTCAGGTATCTAGTAACTTCCTTCAAGTGTCATCCAAAAGGCGTATCTTCATCCGGTTGAGTGAACTTGTTCCTTGCATCCGCCATCCTAAAGAGTAGAAAATGGAGAGGAGTCAAAAATGAGAAGAGAATAGTGATCTAGGGTTTTAGCTTAGTGGTCATGTCCTACAGTCAGCGTGTGCTCAGATACCATCTTGTAGTGACCAGACCTCAAACAGTCTGATCTCTGTGCATCAGTGTCATTGTTGGATCGGTAATGTTGACACGCATAGTACTTGAGGATTTATAACAGAGTAGAAATCACACACTTATTACATCGAATGTCTCAAAAGAGAACTTAATACAATAAATATGGCTTAAGGCCATCTAAAATCGATAACAGCGGAAGGCTTGGAAGATAAAGTGAGTCCATCAACTCCAACGGCATCACTGAGTGAAAGACCACGACCTAATGACTCCTTGCTCGTCGTCTGAAAAGTCTGCAACATGAACGTTGCAGCCCGAAATGGGTTAGCACATGGAATATGCTGGCAATGTAACACAAGAGAGTAATGAACAGAATAATTGCTATCACTACATGCATATTTGGCTGGTGGAGGCTGTATGGTTAATATGTTTTGCGAAAGTCCAATTTTTCCCTACAACAAAGGAATATATTTTATTTAACTATCATGGTGGTTGTTAAACATTGAGAAGGTTCCTCCAACTCAATCCCAATTAAGCATCATCATTAAACCCAATCAAATTATATTAAGAGTGATGAGATCAACATGATAATCCAAGAACTAGATACTCAAGATGTCCATAACCGGGGACACGGCTAACCATTATTAGTTTATACACTCTACAGAGGTTTGCGCACTTTTCCCGACAAGACTCGAATACATCCATGGTCGGAGATTCGAGACACAGTCTTTCTGAAGCATTAACTCTCTACTCTAGATAGACAGCACCACCTACAACCAGTACAAAAAAAATACACTTCCGTGATGATACGTGTTTGTCACAGTAGGTCGCGTTTTTTGTCATGCATGTACATCCATGACAAATTTATGACAGAATCAAGATAGTCATACCTGTGCTGTCGTAGAAGTGTTCCATGACATTACCAAAATTATCATCATGGAAGTGTCCACTTCCATGACGATAAATCGCGCGTCACAGAAGTGCTTTCGCCAAGGGTGACCGACACGTGGCATCCATTGTAACGGAACACCGTTAAGCTATCGGGTCGGGTTCTCGATCCGATAACCCGTTAACAGCCCCGACCAATGGGAAATTTCCACATGTAAAATTCTAATTGGCCGAAGGGAACACGTGTCAGCTCGTCAGTGGGCCAGATGTCGCCCGTCCATTGGAGGAGACATGCCTATGGTACGTTGACATGTTGCTGGGCCCAACAGAGGCCCATATAGGTTAAAAAGGCCGGCCCAGTCAAAGGCCCGTAGAACTTAATCAGGTACTAGTGGGCCAGCCCAATAACGGCCTGCTTAATAAAGGCCCATTTACAGCCCGAAACTAGATCTGGCCCATTAATTGTTCGCCCAATATTTGGGCCCATTTACGGCCCGAAGCCAGATCTGGCCTGTTAATTGTTCGCCCAATATTTGGGCCCATTTGCGGCCCGAAGCCAGATCTGGCCCGTTAATTGTTCGCCGAATATTCGGGGCCAACTACAACCCAGTGACTTTCGGCCTGTTAGAGGCCTCATGTAGACATGGGCCCATTTCAGCCCGGTGTGACTTTCGTCCTTGGAATGGCCTGTGCTGCCCATGGGCCATATATGGTCCGACGGGACATCGGGCCCACTAACGGCCCGTGCTAAAGGTGGCAACTGTTAAGCCCAACGTGACTTTGGGCCTGTTAAAGGCCTGTCGCGTAATTCGCCCGTTGATGCTCAGTACTAAGCTTCGGCCTCTTAAAGGCCCATGATATCGATGGGCCAACTAAGGCTCGTGATATGTTTCGCCCGTAACGCCCGTGAGCTAACTAGGCCAATAACGGCCGGTCTACATTTCGCCTCTTCAAGGCCCATCGACGACTAGTGAAAATTGAGGCCCAACATGCATTTTGGCTCGCTAAAGGCCGTGGTTTCATCTCGCCATAACAGGCCATTACAATATTCATCTGTTAATGGCCCAATGCTACCGGGCGAACTAAGCGCTGGGTCGACAAAATGCCCAACTAAAATATAGGCGGTGTAAGTTTGGGCTGGCGCAATGTGTGAAGGCCCCAATCATTGGGCCCAAGAAAGACGCAGCCGCCCAATTGTGGCCAGCTAAAACCTGGCCCGTTATCGAATGTTTCGCCCGATCGACTACATCTGATTTTTTTTCGATATAGCGAATGATGACAATAACTAGTAGGAATTAAGAACAAACCTACTCTATACAATAAAGAAATTACGGCATAGTAACTAAGAATAAACCTACACTATACAATAAAGGATTTAAGGTATATTACATCCTTTGGGCATCAAGTTCGCCACCAGTGATCATAAAGCGCAACGAAGAAGCAGATTACAAAACTGGGCACCATTGCAGCATAACAAAATAATCTTGAACCGAGACCACTTCAAGACAGTTCAAGAAAGGTTAGCCTTGTAGGGAACTGCTCATGCAAGCGCCGAAGCAAGGCTGTGAGACCGCCTAGCATGTCGGTCATAGCTTCCGGGTGTAGCTGTTTAGCGATGAGGTTCTCATTGGTGTTCTCCGCAATCTTTCTTAGAGATAGGACTTCAAGTCGAAGTTGAGTTGCAGAATGCCTTTCTGCTAGAACTTGGGACTGAAGAAGTCGAACTGATTCGCATAACGAATTTCGTGAGCTTGTCCGGCTGTTAGTCTCAAGTAACTTGAACACTGCATGAAGACAAGACTTTGGGGTTGTCTCGCTATCTTCAAGATGTTTTGCCTTCTTTGCTGCAATATATGTTGGGTTTGTCTCACAGCCTTCAGCAGACTTGTGCATGCCATCAGGCATATCACCCTGAAACAATGTAACATCCCAAATTTCCTATTTGGAATGTTTTACAATTATAGTTAAGCATCCTATGCATCCTGTTTGAATTTGAATGCCATTTGGAGTTTCAGAGAATTTTGAGTTTTGAATTTGAATTCAAACTTTGACAAGTGGGAAACATTTCAAAAACTATGCCTGATAAATACTTGATCAAAAGTATGAGAGGAGTAAACATGACACTCCAAAAATATCGAGGAAAACATTGCCAAAAGTTTTGGATTCAAATCTGAATTTTATTTGAATTTGAAAAAATGGATTTTTATAAAGTTTGGATTTTGCCTTTGGAAAAATGTTCAAATGAAAGGAATATTCCCCGATCATTTTGGTATATATATACCCTATATAAAATATTTATATTTTAAAAGTTATACTCTGTTTTGTTTTATTTAAAAAAATAAATTTAAAAAAAAAGAGAAACCCACCCCAGCGCCACCGAAGCCCTGCCCGGCCAGTGCCGACAAACCCAGCACAAGCCAGCCCGTGCCCACTGAGCCAGCCGAGCCGGCCAGCCTCCTCTCACCTCGCCCGCCCGAAAACCTCTCGCATCGGTCGCCGCCGCTCGCACCCCTCTCTCTCTCTCGACAGTGGGACCCGCCCCTTCGTCAACCCCGCCCCCCACGCCGTCATGCGCCATGAGATCGCGGATCGAAGGATCCGGGATCCCGATCCTCCGATCGCCCCGAAGCTAGGCCGAGGCCCCAGCTATTAAGCCCTCGCCCGCACCCCATTCCCCCTAGCCTCGCGGACCCCTCTCCTCTCGCTTGAGCTCACGGAGCCGAAGATCTCGCCGCCGCCATTCTCGTCGCCGTCGCCGCCCTAGCCACCCCGACCCCACCGACTCCACCAAACCCCTCCCGACCTCGTCACTCACCATGGCTACTCCCCGACCTCACCGGCCGGAGCCTCGCCGCACTCATCGCCGCCGCCGCCGCCGCCGGACGCTTGATGAAGTCACCGAAAGCCCTCCCGTCCGTGCGCCACCTGTGGTGTAGATTAGAACCCGAAGAAGTATTTCTTTATAAAACCGCCTGGGTTCGGCCGGTTTAGTTTACGGTTTATTAGTTAGGGTTTTTATTTATTAGCCCGACCCGTTTTAGTTTAAACCATTAGGCCCGTTTAGGTTTTTTAACGCACAGTGCGTAGTTTAGGCCCATTAGGCTTTTTCTTTTATTTTTGTTTTCTGTTTTAACAGAATAGTTTCTGTTTTGAAAAATTCATATCTTTTATTCTGTTTTATATTTTTAGGTGATTCTTTTTTTGTTGGTTTCCAAATTTTATGTAGTTTCTGTAGAATATATATTTAGCTATGTTAAAATTAATTAAAATTGCTTTAATTTAGTTTTAGTCAGAATAGTAAATCTGCTATAACTTGAGTTAGAAAAATTATTTTGGATGATTCTTTTTGTCCCAACTTTATTTTGGCATTGCCAAACCATAAAAATTAACTTGGGTATTTTAGGATTAATAAATAAATAGTTTTAAGCAGAATCTTATTAATCCTAATTAATTAACTAGCTACTGTTTTCCTATTAATTTAAATAGTAAATAAATTTATTTTTAACATGTGATTGATTATTCTAGGATAGTTTCTGTCACTTTATAGGATGAACTTTTATTTATAATTAATAAAAGTTTTATTTTATTTTCTTAATAGAAATTGGATTAGGCCTAATAGGAGTTTTATAATAGCTTTAAAATTAATTCTTTTGCTCCTAGTTGCTTAGTGCATCCTTTTCGTGAAGTTAACCTAAAACCATGATTAGGTTATGTTAAGAAGTTTTTGTTATATAAAAACTATTCTAGCTATTGTTTGAAGTAGGAAAACTTTGAATGGGTTTTCTTTGAGTTTTCCTTTGGATTTTGATTTGGTTGTTTTGGTGTGTTATGTTACTTTGTTATGCTATTATGTGATCCTATTGCTATATGCTTATTGTGTTTGTTTGTCTCGGTAGAGTATCCGGAGTGCGAAGCTTGCTACTCTGAATCTTTAGCTTACGAGGATCATCAGCAAGGCAAGTTTTGATCATGTTATTTTCTATACCTATGTTTTTGTGCATTAGAATTGTCACCACCCACCATGCATGCAGTAGTTGAAATCTTGAAGTCATTAAACTTGAGTAGTATCATGTGGTAGGATGAACCAATCCCTTGTTACCATGACCCCGGGCCGAAGTAGTTACTTTGCTATGCTCGTGAGCGGGTTTTGGGTTGAGTGAAATTCATAAGCAAGATGTGAGAGTCAATGATGATGACAACCCCATGAACTACAATGATCAAGATGGACTTGAAATCACTCTTTGGGTGGAGGGCGGTTGACGGGCACCTGGAGAACCCAGTGGTTGGCGGGATGCATGGAGAAGTGCCATGACATCTTGCGGAAAGCTTCACCCAGCCACGAAGAGAAGGATGGATGCCCCATGACCGGAAGCTTACTGTGCAGCCGCAAGCCATTATGGGCTCTGGCTGGGTTAACCCTAGTAGTGACGCTGGCTGGGCGGTACTACGAGATGTAGAAGAACGGTAGGATTGGATGGGTACCGCAGTAGCTGAAGAACTCTTTGGAAGACCCTGTTTCATTCGTCCGTCTTCAAACACCATGAAGTGCGAAGACTTAAAAGGAGGGAATGATTCTTATGGGAAAGTCGCAACCCTCTGCAGAGTTAAAGATCTAATCGATTAGCCGTGTCCCGATTCACGGACAAATTGAGCCTCTGGAACTTGGAAGTATTCGAAATCTCAACACTAAAACTAATGAAATAATTTGAGGGTTTTATGACTTAATAATTTGGGAATGAGATATTGGTTGGCGGAACCATCTCAATAACTACCAACAATTGTAGTAATTTGCAAGCAAGTCCCTTTGTAGTAGGGAAAAATTTGCTTTTAGCAAAATGATGAAACTTAGAGCTCCACACCAAAATGCATATAGTGATAGTAAGTTTATTATTGTTATTCTTCATGACTTGCCGCTTATTCAAAAAGCTGACCTACATGGCTGCAACGTCTTATGTTGCGGAGGTATATTCGATCGGGAGTGAGGCTACGCTCGCTTGGCGATTGCCCTTTGGAGTCGGATGGACTCGCTTTATCTTCACGCTTCCGCAGTGTTATTAATTTATTTCTCATGAGTTGGCCTTGAGCGAATTTATTCCCTTGTAATAAAGACTCTATATGAGAACCGTGTAATAATATTCAGGTGTGATTGAACTTTGATTACTTTATCGATGTCTTGTGAGTACCAAAGCATGATCTTGGGATGGTATGCATACGTAGATTTGACCGATTTTGGGTCGGTCGCTCTGAGAGATGGTATCGAGCACACTCGACCGTGAGGATCGTAACCCCTAGGATCGGAAAGCCATAGGAAGAGACCATTTACTTTTATCCTTATCATTTCCTTAATTCTCCCTGTTCATTTCTAACTCCTCTCCGATTTTCAACATTCTAGATGGCGTCGAGTTCACCCCAGTTTGCTACGGAGTTTTGCCGGCCCGATGAGGCGATGCCCTTCAAGAAAGCTGGTCCAGATGGTGAAGAAGCTGAAGATCTCTACCCTCGATCACGGAAGCCAACCAATGCACTTCCGACGGACACCGCTTCTGAGATTGAAGTGCATATCCTGTGGAGAACCTTCGGAGGACACACGGAGCCTATAGACTTTGAGTTCACGAGTTCAAGCTGGATCATCGGAAGGGACGTGGCGATCTATCGAGCACTTGGACATCTCCGAGAGGTCTACAGGGCGAGCTCGATCCTCGGACCTCGCCATGGTTTCTCGCGAGGGCAAGGAATGGAGATATCATCCG
The DNA here is from genome assembly GCA_021605205.1 of Aegilops longissima. NCBI lineage: Eukaryota > Viridiplantae > Streptophyta > Magnoliopsida > Poales > Poaceae > Aegilops > Aegilops longissima. Next base: position 649,948,189 of record CM038677.1, on the reverse strand, counting down.
CACCGTTGATGACGACTCCTCTCTCTTAGATCCGGGACTTGGAGTGTCTTCTCGGAAGCGGGAGATTCAGACTTCGCCGTAACTCGAAGACACACGGAAGCTTTTGTTCCGTGAACTGGAATGGAGGAGAAGGCACGCGCAGACTTCCTTGGCCATGAGGAAGAAATCACGGACTTCATGGAGCAATCGGCGACACGAAGATGAAGCTTGCCGCAATAGAGGAAAGGATGGACTTGGGAGAGGACCTTTATCCGAGTGGAGATGAAGGACCCCTCGTGAGTAATGATCAGGATTATGAAGGGAGTACCACTGAAGGGAGTCACAAGAGGAGGCGCCACAACAGAGGACGCAAGGATTTTTGATGAAGACTTTTTAGTCGACCACCATGTTATTTTTACTTTTTCATCGATCAGTTAGGCCGATAATTCGATTAGTCATGAGCTTTTGTAATCGAGATTGAACCATGTTTGAGTGAAATGAATAAATGATTGGTGTGTTCTATGTTTGTGCATTCATATGGGTAGTGTTACTTTCTCATAGACCATTGTTCTATTCTAATTTTCTCATCCACTCCAAAAACACCAGATGCCTCCGAGACGTGACACTGGTTTCCCGCCGGAGCTCACCCAGCTGCTCCAACAACAGAATGCCCTTATGCAGCTCCTCATCCAGAATCAGAACAACAACGCCAACAATCCACCGCCACCACCCCCCGTGGACAACTTGACTCGATTCACGAGGCTGAATCCGCCGATGTTCTCTAGTAGCACCGGCGATTGTGGTGATGATTGGCTCCGCAAAGTCGGAAGAGAGCTAATCACTTTGTTGGATGCACCGATGCTTTGAGAAGGTGCACTTTGTCGCGCATCAACTTGATGGACCTGCAGCTTCTTGGTGGGAGAACTACACCGCCACTTATCCCATTGGTGCCATCACATGGGATCAGTTTCAATGAGCCTTCCGACCGCTCATGTCTCATTTGGAGCCATGAGTGCGAAGAAGCGTGAGTTCCGCAACTTACGCCGAGGGGAACCATCTTGTGGCACGAGACGTGGATGAATTCAGCAAGCTCGCTTCGCTATGCCCCTGATGATGTGGCCACAGATGCGCAAAGAAGGAGAAGTTCCTTGAGGGACTCAATGATGAAGCTGAGCATGCAGCTTATTGTGGCTACCTTCAACAACTACCGGGAGCTGGTAGACAAGGCCACCATACTTGAAGGCAAGCAGCAGCAGATAGAAAGCATAGCGGAAGTACAGCCAGGGAAGCACAATTCGGGAGCTCGTGAAGCCCGCTATGCACCATACTCGGGAGGGCACACCCATCATAACCATGGAGGTCATAACCATGGAGGAAATGGGAACAACCGCAGCCAGGACAACAAGTCAGGCCATGGCAATGGCAATGGAAATGGTAATGGCAATCAGCATCGTTCTGCCCGGCTCGAAGGATCTGAGCCACATCACCGCTTCAAGTGCGGAAGGCGGGGCACTATGCCACCGACTGCCGGAGGCCAAGCAGAGGAATGGAAAGCGGCAATGGAGGCTCGGTGAAGAAGCCCAATCTGTTCCCTCGTGGTCGGGTGAACCACATCGGCGTGGAGGGCGTCTATGATCAGCCGGACAACGTGGTTGGTAAGTTTTATTGAATTCACGTTCAGTTTTGGTACTCTTTGATTACGGTGCAGCGATTCATTCATATCAAGGGTAGTTGTGGAAAAATACGGGTTACCCACTAAAACCCTTAGAAGCCCCTTGGCGTCGAGTTCGCAGGAGGAGAAATGATGGCGGTTTAGGCTGTCATGCAACCCTCAACATCGGGAACCATAAATTTCCGAGACCTCATAGTGTTGGAAACCCGGACCTTGGATGTAATCCTAGGCATGGATTGGTTGACAAAGTTTGAAGGAACATAGATCGTGCTCAAGAAGTCTATTCGCTCACCACCGGGCGCGAAGAGGATCAAGTATGTAGCCGCACACAGCCGGATGAAGAATCGGTGCATTCCCTCACGGGAGTTGTTGGGAGGAAGTGCCGATGGTGCAAGACTTTCCGATGTGTTTCCGGAGGAATTACCAGAATGCCACGGACGGGGACATTGAGTTTCGATTGAGTTATTGCGGCACAGCCCCAATATCCAAGAGACCTTATCGGATGCCACGAATGAGTTGAAAGAGATCAAGGATCAAATTAATGAGTTATTGGAGAAAGGATATATTCGCCAAGCTCATCACCTTGGGGAGCCCAGTTCTTTTGGTAGAGAAGAAGGATGGAAGTTTGAGGATGGTTGTGGATTATCGATGCATTGAGCGAAGTGACCATCAAGAACAAGTACCCTCTGCCGATGATTAATGACTTGTTTGATCAGCTAGTAGGAGCCAAAGTATTCTCTAAGATCGATCTTGATCGTGGTATCATCGATTGAAGATTCGTGAAAAGGATATACCCAAAACAGCATTCACTACGGTATGGTTTATATGAGTATACCGTCATGTCATTTGGATTGACTAATGCTCCTGCGTACTTCATGAATTTGATGAACAAGGTGTTCATGGAATATCTGGACAAGTTTGTCGTGGTGTTCATCGATGATATATTGATTTTCTCCAAGAGCGAGGAAGAGCATAAGGAACATTTGCGTCTAGTTCGGAGAAACTTGAGAACATCAGTTGTATGCCAAGTTCAGCAAATGTGAATTTTGGTTGAAGGAAGTTGGATTCCTCGGACATGTTATTTCGGGAGAAGGAATAGCAGTTGATCCCGCCAAGGTTGAATCGATCACCGATTGGCGATCACCCACCTCGATCAAGGAGATCCGCAGTTTTCTCGGACTCGCAGGATATTATCGGAGGTTCATTGAGAACTTCTCGAAGATTGCCAAGCCCATGACTGAGCTGTTGAAGAAGGAAGCCAAGTATGTTTGGACCGAGGAATGTGAAGCCGTTTTAGGAATTGAAGAAGCGGTTGGTTACAGCCCCAGTGTTGATTTTGCGGACATACACAAGGAATACCAGGTCTATTGTGGCGCTTCGTCAAGGACTCGGAGGAGTACTAATGCAGAAGGTAAGGTTGTAGCTTATGCCTCCGGACAGCTACGACCTCATGAGATGAATTATGCCACGCATGATTTGGAGTTAGCAACCGTAGTGCATGCACTCAAGACACAGAGACATTTCCTCATCGGAAACCGTTGTGATGTTTACAGATCACAAGAGTTTGAAGTATATTTTCACGCAGAAGGAATTGAACCTCGAGGCAGAGGAGATGGCTAGAGTTGATAAAGGACTATGACATGAGATTGCATTACCACCCGGTAAGGCTAATGTTGTAGCAGATGCTTTGAGCCGTAAGAGTTATGTGAATACTCGACAGCAGGAGGATTACCCAGGAGTTAGTCGATGACCTCAGAGATCTCCGACTGGAGATAGTTCCGAGAGGATATGTTGCAACTCTGGAAGTTCAGTCCACTTTGGCCGAAAGGATTCGTGAAGCCCAGAAGTCGGACAAGGAAATTGATGAGATAAAGCAAAAGATGGAGGAAGGAAAAGCTAAAGGATTCCGTAAGGATGAACACGGAACTATATGGTTCGAGGATCGTATCTATGTGCCCAATGATCCCGAACTCAGGAAGCTAATTCTTCAGGAGGCTCATGATTCACCGTACTCGATTCACCCCGGCAACACCAAGATGTACCTGGATTTGAAGGAAAGTTTACGGTGGGCGGTATGAAGAAGGATATTGCGAGTACGTAGCGATATCGATGTTTGTCAACGTGTAAAGGCAGAACATCGAAGCCAGCAGGTTACTTCAACCTTTGCGATTCCCCGATTGGAAATGGGAGAAACTTGGAATGGATTTCATCACAGGATTACCGGGACCCGTTCAGTTATGATTCTATCTGGTAGTGGTTGATCGTTTGACCAAGGTAGCTCACTTCATTCCGTGAAGACTACCTATACCAGTGCTAAGTTGGCCAAGATATACATGACCAGGATCGTATATCGCATGGAGTTCCGAGGAAAATCGTGTCGGATAGAGGAACAGTTTACCTCAAAGTTTTGGAAGCGATTGCATGAAACTTTGGAGTGCGAGGCTGGAATTGAGACAGCTTTTCATCATGAACAGATGGACGGACCGAGAGAGTCAATCAGATTACGGAGGACATGTTGAGAGCTTGTGTGCTAGACTATGGGTCTAGCTGGGATGATAATTTGCCATCGCAGAATTCTCATACAACAACAGATTATCAATCCGATCGAAGATGGCCCTTCGAAGCTCTATACGGAAGGAGGTGAGAACACCATTCTTTGTGGGATAGTGTTGGAGATCGATCACTTTTGGTTCCGACCTTATCGAGGATTCAAGAGAAAGTCAAGCTGATTCGAGACAGACTCAAGATAGCATAGTCGAGACAGAAGAGTTATGCCGACAGTAAGCGCAAGGAAGTGACTTACGAAGTGGGAGACCGAGCATATCTTCGTGTGTCTCCACTTCGTGGAATCAAGAGGTTTGGAGTCAAGGAAAGTTAGCACCCGATTCATTGGCCCTACAAAATCCTCGAGCGTCGTGGAGAGGTTGCTTACAAGTTGGAATTGCGGAAGGATTGTCCGGAGTTCATGATGTCTTCCATGTTTCTCGGTGAAGAAGTGTCATGCCGACATGGCCGATGTTCCGTTGAGAGACACAAGTGCCCCTAGAGGCCATACAACTTGCGGTGATCGACTTACAAGGAGAAACCCGTCCAAATTCTCGAGACTACAAGCGAGTCACCCGCAGCAAGGTCATCAAATTTTGCAAGGTCTGTGGAGTCACCACACCGAGGAAGAAGCCACACAGGGCCAAGAAGACCTTCTTGAGATCACCCGCACCTATTGCTAGCCAACCCGAATCTCGAGGGAGATTCATCTTAAGGTGGGTAGGTTTGTAACATCCCAAATTTCCTATTTGGAATGTTTTACAATTATAGTTAAGCATCCTATGCATCTGTTTGAATTTGAATGCCATTTGGAGTTTCAGAGAATTTTGAGTTTTGAATTTGAATTCAAACTTTGGCAAGTGGGAAACATTTCAAAAACTATGCCTGATAAATACTTGATCAAAAGTATGAGAGGAGTAAACATGACACTCCAAAAATATCAGAGGAAAACATTGCCAAAAGTTTTGGATTCAAATCTGAATTTTATTTGAATTTGAAAAAAATGGATTTTATAAAGTTTGGATTTTGCCTTTGGAAAAATGTTCAAATGAAAGGAATATTCCCTGATCATTTTGGTATATATATACCCTATATAAAATATTTATATTTTAAAAGTTATACTCTGTTTTGTTTTATTTTAAAAATAATTTTTTAAAAAAGAAACCCACCCAGCGCCTTGCCCAGCCCTGGCCCAGCCGACAAACAAACTCCGCCAAAGCGCAGCCAACAAGCCCACCGAGGCCAGCCGAGCTGCCCAGCTCCTCTCACCTCGCCCGCGCCCGAAACCCTCTGGCGTCGGTCGCCCTTCGCCCGCACCCTCTCTCTCTCATCGACAGCGGGACCCGCCCCATTCGTCAACCCCGCCCCACGCCATTGCGCGTCGCAGATCGCCGGATCCCAAGGATCCGGATCCCGATCCTCCGATCGCCCCCGGCTAGGCCGAGGCCTGGCTATTAAGCCCTCGCCCGCACCCCATTCCCCCTAGCCCTCGCGGACCCCTCTCCTCTCGCTGAGCTCACGGAGCCCAAGCTCGCCGCCGCCATTCTCGTCGCCGCCCCTAGCCACCCCGACCCCCACCGACTCCACCAAACCCCTCCCGACCTCGTCTCACCCGCCCGGCTACTCCCCGACCTCACCGACGCCTGGGAGCCCCTCGCCAGACTCATCGCCGCTGGCCGTGGGACGCCGATGAAGTCACCGAAGCCCCCTCCCCGTCCGATCGCCACCAACGGTGTAGATTAGAACCGAAGGGTATTTTTTATAAAACCGCCCGTTCAGCCGGTTTAGTTCTGGTTTATTAGTTAGGGTTTTTATTTATTAGCCCGGCCCGTTTTAGTTTAAACCATTAGGCCCGTTTAGGTTATTTAACGCACAGTGCGTAGTTTAGGCCCATTAGGCTTTTTCTTTTATTTTTGTTTTCTGTTTTAACAGAATAGTTTCTGTTTTGAAAAATTCATATCTTTTATCCTGTTTAATATTTTTAGGTGATTCTTTTTTTGTTGGTTTGAAAATTTTATGTAGTTTCTGTAGAATATATATTTAGCTATGTTAAAATTAATTAAAATTGCTTTAATTTAGTTTTAGTCAGAATAGTAAATCTGCTATAACTTGAGTTAGAAAAATTATTTTTGGATGATTCTTTTGTCCCAACTTTATTTTGGCATTGCCAAACCATAAAAATTAACTTGGGTATTTTAGGATTAATAAATAAATAGTTTTAAGCAGAATCTTATTAATCCTAATTAATTAACTAGCTATTGTTTTCCTATTAATTTAAATAGTAAATAAATTTATTTTTAACATGTGATTGATTATTCTAGGATAGTTTCTGTCACTTTATAGGATGAACTTTTATTTATAATTAATAAAAGTTTTATTTTATTTTTCTTAATAGAAATTGGATTAGGCCTAATAGGAGTTTTATAATAGCTTTTAAATTAATTCCTTTTGCTCCTAGTTGCTTAGTGCATCCTTTTCTGTTAAGTTAACCTAAAACCATGATTAGGTTATGTTAAGAAGTTTTTGTTATATAAAAACTATTCTAGCTATTGTTTGAAGTAGGAAAAACTTTGAATGGGTTTTCTTTGAGTTTTCCCTTTGGATTTTGATTTGGTTGTTTTGGTGTGTTATGTTACTTTGTTATGCTATTATGTGATCCTATTGCTATATGCTTATTGTGTTTGTTTGTCTCGGTAGAGTATCCGGAGTGCGAAGCTTGCTACTACGAATCTTTAGCTTACGAGGATCATCAGCAAGGCAAGTTTTGATCATGTTATTTTCTATACCTATGTTTTTGTGCATTAGAATTTGTCACCACCCCACCATGCATGCAGTAGTTGAAATCTTGAAGTCATTAAACTTGAGTAGTATCATGTGGTAGGATGAACCAATCCCCTTGTTACCCTGACCCCGGGACGAAGTAGTTACTTTGCTATGCTCAGAGCGGGTTTTGGGTTGAGTGAAATTCATAAGCAAGATGTGAGAGTCAATGATGATGACAACCCCATGAACTACAATGATCAAGATGGACTTGAAATCACTCTTGGGTGGAGGGCGGTTGTGGGCACCTGGAGAACCCAGTGGTTGGCGGGATGCATGGAGAAGTGCCATGACATCTTGCGGAGCTTCACCCAGCCACGAAGAGAAGGATGGATGCCCCATGACCGAAGCTTACTGTGCAGCCGCAAGCCATTATGGGCTCTGGCTGGGTTAACCCTAGTAGTGACGCTGGTTGGGCGGTACTACGAGATGTAGAAGAACGGTAGGATTGGATGGGTACCGCGTAGAGGAAGAACTCTTTGGAAGACCTGTTTCATTGGTCCGTCTTCAAACACCATGAAGTGCGAAGACTTAAAAGGAGGAATGATTCTTGCGGAGAAAGTCGCAACCCTCTGCAGAGTTAAAGATCTAATCGATTAGCCGTGTCCCGATTCACGGACAAATTGAGCCTCTGGAACTTGGAAGTATTGAAATCTCAACACTAAAACTAATGAAATAATTTGAGGGTTTTATGATTTAATAATTTGGGAATGAGATATTGGTTGGCGGAACCATCTCAATAACTACCAACAATTGTAGTAATTTGCAAGCAAGTCCATTGTAGTAGGGAAAAATTTGCTTTTCGCAAAATGATGAAACTTAGAGCTCCACACCAAAATGCATATAGTGATAGTAAGTTTATTATTGTTATTCTTCATGACTTGCCAGCTTATTCAAAAGCTGACCTACATGGCTGCAATGTCTTATGTTGCGTAGGTATATTCCGATCGGGAGTGAGGCTACGCTCCGCGCTTAGCGATTGCCCTTTGGAGTCGGATGGACTCGCTTTATCTTCTACGCTTCAAGATGTTATTAGTTTATTTCTCATGAGTTGGCCTTGAGCGAATTTATTCCCTTGTAATAAAGACTCTATATGAGAACCGTGTAATAATATTCAGGTGTGATTGAACTTTGATTACTTTATCGATGTCTTGTGAGTACCAAAGCATGATCTTGGGATGGCAGCATACGAGATTTGACTGATTTTGGGTCAGGTCGCTACAAACAAAGCAGAGAGATGACATGTTTTGCACGTGTATAAACAAAGATGATAATTGTTCTGTCAATTCTATCCAATTTCAAATCAGAAAATAAAGAGTAAGTTCAAAATATCAATAGCATAATTTGGCATTGTTCATAATGCGGGGAGCTCCACCACACTACTGGATTACCATGTCAACATAACAAGCATAGATGAAGGGCAAAGAAAATCATTGTATCTATTTTGGATAATGTGCATGGCATGTTGTTCATATCATCAACCACATCAGTAAGATAAAACAGGAGATGACAAGGTGCAAACGTGGGCCGCTTCACCACACACTGGATTATAGATCCACAAAACCAAGCATACATATAGGGAGTATTAAGTAATGTGCATGGTATGAAAAAGAAATTTGGTTTTACAAGTAAAACTTAGAACTTACGGTTCTTACAAACATGCATTTTGGTAGAAACAACAAACTAAACAACAGTAAACGATAGGGAGTATGAGAAAATTAAACAACAGTTGAGAATAAAGGCTTTAGAAGGACTGACTTACATTAACAGTTAACACCGGCTTTATAATGCCCTTCTCCATGTTAAGGGAAGGATAACTCAAGAATTTCAGCACAAAATCTTCTTCATAAGCATTGCCTGTACTCTACATTTTGTAGAGAGTAATTATAGATATGATAATACTGGAAGGGATAGAGGATAATGAAGATAAGATGCAGATTGATGCTACATAATCAACTACCAATCCCTGGAAGTACAAGCGTTACAGGACAAAATGTACTGACAAGAGCAATGGGCTACACTTCTGCACTAGCATTGTCTGTGTATTCTACTTGTTGGTAAGATTAAATATAGATCTGATCTTTTTTAGTAAATGGTGGGTGAGGGAGATAAGATGCAGAATGCTACAAAATGAACCAATCCCTCTTCCCATAATACAAGAGTGTTTTGAACACTGGTGTACTGTACAAAACGTTCTTATATTATGGGATGGAGGGAGTAGCTGTTAATGTAAATACAGTGATAGACCACGTTCAATCCTTATAAGAGGACTGCAGAGGTAAACCTCTTCAAAAGCATTGGGTTGATTCTAAATTTGTGTAAGAGTCCATACAGATCCTATAATGTCCACCAAATGGGCGATTACGAGGCTAACATGTGCACTGATGCTACATAATCAAACAGCTATGAAAGTAAGTATGGTCATACAGGGCAAGAGGTACTCACAAGAGCAATGCAGTGTGCAGTATAGTTGCGAGATTCTGTAGTCCCTTGAGAATGAATGTTCTTTTGCTAACAGTTTTCGTACAAATGAGACATTAAGGCAAATGCAGAAATGTAGTTCAAATTGTGATGTGATATCATAGACAGTACCTTACGCTGCAGCCGAGACCAATGTGTAACAAGATTATTCCAGTCATCGTCGGATAAATGTAGCACCGGAGACTTTACAGAAATTTCGTTCGGAGGCTTGCCATCGAAGTGCGCTTGCCTCAGGTAGGAACGATACTTCATCAACGAGTGCTTGAAAAGCGCAACCAACTCTTGATCGTCATCACAATCCAGTTTGCTCCTCGCCTATTTAAAGAATGAAATCTTGTGTCTTACGTCACAGAAACATCTGTGATAATGACCATGAATAACATTAGTACATTACTTACAGCGTAAGTTGCGGAGGAAGGCTGGAAATTGTTACGTATCTGCGGTATAATCTTTCCATGAAGGAAAGATCGCACAAAGTTCGACAACAACATAAGCCGTCTTCTAAACTGGGAAGAAATGGAGCAGGGTCCTATTTGCTGTAATTGGGGCTCTCTACGGTTGAAAAGGATTTGGCAACTGGATTTGGTGTACTCTTTGCTGGAATGGGGTTTTCGTCGTCAGACGGTGGTGCTATGTCAATGACATAATCATCTTGTTTCTTTGCGGTTGGGGTCTACTGAGTTGGGGCATCGAAATGACCCGGTGTAGTAGGGCTAGAGTCGCTAGAGTTGGGGTATTTTGTGGGTCGGGTGATATTGCAACTTCACCTAATGGGCTATTTGATTTATCGGTGCCACTACCTTTTCCAAATACTTTGCTTGTGCTCCTCCACGATCAGCAATCGCCCTCTTCCTTTTGAGCGTCGATACACGAACAACATTTGAATGGATAAATATGGTATGATGACAGATGGAATATGTCTTGAAAATGGATAGGCAGGGCGTATTCACATACGATGTGTAAACTAAGCTAATGGCAGTTCAAAAAAGTAGAAGCAATGCAAAGCATCAGTTGCAAGATATGTGCGAGCAATGTAACCTTGGAAAGTTAGAGCAAGTACCTTGATGGGTGAATAAGATAGGGCATCTTCCTCTGACTCCTCCACTAGGGAGCTATATTGACTTAGGTCTCCCTCTAGCTCAAAATCTCTGTTAGGATCATATTCTGAGCATGAATCTGTAGGTGGAGAGCGTTTGCATTGCATTGCATCCAGACTTGATTTCAGTCCCTTAATGCCAAGTTTGACAGCCATGGCATTGTTCTGCTTTATTCTTTTCATGCGCGCAAACTCATAATCATTATGATGCTGTTCAGAATTGAGATTCATGAAAACATAAAAGTAGTCAGATTATCTATGGAATGCATTGCGGATTCAACTCGGAGAGTGTCTCCCTATAAACCCATGCATATGCAAAGTTCACCTCCCCAACCGTCTTGACTGGACCACACACGAAATACAAACCCCTTATGTCTCTATAACAAAGTGAGGCACACATTTCAAAACTGAAGTAGGAACATTAGAATCATATGAAATTAGTATTTGAACAAATAAACTAAGCAATTATGAGTGGCGTAATGTTTAGCTTCAAGGGTGGAGTGTTGGTAGTGCGACACAAAGCAAGTAGGCAGATTGTATTCCATGTAAAAGATCGAAACCTATGTAAAAGCTGGAAATGACACTTTCTTTCTATACAATGCGGTGTTAGTTACCCATACATGATGGAAGAGATCACATAGAGAAATACTATTCACTCAGGTCTACGGTTCAGTATTTAGAAACAGGTGGTCCACCCTAAAAGAATATTGACAACAAATATGACAAGGCAAGCATAGATGTAGTGAATCAATCATTTACTTGTGAGCTTATTAGGACAAGTATGCAGAATTGTAGCTGCAGAAGAGACCGTCAAAATCTGAATGAAGAAGTTTGTCTAGCACTTATTGTTTGCAACTAATCGATGTGAATAATTGGATATTATATCGAATGAGTAAGAAAGACAAGTAAAATTGTCAACAAACCTGGCTTGCGTAGTAATCTGGTCAATGTCACTCGACCAACAATCCAAAATGACTAGATTTTGTTCCGAGGGCGAATTTTGAAAACCCCGTGAACTTTAGAGGTACTAAAGATTGCGAAATACATCTGAACCATTAAGTGTAGGTAGCACTGAGCACACAACAAACCCTAATGGCAGTCCTGCCTAATGAGTAATGAATCAATTAGAAAATGGGTAATGAGGAGTGGCTGCTAAGTGTTGAGGACGTATCTCAGGATAAATAGGGTTGGCTTGGTGGGTGCTGCACGCGTGAGCCCTGAACGGACTGGGAAGGTAGGCACGGCGGCGCGCTCGGGCAGCGGTGACGCTGTTGGGCAAGCGGCTCCTGGCCTCCTATTAGTCCAGCGTCTCCTCCTAGAGTCATGCCGTCTGGGGACGGCAAGTCGCCTGCGAGGCAGGTGGATGGGGGCGAGTAGAGATCGGAAGCGCGCAACAGAACACAGGGGAATCGGGGCTGGGATGACCCAAAATCCAGGTGGGCCGCCCACCATGGGCACCTCAGAGATACACACACAGGCGGCGAACATGCATTTTGAAACTAATTTAGGAACATTTAGCTGACCAATTAAACAACTCTATTTTAATAATATCAGATTCGTATTTGAACATCTAAGCTTGTTTAGCTTGATGCGTGGAGCAGTGTTATTATGACAAGAAGCATGTATTCTGATCGTATAGTGATCATAAAAGGGGGAAACTCTAAGCATATTTTTTTAGCAAAAGAGGGTTTTCCCTCCGATTTCTATTAAAGAAACCACCACAGAACCAACATGATCAATTAAACCCTAAGCATGATCAATTAAACCGTATTATGGCTGTGCCATGGCAGATTTGAAGCTACAAACTAGAGAAATGATATTTAGCATCCATTGTTTGCTTCGAACTAAGAACTAAATTCTAAGAGCTGAAAAGAAAGTAGAGTAACCAAGTTAAGATCTATTTTCTGGTTGAGATCAAAAAGTTGAGGAGATATGAAGTAACACCTCTCTTGCGGCGCCGTGTAGGCATTGGGGGTGCGATGGCTGTCGGTGGCGTTGAAGCAGATCTGCTGACGGTGAGCGGGTGCATCGGGGATAAGTCCGTTGCGGTGGAAGAGAAGGTCGTGTGGCGGCCCGACAAAAGGGCGATAGCGCCGATGAAGCGAGAGGACGCGATGCAAGGCTATTTGTCCGTCGCCGGATGAGAAACGTCCATCTCTAGCGATGGGGACGAGCGGTCTTGGTAGGCGCTCTAGCATGGTGGAGGGCGGTGGCGATGGATGTGGTGGAGGGCGGCGGCGATGGATGGGGTGGCGGACGGAGGCTGCTGTGGGGATGGGGTGTTCTAGCTTGAGCGGTGTATGAATGGGAAAATGGAGGAGATGCGGGAACCATGTTTTTGGGGCCTTTGTTTGAAATGTGGGAAAATTCTGAACTTAGCCCCGTTTAAAATTTGGACGTCTCGTCGTTGGGGATAGGACGGTAATCTCGCATCTCGCCAATATTTGCCAGGCGATTTTAGGCGAGGAGAGGTGGTTGGCGCCCATGGTTGGCGCCCACGGTGTATGAACAGGGGCTGACGGTAGGGCGGTTGTGTCACGTCTAAGTGAAGTTACAAACCTGCCTCTATTGAAAATATTTGCCTACATCGATTTTGGCCGAGTCGAGTTTTTTTGCCGCCCACCGTGTATGAATGGGGAATGGAGGGAGAAACAGAGGTCTTTCGGACGAGCTTGAATCAAATGTGTTTTGCCGCCCATGTTTGATGCCCACCGTGTCGGAATGGGCTCGGAGGCGGTCGTGTCACGTCTAATTGAAGTTACTAACCTACCCCTATTTAGAGCAGTGGAAATCGGGCCGATGGATTGTCCGTGTAATGGGTAGACAGTAATTTCCATCTCCCAAACACTTGGCTTCGGGCAGCCGACATGGGAGTGGACATTTTGCAGCTTCTTTTGAATTTTGGGACAATAAGCATCCACGTTTACCCTGGCAACTAAATTCGGATCCATTTTGTATTCCTATATGAATCTTTATAAATCGTTCTATGTGTTTTTATATATCTTCAAAAGGACGACAAAGATATATTCCACTGTAATATATGAATATGGTTTACAAATGCCGATACTCAAATTCAGAAACTAGTATCAGTTTAAGGTGAATTCAAATATTTGGAACACTTCATGTCCAACTCAAATGTCACACGCAGCATAATGTGTACTCCCATTTAGATATGTACACAAGCGATGTATCAAGATTCAAATACCGAGTCATGTTGGGGAACGTAGCAGAAATTCAAAATTTTCCTACGTGTCACCAAGATCTATCTATGGAGAAACCAGCAACGAGGGGAAGGAGAGTGCATCTACATACCCTTGTAGATCGCTAAGCGGAAGCGTTCAAGAGAACGGGGTTGAAGGAGTCGTACTGTCGTGATCCAAATCACGGAGATCCTAGTGCGAACGGACGGCACCTCGGCGTTCAACACGTACAACCGGTGGCGTCTCCGCCTTGATCCAGCAAGGGAGAGGAGAGGTTGATGAAGACTCCGTCCAGCAGCAGACAACGGCGTGGTGGTGGTGGAGGAGCGTGGCAATCCTGCAGGGCTTCACCAAACACCGCGAGAGAGGAGAAGGGAGAGAGGTAGGGCTGCCCCAAGAGGAGAAGTTCTCATGTGTTGGCAGCCCCAAAACCGTCAAGTATATATAGGGGAGAGGGAAGAGTGCGCCCCTCTGGGGTTTCCACCCAGGGTGCGGCTGCCCCAATCCCATCTATGGGTGGCGGCTAAGGGGGAGGGGGAAACTTGCCCCCCAAGTTAGGTGGAAGCACCCCCTCCCCAAACCCTAGGCGCCTTGGGCCCTTGTGGGCGGGCGCACCAGCCCACACCGGGCTAGTCCCTCCCACACTTGGCCCATGCAGCCCTCCGGGGCGGTGGCCCCACTTAGTGGACCGGGACCCTCCGGTGGTCTGATACGCTACCGATATGTCGGTGTACTAGAGTAAGTACCCTAGTACCCGAACTCATCTGCAGACAGTTGCAGCACCACAGCCGGGCCGGCCTGATGGCCGCCAAGATCCTGGCGGCTCCCTTGGAGCCATTCAAGAACAAAGCAGCCAAGACCCGGCAAGAGGCTTGGAAGGCCACCTCGAGGCACAAAACAAGGCCACGGCAAGAGGAGCTTGGGAAGGCTTGGGCGCTGAACCCCAAAGCGCGACAAGGTTCCCGTCGCGGCAAAGGCGCTTGCAGGCGGGCGACCTCTCTTCATCTCCGCTCCAGCTCACCCGCCGGCGTGTCACCATGGGGCTCTCCCAAGGGCCAGCGTCGGCAGGGCTTGCTGAGCCAGCGGAGAGTAGCGACAAGCAATGGCTGACAAGCCACCATCGTGGCGGACGGAGACACTTAACGGTCCTGTTACCTTTGTTAAGGCGATCGAGGCGGGCATTGATGACTCTTGTCCCTTGCCGTCGAGTTAGGTATATGGTATCTTGTACCTTTGTACATAGCGGTGTACCAACCTAGGTTATTACCATTGTAACCTCGTCTACTTGCCATATGTGGTAACCCCTTGAGCCTATAAAAGGAGGGCCGGGCAGCGTGGGGGTTCGATTCGACTAGGTTTCTAGTCTAGCTCCAGCTTAGTTCATCACCTCAAGCTAGGTTTTGTAGCTTGCATCGCTCCCTAGCAAAGACACGGATAATCCACAAAGCGGCAGAGGAGTATTATCTCTCCGAGAGCTCGAAGCTGGGTAAAAACCTCTCGTGCGCACCGCCTCGACCCGCTCTTTGTGCGGTCTCCGCCCCCCTCCGAACCACAAAGGGACCCAGGTCCCGTAGGTGCTCGTGGGGCACGATCAGCTCTTCACCCTCGACATCTTTGGCGCGCCAGGTAGGGGGCGCGTCGAGGCTGTGCGAATCCGGTCCGGCGGTCGCACTAGCAGCTCCATCGACGTCTTCGTCGACATGGCGCCGAAGAAGAAGCCTTCGGCAGCAGCTGAGCCGTTCGCGTCGAACCCACCACCACCGGAGCCGTCAGGCGGTGGGGGAAACGCTGGCGGAGGGACCGGCGCCGCTGAGAGAGCCCACGATGCCGCCAGGTCCAAGGACAACGCGGCGCGGGCGTCGGCGTCCGAATCTGCACCGCGTCCATCGCATGAGGCTCGGGACAGACAGCGCCACGATACTCGTGGCGCCATACGCTCGTGGATCAAGGCCAAGCTGGAGGGTCCGAGGCCCTCGGGACCCGCATGCCCGACATGCGATGCGAGTGGAGTGCGATCATTTGGGCGGGATGCTGCTCCTCTAACGGTTGAGTCCGAGCACATCCGTTCTTCGCTCGCACACCGTTGCCGCCAACCACGCCGGTGAAGCCTTGGCAAGAGCCCAATCTGCTCTAGATTACCCTCAGCGGCCGATAAGGTCGACGAATGGAGGGCCACAATTCAAAGTCTCGGCCGGCCTTGGCAGCGGCGTCCCCACGGCAAGTGCCGCGCAGCGCGACGCGACAAGGCACGAGCCGATGGCGGCAGACTTCGGGGTGCACCCCGTACCTCCCTTCCCTTCGAAGGCCAAGATCGCCGAATCGCCGGATCTACCTCGACCGCGACTCCACAGCGTCGTGCCGGATCCGAGCTCGTCGCGACCAACGCCAAATTC
The DNA here is from genome assembly GCA_021605205.1 of Aegilops longissima. NCBI lineage: Eukaryota > Viridiplantae > Streptophyta > Magnoliopsida > Poales > Poaceae > Aegilops > Aegilops longissima. The sequence continues at coordinate 649,932,004 of CM038677.1, read as the reverse complement.
TTCGGGAGCAGCAAGAAGAGGCGCTTCGAACCCGAATCGGCGCCGAAGAGAAGCGCCGTCAATCGACCAACGCGCGGGCCCACCATCGATATGCATCGCCGAGGAACGAGCGACTTGCCGTCTGTGATAGGTTGCCCTGCGTTCACTCGTGAGCTGCGGCAAGTCCGGTGGCCCGACAAGAAACTTCAAACCAGATGTGCGGAGAAATGCGGCGCAGGACACATCCATCGGAGTTCCTCAACATCTACACCATCGCGGTGCAGGCTGCGGGGGGCGAGACGACAAGATCCTCGCCAACTACTTCCCTTGGTGCTCAAGCCAAGCGTCCGATCTTGGCTCATGCACTTGCGGATGGCTCTATTTCTTCTTGGGCAGATTTGTGCCACCAGTTTGTTGGCGCCTTCACAGGCGGCCACAAGCCTCACGGCCAGGAGAGTGATCTCCACCTGCTTGCCCAAAAGGAGGAGAGTCTGCATAAATTCATCCAGAGATTGATCGAGTCACTATAACATCCCGGACGTCCACCCTGCTGCGGTGATTAGTGCATTCCATCGGAATGTGCGTAAATCGCGAGATGAGGAGGAGATGGCGATGTGCAAAGTGAAAGAGCGTCGATGAGCTCTACATACTGGCCGACAAGTGTGCCTTTTGAAGAAGGAAGAAGGCTCCGGAGAGAGTGTGGGAGCAGAGTCGATAGTGAGGGACCGCCCGGCAAGGAATAGCCGGCGGAACAACAGGAGGAAGAAAAACCAAGAAGTACTAGTTGTCGAGCAGTCCGGCAAGGATGGTGCCGCCAACCAAGCCAAGGCAGTGGCTCCGGCAAGGAGGTTGCCATTGACACCAACCGCCAAGCTGTGGCGGCCGCCGACAAACTGGCAGCTCAACAAGCGATCTTGTAAAATTCACCGCACTAAGGGCCATGATCTCCAAAGCTGCAAGAAAGTCGAGCAGCTTGTTGAGCTCTGAGCTGAATATGGCGGCGAGACAAGGAGAAAGCCCAAGAAGGTGCAGGTGCAGCAAGTAAGAAGAGACCGGTCGGAGGGGCCTTGGCAAGGCCAAGCGGCAAGGAGGCAGACCTCCCGTGGCGCGACAAAGAAGATGAAGATGAAGATGGCGAGGACTATGAAGATGATGAAGCTGATGAGCGGGGAGTTTCAAAAGGCAGCGGAGGTCCTGCGTCGGCGGTGGTGCGTCTCTACATACCTCACACCGCCAACTCAAGCAATGGATGCGTGAGATCAATGCAGCAGAACCATCCATAGAGTCACGCAAACCTCGAAGTGGTCCAAGACGCCCATCATCTTTGACATTGAGGATCACCACGATCGCATCACTGCGGTCGGTGTTTGCCGATGTTGGTCTCGCCAACCATCCGCAACCTCAAGGTCACAAAGATCTTGGTTAATGATGGGGGCGGCCTGAATTTGATCTCCTCCACGGTGCTCCGAAACTTCAAATCCTGACAGTGAGCTCAAGAAAGCTGGTACTTTCAAGGAATCAACCCGGAAGGAGCAAGCCAAGGGAAGATCACATCACCCGGTAACCTTCGGCAGTGAGCTCAACTTCAGAGGCGAGAGGGTTACGTTCGGCGTCGCCGATTTCCCATTGCCTACAATGGCATACTTGGCCGTCCCGCTCGCCAAGTTCATGGCGCCTCTCACTATGCATACAACCTACTTAAGATGCCCGGCCCGATAAGTGTCATTTCTGTCCACGGCGACAAGAAAGACGCACTTATCTCGCCGACAAAATTCTACCGGGATGCAGCAGCGGCGACAGATAGCAAACCACTTGCCGCTGAAGCTCCCGGAGGAAGAAGACCACTAGGTCCGGCAAGAACCTATTGCCCACTCCGGCAAGTGCACCTCCTCGGTGCTGCGCTACCGTCGAGGCCGCACCGTCGAGCTCCACCGGCAAGTGCAACAAGGCGATGGCAGCTCCGCCAAAGACCAAGAAGGTGCCGCCAAGGAGGGCGGCGCTGGTGGTACCTTACCATCGGTGCCACGCTTGATCCTAAATAGGAAGCGAGCTCGTTGCTTTCTGCGGGCGAATGTCGATGTGTTTGCATGGCAGCCATCGATATCCCGGTGTTCCGGGAAAGTAATTGAGCACCACCTAGCTTCTGTCTGTCCCCATGCCGCCCGTCAAGCAAAGAGTTAGGAAGAAGCGGTGGGCGCCAGAGTTCATAGCGAAGAAATCAAGAAATTGGAAGCGGCGGGGCTTGTCGAGAGTCCTCCACCCCCGTGGCTGGCCAATCCGGTAGTGATACGCCAAGGCTAATGGGAAATGGAGACTTTGTATTGACTTCACGGATGTTAATAAAGCTTGTCCCAAGGACCCATTTCCCTTGCAGCGTGTCGACAGATTGTTGACTCCACGGTGGATGCGATCTGCTTTCATTTCTTGATGCATATTCGGGATATCATCAGATCTTCATGGCGAAGAGGATGAAGAAAACCGCATTCATCACACCATGTAGCGCGTCTTGCTTTATACGGATGCCTTTCGGTTTGAAGAATGCTGGTTCAACCTTTGCAAGGGTAGTCCATGATGCTTTTGGACCACAGATACGAAATGTAAAGCCTACATGGATGACATAGTGGTCAAGAGCAAGGACAGAGCGACTACGATTCAGGATTTGGATGAGACGTTTGCAAACCTGCGCAAGATCAACCTCAAGCTCAACCCCGAGAAGTGCGTGTTTGGAGTCCCTTCGGCAAGCTTCTCGGATTCTTTGTATCTCGGCGGGAATTGAAGCCAATCCCGACAAGATCAAGGCCATCGGAGCAGATCGAAGCACCAAAAGCGCGTCAAGGATGTCGGAAGCTTGCGGTTGCGTGGCTGCTCTCGGAGGTTTATCTCTAAGTCTGCTTGGCCAGCCGCGTTTTCAAGATTTTGAAAAGGCAGGTCAATGAAATGGACTCGAAGCGGAGGCTGCGCTGCAGGGCTTGAAGGATACCTGTCCTCCACTCCAATACTTATCGCACCTAAACCGCAAGAGAAGTTGCTGCTGTATATAGCGGCGACCAATCAAGTGGTTAGTGCTGCGTTAGTAGCGGAGAGGGAGGCGGATGATGAGCGGCAACCGAGGCAAATGCGTCCAGCGACAAGCGAGGGCTTCGCCGTCAAGCTCGGGTCCCGACAAGGCGGATCAGCGCAAGGTTGCGACAAGATAAGGAAGAAGATGGTGCAGCGCCGGTCTACTGTCGGTTCCCTTCTGCAGGGGCTAGATCAAGGTACTACTGGTGTCGCGAAGTTGCTTTTTGGCCTGCTCATGGCCTCGAAAGCTGCGCCATTACTTCCAAGCACATGAGATAACGTTGTCACTCGCTTTCGGCTGAAGAGGATTTTGCAAAATCCGAAGCAACAGCAGGATTGTTGAGTGGGCCTTTGGATTGTCAAGCTTTGGTCTTAAGTTGAAAGCACTTCAACTATCTGAGAGCAGGGTATTGGCAGAATTTATAGCGAGTGGGCGTAGCGCAGGATGAAGAGATTCGAGACGCAGCATCCCGTCAAGGAGGCAAATAAAGAGTGGCTGATGTATTTTGATTGGTGCCTTCTCGCTGCAAGGGGCAGTGCGGCGTCTTGCTCGCACCCACCGGAGAGCACCTCAAGTACATAGTCCGGATGCACTTTCCCAAGGAACAAGCAACAAACAATACGGCCAGTATGAAGGTTTGCTTGCGGTCTTAGGATTCTTGTAGACCTTGGGATCAAGAAGCTCATTGTCGGAGACTCACAACTTGTCGTCGCCAAGTAAATAAGGATTACGAGTCCGTTGATGGAAGCCTCGTCGATGAAGTGAGAAAGCTGGAAGAGCACTTTGAAGGCACTGCAAATGGAACACATTCAAGAGCCTGCGAATGATATAGGCGATGGCCTCTCCAAATGTGCACGCACTTAAGTTGCACTGTGGAACCGGGTTTTTGTGCTCAAGCTCGACTCGATAGCTGTGACACCATCAACGGGGCGAGCAAGAAGAGAAAATTGGTTTCGTGCGACTACTTTCCGGCGAGAGCTCTCGAGGCGCCGCCAAGAAGGTCCCTAGAACCAATGCAAATATCACCGAGGAAGCGATGCCTGCTCGGACAAACCAGCCAGTTTGTATCGTTGAAACAACGCTCCCGACAAGCTTGGCTCGGCGAGCTTGCAGGGGATCATCAACTCCGGCGGACCAGCGGGTCCTTGCCGCGAAGTGATGGTCCCGCGATGACGAGATAAGCCTTTAGTCCTTGTTGTCGAGCCACATGCTCCAACATGGGCTGTGAATCGTCCATTTCCTTGAGAGGAGAACTTCCGAAGAGCAAGAAAAGCGGAAAAGTAGCCCGGCGGTCAAGTATGTACCAGTTTGTTGACAACATCACGTACAAAGAAGACTCAGCGGAGTGAAATTGAAGTGTATTCACGGGAAGATGGGCCGGCTGTTGGCGGAGATACATGGAGGCATATGTGGTCACCACATTGGCGCCAAAACACTTGCCCTGGCAAAGCTTTCGGCAAGGTTTCTTGGCGAAGCCCTCGAGGATGCTGCTGCACAAGTAACCAAGTGTGAAGCGTGCAGTTCCATTCAAAGCAGATACACCAACCAGCTCAAGCTCTCCGGGCGATCCCTTTATCCACGGCCCTTCTCGGTGCAGGGGCTCGACATCCTCGGCCCCTTCCCGAGCTGTCGGGGCTTTGAGTACTTTGCGTCGCAATCGACAAGTTCACAAAGTGGCTAGGAAGTAGAACGATGAGGAAGGTGGCAGCCACGGTCAGCCGTCAAGTTCTTGGTCAATTGTTTGCCGTTTGGGATTCCTAATCGGATCATCACCGACAACGGCACCGATTCACGAGTCGCACCTTCATGCGATCGCCCAAGATCTTGGCGCCAAGATCTGCTTTGCTTCGTTGCTCATTAGAAGCAGCGGTCAAGCGAAAACAAGCAGCTGAAGTCTCGCGAGGACTCAAGACCATAACTTTCGGCAGGATAAACAAGTGCGAAGGAACTGGATCGAGGCTGCCGGTGGTTCTTTGGTCGATCAGGCGCGGCCAAATCAAGCCAACGGCGGACACCCTTTGCTCTAGTCTACGGGCGGAGGCAGTTCTCCCAATGGAACTGTATCTGGGTCACCTCGAGTGCTCGCTTATGATGAGCTTGAGCAAGAGCAGCTGCAACAAGATGTGGCGCTGCTCCTCGAGGAAGATCGTCTTCGAGCTGCTGTCTGAGCTGCTGCGTTACCGGCAAGCTTTGCGTTGCTACCATAGCCGCAAAGTTAATGCGGAGAAGCTTAGAGGAAAGCGACCTTGTTCTTCGGCGTTCAATCCGCCAAGAATTCTAACAAGTTGGCGCCAAAGTGGGAAGGCCCTTATCGGGTAAAGCGAGTCACTAGGCCCGGCGCTGTCATGCCTTTGAGACCCGAAGAGCGGCTTTCCGGTGAGCAATTCTGGAACATAGAGCATCTTCGCAAGTTTTACCCATGAAAGCGGTTGTCGGAACCCGTTCAAACCAACCAACTATCTGAGTCTTGCGCTGTTGCATGTAATCCTTTTTGTACAAAGCCGGTATGAGACCCGTGCATCGATAAAGCCTATGGTTGCGCACATTTACATTAATGCATGCTTTCATAGTCATATATGCATGTGGTTACTAACATCTTGTGCAGCACCCACACCCGATGGCGATAGTGAGCTATTTGGCTCCATAACTTCCTTTTCTCTTCTTTCTTCTCAAACAAGAAGAAGGTTCATCCACCCACAAGTTAGCAGGGGAGGAGGAAAGAATGGTGTGGGCGACAAGCGTCGCTAGAGGAACTGTAAGCCTTCTAAGGAGAATGGACAGCGAGAAAAGCTAAGTTGCTAAGTTTAGCGACCAGTTTTAAATCTTCAAGTTATCTTCCTCGAGCGATAAGTACTTTGTATGGAAAACTGTGTGTGGAGGAACCAAGTTGTCTTTGAGTGGCACCTTATTTTTTTCGAGTCCGCTCAACAATTTATGATTTAATAATTTGGGAGCGAGATATTGGTTGGCGGAACCATCTCAATAACTACCAACAATTGTAGTAATTTGCAAGCAAGTCCTTTGTAGTAGGAAAAATTTGCTTTTAGCAAAATGATGAAACTTAGAGCTCCACACCAAAATGCATATAGTGATAGTAAGTTTATTATTGTTATTCTTCATGACTTGCCGACTTATTCAAAAAGTGACCTACATGGCTGCAATGTCTTATGTTGCGGTATATTCGATCGGGAGTGAGGCTACGCTCGCTTAGCGATTGCCCTTTGAGTCGGATGGACTCGCTTTATCTTCTCGCTTCCGGTGTTATTAGTTTATTTCTCATGAGTTGGCCTTGGGCGAATTTATTCCCTTGTAATAAAGACTCTATATGAGAACGTGTAATAATATTCAGGTGTGATTGAACTTTGATTACTTTATCGATGTCTTGTGAGTACCGGCATGATCTTGGGATGAATGCAGAACGAGAGATTTGACGATTTTGGGTCGGTCGCTACAAACAAAGCAGAGAGATGACATGTTTTGCGTGTATAAACAAAGATGATAATTGTTACATCAATTCTATCAATTTCAAATCAGAAAATAAAAGTAAGTTCAAAATATCAATAGCATAATTTGGCATTGTTCATAATCACGGGAGCTCCACACACTCTTTGGATTACCATGTCAACATAACAAGCATAGATGAAGGGCAAAAGAAAATCATTGTATCTATTTTGGATAATGTGCATGGCATGTTGTTCATATCATCAACCACATCGATAAGATAAAACAGGAGATGACAAAGGTGCAAGCGTGGGCAGCTTCACCACACTGCTTTGGATTATAGATCCACAAAACCAAGCATACATATAGGGAGTATTAAGTAATGTGCATGGTATGAAAAAGAAATTTGGTTTACAAGTAAAACTTAGAACTTCTGGTTCTTACAAACATGCATTTTGGTAGAAACAACAAACTAAACAACGATAGCGATAGGAGTATGAGAAAAATTAAACAGCGTTGAGAATAAAGGCTTTAGAAGGATGACTTACATTAACGATTAACACCGGCTTTATAATGCCCTTCTCCATGTTAAAGGAAGGATAACTCAAAATTTCAGCACAAAATCTTCTTCATAAGCATTGCTGTACTCTACATTTGTGAGAGTAATTATAGATATGATAATCTTTGGAAGGGATGAGGATAATGAAGATAAGATGCAGATTGATGCTACATAATCAACTACCAATCCTGGAAGTACAAGCGTTACGGGACAAAATGTCTTGACAAGAGCAATGGGCTACACTTACGCACTAGCATTATGCATGTATTCTACTTGTTGGTAAGATTAAATATAGATCGATCTTTTTTAGTAAATGGTGGGTGAGGAGATAAGATGCGAGAATGCTACAAAATGAACCAATCCCTCTTCCCATAATACAAGAGTGTTTTGAACAACGGTGTCTTTATAAAAACGTTCTTATATTATGGGATGGAGGAGATAACTGATAATGTAAATACAGTGATAGACCACGTTCAATCCTTATAAGAGGACTGCGGTAAACCTCTTCAAAAGCATTGGGTTGATTCTAAATTTGTGTAGAGTCCATACGGATCCTATAATGTCCACCAAATGGGCGATTCTGAGGCTAACATGTGCGATGCTACATAATCAAACAGCTATGAAAGTAAGTATGGTCATACGAGGGCAAGAGGTACTCACAAGAGCAATGCGATTATGCAGTATAGTTGCGAGATCTGTAGTCCCTTGAGAATGAATGTTCTTTTGCTAACAGTTTTTCGTACAAATGAGACATTAAGGCAAATCAGAAATGTAGTTCAAATTGTGATGTGATATCATAAGCGGTACCTTCTGCTGCATGGCGAGACCAATGTGTAACAAGATTATTCGATCACCGTCGGATAAATGTAGCACGGAGACTTTCACTGAAATTTCGTTCGAGAGGCTTGCCATCGAAGTGCGCTTGCCTCGGTAGGAAGCGATACTTCATCAACGAGTGCTTGAAAAGCGCAACCAACTCTTGATCGTCATCACAATCAGTTTGCTCCTCGCCTATTTAAAGAATGAAATCTTGTGTCTTACATCGTGAGAAACATACTGTGATAATGACCATGAATAACATTAGTACATTACTTACAGCGTAAGTTGCGGAGGAAGGCTGAAATGATACGTATCTGCGGTATAATCTTTCCATGAAGGAAAGATCGCGCTAAAGTTCGACAACAACATAAGCCGTCTTCTAAACTGGGAAGAAATGGAGCAGGGGTCCTATTTGCTGTAATTGGGGCTCTCTCTGGTTCGAAAAGGGTTTGGCAACTGGATTTGGTGTACTCTTTGCTGGAATGGGGGTTTCGTCGTGCAATTTTGGTGCTATGTCAGTGACATAATCATCTTTTTGCTGCGGTTGAGAGTCTGCTGAGTTGGGGCATCGAAATGACCCGATGTAGTAGGGCTAGAGTGCGCTAGAGTTGGGGTATTTTGTGGGTCGGTGATATTGCAACTTCACCTAATGGGCTATTTGATTTATCGGTGCCACTACCTTTTCCAAATACTTTGCTGTGCTCCTCCACGATCAGCAATCGCCCTCTTCCTTTTGAGCGTCGATACACGAACAACATTTGAATGGATAAATATGGTATGATGGCGGATGGAATATGTCTTGAAAATGGATAGGCGAGGCGTATTCACATACGATGTGTAAACTAAGCTAATGGCAGTTCAAAAAAGTAGAAGCAATGCAAAGCATCGGTTGCAAGATATATGCGAGCAATGTAACCTTGGAAAGTTAGAGCAAGTACCTTGATGGGTGAATAAGATAGGGCATCTTCCTCTGACTCCTCCACTAGGGAGCTATATTGACTTAGGTCTCCCTCTAGCTCAAAATCTCTGTTAGGATCATATTACGAGCATGAATCGTAGGTGGAAGCGTTTGCATTGCATTGCATCAGACTTGATTTCAGTCCCTTAATGCCAAGTTTGACACCATGGCATTGTTACGCTTTATTCTTTTCATGCGCGCAAACTCATAATCATTATGATGCTGTTCAGAATTGAGATTCATGAAAACATAAAAGTAGTCAGATTATCTATGGAATGCATTGCGGATTCAACTCGGAGAGTGTCTCCCTATAAACCCATGCATATGCAAAGTTCACCTCCCCCCGTCTTGACCGGACCACACGCGAAATACAAACCCCTTATGTCTCTATAACGATGAGGCACACATTTCAAAACTGAAGTAGGAACATTAGAATCATATGAAATTAGTATTTGAACAAATAAACTAAGCAATTATGAGTGGCGTAATGTTTAGCTTCAAGGGTGGAGTGTTGGTAGTGCGACACAAAGCAAGTAGGCAGATTGTATTCCATGTAAAAGATCGAAACCTATGTAAAAGCTGGAAATGACACTTTCTTTCTATACAATGCGGTGTTAGTTACCCATACATGATGGAAGAGATCACATAGAAATACTATTCACTCAGGTCTCGGTTCGGTATTTAGAAACGGTGGTCCACCTAAAGAATATTGACAACAAATATGACAAGGCAAGCATAGATGTAGTGAATCAATCATTTACTTGTGAGCTTATTAGGACAAGTATGCAGAATTATAGCTGCAGTAAGAGACCGTCAAAATCTGAATGAAGAAGTTTGTCTAGCACTTATTGTTTGCAACTAATCGATGTGAATAATTGGATATTATATCGAATGAGTAAGAAAGACAAGTAAAATTGTCAACAAACCTGGCTTGCGGTAATGTAATCTGGGTCAATGTCACTCGACCAACAATCAAAATGACTAGATTTTGTTCCGGGCGAATTTTGAAAACCACTGTGAACTTTAGAGGTACTAAAGATTGCGAAATACATCTGAACCATTAAGTGTAGGTAGTGCTTGAGCACACAACAAACCCTAATGGCAGTCCTGCCTAATGAGTAATGAATCAATTAGAAAATGGGTAATGAGGGTGGCTGCTAAGTGTTGAGGGCGTATCTCGGGATAAATAGGGTTGGCTTGGTGGGTCTTTGCCGTGAGCCACGAGCAATTTGGGAAGGTAGGCGCAGTGGCGCTCGGACAGATGTGGCTGTTGGGCAAGCGGCTCCTGGCCTCCTATTAGTCAGCGTCTCCTCCTAGAGTCATGCCGTGCAGGGGCTGCAAGTCGCCTCTTGAGGCAGGTGGATGAGGCAGTAGAGATCGGCGCATAGCGAGAACACGAGGGAATCGGGGCTGGGATGACCCAAAATCCCAGGGTGGGCGGCCCACCATGGGCACCCAATGAGAGATACACACACAGGCGGCGAACATGCATTTTGAAACTAATTTAGGAACATTTAGCTGACCAATTAAACAACTCTATTTTAATAATATCAGATTAGTATTTGAACATCTAAAGCTTGTTTAGCTTGATCGTGGGCGATGTTATTATGACAAGAAGCATGTATTACGATGGTATAGTGATCATAAAGGAAACTCTAAGCATATTTTTTTAGCAAAGAGGTTTCCCTCGATTTCTATTAAAGAAACCACCACAGAACCAACATGATCAATTAAACCCTAAGCATGATCAATTAAACCGTATTATGGCTGTGCCATGGCAGATTGAAGCTACAAACTAGAAATGATATTTAGCATCCATTGTTTGCTTGAACTAAGAACTAAATTCTAAGAGCTGAAAAGAAAGTAGAGTAACCAAGTTAAGATCTATTTTGGTTGAGATCAAAAAGTTGAGGAGATATGAAGTAACACCTCTCTTGCGGCGCCCGTGTAGGCATTGAAGTGCGATGGCTGTCGGTGGCGTTGAAGCGGATCTCTGACGGTGAAGCGGGTGCATCGGGGATAAGTCCGTTGCGGTGGAAGAAAAAGGTCGTGTGGCGGCCCGACAAAAGGGCGATAGCGCCGATGAAGCGAAGGGCCGCGATGCAAGGCTATTTGTCGTCATAATGCCGTGGATGAGCGTCCATCTCTAGCGATGGGCAGCAGCGGTCTTGGTAGGCGCTCTAGCATGGTGGAGGGCGGTGGCGATGGATGTGGTGGAGGGGGCGGCGATGGATGGGGTGGCGGACGGAGGCTGGTGTGGGGATGGGGTGTTCTAAGCGTGGGCGGTGTATGAATGGGAAAATGGAGGGAAGATGCGGGGAACCATGTTTTGGGGCCTTTGTTTGAAATGTGGGAAAATTCTGAACTTAGCCCCGTTTAAAATTTGGGCGTCTCGTCGTTTGGGGATAGGGCGGTAATCTGCATCTAGCCAATATTTGCCAGGCGATTTTAGGCGAGAGAGGTGGTTGGCGCCCATGGTTGGCGCCCACGGTGTATGAGCAGGGGCTGACGGTAGGGGCGGTTGTGTCACGTCTAAGTGAAGTTACAAACCTGCCTCTATTGAAAATATTTGCCTACATCGATTTGGCGAGTCGAGTTTTTTGCCGCCCACGTGTATGAATGGGAATGGAGGGAGAAAGCAGAGGTCTTCAGACGAGCTTGAATCAAATGTGTTTTGCCGCCCATGTTTGATGCCCGTGTCGGAATGGGCTCGGAGGCGATCGTGTCACGTCTAATTGAAGTTACTAACCTACCCTATTTAGAGCAGTGGAAATCGGGCGATGGATTGTCCGTGTAATGGGTGAGCGGTAATTTCCATCTCCCAAACACTTGGCCAGGCGGCCGACATGGGAGTGGACATTTTGCAGCTTCTTTTGAATTTTGGGACAATAAGCATCCACGTTTACCACAGCAACTAAATTCGGATCCATTTGTATTCCTATATGAATCTTTATAAATCGTTCTATGTGTTTTATATATCTTCAAAAGAACGACAAAGATATATTCCAACGTAATATATGAATATGGTTTACAAATGCGATACTCAAATTCAGAAACTAGTATCGGTTTAAGGTGAATTCAAATATTTGGAACACTTCATGTCCAACTCAAATGTCACCGCAGCATAATGTGTACTCCCATTTAGATATGTACACAAGCGATGTATCAAGATTCAAATACCGAGTCATGTTGGGGAGCGTGTGAGAAATTCAAAATTTTCCTCGTGTCACCAAGATCTATCTATGGAGAAACCAACAGCGAGGGAAGGAGGTGCATCTACATACCCTTGTAGATGCAGCTAGCGAGCGTTCAAGAAAGCGGGGTTGAAGGATTGGCGTACTAAATGCGTGATCCAAATCACCGAGATCCTAGTGCGAGCAGACGGCACCTCGGCGTTCAACACACGTACAACCCGGTGGCGTCTCCCCGCCTTGATCCAGCAAGGGGAGAGGAGAGGTTGATGAAGACTCGTCCAGCAGACAGCACTGTGGCGTGGTGGTGGTGGAGGCGTGGCAATCCTGCAGGCTTCACCAAACACCTGATGAGAGGAGAAGGGAGAGAGGTAGGGCTGCCCCAGAGGAGAAGTTCTCATGTGTTGGCAGCCCCAAAACCGTCAAGTATATATAGGGGAGAGGGAAGGAGTGCCCCTCTGGGGTTTCACCCCAAGGGTGCGGCTGCCCCAATCCCATCTATGGGTGGCGGCCAAGGGGAGAGAAACTTGCCCCCAAGTTAGGTGGAGCACCCCTCCCAAACCCTAGGCGCCTTGGGCCCTTGTGGTGGCGCACCCAGCCCACAGGGGCTAGTCCCCTCCACACTTGGCCCATGCAGCCCTCCGGGGCGGTGGCCCCACTTAGTGAACCCGGGACCCTCCGGTGGTCTGATGCGATCTGGAAATATGTCGGTGTACTAGAGTAAAGGTACCCTAGTACCCGAACTCATCTGCAGACGATTGCAGCACCACGGCCGGGCGGCCTGATGGCCGCCAAGATCCTGGCTGGCTCCCTTGGAGCCATTCAAAAACAAAGCAGCCAAGACCCGGCAAGAGGAGCTTGCCAGGAAGACCTCGAGCACAAAAAACAAGGCCACGGCAAGAGGCTTCTTGGGAAGGCTTAGGCGCTGAACCCCCAAAGCGCGACAAGGTTCCCGTCGCGGCAAAGGCGCTTGCGGGGGTAGGCGACCTCTCTTCATCTCGCTCCAGCTCACCCGGCGATGTCACCATGGGGCTCTCCCAAGGGCCAGCGTCGGCAAGAACTCTGCCTTTCCAGAGAATGTGACTAGCATGTGCTGACAAGCCACCATCGTGGCGAGACGGAGAGCACCTGCAGTCCTGTTACCTTTGTTAGGAGGCCCTGAGGCGGGCATTGATGACTCTTGTCCCTTCCGTCGAGTTAGGTATATGGTCTTGTACCTTTGTACATAGCGGTGTACCAACCTAGGTTATTACCATTGTAACCTCGTCTACTTGCCATATGTGGTAACCCCTTGAGCCTATAAAAGGAGGGCCGGGGCAGCGTGGGGGTTCGATTCGACTAGGTTTCTAGTCTAGCTCCAGCAGTTCATCACCTCAAGCTAGGTTTTGTAGCTTGCATCGCTCCCTAAGCAAAGACACGGATAATCCACAAGCGGCGGTGAGGGTATTATCTCTGGGAGAGCTCGAAGCTGGGTAAAAACCCTCTCGTGCGCGCCTCGACCCGCTCTTTGTGCGGTCTCGCCCCCCTCGAACCACAAGGGACCCAGGTCCGTGGGTGCTCGTGGGGCACGATCAGCTCTTCACCCTCGACATCTTTGGCGCGCCCGGTAGAAGGCGGCGTCGAGGTGTCGAATCCGGTCGGCGGTGCACTAGCAGCTCCATCGGCGTCTTCGTCGACATGGCGCCGAAGAAAAGCCTTCGGCAGCAGCTGAGCCGTTCGCGTCGAACCCACCACCACGGAGCCGTCGGCGGTGGAAGCAGCTGGCGGAGGGACGGCGCGGCTGAGAGCCGCGATGCCGCCGGGTCCAAGGACAACTGCGCGGGCGTCGGCGTCCGAATCTGCACGTCCGCCGCATGAGGCTCGGGGCGAACAGCGCCCACGATACCGTGGCGCCATCGCTCATTGGATCAAGGCCAAGCTGGAGGGTCGAGGCCCTCGGGACCGCATGCGCCCGACATGCCGATCTGAGTGGAGAATGCAGTCGCTGAGGCGGGATGCTGCTCCTCTAACTTGGTTGGAGTCGAGCACATCCGTTCTTCGCTCCCGTACCGTTGCCGCCAACCACGCGGTGAAGCCTTGGCAAAGCCCATGCTCCTAGATTACCCTCAGCGGCCCGATAAGATCGGCGAATGGAAGGCCACAATTCAAAAGTCTCGCCGACTTGCATGTGGCAGCGGCGTCCCCACAACCAAGTGCCGCGGCGCGGCGGCGACAAGGCGCGAGCCGATGGCGGCAGACTTCGCGGTGCACCACCGTACCTCCCCTTCGAAGGCCAAGATCGCGAATCGCGGATCTACCTACCGACCGCGACTCCACACGTCGTCCGGATCCGAGCTCGTCGCGACCAGCGCCAAATTCTTGGGAGCAGCAAGAAAGGGCGCTTCGAACCGAATCGGCGCGAAGAAGCGCCGTCAATCGACCAACGCGCCGGGCCCACCATCGATATGCATCGCCCGAAGAACGAGGCGACTTGCCGTCTGTGATAGGTTGCCCTGCGTTCACTCGTGAGCTGCGGCAGAATCGGTGGCCCGACGAAACTTCAAACCGGATGTCTTGGGAGAAATGCGCGGCGGGACACATCCATCGGAGTTCCTCAACATCTACACCATCGCGGTGCAGGCTGCGGGGGGCGAGGCGACAAGATCCTCGCCAACTACTTCCCTTGGTGCTCAAGCCAAGCGTCGGATCTTGGCTCATGCACTTGCTTGGGATGGCTCTATTTCTTCTTGGGCAGATTTGTGCCACCGGTTTGTTAGGCGCCTTCATAGGCTGACCACAAGCCTCCTGACGAGAGAGTGATCTCCACCTGCTTGCCCAAAAGGAGGAGTCTCGCCTAAATTCATCCGAGAGATTGATCGAGTCACTATAACATCCCGGACGTCCACCTGCTGCGATGATTAGTGCATTCCATCGAGAATGTGCGAAATCGCGAGATGAGGAGGAGATGGCGATGTGCAAAGTGAAAGAGCGTCGATGAGCTCTACATACAGCCGACAAGTGTGCCTGTGAAGAAGAAGGAAGAAGGCTCGGGAGAGAGTGTGGGAGCGATGCGATAGTGAGGGACCGCCCGGCAAGGAATAGCCGTGGCGGAACAAGGAGGAAGAAAAACCAAGAAGTACTAGTTGTCGAGCAGTCCGGCAAGGATGGTGCCGCCAACCAAGCCAAGGCAGTGGCTCCGGCAAGGAGGTTGCCATTGACACCAACCGCCAAGGCTGTGGCTGACCGCCGACAAACACAGCAGCTCAACAAGCGATCTTGTAAAATTCACCGCACTAAGGGCCATGATCTCCAAAGGCTGCAAGAAAGTCGAGCAGCTTGTTGAGCTCTGACTGAATATGGCGAGACAAGGAGAAAGCCAAGAAGGTGCAGAGTGCAACAAGTAGAAGAGACCGGTCGGGAGGGGCCTTGCGCGGCAAGGCCAAGCGGCGGCAGGAGGCAGACCTCCCGTGGCGCGACAAAGAAGAAGATGAAGATGAAGATGGCGAGGGACTATGAAGATGATGAAGGCTGATGAGCAGGGAGTTTCAAAGGCAAGCGGAGGTCCTGCGTCGGCGGTGGTGCGTCTCTACATACCTCACACCGCCAACTCAAGCAATGGATCGTGAGATCAATGCAGCAGAACCATCCATAGAGTCACGCAAACTCACGAAGTGGTCCGGCCGCCCATCATCTTTGACATTGAGGATCACCACGATCGCATCACTGCGGTCGGGTGTTTGCCGATGTTGGTCTCGCCAACCATCCGCAACCTCAAGGTCACAAAGATCTTGGTTAATGATGGGGCGGCCTGAATTTGATCTCCTCCACGGTGCTCGAAACTTCAAATCCACGACAGCGAGAGCTCGAAGAAAGCTGGTACTTTCAAGGAATCAAGCCGGGAAGGAGCAAGCCCAAGGGAAGATCACCTGCCGGTAACCTTGGCGGTGAAGCTCATTTCAGGCGAGAGGATTCGTTCGGCGTCGCCGATTTCCCATTGCCTACAATGGCATACTTGGCCGTCCGGCTTTCGCCAAGTTCATGGCCGCCTCTCACTATGCATACAACCTACTTAAGATGCCCGGCCCGATAAGTGTCATTTCTGTCACGGCGACAAGAAAAGCGCACTTATCTCGCCGACAAGATTTACCGGGATGCAGCAGACTGCGAGGATATAAACCACTTGCAGCTGAAGCTCCGGGAGGAAGAAGACCACTAGGTGCGGCAAAACCTTATTGCCCACTCCGGCAAGTGCACCTCCTCGAGTGCTGGCGCTACCGTCGAGGGCCTTCCGTCGAGCTCCACCGGCAAGTGCAACAAGGCGATGGCAGCTCGCCAAAGACCAAGAAGGTGCCCGCCAAGGAGGGCGGCGCTGGTGGTACCTTTACCATCGAGTGCCGCTTGATCCTAAATAGGAAGCGAGCTCGTTGCTTTCTGAGGCGAATGTCGATGTGTTTGCATGGCAGCCATCGATATCCCGGTGTTCCCGGAAAGTAATTGAGCACCACCTAGCTATGTCTGTCCCCACGGCGGCCCGTCAAGCAAAAGTTAGGAAGCGAGCGGTGGGCGCCAAGTTCATAGCGAAGAAATCAAGAAATTGGAAGCAGCGGGGCTTGTCGAGAGGTCCTCCACCCCCGTGGCTGGCCAATCCGGTAGTGATGCGCCAAGGCTAATGGGAAATGGAGACTTTGTATTGACTTCACGGATGTTAATAAAGCTTGTCCCAGGACCCATTTCCCTTGCAGCGTGTCGACAGGTTGTTGACTCCACGGTGGATCGATCTGCTTTCATTTCTTGATGCATATTCAGGATATCATCAGATCTTCATGGCGAAGAGGATGAAGAAAACCGCATTCATCACACCATGTAGCGCGTCTTGCTTTATCACGGATGCCTTTCGGTTTGAAGAATGCTGGTTCAACTTCTTGCAAGGTAGTCCATGATGCTTTTGGACCCGCAGATACCAGAAATGTAAAGCCTACATGGATGACATAGTGGTCAAGAGCAAGAGGAAGCGACTACGATTCAGGATTTGGATGAGGCGTTTGCAAACCTCGCAAGATCAACCTCAAGCTCAACCCGAGAAGTGCGTGTTTGGAGTCCCTTCGGCAAGCTTCTCGGATTCTTTGTATCTCAGCGGGGAATTGAAGCCAATCCCGACAAGATCAAGGCCATCGAGCAGATCGAAGCACCAAAGCGCGTCAAGGATATCGGAAGCTTGCGGTTGCGTGGCTGCTCTCGGCGGGTTTATCTCTAAGTCTGCTGGCCAGCGCCTGCCGTTTTCAAGATTTTGAAAAAGCGGGTCAATGAAATGGACTCCGAAGCGGAGGCTGCTTGCTGCAGAGGCTTGAAGGGATACCTGTCCTCCACTCCAATACTTATCGCACCTAAACCGCAAGAGAAGTTGCTGCTGTATATAGCGGCGACCAATCAAGTGGTTAGTGCTGCGTTAGTAGCGGAGGGAGGCGGATGATGAGCGACAACCGAGGCAGGTGCGTCCAGCGACAAGCGAGGAGCTTCGCCGTCAAGCTACGGTCCCGACAAAGGCGGATCGAGCGCAAGGTTGCGACAAGATAAGGAAGAAGATGGTGCAGCGCCCGGTCTACTGTCGGTTCCCTTCTGCGGGGCTAGATCAAGGTACTACGGTGTGCGAAGTTGCTTTTCGGCCTGCTCATGGCCTCGAAAGCTCGCCATTACTTCAAGCACATGAGATAACGATTGTCACTCGCTTTCGGCTGAAGAGGATTTTGCAAAATCCGAAGCATGGCGAGGATTGTTGAGTGGGCCTTTGGAATTGTCAAGCTTTGGTCTTAAGTTGAAAGCACTTCAACTATCTGAGCAGGGTATTGGCAGAATTTATAGCAGAGTGGGCGTAGCTGAGGATGAAGAGATTCGAGAGCGAGCATCCCGTCAAGGAGGCAAATAAAGAGTGGCTGATGTATTTTGCGGTGCCTTCTCGCTGCAAGAGGCAGTCTTGGCGTCTTATCGCACCCGGAGAGCACCTCAAGTACATAGTCGGATGCACTTTCCCAAGGAACAAGCAGAAACAATACGGCCGAGTATGAAGGTTTGCTTGCGGTCTTAGGATTCTTGTAGACCTTGGGATCAAGAAGCTCATTGTCGGGGAGACTCACAACTTGTGCGTCCGCCAAGTAAATAAGGATTACGAGTCGTTGATGGAAGCCTCGTCGATGAAGTGAGAAAGCTGGAAGAGCACTTTGAAGGCACCAAATGGAACACATTCAAAACCTGAGAATGATATAGTGATGGCCTCTCCAAATGTGCGCACTTAAGTTACTGTGGAACCGAGTTTTTGTGCTCAAATGACTCAATAACTGTGACACCATCAACGGGGCGAGCAAGAAGAAAATTGGTTTCGTGACTACTTTCGGCGAGGAGCTCTCGAGGCCGCCGCCAGAAGGTCCCTAGAACCAATGCAAATATCAGCGAGGGCGTCTGCTCCGACAAACCCCAGGTTTGTATCGTTGAAACAAGCGCTCCCGACAAGCTTGGCTCGGTGAGCTTGGCGGGGATCATCAACTCCGGCGGACCAGCGGGTCCTTGCCGCGAAGTGATGGTCCTTGATGACGAGATAAGCCTTTAGTCCTTGTTGTCGAGCCACATGCTCCAACATGGGCTGTGAATCGTCCATTTCCTTGAGAGAGAACTTCCGAAGAGCAAGAAGAAGCGGAAAAAGTAGCCCGGCGGTCAAGTATGTACCGGTTTGTTGACAACATCACTGTACAAAGAAGACTCAGCGGGTGAAATTGAAGTGTATTCACGGGAAGATGGGCCGAAGCTGTTGGCGGAGATACATGGAGGCATATGTGGTCACCACATTGGCGCAAAACACTTGCAGCAAAGCTTTCGGCAAGGTTTCTTGGCGAAGCCCTCGAGGATGCAAGCGCACAAGTAACCAAGTGTGAAGCGTGCAGTTCCATTCAAAGCAGATACACCAGCCAGCTCAAGCTCTCCGGGCGATCCCTTTATCACGGCCCTTCTCGGTGCAGGGGCTCGACATCCTCGGCCCCTTCCCGAGCTGTCGGGGGCTTTGAATACTTATGCGTCGCAATCGACAAGTTCACAAAGTGGCGGAAGTGGAACCGATGAGGAAGGTGGCAACCGGTCGGCCGTCAAGTTCTTGGTCAATTGTTTGCCGTTTTGGGATTCCTAATCGGATCATCACCGACAACGGCACCACAGTTCACGAGTCGCACCTTCATGCGATCGCCCAAGATCTTGGCGCCAAGATCTGCTTTGCTTCCGTTGCTCATTCGAGAAGCAGCGGTCAGCGAAGAAAACAAGCGGCTGAAGTGCTTTGCGAGGACTCAAGACCATAACTTTCGACAGGATAAACAAGTGCGAAGGAAGCTGGATCGAGGCTGCGGTGGTTCTTTGGTCGATCGGGGCGGCCAAATCAAGCCCTGGCGGACACCCTTTGCTCTAGTCTACGGGCGAGGCAGTTCTCCCAATGGAACTTCGTATCACGGGTCACCTCGAGTGCTCGCTTATGATGAGCTTGAGCAGAGCAGCTGCAACAAGATGGCGCTGCTCCTCGAGGAAGATCGTCTTCGAAGGCTCTTTATGCAGAGCTGCTCGTTACCGGCAAGCTTTGCGTTGCTACCATAGCCGCCAAAGTTAATGCGGAAGCTTGAGGAAAGCGACCTTGTTCTTCGGCGCGTTCAATCCGCCAAGAATTCTAACAAGTTGGCGCCAAAGTGGGAAGGCCCTTATCGGGTAAAGCGAGTCACTAGGCCCGGCGCTGTCATGCTTGAGACCGAAGGCGGCTTTCGGTGAGCAATTCACGGAACATAGAGCATCTTCGCAAGTTTTACCCATGAAGTAGCGATTCGGAACCCGTTCGGCAACCAACCCCTATCTGAGTCTTGCCGCTGTTGCATGTAATCCTTTGTACAAAGCGAGCGCGAGACCCGTGCATCGATAAAGCCTATGGTTGCGCACATTTACATTAATGCATGCTTTCATAGTCATATATGCATGTGGTTACTAACATCTTGTGCAGCACCCACACCGATAGCGATAGTGAGCTATTTGGCTCCATAACTTCCTTTTCTCTTCTTTCTTCTCAAACAAGAAGAAGGTTCATCCACCCACAAGTTAGCAGGGAGAAGAAAGAATGGTGTGGGCGACAAGCGTCGCTCGAGGCTGTCGCCTTCTGGGAGAATGGACAACAGAAAAGCTAAGTTGCTAAGTTTAAGCGACCAGTTTTAAATCTTCAAGTTATCTTCCTCGAGCGATAAGTACTTTGTATGGAAAACACTGTCTTGTGGAGGAACCAAATTGTCTTGGTCGCACCCTTATTTTTGTTTGAGTCCGCTCAACAATTTAAGTGAGCTGCGACTAGTCTGCTGACGAGGTTGCTTGTCGGTGGCGACCCTTGACCGAGCTCTGAAGTTCGCTTTTCGGCGCTGGCATGACAAGGGTGCTACTGCAAAGCAAGTTCCCTAAAAGCGTGGGGTGAAAACATACAAGGGAAGAAATTGAGTAAAGGAAATAACGGTGCATTAGATTGCCTAAGATAGTGTATGTTACATAATGACTTGTGCATGAATCTAATAGATTTTTTAAGCCTAAGCGTGATCTACAGCGACAAGAGAAAGATAGGCTCGGCGGCCTAGTCCACTTGGTCACCCTCGAGCCTCTTAACGCGCTCACCCTATCCACAATGGGTGCGACAAGGGTCTTGGCGCTTCAACATCGGTGAGACGAAGGAAGGGACTTGAGGGCCTTGGAGAAGTCGGCCTTTGGAGTTCTGAAGGCCACCTTCATCAACACTTTACGGAGAGCCTCGGCACAAACTTGGCGTGATTCCTCCGCCAATTGCTTGAACCTCGATCACGGAGCCGCGGATACCATAATACGCCTTTGAAGAATAGGCTGAGCTTGACCTTTGGGTTGGAGGTTCTCATCGGTGGAATATCCAAGATCATCATCCCCAACTCTATCAGCTCGTTGTGGATGTCGTGGCGGTGTCCACAAGACATACATCCAATGCATTATGCTCTCCCGAAGAGTAATACGGGTGGTCACGGCATTCGGCAATGACTTCGTCGATGGCCTTGATCTTCTCCGGCGAGGCCGTTTCCCGCTCCACGGCGCCGTTCAGCGTCTCCGTCAAGGTGGTTAATTTCAGCTCGAGATCCGCCTTGGCGTTCTTGGCGGCATCGATCTCCTTGATCTTTTGATAAGCGGCCTGCAGCTCGCCGAGGTATAAGCGTCCTTCTCACGCTCGCGCTTCAACCGGTGACCTCCTCGGCACTCTTACGGAGGTGGACTCAGCTGAGCCACCCTCGTCCGGTTTCCTTTGGCGGCCTCGGCGGCAGCGGCAGCATCCTTTGCCTCTTGAAGTGGCCCGCTGATCGTTTTGCTTGTGAGATCCTCCTCAAAGGCTGTCGAGGTTGATCTTCCGCTGCATGACTCACCTTCTCTAGTAGAGAGCTTCTCACCGGCAAGCCTCTGCTGCTCCTCAACCTCGCCTTTCTCCAAGATAAGGTCGTGCGCTCCTCGACAAGCTGCTCCCGAGCCTCTGCTATGTCCCGGAGAGTCTCTTTGTTGGCGCGTCGGAGCTCTTCCAGCGTTTCTCAAGTCAGCTCCGCCCTCGCGACAAGCGCCTCCACAGACTCAATTTGGCTTGTCGAGGCGCGGTAGGCGGCAGTAACTTCCTCGGCAGCTGCTCCTCCTCGGGTTCACCCTCTGCTGCTCGGGACATCAACAGCGACAGCCCGGCGGAGGCGAGCAGCTCCGCATCGAGTCTCCCTTGGTGGCGCCCTGGCTTAGCGCCCACAGGAGCAGTGAGACACCCTCACGGCTTTCGGATAGGCGCCGGGCTGGGGCTCCTCGGAGTTTGGCGGCATCGGTGGCGGGGGATCGGCGATCGGCGCAGCGCTGGCGCTCCTGCGGCCTCGGGCCGTCGGTCACGATCGCGGGTTCCTCCCGACCTCTGCGCCCCGGCCTCGGCAACCTCCTCACGGCGGGCTTGTCGGCACCGACTTCCTCCCCCTCCGTGTCGTGGCGTCGACCTTTGTCGCCCCAGGCGCCCTCTCGCCGGCAGCCTCGGTTTCCATCGGGTCTCCGGCGAGATGGATCTAGTGGTCAAGAAGGAGGAAGCCAGATCGAGACGAGATATTTGGAAAAGCAGAACCCCAAAAACTATCAAGGCGAGAAGATTACTGCGGTGGGGCTGTGCGCGGCCTCCCCACCGGAGGTCGTCGGCGCCAGTCCTTGTCAGAAGCTCCCCTTGTCGGAGGCCTCCCTTGGGAGGCGCTCCCGTGGTGGAGAATCCTCCCTTGGTGGCGTGGTTGAAGCAAGCAGAATTTGGGAGTGGCCTCCGGGTCCTCCCCGATGAGGCTGGACCTCGGGGTAGCCTCCGGTGCTCCATGATGTGGCTGTTACTGCTCTGCAAAATCCAACAAACCAGATATAAATAGCGGAAAAAGCACCCAAGCGCGCCCTAACTTGGGAAGCATACAGATACTTCGGCTGGGGGCTGTCTTTGAGGGCTGCTCTGTTGAAGGTTCTTGGTCCGGCAAAGGAGTCCGGACGTGCCCCTGTTGCTTTCTGAAAGTAAATGCAGAGCAGCGACCACAGCGTCTTAGCTCTCTTGGCGCCCTCGGTGGCATACGAAGAGGAAAGATCGAGTGGAACGGTCGGATATAAGATAAAGCAATAAGTTAGAAGACTACAAATAGCGGCAAGATCTTACTCTTCCTCTTCCTCCTCGGGCTGAGGCGGATAGATCAAACTACTGCTCAGTAGCGACGGATTGGGGAGAAGACTCCCTCTGGCGCTTAGCGGGTGCGAGGGCCCGCGACTCGAAGGCCCGAGCCCGTCGCCGTGTGAGCGAGATGCTTCAGGCAGCAACTTACTTGCATGCGCCCAGGCAGCGTCGAGGCGGCAGCGGCTCTTTGGACCGTGTGCTCCCCGCCATTTCTCCGGTCCTCGGAGGCGTCTCACTTAAGCGAGGCGGCAAGCTCCTCCTGCGACAAGCTACTTGGCGTCGGAGGAGGCGCCCGGCGGGCTCATTTAGTCGTCGTCGGGCTCGATCTGCTCCTCCTCACCGATGAACTCTTCTTGATCGGCAAGGCTTGCCGCCTCGGCCCTCTCTGCCTCCTCATTTGTGAACCCAAGCAGCGCCCGGCAGCGGCCTCTGACCTCCTCCACCCTTGTGGTGATCGCGCCATCTCTGGCGGTGGTGTCTCGGGTGAGCCGTCTCTTCTCGTCGGCGCGGACCCGGCGCAGACAAGTCATCGAAGCTGCTGCACTATGTCATCGGCAGGTTCTGCCAAGTTGGAATGATCCCATAGGAGTCGCTGGCGGCATTATCGCGGATGCGATCAAGCGCCAGTTGTTGCACAAAGGAACAACTCCCTCGGCAACATGCACCATCTAGGGTTGTCGGCTCGAGGCTTGAACAGCTCCGCGACATGCGTCAAGCTCCAAGGTGGTGAAGTTCCAATTTAGGCTGGCCGCAACCTCATGATATTCGCAGCGTTCTGGAATTCCCAAGCGGGTCTCCCTTTCTCCTGCAAGGGTGCAATGCGGCGGCGAAGGAAGTCGCGCCAACTGCCCCTACGGTGAGCCACTGCTTGCGGGCGCAAAATCTAGTCGTAGCAATCTTCAACTTGTAGTCCTCGGCGTAAGTTGCTCAATCGTTACCACGAACTATGGGGTTTTTCTTGAGGCGGTAAAAGCCGTGGCTCCTCCTCTAAGATCCAGCACCAGTCAGCCCTCCACTCCTCCTTTGCTGCGCAACTCTCCGTCAAAGATGCGCTTCCTTCTTGCCGATCCTAGAGGTCCATGCAATTCCTCCGACAGCGGCTCTCCTCTCTCTGGCGAGTGAAAAGTAATGGCGGAAGAGGCGACATTTAGGTGGACCCGACAAAGTTCTCGCGAGAGATGTGCGAAAACAGCCAAGGTGAGAAGCGGCGTTGGGGTGAAGTCAGAAAAGCGGAAGCCATAGGTGTTCATGACATCACGAGAAAAATTCAGAAAAAAGTGGGCAGAGCACGCACGAGAAAATCGCGAAGAAGGGGTACCCAAAGGAGACCTTGGCAGATGTGGCGGCGGAGATGACCCTCGTCTTGGCGGATCTTGGAGTCACCGTCGACGAAGAGTAATACCCATCCGCAGGTCCTTCTGTCGGCGGTCGAAGAAGAGCCCGCTCTTTTCATGCGCCCATGAGCAGCTGCGCCTCGGCGGATTTCCGCCCTTCCCTTATCGGCCTTGAGCCATGAGGTGGTGGTGGAGGAAGCCGGCGGCGTGGGTGGCACCGGTGGCGATGGAGGCGGAGCATCGATTCTGCGGACTCGAGAAGGAAGAAGCGGCGGGGTTTTCGATGTGACAGCGAGCAAGTGGGCGTCTGCCCGGTTTCCCGCTTATAAAGGGAGGGGGCAGGCGTTCGATTTTTCCCATTAAAAAGCCCCGATCTCCCCGGCGCCCACGTCCTAGGCGTGCCGTTCGTGGGGGCGTGAAATGAGTCCAAGCGAAATAACGTCATAGTCAAGACCCGCAGCGCCCGTGCCTTTGTTTTGGGTGCAGCCCATGAGCTTGGCGCCGTGTGTGGTCGAGCCGAGGGCTCTGTCGGTGTACTAGAGTAGGGGTACCCTAGTACCCCGAACTTCGTCTGAGACGATTGCAACACTGCGGGCGGCACGATAACGCCAAGATCCTGGCGGCTCCTTGGAGCTATTCAAGAACAAAGCAGCCAAGACCCGGCAGAGGAGCTTGCGGGAAGGCCCTCGGGGCACAAAACAAGGCCCGGCAAGAGGAGCTTGCGGGAAGGCTGGATGGCGATGAACCCCAAAAGCGCGACAAAGGTTCCCTTGCGACAAAGCGCTTGCGGAAGTGGCGACCTCTCTTCATCTCGCTCCAGCTCACCCTTGACGTGTCACCAGGGCTCTCCCAGGGCCCAGCGTCGGCAGGCTGCGCAGCCAGCGGATAGCGACAAGCAGCGTGACAAGCCACCATCGTGGCGAGACGGAGCACCATAGCGGTCCTGTTACCTTGTTCGAGGCGTGAGGCGGGCATTGATGACTCTTGTCCCTTGCCGTCGGGAGTTAGGTATAAGTCTTGTACCTTTGTACATAGCGGTGTACCAACCTAGGTTATTACCATTGTAACCTCGTCTACTTGCCATATGTGGTAACCCTTGAGCCTATAAAAGGAGGGCGGGGGGCAGCGTGGGGGTTCGATTCGGCTAGGTTTCTAGTCTAGCTCGACTTAGTTCATCACACTCAAGCTAGGTTTTGTAGCTCGCATCGCTCCCTAGCAAGGACACGGATAATCCACAAGCGGCGGTAGGAGTATTATCTCTCCGGAGAGCTCCGAAGCTGGGTAAAAACCCTCTCGTGCGCACCGCCTCGGCCCGCTCTTTGTGCGGTCTCCGCCCCCTCCGAACCACAAGGGACCCAGGTCCGTGGGTGCTCGTGGGACACGATCAGCTCTTCACCCCGACCGCGATAAAACCGAAACTTTTCGGTGGAAAACAGGACTTCCCATATATAAATCTTTACCTCCGGACCATTCGGAACTCCTCGTGACGTCAGGGATCTCATCCGGGACTCGAAAAACATTCGGTAACCACATACAAACTGCCTTTATAACCCTAGCGTCGCCGAACCTTAAGTGTGTAGACCCTACGGGTTCGGGAACCATGAAGACATGACCGAGGCGTTCTCGGTCAATAACCAACAGCGGGATCTGGATACCCATGTTGGCTCCCACATGTTCCACGATGATCTCATCGGATGAACCACGATGTCAAGGACTCAATCAATCCGTATACAATTCCCTTTGTCTAGCGGTATTGCACTTGCCGAGATTCGATCGTCGGTATACCGATACCTTGTTCAATCTAGTTACCGGCAAGTCTCTTTACTCGTTCGTAACACATCATCCGTGATCAACCCCTTGGTCACATTGTGCACATTATGATGATGTCCTACCGAGTGGGCCCAAATATACCTCTCCGTTTACGGAGTGACAAATCGATCTCGATTCGTGCCAACCCATGCAGACACTTTCGGAGATACATGTAGTGCACCTTTATAGCCATCCGATTCGTTGTGACGTTTGGTACACCAAAGCATTCCTACGGTATCCGGGAGTTGCACAATCTCATGGTCTAAGGAAAGATACTTGACATTAGAAAAGCTTTAGCATCTGAACTACTACGATCTTTGTGCTAGGCTTAGGATTGGGTCTTGTCCATCACATCATTCTCCAAATGATGTGATCCCGTTATCAACGACATCCAATGTCCATGGTTAGAAACCGTAACCATCTATTGATCAACAAGCTAGTACTAGAGGCTTACTAGGGACATGGTGTTGTCTATGTATCCACACATGTATCTGAGTTTCCTATCAATGCAGTTATAGCATGGATAATAAACGATTATCATGAACAAGGAAATATAATAATAACCAATTTATTATTGCCTCTAGGGCATATTTTCAACAGTCTCCCACTTGCACTAGAGTCAATAATCTAGTTCACATCACTATGTGATCAACACTCATAGGTCACATCTCCATGTGACCAACATCCAAGTTTACTAGTGTCACTAAACTAGTTCACATCATCATGTGATTAAGACTCAATGAGTTACGGGGTTTGATCATGTTTTGCTTGTGAGAGAGGTTTTAGTCAGCAGTGCGTAACATTCAGATCCGTATGTATCATAATTCTCTATGTCATATTTTAAATGCTGCTTCCACGCTCCACTTGGATCTATTCCAAATGGTTGCTCCACTATCGTATCCGGTTTGCTACTCGAGTCATTGGGATAGGTGTTAAAGCTTACATCGGCGTAACTCTTTTAAATCGAACTCTTTATCACCTCCATAACAGAAACATATCCTTATTCCTCTAATGATAATTTTGACCGCTATCGGTGATCCACTCCTTGATCACCTTTGTACCCTCTTGCGGACATGTGGCAAGGCACGCATCAGTGCGGTACTTAGCATAGCATCTTTGTAGAGCCTACGTCTAAAGCATAGGGGCGACCTTCGTCCTTTCTCTCTTTTTTTGCCGTGGTCGAGCTTTAAGTCTTAACCCATACCTTACAACTCAGGCAAGAACTCCTTCTTTGGTGATCCATCTTGAACACCTTCAAGATCATGTCAAGGTATGTTCTCATTTGAAAGTATTATTAAGCATTTTGATCTATCCTCATAGATCTTGATGCTCAATGTTCAAGTAGCTTGATCCAGGTTTTCTATTGAAAAACACCTTTCAAATAACCCTATATGCTTTCTAGAAAATTCTACATCATTTCTGATCAACAATATGTCAACAACATATACTCATCAGAAATTCTATAGTGCTCCCACTCACTTCTTTGGAAATACAAGTTTCTCATAAACTTTGTATAAACCCAAAATCTTTGATCATCTCATCAAAGCGCACATTCCAACTCGAGATGCTTACTCCGGTCCTTAGAAAGGATCATTTGGAGCCAGCATACCTTTAGCATCCTTAGGATCGACAAAACTTTCTGTTGGTATCACATACAACCTTTCCTTACGAAAACTGGTAAGGAAACTCATTTTGACATCCATCGCAGATTTCATAAATGCAGCTTATGCTAACATGATTCGAGCGGACTTAAGCATCGCTACGGATGAGAAAATATCATCGTAGTCAACTCCTTGAACTTGTGAAAAACTCTTCGCCACAAGTCGAGCTTCATAGATGGTGACATTACCATCCACGTTCGTCTTCTTCTTAAAGATCCAATTATCTCAATGGCTTGCCGAACATCGGGCAAGTCCACCAAAGTCCATGCTTTGTTTTGACACATGGATCCTATCTCGGATTTCATGGCTTCTAACCATTTGTCGGAATTTGGGCCCACCATTGCTTCTCCATAGCTCGTAGGTTCATTGTTTTCTAGCAACATGACCTTCAAGACAGGATTGCGTACCACTCTGAAGTAGTAAGCATCCTTGTCACCCTACGAGGTACGTTAGTGACTTGATCCGAAACTTCATGATCACTATCTTAAGCTTCTACTTCAATTGGTGTATGTGCCACGGGAACAACTTCCTGTGCCCTTCTACACACTAGTTGAAGTGACGGTTCAATAACCTCATCAAGTCTCCACCATCCTCCCACTCAACTTTTCGAGAGAAACTTTTCCTCGAGAAAGGACCCGTTTCTAGAAACAATTACTTTTGCTTCCGGATCTTGAGATAGGAGGTATACCCAACTGTTTTGGGTGTCCTATGAAGATGCATTTATCCGTTTTGGGTTCGAGCTTATCACGATGAAACTTTTTCACATAAGCGTCGCTGCCCCAAACTTTTAAGAAACGACAACTTAGGTTTCTCCAAACCATAGTTCAAACAGTGCCGTCTCAATGGAATTATGTGGTGCCCTATTAAAGTGAGTGCGGTTGTCTCTAATGCCTAACCCATGAACGATAGTGGTAATTCGATAAGAGACATCATGGTACACACCATATCTAATAGGGTGCAACTATGATGTTCGGACACACCATCACACTACGGTGTTCTAGGCTGTATTAATTGTGAAACAATTTCCACAATGTCTTAATAGCGTGCCAAAGCTCGTAACTCAAATACTCATCTCTATGATCATATCATAGACATTTTATCCTCTTGTCACGATGATCTTCAACTTCACTCTGAAATTACTTGAACCATTGAATAATTCAGACTTGTGTTCATCAAGTAAATATACTCAACATCTACTCGAATCATCGTGAAGTAAGAACATAGCGATATTCTTTGCATGCCTCGGCACTCATTGGACTGCACACATCAAAATGTGTTACTTCCAACAAGTTGCTATCTTGTTCCATTTCTGAAAAAGAGGCTTTTAGTCATCTTGCCCATGTGGTATGATTTGCATATCTCAAGTGATTCAAAATCAAGTGAGTCCAAGCGATCCATCTGCATGGAGTTTCTTCATGCGTATTCACCAATAGACATGGTTCGCATGTCTCAAACTTTTCAAAATGAGTGAGTCAAAGATCCATCAACATGGAGCTTCTTCATGCGTTTACACCAATATGACTTACATGGCAGTGCCACAAGTAAGTGGTACTATCATTACTATCTTATGTTTTGGCATGAAAATGTGTATCACTACGATCGAGATTCAATAAACCATTCCTTTAGGTGCAAGACCATTGAAGGTGTTATTCAAATAAATAGAGTAACCATTATTCTCCTTAAATGAATAACCGTATTACGATAGACATAATCCAATCATGTCTATGCTCAGCATAAACACCAAGCGACAATTATTCAGGTTTAATACTAATCTTGATGGTAGAGGGCGTGCGATGTTTGATCACATCAAACTTGGAAACACTTCAACACATATCGTCACTCACCTTTAGCTAGTCTCCATTTATTCCGTAGCTCTTTTATTTGAGTTACTAACACTTAGCAACCGAACGGTATCTTAATACCCTGGTGCTACTAGGAGTACTAGTAAAGTACACATTAACATAATGTATATCAATATACTTCTATCGACCTTGCCAGCCTTCTCATCTACCAAGTATCTAGGGTAATGCTGCTCGGTGGAAGTTCCCTTATTCGAAGCACTTAGTCTCGGGTTTGGGTTCAACCTTGGGTTTCTTCACTAGAGCAGCAGCTGATCTGCCGTTTCATGAAGTATCCCTTCTTGCCCTTGCCCTTCTTGAAACTAGTGGTTTCACCAACCATCAACAATTGATGCTCCTTCTTGATTTCTACTTTCGCGGTGTCAAACATCGCGAATACTTCAAGGATCATCATATCTATCCCTGATATGTTATAGTTCATCATGAAGCTCTAGCAGCTTGGTGGCAATGACTTTGGAGAAACATCACTATCTCATCGGAAGATCAACTCCCTCTCGTTCAAGTGATTGTTGCACTTGGACAATCGAGCACAAGCTCAACGATTGAGCTTTTCTCCCTTAGTTTGCAGGCTAAGACAATCGTCGGAGGTCTTATACCTCTTGGCGTGGGCACGAGCCTGAAATCCCAATTCAGCCCTCGAAACATCTCATATGTTCGCGATGTTTCAAAGCGTCTTTGGTGCCTCAACTCTAAACCGTTTAACCGAACTATCACGTAGTTATCAAAAGCGTGTATGTCCGATGTTCGTAACATCCACAAGCGGCGTTAAGGGTTCAGCACACTGGCGGTGCATTAAGGACATCAGCTTTCTCTGTCCGCATAATCGCTCTTCATCAACTTTCAACTATATTTTCTCTAGGAACATATCTAAATAGTGGGACTAAAGCGCGAGCTTCGACATAATTTGCAAAGATCTTTTGACTATGTTCGGGATAATTAAGTTCATCTCATGAACTCCCACTCGAATAGACATCCCTCTAGTCATCTAAGTGATTACATGATCCGAGTCAACTAGGCCGTGTCCGGTCATCACGTGAGACGGACTAGTCATCATCGGTGAACATCTTCATGTTGATCATTATCTACTATCGACTCATGCTCGACCTTCGGTCTTTGTGTTCCGAGGCCATGTCTGTACATGCTAGGCTCGTCAAGTTAACGTTAAGTGTTTGGCGTGTGTAAATCTGTCTTACACCCGTTGTATGTGAGCGTAAGAATCCATCACACCCGATCATCACGTGGTGCTTAGAAGCGACGAACTTTAGCAACGGTGCACGAGTTAGGGAGAACACTTCTTGAAATTGTTGTAAGGGATCATCTTATTTACTACCGTCGTTCTAAGTAAACAAGATGCATAAACATAATAAACATCACATGCAATTATATAGTAGTGACATGATATGGCCAATATCATATAGCTCCATTGATCTCCATCTTGGGGCTCCATGATCATCATCGTCACGGCATGACACCATGATCTCCATCATCGTGTCTTCATGAAGTTGTCTCGCCAACTATTACTTCTACTACTATGGCTACGGTTAGCAATAAAGTAAAGTAATTACATGGCGTTGTTTAATGACACGCAGGTCATACAATAAATCAAGACAACTCCTATGGCTCCTGCGGTTGTCATACTCATCGACATGCAAATCGTGAATCCTATTACAAGAACATGATCAATCTCATACATCACATATCATTCATCACATTCTTCTTGGCCATATCACATCACATAGCATACCTGCAAAAACAAGTTAGACATCCTCTAATTGTTGTTTGCATGTTTACTGATGGCTGCTATGGGTTTCTAGCAAACGTTTCTTACCTCATAAAACCACAATGTGATATGCCAATTGCTATTTACCCTTCATAAGGACCCTTTTCATCGAATCCGTTCCGACTAAAGTGGGAGGCGGCACCCGCTAGCCACCTTATGCACCAAGTGCATGTCGGTCGGTGGAACTTGTCTCACGTAAAATGCGTGTAAGGTCGGTCCGGGCCGCTTCATCCCACAATACCGTCGAAACAAGATTGGACTAGTAACAGTAAGCATATTGAACAACATCAACGCCCACAACTACTTTGTGTTCTACTCGTGCAAAGTATCTCGCAATATACCTAGCTCATGATGCCTTTGTTGGGGAACATAGAGAAATTCAAAATTTTCCCTCGTGTCACCAAGATCTATCTATGGAGAAACCAGCAATGAGGGAAGGAGAGTGCATCTACATACCCTTGTAGATCGCTAAGCGGAAGCGTTCAAGAGAGCGGGGTTGAAGGAGTCGTACTCGTCGTGATCCAAATCACGGAGATCCTAGTGCGAGCAGACGGCACCTCCGCGTTCAACACTGCGTACAGCCGGTGGCGTCTCCCATGCCTTGATCCAGCAAGGGGAGGGAGAGGTTGAGGAAGACTCCATCCAGCAGCAGCTGTGGCGTGGTGGTGGTGGAGGCGTGGCAATCTGCAGGGCCGCCAAGCACCGCGAGAGAGGAGAAGGGAGAGAGGTAGGGCTGCCCCAAGAGGAGAAGTTCTCATGTGTTGGCAGCCCCAAAACCGTCAAGTATATATAGGGGAGAGGGAAGGGGGTGCGCCCCCTCTAGGGTTTCCACCCCAAGGGGTGCGGCTGCCCCCAATCCCATCTATGGGTGGCGGCCAAGGGGGGAGAGGGGGGAAACTTGCCCCCCAAGTTAGGTGGAAGCACCCCCTCCCCAAACCCTAGGCGCCTTGGGCCCTTGTGGGCGGGCGCACCAGCCCACCTGGGGCTAGTCCCCTCCCACACTTGGCCCATACAGCCCTCCAGGGCAGTGGCCCCACTTGGTGGACCCAGGACCCTCCGGTGGTCGATGCGTTATCGATAAAACCGAAACTTTTTGGTGACCAAAACAGGACTTCCATATATAAATCTTTACCTCGGACCATTCCGGAACTCCTCGTGACGTCAGGGATCTCATCGGGACTCGAACAACATTCGGTAACCACATACAAACTTCCTTTATAACCCTAAGCGTCATCGAACCTTAAGTGTGTAGACCCTACGGGTTCGGGAACCATCTGAGACATGACCGAGGCGTTCTCCGGTCAATAACCAACAGCGGGATCTGGATACCCATGTTGGCTCCACATGTTCCACGATGATCTCATCGGATGAACCACGATGTCAAGGACTCAATCAATCCCGTATACAATTCCCTTTGTCTAGCGGTATTGCACTTGCCGAGATTTGATCGTCGGTATACCGATACCTTGTTCAATCTCGTTACGGCAATTCTCTTTACTCGTTCCGTAACACATCATCCGTGATCAACCCCTTGGTCACATTGTGCACATTATGATGATGTCCTACCGAGTGGGCCTAGAGATACCTCTCCGTTTACGGAGTGACAAATCGATCTCGATTCGTGCCAACCCAATGCAGACACTTTCGGAGATACTGTAGTGCACCTTTATAGCCACCCGATTCGTTGTGACGTTTGGTACACCCAAAGCATTCCTACGGTATCCGGGAGTTGCACAATCTCATGGTCTAAGGAATAGATACTTGACATTAGAAAAGCTTTAGCATACTGAACTACGATCTTTGTGCTAGGCTTAGGATTGGGTCTTGTCCATCACATCATTCTCCAAATGATGTGATCCGTTATCAACGACATCCAATGTCCATGGTCGGAAACCGTAACCATCATTGATCAACGAGCTAGTCAACTAGAGGCTTACTAGGGACATGGTGTTGTCTATGTATCCACACATGTATCTGAGTTTCCTATCAATACAGTTATAGCATGGATAATAAAACGATTATCATGAACAAGGAAATATAATAATAACCAATTTATTATTGCCTCTAGGGCATATTTCCAACAAGTCAATCGACCAAGAATGTACAGAACTAACAGACATATAAACACTTATAGAGTATATGGATCAATAATATCAACATGTCAACTTCATCTCTAAGTGCAGAAGCAGAATCTCTTTCTACCACTAGTTTAGCCTCTAGAGCATCAGCAGTTGGAAATTCATAATGCACGATTGGGCCGGTGCCACTGCTGTGGGATGATGAAACGTCCATGGGGACCTCGCTCTTTGATCTTGGGCTAACCTATTTTACCATTAAAGTTCCGATTGGATTCAGAAAAGTTGAAGTTAGCAAAACATCTCAACTGGGAGTTATAACAGCAAACCAGTTAAACAAACAAGGAATTAAAGAGTTTCAATTGGATGCTGAAAAGTACTCCCTCCGTCCCATAATGTAAGACATTTTTTAACACTATGCTAGTGTCAAAAAGGTCCTATATTATGGGACGGAGGAAATGATATTAACATCATTGTAACCTGCTGTTGCAGCAACAAAGCGATTAAACAAACAAGTAGATATTTAAGTTAAGGCAAACAGGTAATTCTTAACAGTAAGTATCAAACACATAGATAGGCGCGAGTCTACAATATGATTAACGGGCTGTGCCATTATGTAATCAGTAGCAATCTAAATTAAGCCAAACAGCATAATTGAACAATTTTGCAATAAGTGGCTAACTAAAATTCGAAGCAGGTGGCTGAACTTACGCTAGTTCTTTATGCAGGCACACTGCAACTTCTTTTTAACTTACAAGTTTGTACAAAGGAGTCCATGGCATCAATTGCTTGGATCGCAGTCCCAATACTTCTTCCTTCCCACTTTGCATGGGTAAGTCGAATGGTTAATCTGGTAAGATGGTGTGTCCTTATATGTTATATGAGGGCGTGTAGTCGACTAGTTGTAGCCAAACACATCACTGCTGGCTTTTACGTATATTTCATGCGATTACTTTTGGCATATCGAGATCTAAGCAATCTACAATAGGATGAAAAGATTGGCATCCTTCACATTATTAGCGAACTCAGTTCATAGAAAAAAGCAATTCAACCATTCGTGGGTAAATCAAAAGCGCCCTTTGGAATGTTTTCACTATCAATCATACTGCATAAAAGGCGGCGCCACCATAGGGGCTGGTATGGTGACGCCTCGGTGGCTGGAAAGTGTGCACCTAGTTTGAGTCGTCGAGGTTGGCCCACGCTAGTTTTGTTCGTCCCAGCGCACGAGCGAGCAATGTAAAAATGAAGAAAAATGTTTCAATTTGGATGGGCCAATAACATAAGTGCAAGGCAGGCCCTATAGCAGGCTCATGGCCCAAGCGGCGCCTCCCATATCGATCGGCAGTAGGAAAAATCCCAATTCATTCGCTCCGGCCTCGATCTGGTTCGCTCCTAACCTAGCCGCCGCTGGACAGGCCGACCAGATACTTCCTCGCGCCCTCGTTGGAGGCGGTCGCGAGCTTCAAGCGAGCGGAAGGACAAGAAGATGAAGATCCAACCACAGGTGTAGCTGCGTGGGAGGCAGCGGTGGCAGCACGGGCATGGCATCGAGCTTGCACAAGCAGACGGTCGCAGCTTGCAAGAGTAGCATGCGCATAGCAGCGGTACATCACATCCCTTATTATATCTAATTCGACTCTTCAATTTCTGGCCAATAGTTAAACTGACGGTGTTGTAAAACTGCTTGTATGTAGGGAATCTATGAGAAAATGAAACCAATTTCTACTTATTTTATAACTCCCCAATCAATCTTGAACCCGGTGAATCGATGTATCTAATCAAGTTTCGGTGCAAACATACAAGCTCATGTTGTTCTTGAGCACGAAATGTCTAATGAACAGATTTGCTAATGAAGGATTTGATGCAAACATTTTACATGCTCACGGTGATGAACATATAATGTCTAATGAGGGATCTAATGCAAGCATTTTGCAAGCTCATTGAAGGATTTAGTGTCTAATGATGATCTACTATGTTGAGAGAGAGAGATTTGCGGGCATTGATGACAAGCAAATTATAGTGCATTTTCATAGCTTGAGGAAGCGTCGAGGCCATCTACCGGAAAGTCCCGTATCATGACAACATAGCATAAATACTTTTCTAATCCGTTGTTTGAAACTATTGGCATACTTGTGCAGGATAGATATATTGATATGCAGTTTATGCACTGGTTATCGTGAAATTACACTTGATATTTTCAGCGGAGAGCGAATAATTCAGGCAGGTGCAGACCATGTTTGTAGTCCTTGTACACCATGTTGCATTTTGTGTTTTTGCTGCTTGCATCATTTAGTGTTTATAATCTGAACTACTTTGGATCATTAGCTGGTTTTCAAAGTGCATGTAGCTTCACATTTCTCAAGTTATGTTGATTTCCGGTGCAAGTGCCTTCATATTTTTAAGTTAAATGTTAGCCTGGTAACTTGAATTTGTGGATCAGCCCCTGCACACAAATCATACACAAATGCCAATCTGAATTAAATGAAATCACGAGGACTTCGCTAGCTCGTTATGCAGGCTCGCTGCAGCTCTTCTTGCGCTTGGGATGTTCCATGTACAAGTCCATGTTACTACTTGCTTGGATGTGCAGGCCTTGTGCTCCTTGCATCCCCCTCTCCATTTTTCACACGGCGAATGGTTGATCAAATAAGAGGAATCGACCTTCATGTTGTACCGGAGGACAGATACTTACAAGGTTATACATGTGTGCAGGATGTGTACCAGATCCCGTAGCCCCGTCATGCTTCGCTAAAAAATGGATTTGCTTGTTTCAGATGATATCTCCAGAAGAAATAAGAGTTAAAGTAAGAGTTGCATAGGCATGTAAGCTAAGAGAGCAGTGAAAGGATATCCAAACATCGCGAGAACAATGCACAAAGGGTGATGTGTGGATACCTAGTTCGGACGCCGTTTGGGCATGCTCGCCTAGCTAAGTCGGTCACTTGAGCCGTTGAGGTGATCTGCGCTGGCGTTGGCTGGCGCGCCGCGGATGCAGATCTTGAGTGGCAGCGGGCGCTTCTGATGCAGTGGGCGAGACCATTGGTGAAGCCCCAGCGACCTCGGGGGTGGAGGTGCGACGATGTGCTCGGTGAAGTAGCCCGGTGAGCTGGGAGGCGGCGTCGGTGAAGCGCACCTCATGCGGTGGAACTTCGGTGTCTGTGAGGCACGTCGGTTGCGGCGGTCGGCGTTGTCGGTGGACCACCGGTGCGGTGAGCGAGAGTGTAGATGAGGTAGCTCGGTGCGGTGGTGAAGCGCGACCGTCGTCTTCGTCGTCGTCGTCCGCACGCGAGAGGTGGGGAATGGTGGGGAAAGAGACGAGACGAGGGGCGATTCGAGGGATGGCGGCGAATTAGGGATTTGAGCAATCTGGGCGCCGAAGCGCCCAGTGGAGAAGAGAGATTTTGCAGGGCTGGAATTGGGGCCGCCAGATATTTCAATCCGAAATGTGGAAGCGCGAACTTATATTATCGTCGTCTTTTTTTGGGGGGAGGGGGGTGGGTGGCTGGGTGCTACCCGTCCGTCCGACAAACGCGACCACCCCGATAGGACTACGCTTCGGTGCCTTAAGGTAGCTGCCTTTGTGTCCATGACATGTGGGCCCAACAGGTGGCTGGCCCACATGTCAGTCACCCAAGGGCTGTTGCCTTTAACGCACCGAAGCAGCGTCCACCCCGACACGACCTTGGTCTGCCTGGTGCGCCTACATTTGAGAATGCAAACAAATCTTCTTTCATTTGCAAACGAATCTGTATGTATTACCATGCCCATGTTTTCCTTGCAATAATTAGTATTACCCCGACACGACCTTGTTTTGTAAGTCGTTTCAGACAACTTAAAATGAACTGTTTTGCACATTGTCTGAAATGTCTTCAAGGTCTTATAAAAGTGAACATAGGGAGTACTATAAATTAATTAATGAGGAGTTATTTGAAAAAAAATCAAAACGGTACCCACGCTAACGTGGATTAGAGTGTGTCACATAATTAGTTATTTGAATTAGAGTGTGTGTCACGTAGTTAGTTATTTGAATTAGAGTGTGTGTCACGTAGCGATCTCCAATTCTAACGTGGATTTCGCATTTCACCGTATCCATGCTACTTTTTTAATACAAATTCATATGTATATGATGAACACCATGGTAGTGAGAAAACTTTTGGATGGATTCAAACATATGACCTACAAAATAGCACAACAAATTGAGCCAACGTCAACTTTTCGAAACTTCGTATGGCATGAATTCGAAACAATTACCCGTGTGCCTGGTCCTCGATTCAAATCTTACAATGTACACCGAATTGAAACATCGATATTAAGTCTCGTACTATGTACATTCAAATGTAACTTTTAGTCCCCCAGCACAAGCGCTACATACTTCTGTGTCGGTCAATCTTCCTCTCCTAACCACCTTAGCAAGCTATCGGTTTCCAACACACGTTCATTCTTTCTCTCCATGTTTGATCTCTAAGTCTCTCAACTACACAACCCCTTTTTCCCTCCTGTTACCAAATGTATTTACCTCACACACCCGCCATTGCACCCCATGCGAGCTCTCTCTCTCCCCTCTCCCTCTCACCCTCTCGCTAAATACATGCATTGCCTATCTAGCCCCCAAACTCATGTGCGCCACGAGCATACGTTGTATATCTAGGTCACTCCTCGAGACTGTCTCACTCTTTCTTCCACACGGCGGGCCACACTCTCTCAATCTCGCTCTCTTTATTGGAGTCTCGTTTAACCTCAATTTCTTTCACACACAAATGATATATCTCCCTGTTCGGGCCTCGATCGACACACTCTATACTCTCTCACGCAGATTGTCTATCTAGGTCAGTCCATGCAAGCCGCCGCCACTCTTTCGACCTCATCGCGGGCCACGCTCACTCAATCTCTCTCTCTCTCTCTCTCTCTGTGTATGTATCGATTTACCTCGCTCTTTCTCGGACAAAAATGATATATCACCATGTTTGAGCCCAATTCGACCTATTCACATTGTATACTCTCTCACGGACATCATCTATCTAGGTCACTCTCTCCAACCCGTCTCACTCTTTCGATCGCACGGTGACCCTATGTGATCGGTTGACCTTGCTTCCTCCCACGCACAAAATATATCTACACGTCTGTGATTGGATCATCTCTCAAGCTCTATCTTACAGCCCTCACCCTTACCAAAAGCTCAATCGGACAATATCTCTCCGGAGCATATATATTTGTTCAATGAATGTCGGACCACACTCACTTTGTCTCTCTATCTATATGTCTCTCGATTGACCTTGCTTTCTCATACCGTATCTTCCGTGTTGAAGCTACTACCTCTCCATCCCTTGAAGCGGAGCTATTTACATTCGAGGGCACTCCAACCTTGGATTAATTTGTGTAGGCATTTATTCCGGTCGGTTTAGATTATATTTTCGTAGCATTCAACCCACAACTTCTCCAAGCGCCGTTGCAACCCATAACTCCCTAGTTGATTTCCCTCTGGCTCGGTCATCGCTCTCTTGCGTCCTTTCTCACCTTCAACGTTGCACCATGGTATTATTGAAAAAACTATGTTGTTCTCTTTAATTATTATAAATAAGCTACAAAACTACACACCGATAGTCCACTTGGAATGGAACAAATTTAGACCCACAAATTAAAGTGCTACAAACTACACACCAAGGGGCCCACATGTCATGAAACAAATTTGGACCCATATACAAATTAAAAATAAAGGGCGAGGATCGAACATGCGACCGGGCCTTCAAGCCGCATACGTCAATAGGCAACATCGTAGAATAGCAATGTTTGTTGTACCCCTTTGTTCACATAATGTTTTATATTATCACAGCCTAATTAATGGATAACATGTAATATTATTTTTAGTACTATTAGCCTTCACATACTGGTGGGTTCCATGTGTGCTCTCTCTCTCTCCCCTTCTGCGTTTAGATGCGGGCAAACAGGAAGAACTTCATGAGCGATGTTGCCGTTGACCATATCTGGGCGCGTTCACAACTCACAAGTCACGGCACCAGTTTCACATACTAGCAGCACTAGTCGGTGTATGCGTGCAATGCACGTTAATTTGGAAGTATATTAAGTGCATGCGGATATTAACTACTAGGATATTATTTGCGTGTTGTCATGTGATTAGCACTATTTTGGCATGAAATTAACTGCACGCTAAGCGTGTTGGCGCTCGACATTGAAGCAGTCTAGGTCGTTGGATGACAAGGAATACATGTGGCTTGATGACATTTTATATTTAATTTGATACGGCTCTAGCAGAATATTCAATCAATCAAACCATACATTTCGTTCAGTCTGACTCCGACTTTAAATTATACGACAATCGATATAAAATAAACAGAAATGATAAACATTGGATTTTAAGCATGGCAATCGAGCGTTTTCATGGCAAATTTAGATTCTGTGGCGGCGGGGCATCTCGCGGTGGGAAGCGGCTCCTCTGCCGTGCTATGTGTGTCGTCGGGCCACTGACCGACGGCGACGGCGGCGTCTTGCGCCATTGTTGGCGTACTCCTGGACGTTAGCCTAGCTTCAAGGAAGGCCAAAATGTTCGGACTTGAGCGAAGTCAACTGGCGGGAGGAGGCAAGCTGGCGTTGGTGCAAGGAAGCGGTCGGCGGCGGCCATCCATGCGGCCGAGGGTTCAACGCACCAGCGAGGACGAAGCGCTGTCAATGGCGTGGCGGAGGCGTTCGTGTGCATAGGCACCGGCACGGGCGCGGCGCTGCGTTAGTGCCGCGCGGCGCATGCGTTGGCAGTGCGCGAGCACGGCGCGCAGCGTCTTGCGTCGGTGCAGCTGCGCTATCTTGTTGGCAGGTGCAGGTGCGTGAAAGTCGGCGGGGACCTCGTGGAACCCGTGGCATCAAGCTCGGCGACAATGTGCGGCTCCCAGCCCATCAATGCGCACGAGGATGGCGCTGGCGCGATCGAGGCGGCAGGGCGGAGCAGGGCGGGGGCGAGCATGGCGCCTTCCCGCAAGGCCAGTTCAAGCTCGTCCCAAAGCGCCTTATGTTCTTGAGACTCCGGCTGGGTGTCTTCCTCATGGCCCTGGAACACTAAGGGCAGACCATCGTGATGCGGCATGGTGTACGTTTAGGTCGAGGCTAGTTGGAGGTAGCGGCGGGAGAATCGGAGAGGAAGAGAGGATTGTAGCGATACGGGTAGTGCGGGGTTGATTTTAAAATCGGCGCGGCGACATTAAAAGTGGGAGAAGTTGGGACGGACGGTGGGCGGTGGAGCCTGGTCAAAGGCTCGCCTCCGGTGAGTCTGACAATGATCTGCTCGCCGCCTCCTCGACAGCCGGCGTGGCGGTCTGCTCGCCGCGCCTCCGTCGACTCACACACTTGCTGGGGCGGCACTGCCGATGAAGCGGGGACTCGTGGCGGTAAATGGCATACGGTTTCAATAGTGAAAGCATTCGCCTTAACGTGACAGGTCTTTTCCCTCAAAAAAAACGTGACAAGTCTTTGTTCCAAAATACCTTGGCTCTTCATTTGTGCAACTTGTCATAAGCAGCTTGTCTCGAATTGAAGAAAAAACTTGTAAAAGGATAATCCCTCCGTACCAGTGCATTGCCTGATATATTAACTCAAGTACTAGGCACGAACAAAAAAATTACTAGGCACGAACAAACGGGCTCAATTCTGTGCTCATCCTGGTGTAGTAGTAGTAGTAGTACTAGGCAATGCAGTTGACGAGTGACATCGACGAGCGGTGACCGAGGGAATTGAACCGTGCTCGGCACGGTAGGTAACGTTGTCTAGTTACTAAAGCATCCCTCCGTTGTTCATCGGTAGTCATTATGGACCGGGGACATGAGGGAATTTCCTAGGGCTGGAATTCTGGCGCGGATATTTTGACTTGAAAGCGGCGAGGCTCATTGGTTGGGGTTGCCTAATGTGCGTACCACGCACGCCACCGAAGGACACGAGCCCGTTTTTTAGGATCAACACGATCCAAGGTGCGGCTGGTACACCGTTGGGTCCTACCATTTGAGAATCTGAAAGGAACCTTTTAAATTGCGAGCGAATCTATGTGTATTACAATACCGTATTTTCCTTGCAAATACTAATCTCAATGTGGTAATTGATTTATGACGAGTCGTTGAATTAGAGTGAATTTGTGATATAGTGATCTCAACGTGGATTTCACATTTCATGGTATCCCTAGTAAGTTTTCCAATGCATATTCAAATTTAAAAGATGAACAATATGGAGGTGAGAAAACTTTGTATGTATCAAGCATATGACCACACACACACACACACACACACACACACACACACACACACACGCACGAACACAACAACAATCCAATCAGTATAGTGCATCTATTTTTCCAACCCATGCATGTATGACACAAGTTCAAAAATACTCCTTCTATTCCTAAATATTAGTCTTTTAGAGAGTTCAACAAGTGACTACATACGGAGCAAAATGAGTGAATCTAGATTCTAAAATATGTCTATATACATCCGTATGTGCCAGTCCATTTGAAGCCTCTAAAAAGACTAATATTTAGGAACAAAGGGAGTAAAATGTAAGACATCCATGGTCCTCAGTTCAATATTTAAAATGAACATGAAACTGAAACATGAATATTAAGTCTAGTACTACAGTACATGTAAATGTTGTGTTTAGGCGGAGCTATGATTGTCGGGGGTCAACCCCTCGACCTTAGATAAAACTGTGGAGCTCTGTTTAGGGTTGTTTAGATTATATTTGTTCCCACCCTCCCAACCACCGATTGGTTGTGCACCCCACCCCTCCTCCCGGGAGAATATCATGTGCCCCATACCTTACATGCTATATGCCGTCTGAGTTGCTTGGAGCTTGTAGATCTGAGATATAGCAGCTCACATGATGTGTCTTAATTTTTTGCAGGAAACCTTGATGAGTTTGAGAATTGCACACAATTTGTACAAAAACTACTTAGATGCCCTTTGATCCCATATCCAGCGACCTCGAAGCTCGTATCACCATAGCATCTAAGATGAAGGAGGACATCATATTCTCTGTATGTAAGAATATCATGTGCCACCACACCTTAGATGCTTTGGTGATACAAGCTCTTGGGCGTTGGATTTGTGACCCAACACCTCCTCGGTGGTTCGAATGGGTTTTTGCAGAAAAGCCCCAAAAGAGTTCGGCCGCTGCTTACAAGCACAAAGACTGCTCAGATGCCATTGATCTCAGATCAAACGACCTCCAAGCTCGTATCACCGTAGCATCCAAGCTGCGATAGCACCTTATGTTTTCTCGCTGCGGGAGAGTATGAGGTGCTCCCTTGACCGTAGATTCTATGGTGATCTGAGTTCACCGAGATCTAACGCCCACAGTAGGAGGTTTGAATGTTTTTGCAATATCACGGATGATAGAGTTTGGGAAATGCGCAGAAAGTACAAGTACTATGCATGTGCCATCGATCGCGATCATACGACCTAGATGCTCATATCACCGTGGCGGGTAATTAAGCTATGGGGAGCACCTAATATTAGCACCGGGGAGCCGTTGGATCGAAGATGCAGCGGCACACACGAACCTGAATGTTTTATTTGCAAAAAACTTTGGAGAGTTTGGAAATGCGCATAATTACAAAGACTACTCCCAAGCCATTGGATCTCACTTCAGCGGTGTAAAAACTTCGTATCACCATAGTATCTAAGCTGCGGGGTGGATGTGATATTCTATGCGCTGTCATTTTGTTCGTAAACTTGCAAAATCGTGTAACTTGTGCGTTACTTGTCTAACGCGCAAAGTGTTTGTTCAAAAAACCATCCTAAACTGAAATATCGGAACAACACACGGGGTCCCACTTGTCATTAATCAAATTTGGACCTAAAACTACCAAATCTTAAAGGCGAGATTGAGGCGGCAACCTGGACTACAAAGCGTAAGTCGATAGCTTTGAAAAAAGCGAGCGGTTGTTGGCTTTGTCCCATAACTTGATTTTATACAGTACTTGCGTTGAGTAGAGTAGAGGGAGTGCCTCGTCAACACGTCCATGACCGTTGTCTCACTTACGGGTGGTCCCAGGTCTGCGATCTCAATCTCTCTTCTCTCCATCGTCTAACCTTTGCACGGGCACTCACGAAGAGTGGCGCTAGCTTGCCGTGGTGTTATTACAACTAAAAAAAGCTTGGAAAATAGAAGAATCACCTAGAATAAGAGACGTTGCGGCTGGTCGAGACGAAGCTAACCGTGCCACGTTTGCATGATGAAGCTGTGTGGCTAGTGGGTTGTTTTCGACGACCGGCTGGGTCGAGGTCGAACCATAGGTACTACGTCGATACAGTATATTTTACCGCACATTTTTCCTCCGTGCGAGGCGTGGCACACCCTACCTGTGGTTTTGGGGTCCTCGGGTGGTGCACATATATTCTTCTGGCGTGGGATGCCCTACGCGCGTTTTACGGGTCCTCCTCGGTCGTAGCGCCGAAGCAAGTAAATGAGTCGTCAAATCACGAAAGACCACCTTTCCCGCCGAGTAGATCAGTGAAGCACGGTGGCTAGCTAGTTGGGCTAGTTCGACTAATTAGCTAGGCCGCCGCTTGTTTTTTCACCCCTTTTTTTATCTACTTGCCGGCAGGTAAATTTAAATATCCACCGCGGCGTTGCTCTGGTGTTTGGGTGCGGCAGGATTTTAAATTTTTTGATTGACGGGAGCAGGCACGGCAGGATTTTTAATTTTTTGATTGACACGAGCAGGCGCGGTAGCAATTAGTCACGATGACTCCGCCTGTAAAAACCCACTGTCCCTGATGTGAGAAGTAGTCGACTGGTGTTTTATCGTGGTGAAAACCAAAATATTCCCCGCTCCTCGGCTGGCTCCCTCCGCCTTCCCGTAGATTGCATTGCCTTTCAGCCATTTCGCCCCCTTTGCTTCCTCTCCCCATTGCTTCTACGGTGCCATGGCGGCGCAGCGAGATCACGGAGTCGAGGTGAGGCACGACACAGGAGCTCCATGCCAAGGATGCGGAGCTCGGGGTCAGGGCGTGGAGCTCCGTGAGCTCAAGGAGGAGAGGAGT
This sequence comes from Aegilops longissima, assembly GCA_021605205.1. Taxonomy (NCBI): domain Eukaryota; kingdom Viridiplantae; phylum Streptophyta; class Magnoliopsida; order Poales; family Poaceae; genus Aegilops; species Aegilops longissima. The sequence continues at coordinate 649,887,728 of CM038677.1, read as the reverse complement.
GCCATGCTCCTCCGTTATGTCGGGAGTTCACGGAGCTCAAAAGCGCAGCGTCCACCACAAAGATGCTCGGCGTTGGCGGCGTTGCTGAAAGCGGGAGATATGATAGGCCGTCGGGGAGCGGCTGGAGCGGCGGCGGGCCGATCGTGATGAGGTCGAGGATCGCCTCGAGCCACTTGGTGAACCAAGTTGCCACACTGCGTGTTGCGGCTGCCGATGCCTACCGTCGTGCCAGCGTGGCGATGCCGGCTGTCGGGCTAAACCCGTTCGACCACCGGTCGACTTCTGACTGCGGCTTCGACCTGGTCTCCTTCTTCACCTATATCTCCTAGGAGCTGAGCCGTCTCCGCGATGGTGGGGCTGAGCTGGACAAAGAGGGGTTGTCGCTGCCGTCGCCGTTGCGGCGATCCTTTGAGGCTCCGTCACGAGAATCCATTCGTGCCATTGGGCGCCATCTTTGTGAGCGGCTCCGTCGGCCGGGGGCGGGCTCTGCGGCGGTTGCACCTGCATCACCAGCGTCGTGCGCCTCGAGAAGCAGAGGGACTTGGTGGTGTTTAGGCGCCCTCTGCATGGGCATGTCCATGTCTCGGCCAACATGACCGTTGGATCAAACTCGACAGTGCAGACCCGTCCTTGTAGCACAAAGCGTGTGGGTGTGTTTGGTTGCATTCTCATCCCAATATAGTTGTTTCCTCTTCGTGTATTTTTGTCAACCTACTAGTGTGGACTCATGCACCCTTCATGCACTCTGCCAAACACCCAAAAGTGGGTCGAGAAGGGAACTTTTGCTCCCATCCTGTGCACCCTTCATACACCCTGTCTAACACTATAGGGCGTGCTTCATATGGTTCATGTTTAGTGAGTCTTGTAGCACCGTACTCTCCGTCTTGTTGTGGACCTAGTTCTGTTAACATTGATCTCACTGTTCATTCTCGACCCGAACAGTCGAAAAAGCGGTACTATCTTACATATAGGAGTAGTTGACATCGCACAACACAAGCAACAAGGCGTGTAATCTTGACGTATGAACCACTTGCACATGCCTAGTAGTAGGAGCACTGTGTATGTTCAAGTGGTTGCCGTGTTTCGCACTCCTCCGTTGTAAGAGTGGAAACGCTTGCTGTAATCATTTTTTTCTTCGGAATGAAAAATAGTGGACACACTCTACCGTGCAGATCCTCCTCCAGCCATGCACTAAATTACTCACTTTCGCCGACGTGTGGGACAACCAGCACCTGGGTCCACCAGCCATGCACTAAATTACTCCGTAGTAGAGTGACGGTAGACTACCCCGATCGAACCGCCGCAGTAATGCCCAATGAGCCGTCAAATCACAAAGCCCCCTCCTTTCCAGCAGTAAGTTGGACGGACGAAACAACCATCATTTCACTCTTCTCTCTTAGCTTCCTCTCTTGAAGAAAACCCCCACTCGCTTCGCTTCTCCCTCATCTTGTTCCTCCTTTCACTCTTCTCTCTCAGCTTCCTCTCTTGGATGGATGCCGGAGCACCGGCCGACGTGATGTCTATGGCTCTGGCCAAAACCGTCGAGGCTCATGGTGCGAAGAAGCGCAAGCACCCACGAGACTACCACAGACAAGCTCAAAGCCATCTCCTGTCCAAGCCCCCTCTCGGGATCCCTCATTAAGCAAGTCCGGGTAATGTCTCTTGTTGACGATCTTTTCTCGATCTTGAGCGTGTTTTTCATCTAACACGCAGTACTAGTACTGGTAGTACAACTTTCAGGTGATCTTGCATATGATTTTAGTGTGCCAAATAGCGGTTCTAAATTCCTCTTTTGACCAAAACATGCGAGAGGTTGACACTAATTTCTTATAGATTACTTTCTGTCCCAAATTTCGTGTCTTAGATTTGTCTAGATACGGATGTATCTAATACTAAAATGTGACTTGATACATCCGTATCTAGACAAATCTAAGACAAAAATTTTGGGACGGAGGAATACTTTATGAACATCAATGCTACCTTTTAAGAGGGTATATTTGCATCAGTAACTTGTGTTATGGATATTGCATGTAATCCCTCTGCTCTCATGCCTTTGAAGACATGTTCTAGTGTCCTTGTTCACTCATTTCTTTGCGTATATATAGTCATATATGGAGTATAATATCAAAAATCATCTTATATTTCTGAACGGAGGTAGTAATGAAATATGGTTTCTGTTTGAATTAGAACCGGGTCCGCGGTGGAGATGAAGTTTTCAAAGTCATGCCGTGTGAACTGGAAGACCTGATGATGAGTTCTACTGCTGAACTATCCAGCTGCTGTGTCCTTGTCGCCACGTGTCCTGAACTAGTGTTTTCCTGTAGCATTGTTGTCAGGCATGTTCTCGAGGCTTGTCACGCCCAATATGCGACCCTATCCAAAAGGAACACGAAGGTCCCACCAAGGATAGACCCGCATATTGAAACGCTTTTGCAAGGTGGATATCATTACATCAACATTACATAATAGATGGGGATACATACATAAGGCACAAATGCCACAAGAATACACCAACAACATATACAAGATCGACATCCGACTACGGATGAAACATAAACAGAAGCTCAAACGACATCCACCCTGCTAGCCCAGGCTGTCGACCTAGAACCTATCCCCTGATCGAAGAAGAAGCAGAAGAAGAACTCCAAAGCAAGCAAACATCGCTCTCATGTCATGATCATCGCAAACCTGTACCTGCAACTGGTGGTGTAGTAATCATGAGCCACGAGGACTCAAGCAATCCCATTACCATGGGTATCAAGACTAGCAAAGCTTAATGGGTAAGGAAGAGGTAAAAAGGTGAGGTTGCAGCAGCGACTAAGCATGATATGGTGGCTAACATACGCAAATGAGGCGAGAAGAGAAACAAAGGCAGTCGTCAACTAGTAATGATCAAGAAGTGATCCTGAACTCCTACTTACGTCGAGACATAACCCAAGAAACCGTGTTCTCCTCTCGATCAACCCGAAAAGAGACACTCACAGTTACGCACAGTTGGTGTATTTTAGAAGAGTTTGCTTCAAGTTTACTACAACGGATATTAACAAATTCCCATCGCCACATAACCGCAGACACGGCTCTCGAAAGTTTATACCTGCAGGGTGTCCCAACAGCCCATGATAAGCTCTCGCGATCAACGAAGGATATTCCTTCTCCCGGAAAGACCGATCAGTCTCGGAATCCGGCTACAAGACATTTCGACAGCAATAAAACAAGACCAGCAAAGCCGCCCGATCGCAGACAATCCCGATAGGAGCTGCACATATCTCGTTCTCAGGGCAACACCGGATGAGACTAGCTACGAGTAAAACCAATCCTCGGGTTGCCTCAAGGTGGCCCCACAGGCAGCTCGGTTCGGGCCAACACTTAGACAAGCATTGGCCCCGGGGGGGGGGGGGCTAAATAAAGATGACCCTTGGGTTAATTACTCCCAATTGAAAATAGGTGGTGGTGAGGCAAATGGTAAAACCAATGTTGGGCCTTGCTGGAGGAGTCTTATTCAAAGCGAACTATCAAGGGGGTCCCATAAATCACCCGACCGCGTTAGGGACGCAAAATCCGGGAACATAATACCGATATGACTGAAACTAGGGCGGCAAGAGTGGAACAAAACACCAGGCATAAGGTCGAGCCTTCCACCCTTTACCAAGTATATAGATGCATTAATAATATAAGATATATTGTGATATCCCAACATGTAAACATGTTCCAACAAGGAACAACATCTCCATGTTCCAACAAGGAACAAACTTCATCTTCACCTGCAACTAACAACGCTATAAGAGGGGCTGAGCAAAGCGGTAACATAGCCAAACAACGGTTTGCATAGGAAAGGTGTCAAAGGTTAGAGGTTCATGGCAATATGGGATGGCTTGACAAACAGGTGATAGGTAGCGCAGCATAGCGATAGAACGAAGCAACTAGCATAGCAATGATAGTAGTGAGATCCAGGGTAGCGGTCATCTTGCCTGAAATCCCGCAAGGAAGAAGAACGAGTCCATGAAGAAGACGAACGGATGAAGCCGAACCAAGCGTAGACGAACGAGTCCTTACGATCGCAATGAAACAGGAACTAAAAAGAAGAAGCACACAACATAGGTAAACACACCACACATGAACAAGACAAGATGCACAACAAACATGATGCATGACAAATCTAGATGAGGCTACTCATGGCAAGAGATGATGCAAACAAGAGCAACACATCAAAGCAAGTTTAAATGAGGCCGGAAACAACATAGAACAATTCCGGTAAGTCCTCATATGCAAATTTCGAAATTGGTCCAGATCTGAATAAACCTTAAGTTCCAGTTGTTAAACAGCAAGTTAAGATGCACCACGATGATCTACACAAAATTCTAGTCAAGTTACATATAAAGTTCATTAGATTGAGACTACGGCCTAGAAGATATGAGCAAAACAAGTTGAACATGGCATTGATGCAAAATGCATACAAACATCAAGCAAACACCTCAAAACAAGGATGCAACATGATAATATGAAGCTACATGCAAAATCAAGCAAGTTTCATATAGAGCACACTCAAAAGCGAACAGCGGTTCAACACATACACACAATACAAGTCATGACAACAATCTGTCCAAAACAGCAACTAGGCATATTGCAAGCACCAAAACAACATGCTACAGTATCTCACCGTAATAACAAAAGGCATGGGCATGATGTACAGGTAAAGCATGACAAAACATGAACACTGAGCTATCTCCAGAAATCAATAGAACATGCTCAAAAACACATGGCAAGATTGCAAATAATAACAGTTTCAGACTTAGCAGGATTTACAGGACCGGGCAGAAATAACATCAGGTTAACATGTTTAGAGCTATGAAACAACATGTTACAGCAAGCTATCAAGTCAAACTAGAGCATGGCATGAATCTACTCAAAGCATATAACAAAAGTCCCTTAGTGACCATAAGCCAAAGGGATCAGAAAATATGATTGCAAGCATGTGAATATAGCAAAAACATAAACAGATTCAGACTTAGTGCAAAACTGGAGCATGGCATTAACAGATAACAAGTAGGCATGTTGGTGAGCTTGAACCACTCACCACAAAGCAATAAATGGCATGGCAAGGCAACTCACAGTAAGAAGACATGGCATAGAAGCTATACATGGCAAGAACAACATCATAGCATACGCGGATCAACTACAACAACCTTGGCAAAATTGAATAACATGTAAACAACCTGCCAGGAAACATTTTATAGCAAAAGTAGAGCTCGATTGACTCAAGATAAGGCACTCCATAATTGCAAACAAGGGCATGGATGGATATAGCATAACCATATGTTCAAAACATCCTTACTGAAGTATCTCAAAATATGCATGGATCTCTCGGTAGCGTCAAGTTTACATGGCATAAAAATATCAGCAGAACAGGGGCTGAAATCAGCAACATCATGAAGCCTAGTTTGCATGCTTGTGCTAGTCACCACAGAGATCACAAAAATACATGGCATACACCCCTGTAAAGATGGCATGGCATATTACAAAACACATGTAGGACTCAAGTTCATGGGATGCACACATCAATCATGGTAAAAATGACAAAAGTGCATGTTCTGATAAGAATCTGAAACTAACATCACATAGCCCTCTTCCAACAGCATTTCGGGCATCAAGATGAGCTCAAATGTAAATGATGCAATGAGATGAAATGATGCACTCGTCGGGACGAACAATTTGACATATTACACGCACGAAACGGAGCAATATGCAAAGAGTTATGGCATGATGAAAATGCAACAAAATACTGACAGAAAAAGACTTGGGCGAAAACGGGGGCTCGGGGAAAGTCAACCTCTAGCTTGCACGGACTTCGAGGCGAGGCGGATCTCGCCGGAACACACGCCGGAGATGGCGGGTCGCGGAGACAGGCGGATCGAGGCTCCTCGGCCGGATCTCGCCGGATCCGGCCCGGGAAAGCGAGGGGCGAGGGAGGAGGCAGGCGGCATGGGCCACCGGCGGCGCCCTGGCCAAGCGCCGCGGCGACGGCGAGGTGGCGCCAAGTGGGCTTAGCGGGCGCCACAGCGGCGAGCGCGCTGGCTGGCGGCGGAGCTCCGGCGAAGCGACGCAACGCCAGTGGCAGCCGGCAGGCGAAGCGAAGCGCCGGCGGCGGTCTGGCCTTCGGCAGTCGGGACCGGGCGGGCAGCAGGCCCGAGCGGATGGGCGGCAGCCTTGCGGCGGACGGCCACGGGGCGGTCGGCGATTGGCTGGGGGCGAGGCGGACATGTCCGGCGAAGCGGGCGTGTCCGGCGCGGGAAGGAGAGATCTAGGGTTAGGGGAAATCATCCGCAATTTGGACGGGAGCACATATTTATAGGTAGAGGGAGCTAGGAGAGTCCAAATGGAGCACGGTTTTCGGCCACACGATCGTGATCGAATGACCGAGAGCATGGAGAGGAGTTTGCTGGGTTTTGGGCCACTTTGAAGGGGGTGTTGGGCTGCACCCAAAAGAGGCTTGTACGGTTACCCGGTTTACCGTTGGAGTACCAAACGACCTCCAAATGATCCGAAACTTGACAGGCGGTCTACCGGTGCTATACCAAGGCCGCTTGACAAACCTCGGTCCATTCCGAGACCGTTTAACACCCGCACACGAAAAGAGGTAAAAGGGGGCGCCGGGAGACATAGGAGTGCCGGATTGCAAAACGAACAACGGGGAAAATGCTCGGATGCATGAGACGAACACGTATGGAAAATGAAATGCACATGATGACATGATATGAAATGCAGATGATGACATGGAAAAGTGCAGCACGCAAGCACATGACATGGCAACGACGGCGAATAACTGGAAGACACCTGGCGCATCGAATCCGGGGCGTTACAAGGCTGTACTTGACCACAACAATTTCCTAGCCATGCCTTCGATTACGAAGGGTGTGGTTCTTGTAAAGCTCCCCAACAAATATGATGCGGCCTATCTTCATCATCATGTTTATGGTTGGAAAGAACACTCTGTTAGGTTCTCCAAGGTTGACAAGATGGTGATGGTGCATGTAGACATCTCACACGAAGTCCATGGCCTAATCGAGGTTATCGGGGTTCATCCGTAGGTCGGTGGCAAGAAATAGTCTGCAGAGTTTAGTTAGTGCAACTTTGCTTGTCTGTAGTAAGTACTATTGTTCATACTTGATTTGTGTTTGTGAACCCTGTATTGTTTATTAATCTTGCCGCTTTTGGTGTGTGGTCAGTCGAGAGCGGTCTATGTTAATGTCTGTCCACTCAATTTAGTCTGTACATTTTGAAGTATCCAGATCATATTTTTTGTGAGGATGGTTTATCAATTATGGTTCCACTCCAATATCTGTATGCATTGCAGGGTTTATCGCACCCACCAGGATTTCCAGTCCCATAGATGTTCGGTCCATATGATTTGTCACGACCTTTGGATTGTCACCTTGTGGGAGTAGCGGGGCCCCTGCATGCCGCAGCGTGAGTTGGACGATCAATCTTCTATTTAGTACTTCAACATAGTGATTTCTGGTAAGGATTCACTCGTGTCATGTCAAGTAAATCTTATTGATTTCTTGTCTAAATCTTATTGATTTAATGCCATGTTTTCTTTCTTTTCCTGCAATTTTACGATGCAGGTTTTGCCAGTGACATTCATCACAGAATAAACCGTTTGGTTTGCTCTACAATGGCTATTTTGCAGGTTTCACTTCTTATGTCGTATCGATACTTGAAGGCACTGTCCATCACTTATATTCTTGGAAAAAATTGGATCGATCATTTGTGCAGTACAAGCTGAATCCCTATGATGAACTGCAGTTTGGTTTAACAAAAGCATACAATTAGTCCTTCTCGCGTTTAAAGAAATGAAGAAAAAAACTGGATCACGGTCACGGATCCTAGTCAAGTTAAGCTGATCATAGCAGACCGAGACCACGATCGCCGTGTCTCGCACAAATCGAGCACCGGCGGTTGCTCTAGCAGCAGCGGTGGCAGCAACTCGGTCGATCGGTGAGGATTGGGCACCGACCGCGTCGGTGATCGGTCCCGATCTATCGGAGGATCGGGCATCGACACGGCACCAGCTCTACAAGGAGCACCATCTCCGGCAGCAAGCGGCCCGGCACCTGCACCAACACTTGCACTTGCATTTGGTCCGGCCCGTGCAGTTGCACCGGCATGAGACTGGGCTGCAGTTCGCACTTCATATACCAAAGTCCTTACAAAAACCGACATGTCCACCTTCTTGGTAAGCATTGGCCGCCCAAGTGCTTCGTTCTTTTTTCTTTCCATGTTGTTTCACCTAATTCACTGTGTTGATCTAACTGTTTGGGTATGTCTTCTTGTTTTCAAACAGAGAATTCCTAGAGCAACGTGGGAGTCGTTCAACAATCCGGGCGACCGCGGCCAAGTTTCTCTTACCATGCGCAGCCTTGGTGTGAATGAACCTGCTCAATATACCGTAAGTACAAAGGATGGTCGCATGATGATTGATGCTAAAGGATGGTCAAGGCTCAAATCTAAATCATATCATATCTTGCGGTAGGGGATGATGTCAAAATCGAACTTTCTCGGCAAGGAGAGCTGGTCCAAATCAACTTTGAAATTCTTGATGGCAGCGGCAAGCATGCGCGAACTGATCTATCCTCAGAGATTTTGATGTAATAATCTGGCATGGTGAAACAAGTGTCCTGTGTGTGTAAGTAGTACGACAGTATTATTTATCATGCGACCATTTATTCAATTTTGTGTATTTGCCTTGCGACAGCATCTAAAACCAGCGCAATATCGATCGCTTTATTCAATTATGTGTATTCGCCTTGCGACAACATCTAAAACCAGCACAGTACCGATCGCTTGCAATATGAAAAGCGCTGAGGTAGAACACATGGGCCCCCAAACATGCAGGGTCGGCCTGCGGCCCAAAGTCCAGAACCATGAGCCTATCTGAGTATTATATTCTCAGCTGAACCCCCATAAAAAAAGCTGAACCCCCATAATGCCCGTGCGTTGCAGAGGGAGTATATTTCTCGGCAAGGTGAGCCTGTGATATAAAAGATTTGTATATTTCTTTACAGAGGGAGTATCTCTCTGTCAAAAAATATATTTATGTGTAACTAGTTACTCCTGTCTTTCTACTTCCTTTTCGCGATATGTGGTGCAACAAACAGCAGGTCCACGTGTCATATGCACAAATTAGAGTGCACAACTTCACGGTAGACACACCCGGTCGTGGCGCTGCGATAATGCCAATGAGCCGTCAAATCACAACCCCCTTTCCAGCTTTAGCGATAAGCTGGACGGACGAAGCGACAATATTTCACTGGGCCTGAATCCCTTCTCCTCGTGCACCTTGTTGGAGAAAACCCCACTTCGGCGATTGCATAGGGTTTTCTCATGGAGAACCAGTGCAATTCTTCATCCATCGATAAATCCAAGTCCCTTGGTCACGAGGTAATCCTAGGATGGCAGCCGCTTGCCGTTGATGCATTTTCTTCGTCTTTGAATCTAGTGTGTTTCATTTGCGATTGCCCAAAGTCGAGTACCCTATAGATTTGTGCCTTACGCAATGAGCGCCACACTTGTTCCTTCTCATCCTACCACAGCATTTTGAAACACGCACAGTATGTTCCTAGAATCCTCTTCTCTATCAGGGAGGGTGGGGTTTTTTGAACATGTTGTGTTCTCATATTATTTTTCTGCGGTGTATTATTTGCTCTGCCCGAACACATGTACTCAAGATGCTCGGCCTTGCCATAAGTGAATACACTAGTTTAATGGTCACAGTGAAGACAATCCATGGATATTGCTTCGAGTTGGGTTCATGAACCAAGAAGATCGCTGCTTTTTATGGCGAACTTGGATAAACTTTCTCAAGTGTTACGGACTGAAAGTTGGCGCCGCGAATGTTGATGGAAATAGCAGAACCTGGTCTCATCTTCACTGCGATCTTCCACCCGACATCGTTCAATTGTTCATCCATGTTAGTTTTGTATCTGGTTCTTGCTTGTTGCCTCGATTACTTCTTAATCCACCTATTACATCTAACTAATCACAATTTAACTTTAGAAGTAACAGCGAATCACTCACAAAGATGCTACTTCGACTAATATTGTCTTATAATTGGTGCACGTGTAGGTTTTTGAGTTAAGCAGATCTGCTCGTTTGTTACTCTGTAATAACTTCGGCTATTACTAATGACCTTTGAAGTTGGTGGATCGACATCACATGTTCCTACACTTTATTGATCGTCTTGAGGTCCTTGTGGGGCGTTTCAATGGTGGAAGGCCACGTGGGATATGTGTGCCACTACTGCACTCGTTGAACAGGTCCAAGCGTGTCGAGAAACTTATAGTGCGAGCTGTTTTCTGTTATATATGTTGTTCATAAACTATTGCTTATACACAGTTTCTGGCTGTGATCTTCTTGAAACGAGAACTGCCGAGTTCTATTGTTCCTATCTGGATGCACGACCATGGTCGGGTCAGACTTGCTCTTGGTCACAACATGATGTTTATGTCGACCTACTCAATTCCCCTTGGAGGCGAAAAGATACTTATTCATGGGTGGTCTCAGATAATGAAGGCCCGTCCATCTTTGAGAATAGGACAGAAGATTATGTTCATGCTTTTCCATGGCTCTAAAGCGAATATCCTGTTTATTGACCACATTGCGAGATGAAGCCGCTTTCAGAAGGTTGTGGATGCGCGGGGTGGCGCCTGGGCCTTGTCCTGGGGCTTGGCGGCCTTACCCTTAGTTAACTGTAGCCTGTAGGCAAAGTAGCACTGTTCGAGGCGTGCTTTGTACGGTTGAACATGTATAAGTACTCATCTTGCTTCGGCTTTGGTTGTTAAGTGCCCTGCTGGTTTGATTAAGGTTGTTAAGTACTCCTGCTGCTTTTACGATCTGTCGAGTTTCTTGATTCTGTCTTCCTCCGGCCGCCAAAACCAAACCAGCGCCCGGGGAAGCACTTTTTTCCGCCTCCACGGCTGGCTGCGCCTCGGCCATGCGCGCCGCCGCCCACCATCTCCTAAATCGTTACGCTGATGTCCTCCGCATGCTTTGGTGCGCTTCGGCGGCACCGCCCTCTCGCGTTGTCAACATGGTCAACAAACAACGAGAATCAGCAGAAATGCGTGGAAGGATGACGGTGGGGGCCCTGCGTCGCGTATGGAAAAATAAAATGCTTCCTCCTAGTGTTTTCACGACATCGGGACCCGCGACATTGTGGCGTATATGGTCAATAGACAAGAGAACAACACAAGATCGGTGACACAGGGGCGTAGCTACTCGAGCGATATTATTTTTGTTTGGTATTGTTGAGGCAGAGCGGGGTTTGAACTAGGATGTGGCCGTCTAGCCCAGAGCTTATATTTTATGTTCACCATGTGACCAGCCCAGCTATTTTTCTTTGTGCAAATGAGCCCAGTTTATTTTTTTACGAAGAATACCCAATCCAGGCCTACTTATTTTTCTCGCCTTGAAAGTAATAAGAAATGGGTTGTAAATATAAAAACAGATGGCAAATTGGCAATTACTTTATAATTTCTGATTTTTTTCACATTTTCAGATTCCTATTTCTTTGGGCATTAACCTAATTTAAATATATCTTCAAAGTACTTTAAATCTGGCTCGACATTTCAGTATTAAAATAGTTTGGAACCCACGAAATATCTTGAAATTGGCCAGCCAACAAAAAAAAACGATCGCAATAAATTGCATAAGAAGTTGCCATGAGCTATATATAAATTATTAAAAAAGAGAGTGGTCTGACTTGTGGGCCTGTTTAGTTGGCCGCGTATGCAAGATTTTTTAGTTATTATATACTCGTCAACAAGCGATTCTAGCGAGCGTAAGTTGGATGTCAATCCAACGGCCGTCGTGTTTCTTCAATCTTTGATCTTCTTGCTCCAGCCGCCAAAGAAGCGCCGGCGGGACCGCCTGCTCCCGTCTCCCGTGGCCGGCTGTGCTGCCGCCTAGGCCTCAGCGCCCCCTACTACTCCCACCGCTGGCCAGGGCATCCCTCTACTCACCCACACCCCTGTTATTCTGCGGCAACGACAGCCTCACACCCCAGCCGAACCGATGAACCCTCGTACTCCTCTGCGCGCGGGCTTCCAGTGCCGCGTCTTCCTCGGCTCCGCGTCATCCCCTTCCTAGGCCTCGCCGTCGTCCACCCGCCGTGGTGCTCTCGGTATGGCGTGGTCAATGTGGTTAACGACCGACTTCCATCGGAAAAATCTATGTCGTGGAGAGGCGGCGGTGGGTCCACGGCGCCGCAGGAAGTGCCTCCTTATTACGCGGAAAATAATTATTCCTCCACGACATCTGGGACCTTTGGGCGGGCCACGGTATTTCAAAAAACGTTTCCCCTTACTGCTGGGACCCACAGGTCGAGACCCACCGTATTTCACAAAAAACGCTGTCAATTCGGACCCACGGAAGTGCCTCCTTATTACGCACAAAAAATGAATACCCCCCACCTAGCTGGGACCAACCTTAGTGGGAGGCTGACTTGTGGGCCTACTAAGTTGGTGGGGACGGAGGCCTTTGTCAACATTAGTCAATATATGAGCGATTCTAGCTCCGGTGACCGTCGATGTCCATCCAACGGCCGTAGTGCTTCTTCAACCTTTGGTCTTCTTGCTCCGGCCGCCCAAAGCGGCGCGGTCGTGCCGCTGCTCTGCCGCCCGTGGCTGGCTGTGATCGTGGAGGCCTCACCGCCCTACTACTCCCACCGCTGCAGGCCATCCCTCTCGCACCCACACCCCTGTTATTCTGCGGTGGCGGCAGCCTCACACCGCAACCGAGCGTGTGAACCCTCATACTCCTCGTGTGGGCATCCACGGCGCGTCTTCCCGGCTCTGCGTCGTCCCCTTCCTAGGCCTGCGCCGTCGTCCACCGCCACTGGTGCTCTCGGCGCGGTGTGGTCAGCGTGGTCGAGAATGGCTTCCATCGCCGCGTGGGACTGTCGTGGAGAGGCGACAGCTGGGTTCCGCAGACCTTGACAGGAAGTGCCTCCTTATTACGCGCAAAATAATTATTCCTCCACACAGCGGGGACCCACGGACGGGCCACCGTATTTACGCAAAAGCGTTTCCCCCATGCTGCTGGGACCCACCAGCTACATCTTATACGCAAGGAAGTGCGTCCGAAAAAATGATTCGCCCCACATTGCTGGGACCCACCAGCTACATATTACGCCGCAAGGAAGTGCACGGCGGTCGGGACCCACCTGGTGAAGCATACGTGGCGTTGTCATTCTGGTGCATGGCGATATGCGTACATCTTTGGTCGATGTAAGGCGGCGCCGTGTCGTAGATGTAAGCGCGCACATGTCGTAGTAGGCGTGCGTAGCATGTACGTCACGTCGTGTGGCGGTGCAAGAAAGAAAATCTGACCCGCGTCGTTACATCGGGCAGGGTCTCTAACGCCTATCGCGCATCGTGCTTGGCTGGGTCGAGCGGAGAAACTACGTCGTCGTCGTGTTCATAGAGAGCCAACCGGCTGGTCGGAGCGGAATGCGTGGTCGTGTTCATCGGGAGGCTTGGGCCGGAGCGGCGATGGAGCGAGGCTGGCGTACCGCTGGCGGAGAAATGGCCTTGTGTTCGACCGACCACGTTGAAATGGGGTCTGTTGATCGGAGGGCTGGCGTGCCGCAAAAGCGTGGAAGCGGACCTCCTATGGTGAAGCGGAGTTCCTATTGATCGGGAGGGTGTGGCGTACCGCCAAAGCGGAGAAGCGGACCTCCCTACGGTGAAAGCAGGGGTCTGTTGATCGGGAGGGTGTGGCGTGCCGCCAAAAGCAGATGAAACGGACCTCCTACGATTGAAGCAGGGGTCCTGTTCGCCGGGAGGGTGTGGCGTGCATAAGCAGGACTCCACAGGATCTGTTCATCTCCACCGTCGACCTCCTCCAGCCTCCACGGGCTACACCGTCGACCTCCTCCAGCCTCCACGGGCTCCTGTTCATCCAGCCTCCACCTTGCGCTTCTCCACGGCTCTTGTTCAACCACCCTCCACAGGCACCCTCCATCGTCTACTATTCATTCAGCCCTCCACACCACGGGGTCTGTTCAACCACCCCTCACGGCCACCCCTCCACCGTCTCTGTTCATCCAGCCCTCCACACCATGGGTTCCGGTTCATCCGAAGCAACGCCACCTTCTTATTCATCAAACCCCATAGCGCTCCTTTGTTCATCAATCGATCGGCTTGGTTAGCGGCGGTAGTGAAGAATCACTCCATTGGGTTCGATTAACAGCCATCGATCGATCCCTCGGGTTCGATAACGCAACTGCGGTGCAATCGCTTTCGGGTTGATTAGAGCCCAACGCCTCGCTTCGGGTTGATTAGAAGCCAGCGCCTCACACATCTGCACAGCGTCGTCGAGAAAGCAGCGCATCGCTCGCCCCGACCTCCACGTAACGGCAACTCCTGAAATTTTCCTCCCCTCGCTTCTACCACAGTTTTTTACATCATGGGCGCCCAAAGAATGTCATGCAGCTGCGTCTCCGGCCCGCCCGGGCGAAAGCCCATATTCTATCATGATTTTTTGTCATAAGTAGGGCCCACCACATCTATGATGATCTGGGTTCTGTCACAATTATCGTCATAGAAGTGTCATATGTATGAGAAAAAATTCGTTCGGCCCAAAATGTCACGGATGTGTCTTTTTTGTAGTGAACCCACTACATCGCTAGTCTACCTCTTGAGAGCTTCACGCAACTTACTTAACTATCAGAGCCCATAATGGCTTGTGCTGCACGAAGTTTCTAAGCGTGAATAGTCTTATGATCCTTTGAGCACGGGTGGCGGGCGTTGGATGATCACACGGGTCCTCTGGATATCCTAGGGCGACCTTTGGATTCTCCAAGTGCCCACAAGCAATCCACCAGATGTGTATTTAAGTTGCCACCTTAAGTTGAACCATTAATTAACAAACTCACATCATCATGAAAACACTCGAACCCAATCACGTCTCTGAGCATAGCATAGCAACATATCAACGTAGAAGTAACTCCCATTTGTTTGAAAATAAACAGGTGAATAGGTACTACCTCATCTACTTCCCAAAACCCACAAGTTAATCAGATCCTAACCATGCAATTGTTTGAGGATTGATCTAATGCAATAAAACTGGGTAGTAAAGAGGTATGATCATAGTGTTACTTGCCTTGCTGATGATCCGCGAAACCTAGGACTCCCAGTAGCACGCTTCACTAGTTTAGATCATTTAGATTAGATTCAATTCAAAAACTTAGGGTTAGGTTTCCGCCGAACTCATCTCTGACCGACCGAGTTGTGGAAATCGGTCTCACTGATTTGGCTTAGGCCATTGCACTTGCACTTTTAGGTGCGACGAAACTTGCAAATCGGTGTGACTGAGTTCAACTCTCGGTGAAACCCTAGCAATCTCGAGTCACAGCGTGTCTGAATCGACCGATATCACTAGTTTAGACTCAAAAAGTTGCTTGGTGTCATCGAGTTTAACAAATCGGTAGCTCAAAATGCTTTACATGGAAAACCAAAACTAAGTTTTTGACTCAATTTTTTGCAAAATCTACGCACTTTGTGATGCTCATCACTCTATCTCATCTATAAGCTGAAAGTGCAACTATCCCTAGGTGGTTTTGGTAATTCATAACAACATATAGCTCATTGAGCTAATGCTATTCAAGACTATTATTTGAGGAAAGCTCAATGAATGGCATGGCATGGATGATGAAAGTGGATCCCTCAAAATACTAAGGACAAAGGATTGGCTCAAGCTCAAAAGCTCAAGACTCTTCATTTTACATTTTAGTGATCCAAGATCACATTGAGTCTATAGGAAAAGCCAATACTATCAAGAAGGGATGAGGTGTTGCTTAATGAGCCTCTTGCTTCATGTGCTTAGTGATATGCTCCAAAACCCTCAACTACTTTCCCACATCCACAAATGACCTAAACCTAAAGCCAAAATCGGTCACACGATTCTTTCTATCCCGCCACCGATTCCAAAAGTCATAGCCACTGCCACAAACCCTAAGCAAATCGGTCTTACCGATAGGGATCTCGGTCTCACCGAGATGGGGTTACAATCTCTCTGTTTCCCTTAAATAGCGTTTGGTCTAACGAAGTGAGCGATCGGTCCCACCGAGATTGCAATGTAAACTCTCTGTTTCCTTTTGTAACATTTGGTCTCACCGAAAAGAGCAAATCAGTCCCACCGAGTTTACGACCAACTCTCGGAAAGCTTATTACCAAAATCGGTCCCACGAGTTTGTATGTCGGTCTCACAGAGATTACGTTATGCCTAACCCTAACCATATCGGTCTCACCGAGATGCATGTCGATCCACGAAAATCACTACGGTCACTAGGTTTACTAAATCGGTTCGACCGAGTTTAACGATTCGGTCCCACGAGTTTAGTAAATTGTGTCTAGCGGTTAGATTTTTTGTGGAGGCTATATATACCCTCCACCTCCTCTTCATTCGTGAAGAGCCATCGAAACGAACCTACACTTCCAACTTACTATTTACGAGAGAACCACCTACTCATGTGTTGAGGCCAAGATATTCCATTCCTACCATATGAATCTTGATCTCTAGCCTTCCCAAGTTGCTTTCCACTCAAATCTTCTTTCACCAGATCCAAATCCTATGAGAGAGTTGAGTGTTGGGGAGACTATCATTTGAAGCACAAGAGCAAGGAGTTCATCATCAACACACCATTTGTTACTTCTTGGAAGTGGTGTCTCCTAGATTGGCTAGGTGTCACTTGGGAGCCTCCGGCAAGATTGTGGAGTTGAACCAAGGAGTTTGTAAGGGCAAGGAGATCGCCTACTTTGTGAAGATCTACCGCTAGTGAGGCAAGTCCTTCATGGCGGCGGCCATGGTGGGATAGACAAGGTTGCTTCTTCATGGACCCTTCATGGGTGGAGCCCTCCGTGGACTCATGCAGCCGTTACCCTTCGTGGGTTGAAGTCTCCATCAATGTGGATGTCGATAGCACCACCTATCGGAACCACGAAAAAAACATCCGTGTCTCCAATTGCGTTTGAATCCTCCAAACCCTTCCCTTATATTCTTGCAAGTTGCATGCTTTAATTTCCGCTTCCTATATCTCTTTGCATGCTTGCTTGAATTGTGTGATGATTGCTTGACTTGTCCTAAAATAGCTAAAATCTGCCAAACTATAAAATTGGGAAAAGGTTAAGTTTTTATTGGTCAAGTAGTCTAATCACCTCCCCTCTAGACATACTTCAAGGTCCTACAAGTGGTATCAGAGCTTTGGTCTCCATTTGCTTTGATTTCCATAGCTTTTGGTGGTCATAGCCTTGGTTTCACAACTTAGGAGTGTATGGCGTCTAGCGAGGGAAATTATCACCGTAGAGGTCCTTGCTTTGATGGTACTAATTTTGCTAGTTGAAAGCATAAGATGAAAATGCATATTCTTGGACATAACCCTGCCGTTTGGGAAATTATTTGTATTGGCTTGCAAGGTGAATTCTTTGATGGGATAGAACCGAACCGTGAAGCTAATGCGGAAGAATTGAAGATGCTACAATACAACGCTCAAGCATGTGACATCATCTTCAACGGACTGTGCCCCGAAGAATTCAACAAAATCAGCCGTCTTGAGAATGCAAAGGAAATTTGGGATACTTTGATTGATATGCATGAAGGTACCAAGTCCGTCAAGGAATCCAAGTTGGATGTGCTCCAAAGTCAGCTTGACAAGTTCAAAATGAAGGATGGTGAAGGTGTCGCTGAAATGTACTCTAGGCTTGCTCTTATCACAAATGAGATTCCCGGCTTAGGGAGTGAAGAGATGACCGACAAATTCATCATAAAGAAAATCCTAAGAGCATTGGATGGAAAGTATGATACCGTGTGCACATTGATCCAAATGATGCCAAACTACAAAGATCTCAAGCCAACGGAAGTCATTGGAAGGATTGTTGCTCATGAGATGTCACTCAAGGATAAGGAGGAACTTCACAACAAGTCAAGTGGTGCTTACAAAGCCTCAAGTGAAGCCCCACATCATCAAGTGAGAAACCAACCTTCAATGAAGAATTGAGCTTAATGGTGAAGAACTTCAACAAATTCTACAAAAGTAGAAGCAAAGAAATAAGCTCAAGTCAAGGTCTTACAATGACAAGAGATCTTCTAGTCGAGGCGCAATTGCTACAATTGTGGGAGACCGGACACTACTCAATGAGTGTCTGGCACCCTACAAAGAAGAGAAGATTCTCCAAGAAGAAGGAGCAAAGAGAAGAATCACCACCAAGAGAGAGGAGTAGAGATGATCGTTATGAGCGAAGACCCTCACGGAGAAGCAAGGATTTGGAAAGGAAGGACAAGTCATCAAGAGCTACACAAAACAAAGACATCAAGCTCATGTTGGTGAATGGGTATCCGGCTCGACTCCGACCATCACTCAGAGAAGCTATCACTCCGACTCGAATATACTCAAGATGAAGGTGTTGCCGATCTAGCACTTGTGTCAACCAACTCCTCGACATATTTGACTCACCAAATGAAGGAATTGGAAGATGCTTCATGGCCAAAGGTCCTAAGGTAACACATCCAGTATGTTGATTTTAATAGTGATGAAGATGACTTGCTAGGTGATGATGATTTACTTGTTGACAACTCTAGTGATGAATACTATGATGAAGCGTCAATTAATCATGCTAATAAAGCGAATGACAATGATAAGGAGAAAATTGAGCTTCTAACTAAAGAACTAAACACTCTTAAGTTGGCTCATGAAACTATCTTGAAGATCATCGAGAACTTTTAAGGGCTCATGAGAAGTTACGCTTTGAAAAGCTCAATCTTGAGCAAGAGCATGAGTTCTTAAAGGCAATCAATGATGATCTCCAAGAAAAGTTCTTCTTACATTGCCAAGCGTTTACTCTTATCTACTTACATGCCTCAAGTCAAGTCTAGTAACAAGTACAAGAAAGATACTTCCTCTAGTAGTAACAATAATAATGTCAAATCCAATGTTGTTGCTTCTAGTAGTTCTCTTGATTCCACTAATGATTCTCTTAGCCAAGTTACACTTGAGCAAGAAAATAGTTTATTGAAGGAATTATAGAAAGGTGTTTACAAGAGCCTTGCTAGGAGTAAGCAATTTGAGGAAATTATGCATAAGCAAGGAAGGCACGGAAGAATCAAGGTGTTGGTTTTGAGCGAAAGTTCAACGCCAATGGAGTTGAGTGGGAAGAAGATCAATACCCCAAGACAAAGTTTGTTCCTCAACAAAGAAGTATGATCCTACTTCTTCAAGGGACACAAGCTCAAGATGATCTTCCACCACAAGACCACAAGAACAAAGGCAAGGACAAGCTTCAAGAAGAGATTGATGCATTTGAAGAAGCACCTAAAGCCTCGTTCAGTGGGTCCCCAAGACTATATCAAGTTCTACTTCATCAAGTACAACTACAACTCAAGGATTCCCATCAAGATGATGTGGATCCGAAGAAGAAGAACTAGAGAGTTCTTGAGGTGACTCCGCCAACATTCTTCACTCATATCATTTTGGCAAGGACAAGTGCAATCAACTTTCACATCTTGCACTAGTTCAAGGAGTCACAAACCCTCATGTTGGTAAGGCAAGGGACAAGGTAACCTAATGTTTTCATGGACATCATCTTGTGTGTGCATCACTCTATGTCTATGGATATTCTTGTTTGTTCCTTGTGGGACTAACCCATGTAGGCAAGTTGAAAGTGCAACTCACTCCAAAGGATTGCTCCAAATGATCTACATCAACATTGAGCATCTACATCTTCAACACCTACATGAAGTCATCATCGACAAAACCCAAGGTTAGTTCATCCCTCTAAGGGGATCTCACATCTAGGGGAGCTTAACTCTAAGAATTGAGTCAAAGCAACTCTAATGGTGTGAACACATTAATGCATTATGTAAAAGTGGTAACCCCACTTGAGCTTAAGCGATGAGTATGACCTATGATCAAATGTTCTCATTTGACTCCTAAGTCAATATACTCATATATAGATGACCTAGTCATCATAAATTATGATAGATGCTAAAATTGGTTGTGCATGCTTTGCCACATATTTCATTTGCCATCTTATTGTGTGAGCATGTTGGTGCATATTTTACTCATTCGAGGACATCCACTTGTTGTTTTGTTTGTTTGGATTCTTTTCTTTGTGCCAAGTGGATGGACAAGAATGCCTAAGAACCTTCTTTAGCTATCTATGCTTTTCTCGTCTCAAACTCTATTCATGCTACATCACAAAATTTGATCAAGTCAGATTCAAACCACTCGTGTGAGGAGCACTCGGAGTCCCGATTCGTCATAGACTTAACTTCCAAAACCTCTTAATGATTCTCGGTCGACCGATCCTTCCATTTCGGTCCCACAGAGATCATCAAGTTGATCTGAGTTTTCAATCTCGGTGCAACCGATTTGAACTTTCGGTCTCACCGATTTGATGTAGCGAACACAGTTATGCATCTCGGTGCCACCGAGTTGTTCCACTCGGTCACACCGGCAGTCGAGCTATATATAGCCACGGGCAAAATTTTGGAAATTTCTCGAAACCCTTCGCCCGCGCAACAGCTCGCTCTGCCATCGTGGTCTCGGATCGTCTCCTCGTGCATGACAGCCTCATGTCGCTGGTCTTCGCCGCCAAATCAGCGGATTTCGTCCCCGTTGCCGCCGTAAGAATCCACCGCCAAGTTAGGGTATGGACTTAATCTTTGTGCTATCCACGTCGATTCACGGCACATTGTTTTCATATTGATTCTTGCCACGATTGAAACTCATCTATCCAGCCAAAGTAGTTCATAGATTAGATGTGATTCAAATTTTTAGGTTTAGGTTTCCATGAAACCATCTCGGACCCACCGAGTTGAAAACTTCGGTCTCACCGATTTGGCTTATGCCATTGCACTAGTGACTCTCGGTCGACCGAAATTACTAATCGGTGCAACCGATTTGAGGATTGTGAAACCCTAGCAGTCTCGGTACCACCGAACTGAAACTCGGTCAGCAGAGATCATCGATTTAGGTTCCAAAACTGCTTGGTATCACCGAGTTTGAAAATCGGTGGATCCGAAATGCTTTACATGGAAAACTAAGACTGAACTTTTGAGTCATTCTTTTGCAAAACCTCTGCATTTTGTGATGCTCATCTTTCTATCTCATCTATAACTCTTCATAGGGTCGTGATCAGCTTTTGCGGTATGTACGATCAAAGTGACAGCGAGCAGTCGAGGAAAAGCGAGATGGACTTGAGTGAGGCACTAGTCCCTCAACTTGAGATGAAGGGAGCGAAGTACTCCTAGCAACCTTCAAAGGCTGCAACTAGGCAAGGAGGAAAAGAACTTCAGATTCGGAGGATGAAGATTACAAAGCTGAGGAAGATGAGGCAACTTCAAGAAAGTGGTGCTCAAGAAGGAATATGGCTCAACAAAGAATACAAAGCCGGGCATGAAGACCAAAAGGCTGCGAGGAAGACAACCAATGTCCAAAGCCAAAGTGTCTACACAAGCTTCTTTGGAAACTCAACCCAAAGAACCAATTGCTGAAGGGAAGAAAAGGAAGGAAAGGGTCAAGATGACCATGGCGAGTTATTGGGAAGCCTTCCATGATGGAAGAGGAAGATGAAATTGCTGCACCAGCTCCAAAGGCACCAAAGCTTATGGGTGATGCTATTAGATCGAGGGCTGCCACATCTAAGCCCAAGGAAGCACCAAAGCTGCCCCCAAGGCCAAGTCGGCACCAAGAGGAATACCAGGAGTATTCCATTCTTTGAGAAGAACAAGGCCCGAGTGCACGAGGTTGATGAGGAAGATGAAGAAGGACAAGTTACGAGGAAGCTCAAGCCCAAGATACAGACCACAATGATGCCCATCCTGTGGCTGAGGACATGAGAATCAGGAAGGATTCAGGGCTGAGGATATGGAGGATGGAAGATCCATATGCTTCAAGGAGAAGAACAGCTGTTGACTACAGGTTCCACACTAAGGAATAGCAGGACTTTTATGAGACCATTACATTGGACAAGAAGCCCATTATGCGTGACATGAGGTGGGTTATTGGAATTTCATCAAGGAGAATGAACAGCACTATCACGGAGTGCAAGACAGCTTTGTTGCTTGTGGAGTTGCAGATTTTGTTGGGTAGCTCACAAGCTGGAATGATGAACTTATCATGCAGTTCTACTCCACACACATTTTACCAGATGGAAGAATTGTTTGGATGTGCGAAGGTACAAGGTACCAGTCCACTGTTGAAGAATGGGCAAGTCGATAAATGCCCAGAGGAAAATGAGGATGACCTAGACATTTATGCAAAGAAGAAGATGGGTCACAATTCAATGGCTCACATGTACAAGGAGATTCCAGACAAGGCATTAGGAACTCACAAGTTTGGATCAGTTCACTTTTCTTTGTCGGGGTTGCCAACCATAAATTGGATTACGAGGCACACTTTGTTGCCCAAGTCAGTGACCATAACATGATCGGAGGGCATGCCATCAACATGTTGCATGTGTTTGATGTGCCACGAAGTTCAAAGTCATGAGCCGATCATTGAAACAATCAAGAGGACTGCAGCAGATCGAGAAGAGGGCTGTGGATATGCACCTCAGATTCAAGAATTGATAAACTCAAAAATGGGCACAGGAAAATATCAGTTGGATAAGGAACACTTTCCACTTTATCCAGACTTTGAGGACAATGAGGTTGTCATGAATGAAGATGATCCACAATCAGTTCAAGCTCGGGAGAAGAAGGAGAAGGCAAAGAGGAGAAAGCTGCCAAGATGCCAACTCAAGAGGAGGCATCTGAGTATTTCTTGAAGAACAAGCAGGAGCAGCTCGGATGCTTGATAGCATCAACCACGAGGATTGAGAAGGATTGGCCACCCTCACTCAAAATCAGGAGAGCTTGGAGAGAATCATAGAACAAAAGTTCTATAACTTAGATGTGAAAATGGCGAGATTGATCTGCGGTGGAGGAACTACAAGATGACATGCAGGAGAGGAAGGGCAAAACAACAAGCTGATGCATTTGCGAGTGCCTAGAGCCGGAGGTCATCTGAGTGCAGTTCGACACAAGCAACTTCATCTGCACCAGCTACAGCCTCGGTGCCACCAGCTCCGGCATCTACATCAGCTCCGGCTCCATCTACTTCAAGCTGAAGCTTTCGTCCTCGGCGTTATCCGGACTCCACCAACTGAAGATCAAGCCTGAGAGTCGATCTAGCACTATGCATTTTCTATGAACTTTTTGGTAACTTGTTGCCAAAGGGGGAGAAAAATGTATAGATCATAGGCTTCGAGAGAGAGAGAGTGTTGCTTTTGTTCTCTCTTGCTTTGTTGGTTTAAACTTGTTTGCTTTTGGTTGAGATACTATGCTTGTGAGACATTGATGATCATGTGTTTGATCATAAGCTACACTTATGCATGCTTGATATTATCCTATCTATCTTATGTGATCACTCACTATGCTTGGTGATGAGTGCATGTATTCATTATTTATTATTTTGGCGCTCCACCAAGATGTATGTGACATGGAAGAGTAACCCATGAGCCTAATTCATTGTGCATTTGCAGTCCAAAGCAAATCTAAAACTATGCACAAATTTAGGGAGCTCTTGCTTATCACATACTTCTCAAAGCGATGATGTTATTTAAATTTTATTATCATTTGTCAAAGCTTTGATCTATATGTTGTCATCAATTACCAAAAGGGGAGATTGAAAGTGCAACTATCCTAGGTGGTTTTGGTAATTCATAACAACATATAGCTCATTGAGCTAATGCTATTCCAAGACTATTATTTCAGGAAAGCTCAATGAATGGCATGGCATGGATGATGAAAGTGGATCCCTCAAAATACTAAGGACAAAGGATTGGCTCAAGCTCAAAAGCTCAAGACTCTTCATTTTACATTTTAGTGATCCAAGATCACATTGAGTCTATAGGAAAAGCCAATACTATCAAGAAGGGATGAGGTGTTGCTTAATGAGCCTCTTGCTTCATGTGCTTAGTGATATGCTCCAAAACCCTCAACTACTTTCCCACATCCACAAATGACCTAAACCTAAAGCCAAAATCGGTCACACCGATTCTTTCTATCCGGCGCCACCGATTCCAAAAGTCATAGCCACTGCCACAAACCCTAAGCAAATCGGTCTTACCGATAGGGATCTCGGTCTCACCGAGATGGGGTTGCAATCTCTCTGTTTCCCTTCGTAACGTTTGGAATAACGAAGTGGCGATCGGTCCCACCGATTGCAATGTAAACTCTCGTTTCCTTTTGTAACATTTGGTCTCACGAAAAGAGCAAATCGGTCCCACGAGTTTACGACCAACTCTCTGGAAAGCTTATTACCAAATCGGTCTCACGAGTTTGTGTAATCGGTCTCACCGAGATACGTTATGCCTAACCCTAACCATATCGGTCTCACCGAGATGCATGTCGATCCACGAAAATCACTAATGGTCACTAGGTTTACTAAATTGGTTCGGCCGAGTTTAACGATTGGTCCCACGAGTTTAGTAAATTGTGTGTGCAGATTAGATTTTTGTGGAGGCTATATACCCCTCCACCTCCTCTTCATTAGTGAAGAGAGCCATCGAAACGAACCTACACTTCCAACTTACCATTTAGAGAGAGAACCACCTACTCATGTGTTGAGGCCAAGATATTCCATTCCTACCATATGAATCTTGATCTCTAGCCTTCCCAAGTTGCTTTCCTCAAATCTTCTTTCACAGATCCAAATCCTATGAGAGAGTTGAGTGTTGGGGAGACTATCATTTGAAGCACAAGAGCAAGGAGTTCATCATCAACACACCATTTGTTACTTCTTGGAGAGTGGTGTCTCCTAGATTGGCTAGGTGTCACTTGGGAGCCTCAGACAAGATTGTGGAGTTGAACCAAGGAGTTTGTAAGGGCAAGGAGATCGCCTACTTGTGAAGATCTACGCTAGTGAGGCAAGTCCTTCGTGGCGGCGACCATGGTGGGATAGACAAGGTTGCTTCTTCGTGGACCCTTCGTGGGTGGAGCCCTCCGTGGACTCATGGCCGTTACCCTTCATGGGTTGAAGTCTCCATCAGCGTGGATGTCGATAGCACCACATATCGGAACCACGACAAAAACATCCGTGTCTCCAATTGCGTTTGAATCCTCCAAACCCTTCCCCTTATATTCTTGCAAGTTGCATGCTTTAATTTCCGCTGCCTATATACTGTTTGCATGCTTGCTTGAATTGTGTGATGATTGCTTGACTTGTCCTAAAATAGCTAAAATCTGCCAAACTATAAAATTGGGAAAAGGTTAAGTTTTTATTAGTCAAGTAGTCTAATCACCCCCCCTCTAGACATACTTCAAGGTCCTACAATAACTATTCATAGGGTCAGCTGTCAGTTTGCAGTGTCTGACATGTTTGATCATAGTGATAGCCAGAACAAGTCAGAAGAGCAAGTGAATCTGAGTGAGGGCACTAGTCCCTCTAGTAGCTATGATGAGGGTAGCAGGAGCACCCCAAGCAACTTGCCCAAAGAAGCTACAAGGACAAGGAGGAAGAGAAATTCCGACTCAAAAGATGAGGATTATGTTGCTGGTGAGGAAGAGGTCAGCTCCAAGAAGAAGGTGTTGAAAAAGGAATGTGCTGCTGCTGCAACTAAGCCATGCCTGCACAAGAAGGTACCTGCCAAGAGAGTGCGCACGTCTAAAGCCAGAGCCTCAACTCAAGACACAATTGAGTTCACTCTTGAACCAAAAGAGGCTGGTGAAGGCAAGAAGAGAAAAGAAAGGGTCAAGAATATCATAGCCAGAGTCATTGGGAGATCCTATATGATGAGAGATTCTGATGAGGAAGAAGAAGAGGAAGAGGATGCCGCACCAGCACCCAAGTATCAAAAGCTGACGGGGGATGCCATCAAGTCCGGGGCTGCCCCTTCTAAGCTTAAGACTGCCCCCAAAGCTTCTGCTCCAGCTCCCAAGACTGCACCAAAGCGGAGCACAAGGAATATACTAGTTGCTGAAAAGAACAAGGCCCTAGTGCCTAGAATTGAAGAAGAAGATGCTGAAGCCCAAGTGCTTAGGAAACTCAAGCCCAAGATCCCTGATCATGATGACAAACATCCAGTGGCAGAAAACATGAATATCAGAAAGGATGTAGGTCTCAGACTATGGAGACAATCTGATCCATATGCTGTGAGGAGAAGAAATGCTGTGGATTGTAGGTTCCACATGAAAGAGCAGCAGGATTTCTATGAGTGTCGGAGTAAATGACCACGGGTAGCCAAGCCGGCTCCCCCTGGCTCTTCAGAAAAATTACAGGCCGATCGAGCCTTCAAGCACCTTGGGCATAAGGCCGCCTTCCCCAGGCCGACTGTCTCTCAGGCCGACTATTGGGAGGCGGCACAACCCCAAAACCCACATGGACAGAGCCACAAGAGGGCCGACTCCAAGAAGCCGGCCCACATCAGACGGCCAAGATAATACCCTCAAACTCTGCACCCACATAACGGCAATGAGACGGGGCGTGGCTAGAGTAAAGCCTGCCACCCCCGAATCCCGGAACACGCGCATAGCCCACAGTCGCCCGTCAGGCAGCCACCACCCGTCCGTGGCAGCCTTGTTGCCGTGTTGGCCTTAGCGTCACCACGGCAAAAGCTATAAATCTGGCGGCGGTGGCGGGTCCCTTGATCAGAGAGAGCCGGCGGCGAGGCCTCCTAGTCGGCTGGGATGTGGCCGACTCGATGGTCGGGTTGCTCCTTCCCTCGAAGGCGCCTCGTAAGGAGACAAGGCGAGTAAGGCTACATGGTGGCACGGCGGCGGCATGCTGTATGCCTTACCTCGACAAAGCCCTAAATCATCGAGAATGAGGCAACGATAACCAACCCCCAACAAGACCCTAAGCGGTGGGACCCTTTGCGTCGACCAAGCCGGCAGCGGCGGGACCCACTGGTCGGTGGGCCCGGTGACAGCGGAGAAGCCGGCGAGCGTGAACAGCGGCTAGGGCCCGCCCGGCCGGATTACTATTGTACCCTTGGGGGGTAGGCCTATATAAACCCCCCAGGTCACCCCTGCAAATGGTTGATCTCTTAGAGTTTTAGACACCACATTGGGGGGAGAAGATAGCTAGCCTTGCCCTTCTTCTTCCTCTCGCCAAACAGCTCGAGGAGCCTCTTGTAGCCACTTGTGAATCTAGTGATCATCGGAGACCCATTGAGCAGCGATGGGTGTTATCTCCCGGAGGCCCGAATCTGGGTAGATTAGCGGCGTGCATGTCTTCGCCTCATCCGTTTCCGAGCACGGCGTCTTATTGGCACCC